>OX359276.1:32959128-33688278 GCA_947179155.2 Hedera helix
TCTAAAAGCATTGCTCAAAAACTATAGGTTTATCCATTTGATTAATTCAAGTAATTAATCATGAATAAAGAAATGCCTTGATACTTTTATTAATAAATGAACAAGATTACAAAGTATATGTTTATCACATCAAATGTGATTGGCTTGAGGGCATACTACTTTCACTAAATTATAAGCAATTAAGATATTTCTTACCTTTGTAGCCCACATGAAGTTCATAGTCTTCTTGATGGATGTCAAGAGTGCTTTCCTAAATGGTAAACTTCAAGAAGAGGTGTATGTTGAGCAACCTCCAGGTTTTATTAATCTAACTCAAGCTAATTATTTTTATAAATTAGATAAATCACTTTATGGCTTAAAGCTAGCACCTAGAGCATGATATAAGACTTTAACTAATTTTTTTGTTAAAAAAAGGATTTACTAAAGGTAGAATATACATAATACTAATTCTTATGAAGCATAAGGATAAAGCATTGTTAATACAAATTTATGTAGATAATATAATATCTGGTTTTACTAACAAAAAAGTATGTGAGAGATTTGCCAAACTTATGCAAAACAAGTTTGAAATGAGCATGATGGATGAGCTGGACTTTTTTCTTGGACTACAAGTGAAGCAGACTGATGAAGGCATATTCATCAACCAAGCCAAGTACATCAAAAAACTATTAAAGAAGTATAGTTTGAAATCATCCACTCCCATGAAAACTTACAAAGCTCCTACAACTAAGCTAGACAAAGGGGTTAGGAGGTTTTGGATTATGAAGAGGAAGCCAATCATGAGAATCTTCAACAAAAAAAATCAAGTTCCAAGCCCACCAGATCTTCATGCTTTTTATCAATCCAATTATGTTAAGCTAAATCCTTTTTTCAAAAATAATTTCTTATCTCCTTTTATGGTGAACATGGTTGGAGAGATATTTTGTCTAAATCATAAGGAGCTTATTATTGTGTGCTTGGTGTTCGATGACATGCCTAATAGAGAAATCATTTCAGAGTGTTTTCACTTATGTCTTAAGTCAATATGATGATTTTTTATGTGTTGTGCTAATTAATCCGAACTAGCCTATGTATAATGATAGTGGTGATAAAACTAAGACTATGCATATGAAGGTTTTAAGTGGGTATGATGAGGTATGTAATGGTTCTAATAACCATGAGCTATTATGGGGTGTTGTTTCTCCTAACGTTTATGTGGTTATGCTAGAGGGTCCAAACTATTGGAAGACATTCAAAATTGTTTTTATAGCTTGTTTACGCAACATAATGGTCATGGATGAGGAAGTAAAATGCTACTTTAATGCTGAAAATGAGTTCAATAAAATGCATAGAGTGATAGAGAAAGAGGTGTTATTCATACTTGGTAACAGTATGCGCTTCACTCAAGCCAACTTTAATGTATCTACCTTGCTTCAAAGTGAACTAATTAAGGTGTCCATTTAGGATGTCATGATTATGCTTTTTATGCTCGAATTCATTGCTAGTGTTACTCTGTACAAAGGACCAAATAGAGGATTAGGGACACTGGCAGTCAGCTCATTATCATTCACGGTGAAATTTACTGTTACAGATCATAGGGGTATTTCAAGTTATCCACATAAGTGCTACAGTGTTTGTGATTGGGTTATCAATAGGCGGAGAAGCTTTTACAAAGTTTTATAAATCAACTTCCAACTATACAACTACTTATCTTGGACAGCAGCTCCCCGCTCCTTCCTCAAACGTAGATGTACCTGTTTTTGAGTCTAACTCTGCTTTACAATCTGGTCTTAAAATAAGAAATCGGTTCCTCACCTCATAAGTACATTAGAGACCCAACTACCCACCTCTCTAAGACTCTGGTCTTGGTCAAAGAATCACTCTATTTTTCTCATAGATTTAAAGACAACTAACTCGTTTAACCTTTTATTTTACAATCTGGTATTGAAACAAGAAATTTGTCCCTTACCTCACAAGTACACTAGAGACCCAACTACTCGTTGACCTCTCTAAGACTCTGGTCCTAGTCAAAAGATCACTCTATTTTTCTCATATAAATATAAAATCAATAGAACAACCTTTTTCAATAAATAATTATTTTTGAATGATGCTTCTTACATAGGCAGATATAAAATTTCAGTGCAGATTTATAAAGGTTAATTTTTTCTTTATAAATAAAAATATGTTTCTTGAATTAAGCAGATGAAATTTTAAGTTCAGATATAAAAGTTAAAATAACTTTTATAGAGAGTAAAATGCTTATTAAATTAAGAAGATCTATAACAGTTATATTATGCAACAAGTATTTTATGAATAATTGAATTTAACGATCAAACACTTGTAATGACAAATAAAACAGTTTAAATAATACTTGATATAGCAAATAGATTTGTTTTACTCAAATCTATATATATTGATATATTTGATATATGATGTGATCACTTTAAATAAGGTTACTTAGTTGGGCAATATGCGGTAACTAAGTATTTAACCAAACTTAAAGCTTTGCAACAATGATTTATATAAAACATAATTTATATAGATCACTATATCGATAAATGTCTTTCTAGAATCTCGATTAACAAGTCCCTCATTTAGGAGGAATATCATCACCTGGAAGAATCTAAGCTCAGAACATTTACTTGATATAATAGAAAAAATATAAATATATATAAATGTGTATAACAATTTATATTTGTATATATATAAATATAAACAAGTATGAGATAAATAGTTAATATAGCATAATAATATATCTCAAATACTTGCACCAATTTTTGTCTTCAAAATAAGATAATAACTTTAAGAGAAAAGAACTTTGAATTTTTTTTAGAAAGTATGTAGGTAAGAAGAATACTTTCTTTTCTGTTGGAATTGGTAAAAAGAAATGAAGGGGTGTGCCTTCTATTTATAAAAAACACTGAAGCTTCACAACTGATTTGATCAACGGATAGACGTGTGCTGCTAAAGAATTAATGACTCAGATTTAATATATTACACAGATTAATCAATTAAATGGAACGTCTGGAGTGCCTAACCAACCATAGTAATTTTAAATTCAACGCACCTATTAAAGAGGAAAGAAAAAGATCATGGTTGTACCTAACCAACGGCTCCAACACACACAAACATATATCATATACATACATTTGTGAGGAAAGAAAAATGTACATGGTAAAGTCATCGGTATGTACACATACAAATATATATCATATATTTAATGAGAGACAAACCATCAGCATGCATGCATACACAAATATACATCATACATTTGTGAGGAGAGAGAAATAGCATACTAAACCCATCGGCATGCACACATGCACAAATACATATATTTGTGAGGAGAGAAAAATTGCTTTTAGTACATTTAATTCTTGGTTGGTGTGGACTAAGGAGAGAGAAAGAAAAATTCACCAGCCCATGCATACACACACATTTTAATTTCCAAGTTTATGTATCAATATAGTTTTGGACCAAGTAAGAGATTTCAGATGAAATAAAATTTGTTTTTGCTAAGCTTCTTTTGGTTTTGTAAAATAAAAAATAAAAGTTCTCTCTACCTTAAAAAATGTTACTTTATGAATAAACATTTATAACACTTGATTTTAATTTATCAAGGTTAATAAAATATTAATTCAATAAGTTTTTAGAAAATATTTTTGGTTAAATCAAGTAAGATATATTAAATAAGATTAATTCTATGGAGATGATTCTAATTTTAAATAATCTTATTTTCTTAATAATTTTTATCATCAAAATAAATAAATAAATTGAAGGTTGGAGACCCATTAGGTTCATTGTTCAGGGACAAGAGAATCTAGTTTGTAAACTGAGAAAGAGCTTATATAACTTCAAAAATAGCACCTCGATAGTGGTACAAGAAATTTAACAATTTTATGTATAGAATTGGGTTTAAGAGATGTGAAACTGATCATTGTTACTATGTTAAATTCGTTGGCAATTCTTACATCATTTTACAATTATACGTGGATGATATGCTCATTGCATGGTCTAACATTAAGGAGATTAATAATCTAAAGAGGCAATTGTCAAAACAGTTTGAAATGAAGGATTTAGGAGCTGCAAAGCAAATCCTTGGTATGAGAATCATTGAGACAAGGCTAATGGTACATTGAAGCTTTCACAGTCTGAGTATGTGATGAAAGTTCTCAGTCGATTAGATATGAATGAAGTTAAACTAGTAAGCACACCCCTAGGTAGTCATTTCAAACTAAGCAAAGAACAATCACTGAAGACAGAAGAAGAAATGGACCATATAAGCAAGGTGCCCTATGCCTCAGTTATTGACAGCTAGATGAATGTTATGGTGTGTACAAGGCCAGACATTACACATGCATTCGAAGTTGTGAGCAGATTCATAAGTAGGCCTGAAAAGCAGCATTAGGAGGCAGTCAAGTGAATTCTGAGATATATGAGGGGTTCTTTAGATACATGTCTTTGCTTTACAGGTGCAAGTTTGAAACTGCAAGGTTATATAGATGTTGATTTTACTAGTGATATTGATAGTAGATAGAGTACTACTGGGTTTGTTTTTACTCTGGGAGGTACAGCCATATCATAGGCTTTGAATCTGCAAAAGATTGTTACTTTGTCTACTGCAAAAGCTGAGTATGTTACAGCAACTGAAGCTAGAAAGGAGATGATTTAGTTACATGGCTTCTTAGATGAATTTGGGTAAGAAGCAGGAGATGAACATTCTACACAGTGACAGTTAGAGTGTAATTTTTATTGCTAAAAATTTGGCTTTCCATTCAAAGTCGAAGCAAATACAAACAAAATACCACTTTATCCGTTACCTTATTAAAGATAAACTGATAATACTTGAGAAGAGTTATGGATCTAAGAACCCGGCAGACATGTTGACTAAGGGTGTCACTATTGAGAAGCTAAAGCTAGTAACTTCAGTTGGTCTTCTAGCTTGAGGACAGAAGGATAAGTTACAGGGATGAGGGATTATTTTTTGGAGGATTACAGCTGATGTTGGTGATTAAACTAGTCTCAAAGTGGGAAATTTGTTAGGCTTTGTGGAGCCTAATTGTGTTTGATTCGATTAACGACCCGTCTCGAATAATGTTGCATGATTTTTTAATGGGAGATTTTTTTCGGCTTAGTCTATGGAGCGGAGGCTTGGGCCGATAAGCCCAAACGGCAACGACCCCGGGAAAATTTTTGGCCAGTTTTGTAGCCCATTGTAATTCCTGCGCGCAGGATGTAGAAAATGCAGTTTTGATGATTAGGGTTGTGTTGGTGTCATTTTTTAAAGGGAGAAAGATTGTACTGCCGCACTTTGTATTCTTCCTTGATAATAGTGAAATCTCTGCAACTCCGTGGATTAAGTATATTGCTAAACCACGCAAATACTGTCGTATGCGTGTATTTTCTTTATTTTTGTTTCTCACAAGTTTGGGATTTTTCAGGTTTATTTCTCTTCAGTTTCTTCCCGCTATCATAAGTCAATAGGATTGTAACAAATTGTAACAACTAGGGCTGTAAATGGTAATCGAAAATTTCGTATTCGTCCGCATCCGTATTAGAAAAAACCCAAATATTATTCGCATTCGAAAAAAAATGAATATATCCGTATTCGGTTTAAAGGTATCTGCAAATAAACGGATATGAATATAGATATAGGCGTATTCATATTCGTTTTACATCCGTCCATAAATATATCCAGCGGATATCCAGAATCCGAATTCGGATCCGTATATGAAATTCGTATCCAAATAAAATAAGCAAAATACTTTTTCTTAAGTGATCTTCCTTATATAATAACTAGGGATAACCCGTGCCTGAAGGTACGATGTAATTAATATAACAGTTGAGTACTGTATTCAATATTTTTAGATTGAAAATTTTTAAACTATTGTGGACTCTCAGTTCCATAATAGAACTGAGAGTCCAACCATTAATACAAAAAGATTGATACTTAATCCAGTCATAATTTTTTTTTAGGCAAATATTAGTGTGTTACTCATTCTCAACTTAAAATTAGTTCTTGGTGTAAGACCCCGAATTTTATGAAATACAAAATTTAATTTTTCTTCATATATATTTTTTTGAAACAGTAAGTGGTTAAATCGATCAAGTTAAAAGTTAAGGATGTTATCTGCAAATTTTATTTTGTCGGACAATATTCGTTTGGTCGGGGAATATTCGTGTCGTACGACGGCGCCGAAATAACAAATTATTGGTGGACCCCACAACGGAATATTTGTCGGATATAGAAAACGACAGAAATAACCTTTTTAAATAAAAATAGTCAACGGAACTGTTAAAATACCGGTGATAAAAGAATAGTAGCATACGGTAGTTATTGGTATTTTCTGTAGCACTCAGTACTCTACAGTAACACACGGTATTGCATAGTGTCTCATATTTTTGGTCTGATAATTGACACCGTAACTGTTACGCATCATTTCATCGATAATTGTCACTGCATAATATTTTATATTATCAATTCAATAATTGTTGTTACACAGTATTTTGCATTATTGATTTAATAATTGTCATTACACTGTATTTTATATCATTGAGTCAATAATTGTTGTTGCACTGTTTTTAAAATTATTGAACCTAATAATTGTCACAGTAACATATGCACAGTAATTCACATTATTGAATCAATAATTGTCATTACACAGTAACATATGCTTTATTTTACATTATTGTTATCTCTATTATGATGTTATTTAAACAGTTGTATTTCATTAATTTATTGACTTGATATCTAAGAGCTAACTATACTGTATTTATAACAATTAGTCATAATAATTGAATTGATAAAGTTATTTGTTTATAATATAAAGTTAGGTGATTATTAGGTGATATGAAATGAATGGTGTAGATTAAAGTGTGAATTATTGTTGAATAATTGAATTGATTTGTTTATAATATAAAGTTAGGTGATTATTAGGTGATATGAAATGAATGGTGTAGATTAAAGTGTGAATTATTGTTGAATAATTAAATTGATTTGTTTATAATATAAAGTTAGGTGATTATTAGGTGATATGAAATGAATGGTGTAGATTAAAGATAATATAATATTTGAAATGGATGGTGTAGATTAAAATATGATCTTTAAATGAATGGTTTAGATTAAATGAATGATAAGATTTTTGGCTATAAATAGAAGCCTTAACTTAAGGATTTTTCATAAACTTCCTTACTTGTTCTTTCTTTCTCTCTCTAAATACTTCTTGTGAAAGTTCTCTCTAAGTGTGCTTAAGTCATCTTGAGTATTTGTGAAGATCTATAAGTATACGTGTACTGTTCAAGTTAATTAACCTCATTTAAATCAATATCCAGTCACGTGTTACGGTAAGGAATGTCATCTTCTTTCATCTTCTATTATTAAAACTTACTACGGTAAGGGATACCATCTTTTTCATCTTCCATTATTCAAACGTACTATGGTAAGGGATTATCATTATTTGATTCTCGAAAATAATATTGTTTCTTTCTTACTCATAAGATGTGCCTTTTATTTCCATGTATTAAATTGTGGGAATAACCTTACGGAGCGGATTGCCGCCTGTTGGTGAATAACATTTCGTATTCATTCATTATTAATCTCTGAGAATAACCTTACGGAGCGGATTGCCGCCTGTTTGGTGAATAACTCTTTGTACTCAAATTCTATTAAATTGTGGGAATAACCTTACGGAGCGGATTGCCGCCTGTTGGTGAATAACCCTTTGTATTAATTTTCTTCACCTTTTGTTAATCAAACCTGCTACGGTAAGGGATATTATTTTCTTTCATACTCCTAAATCGAAATTTATTATGGAACTATTGCTTCTATAATTCCTGAAAATATTATATGTTCCATAATAATTGAACTTCATTATTTCAATTGAACCTTCCTATTTACGTGAACCTTTCTATTGAATTGTAACCGTTATTCTGAACTGTGGATCTTGAATTTCACTCCACATCATGTTGACAATTTGGACATTATTTGAATCTGTACAAAGTAAACTTCCGATACTTATTGTTATCCTATTTCTTCTGTTCATCATTTATGTCATTCTAATCATCCAAAAATCAAGCTGTTGTGAATATCTGTGGCCGGGGGCACAGATGTGATATATTTGTTGAACAGATGATAGGTTAAAGGCGATATAATAGGTTAAAGGCGATACATCTGTTCGGTGTCTTTTATGGCACGTGGTGAATGTTCTCTTTGGCCCGTAGTGCAAAGATGAACTGTTGTTTGGTATGATTATGACCAAAGGCTGAATCTGGTATAATCATGACCGTTGGTGTTATATTGAATGTCTTTGGCCCGTAGTGCAAAGATGAACTGTTGATCTGCATGATTATGATCAGGAACTGTGAATTTGTATTATCTTGACTAATGATATTTCAGATGATAAAAGTTGATGATGTTTTTCCTAAAAAGAGAACCGAGTGGACATTATAGTCTGCATTATTCTTCTAATAGATTACTCATTCCGCTGCTATTATTGATCTGAACGTTGTTTAAGAATTTAACTGCAGTTTTTGATATAAACCTTGTAGTCTATTGTATTCTATCAAGAACTCAACTGTTGAAGACTAATGATAATTTATTCGTCATTATCTTAGTCATGATATTCTTTACTGGGCTATTTGAGCTCACCCTTTCTTTTGTTCCATTGTTTTTCAACAGGAGATGAAAACATAACAGGGTCTAGCCGGGGAATGGAGGGTTCGAGGAATAGTTATCATAGTCTTCACGTTTTGTAAAATAGTGTGGCAATAATAGTGAAGACTTAGTTGTGTATTATTATACACTGTATTGTTGTACGTTGTGCTTTGTTGTAATAATTTTGTTGTAGTATTTTGACGACTCAAGTTTGGGCTGTGTGGGCCCAGATTTGGGGGCGTCACAGTTGGCATCAGAGCTTAGGAATATGGTCTTTAATGGAGATCTGGGGTAGAACTAGGAGGGGAGAGACGAATAGAATCAGTCACTAGTGTGTCCTACCTAAATTAGATTTATTTTTTATCTAATGAATCGATTTGAATGTAGGAACATGAAGAGATGAGTCAGTTTATTTGAACTAACTTTTTTTTATTGACCACAGTTAATTATGACATCTGGAAATCAGGAGGTTAACTGTGAAATTACCGAAACAAATGTAGCTGCAAAACAAGAGGCGACGAATAATCTTCTTACAAACTCAGAGTTGAATCATTTGCCTAAGGCAAAAATTATGCGTGTTCTATCCAGTAAGGATGAAGGTGAAAGCTCTGCTACAGTCGTTCCAGATCCATTCTTAGAAGCAATTAAAGGAAGTAACGAACTTGCGGAAATTATTGCCTTTAATTTACTCACTAATTGGGAGAGTGATATCACCTGGTTATGCTCTATAACAAAGGATCAGAATATATGGACTTTTCATATTAGTCTTTGGGATTTATGGTGTTCCAGCTATGATTTTCAAGATTATTTAAAAATGATGTTTCTATACTTTTGGGCGTTACAATTTAGAGGAATTCAGGTTAAGTTAGTCACTATCGTGGAAACTGCAGTCTATCGAAAATACTATTTTAATGGAAATCATTGGTACCTTACTACTGATGAAGTTGATGAACCCGAGAAACAGTTTGCTAGAAAATTATTCAGTGGTATTCCCATGGTTGAAATACGTGAAGATCCGAATGAAGTATTCGGGATTCGATTTGACGATAACAGTCAAGAAACCGAATGAGGTGATAACCGGTAAGCTATTCATAAATTCTCGTGAAGTCTATGTCATATTAGATACTGGCTCTATCCACTCTTTTATCTTACCTATATGTACTCAACGTTTAAATTTGACTATTGAAAACTTAAATCTTGTCTTATCAGTTGAAACCTCATTGGGAGAAATACCTATTACATTTACTATCTATAAATCTTGCCTAGTTCAAATCAACAACCTCACATTACCTGTTGACCTTATTTCTTTGGAGATGCGTGAATTTGATGTGATTTTAGGAATTGATTGGTTGACTACCCATCATGCTAAAATTGATTATTTTCATAAGATTATTAGTTTTCATATTCCTAATCAACCTGTCATGCAAATTCAAGCAACTAAACCATTGAAATCTATAACTGTTATTTTTAGCCATAAAGCCATTCGTTTATTGAAAAACGGATGTCAAGCATTTTTAGCTCATGTCACTGATTTGAACAAAAACACGTCAAACTTGAATGATATTCCCATTGTTAATGAGTTTCCTGACGTTTTTTCTGAGGAACTTTCTGGCTTACCCCAAACCGTGAAATTGAATTCTGTATCGATCTTGAACCCGGCACTAAGCCCATTTTTAAAGTCCCATACCAAATGGCTCCCATAGAACACCAAGAGTTGAAAGTTTAATTACTAGATATCGGTATCATTCATTCTAGTACAAAACTTATATCGAGCGAGGAATGCGAGAAGAGTTTTCAAGAACTCAAGAGGAGACTTGTTTCAGCTCCTGTTCTGACCATACCATCAGGATCAGGAGAATTTGTTATCTACAGCGATGCTTCTGGCAAAGGTCTAGGCTGTGTCCTTATGCAACATGGAAAGGTTATAGCCTATGCCTCTCGACAACTCAAAGATTATGAGAAAAATTGTCCTACTCATGATCTAGAGTTGGCAGCAGTCGTTTTCGCGTTGAAGATCTGGAGACACTACTTGTACGGATAAAAAGTGGATATCTATACGGATCATAAAAGTCTCAAGTATTTCTTCACCCAGAAGGAACTCAATATGCGACAACGACGTTGACTTGAGCTGTTGAAGGATTATGACCACACAATCCAGTATCACCCGGGAAAGGCGAACGTTGTAGCTGACGCTTTGAGCAGAAAATCTTATGCAAGTACAAGTGCACTGCTGACAACACAAAAGTGTATTTTGTACGACTTGCAAAAGATGGAGATAGAGCTAAAGACACCAGAGACCCACTCGAAGATTGCTCACGTGCGAGTAGAACCAACTTTAATCGATAAAATTAAAGCTGCTCAAGCTACCGATCCGGAACTGATAAACATGATAAAGAAAGTACAAGAATGTGCCATTCCCGAAGCAAGAATCGACGAGAAAGGAATACTTCGAGTCAACTCTCGACTCTGTGTTCCTAACGATCCTGAATTAAAGCATAAAATCATGATGGAGGCACACAACACGCCGTTTGCAATCCACCCAGGAGGTACCAAGATGTATCGAGATCTTCGACATACATTTTGGTGGAACAATATGAAAAGAGAGATTGCGGAGTTTATCTCAAGGTGCCTAACTTGTCAACGTGTCAAGGCAGAGCATCAAGTTCCTAAAGGTCCATTACAATCACTTGAAGTTCCCGAATGGAAGTGGGAACACATCAATATGGACTTCGTGACGGGTCTTCCAAAAGTTTCTCAAGGCTTAGATGCAATTTGGGTGATCGTAGATAGATTGACCAAATCTGCTCATTTCTTGCCTATACGAGAAAACTTTTCACTTGAACGTCTTGCCGGTATGTACATAAATGAGATCGTGAGATTGCATGGCATGCCAATTTCCATAGTTTCTGATCGAGATCCTAGATTCACTTCACGCTTTTGGATCAGTCTACAAAAAGCTATGGGCACTGAACTACGTTTTAGTTCTGCATACCATCCTCAAACGGACGGACAATCGGAAAGGACGATCCAGACCCTCGAAGATCTTTTGAGACTTTGTGTATTAGACTTCAAAGGAAGTTGGGATAAGTACTTGCCGTTGGTAGAATTTTCTTACAACAACAGTTACCAAGCAAGCATAGGCATGGCTCCATTCGAGGCATTGTATGGAAGGAAGTGTCGCTCTCCAATATGTTGGAATGAGGTAGGAGAAGCAAAATTGTTAGGACCCGAGTTGGTACGCTTGACGACCGAAAAGATCCAAATGATCCGACAACGAATACAGACCGCACAAGAACGACAAAAGAGTTATGCTGATCTTCATCGGAGAGACGAAAGTTTCAACGTCGGAGATCATGTATTCTTACGTGTTTCTCCATGGAAAGGGGTTACGAGATTCGGAAAGAGAGGAAAGCTCAACCCTCGATTTATTGGCCCATTTGAAATCCTCGATCGAATAGGAACCGTAGCCTACAGACTAGCCCTACCACCAAGTATGTCTCGCATCCATAACGTTTTTCATATATCTATGTTACGTAAATATGTGAAGGACCCAAACCACGTCATTGAGTTAGAACCAGACGTTATAGCAGAGGATTTAACATACGAGGAGGTACCTGTTAAGATCCTGGATAAGAAGGAGCAGATCCTACGCTCAAAGGTTATACCTCAAGTTAAGGTTTTATGGAGGAACCAAGATACTGAGGAAATGACCTGGGAGCTAGAATCTGAGATGAAATCTAAGTATCCTTACCTCTTCGATATGTCAGGTACGTCAATTTCGGGGACGAAATTTCATAAGGAGGGGAGGTTGTAAGACCCCGAATTTTATGAAATACAAAATTTAATTTTTCTTCATATATATTTTTTTGAAACAGTAAGTGGTTAAATCGATCAAGTTAAAAGTTAAGGATGTTATCTGCAAATTTTATTTTGTCGGACAATATTCGTTTGGTCGGGGAATATTCGTGTCGTACGACGGCGCCGAAATAACAAATTATTGGTGGACCCCACAACGGAATATTTGTCGGATATAGAAAACGACAGAAATAACCTTTTTAAATAAAAATAGTCAACGGAACTGTTAAAATACCGGTGATAAAAGAATAGTAGCATACGGTAGTTATTGGTATTTTCTGTAGCACTCGGTACTCTACAGTAACACACGGTATTGCATAGTGTCTCATATTTTTGGTCTGATAATTGACACCGTAACTGTTACGCATCATTTCATCGATAATTGTCACTGCATAATATTTTATATTATCAATTCAATAATTGTTGTTACACAGTATTTTGCATTATTGATTTAATAATTGTCATTACACTGTATTTTATATCATTGAGTCAATAATTGTTGTTGCACTGTTTTTAAAATTATTGAACCTAATAATTGTCACAGTAACATATGCACAGTAATTCACATTATTGAATCAATAATTGTCATTACACAGTAACATATGCTTTATTTTACATTATTGTTATCTCTATTATGATGTTATTTAAACAGTTGTATTTCATTAATTTATTGACTTGATATCTAAGAGCTAACTATACTGTATTTATAACAATTAGTCATAATAATTGAATTGATAAAGTTATTTGTTTATAATATAAAGTTAGGTGATTATTAGGTGATATGAAATGAATGGTGTAGATTAAAGTGTGAATTATTGTTGAATAATTGAATTGATTTGTTTATAATATAAAGTTAGGTGATTATTAGGTGATATGAAATGAATGGTGTAGATTAAAGTGTGAATTATTGTTGAATAATTAAATTGATTTGTTTATAATATAAAGTTAGGTGATTATTAGGTGATATGAAATGAATGGTGTAGATTAAAGATAATATAATATTTGAAATGGATGGTGTAGATTAAAAGATGATCTTTAAATGAATGGTTTAGATTAAATGAATGATAAGATTTTTGGCTATAAATAGAAGCCTTAACTTAAGGATTTTTCATAAACTTCCTTACTTGTTCTTTCTTTCTCTCTCTAAATACTTCTTGTGAAAGTTCTCTCTAAGTGTGCTTAAGTCATCTTGAGTATTTGTGAAGATCTATAAGTATACGTGTACTGTTCAAGTTAATCAACCTCATTTAAATCAATATCCAGTCACGTGTTACGGTAAGGAATGTCATCTTCTTTCATCTTCTATTATTAAAACTTACTACGGTAAGGGATACCATCTTTTTCATCTTCCATTATTCAAACGTACTATGGTAAGGGATTATCATTATTTGATTCTCGAAAATAATATTGTTTCTTTCTTACTCATAAGATGTGCCTTTTATTTCCATGTATTAAATTGTGGGAATAACCTTACGGAGCGGATTGCCGCCTGTTGGTGAATAACATTTCGTATTCATTCATTATTAATCTCTGAGAATAACCTTACGGAGCGGATTGCCGCCTGTTTGGTGAATAACTCTTTGTACTCAAATTCTATTAAATTGTGGGAATAACCTTACGGAGCGGATTGCCGCCTGTTGGTGAATAACCCTTTGTATTAATTTTCTTCACCTTTTGTTAATCAAACCTGCTACGGTAAGGGATATTATTTTCTTTCATACTCCTAAATCGAAATTTATTATGGAACTATTGCTTCTATAATTCCTGAAAATATTATATGTTCCATAATAATTGAACTTCATTATTTCAACTGAACCTTCCTATTTACGTGAACCTTTCTATTGAATTGTAACCGTTATTCTGAACTGTGGATCTTGAATTTCACTCCACATCATGTTGACAATTTGGACATTATTTGAATCTGTACAAAGTAAACTTCCGATACTTATTGTTATCCTATTTCTTCTGTTCATCATTTATATCATTCTAATCATCCAAAAATCAAGCTGTTGTGAATATCTGTGGCCGGGGGCACAGATGTGATATATTTGTTGAACAGATGATAGGTTAAAGGCGATATAATAGGTTAAAGGCGATACATCTGTTCGGTGTCTTTTATGGCACGTGGTGAATGTTCTCTTTGGCCCGTAGTGCAAAGATGAACTGTTGTTTGGTATGATTATGACCAAAGGCTGAATCTGGTATAATCATGACCGTTGGTGTTATATTGAATGTCTTTGGCCCGTAGTGCAAAGATGAACTGTTGATCTGCATGATTATGATCAGGAACTGTGAATTTGTATTATCTTGACTAATGATATTTCAGATGATAAAAGTTGATGATGTTTTTCCTAAAAAGAGAACCGAGTGGACATTATAGTCTGCATTATTCTTCTAATAGATTACTCATTCCGCTGCTATTATTGATCTGAACGTTGTTTAAGAATTTAACTGCAGTTTTTGATATAAACCTTGTAGTCTATTGTATTCTATCAAGAACTCAACTGTTGAAGACTAATGATAATTTATTCGTCATTATCTTAGTCATGATATTCTTTACTGGGCTATTTGAGCTCACCCTTTCTTTTGTTCCATTGTTTTTCAACAGGAGATGAAAACATAACAGGGTCTAGCCGGGGAATGGAGTGAGGGTTCGAGGAATAGTTATCATAGTCTTCACGTTTTGTAAAATAGTGTGGCAATAATAGTGAAGACTTAGTTGTGTATTATTATACACTGTATTGTTGTACGTTGTGCTTTGTTGTAATAATTTTGTTGTAGTATTTTGACGACTCAAGTTTGGGCTGTGTGGGCCCAGATTTGGGGGCGTCACACTTGGCATGTTTAAACAATTAATTGATTGACGATAGCGGGCTCAAATTTGTGTAATATAGTGTTTTCGGATATCTCATACACCTTTCCTTTATTGACAAAACAAAATGAGAAGTTTGACAGCATTTATTTGCCTCTAGTATCTCTAACCATCGATCAATATGATCCACGAACAGTATTTCATGTAGAAAAAGGATAGTACTGCAAGCCATTTGATGGGATCCAATGAGGGAAAAAAAATGTAAAAATTCAAAAGAAAGACTTTTGTATATATACACGAAACTATAAAATGAGTCATTTAAGTCCAAACAAAAAAGTATTGTCATAACACCAACTACATTGCATCACTATAACATTATTTTCTCTATATTTTTTCTTAAAATTTTACAAAAGATTCACATACCATGAGTCAGAGCCTACTACAATAGTTGTTCTCGATATATTTAAAAACATCAAAGAGGTAACACGTAATTGCACGTGCCTAAAGGCACGTCGTATATTAAAATTCCAAAAATACTCTATTACCTAAAAACTCTTTGTAACCTAAAATAACTTACAAATCAATTAGAATAAATCTGAACCGTCCCTGTGATTTTTTGCCCAAATCAATTTGTATATGGAAATATAACGACCGTAATACCCGAAAAACAGGAAAAGGGTGTCAATGCTAAAAGGGTGACACATGTTGTTTACGTGCAAATTTTATTATTATTATGATAATTTAATTATAATAATAATAATAATAATAATAATAATAATAATAATAATAATTATTATTATTATTATTATTATTATTATTATTATTATTATTATTATTATTACTATTACTACTATTCTTATTATTATAATAATAATAATTATTATTATTATTATTATTATATTGTAGTGGTGAATTTGATTTGGGCGGAAAATATGAGTTGATAGATTTTTGAAAAGAAAAATGTTGAATTGGGAGGAAAATGAGAAATAGATTAGTGATCGTTAGATGTTGAAGCCCCAAATAATTTTAGACAGTCGGTTGTTGAAGTTTAAATTGATTTAAGACCGTTAGATGTTGAAGCCTTGGGATTTTAGCCGCTCTGTTTTATATTATAGATTAGTTTTCACTATCATACTAAAATTATTTTTAAAATATTTCATTTCACTTCTAAAAAGTAAAAAATAACACTTTTATTATAATATTAATAAATTGATTTAAGTATAGTTAATGAATTGTTACTATTATAAAGTTAAAATATCTAAAATGTATCATTTAACAAGTGTTATAAATATCATTTTATAAGTGTTACAATATAACTTTTGGATCATTTAACAAGTGTTATAAATGTTATAAATATCATTTAAAAGTTATAATTATAGATTATAAATATTCATACACACTACAGTATTACTCCAAACATATAAAATGGACATCAAACTTTAATAAGTAGAGTATTCATTTTGAAATTTATGATTTCAAAAATAATAAAAATTTATTTGAATTGTAATTTAGAACATTGATTATTGTATTTATTAAAAATAAATAAGTTAACATTCATTCATTAATGAACTATACTTTAAAACTTATTACTTTTTTTCTTTATTCTAGTTGTATACAGTGTTACAATATATCTAAAATGCATCATTTAACAAGTGTTATAAATATTATTTAAATGTTATAATTATAGATTATAAATATTCATACACACTACAGTATTACTCCAAATTAGCACATAAAACGAGCTACTTATTAATGGACATCTAAACATTAATAAGTAGATCATTCATTTTGAATTTAGGATTTCAAAAATAATAAAAACTTATTTGAATTGTAATTTAAAGCATTGATTATTGTATTTATTATAAATAAATAAATTAACATTCATTCATTAATATGTATGGTTTAAACTTTAAATTGTAATTGGTTATGAATAATTATTCAATTTTTTCTTTATTTTTTGTAAATAATTTGAATGAATTTTATATTAGGTGGTTGATAAACGAATTCGGATATCCGAATAATTTGTTTATTCGAATAAAATAAACGGAAACGGATATTATCCATAT
The DNA here is from genome assembly GCA_947179155.2 of Hedera helix. Lineage (NCBI taxonomy): Eukaryota > Viridiplantae > Streptophyta > Magnoliopsida > Apiales > Araliaceae > Hedera > Hedera helix. The sequence continues at coordinate 32,976,491 of OX359276.1, forward strand.
TCAGATATTATTTTGAATACCGGATACGGATAATATTTTTAAAATCCGTCGAATATCGAATACAAATACGGATAGCAAATTAATTTTCCGGATACGGATACTACTATATTCGAATTCGTTTATATTCGTTTATACCCCTAGTAACAACCCCTTAGTTTCTCTATTTTTGAATTCATTCAAAATTGTTGTAACTTTCCTCATTTAAATGACTTACCACATCAACCTTTAATTCTACCATGGGTGATGTGGTTACTTCTCCAATGATTTCCGCAAAAATGCCAATATCAAAGAGCTTCCCTAAAACCTTATCCAAGTTCCCTTGCTAACCTCAAGAACAAGACTAAGCTCTTCTGCAAAAAGCGTTTCTTGCGAAGTCAAATTCAAATAAACGCCACAGTTACCAGCAAATTCCATCTCAAGGGCACTGACAATCAACCCTCCATCGCTAATATCATGACCAACAGAGATCAGCTCATCTGCAATAAGATCTTGAACTCCCTCAAAAGCTCTTTTAAGGTAAGAAACATCATCAAGATCAGGACACTAATTGCCAACTTGATCAAATACCCACGCAAGAGCAGATCCACCATCATCTCCAAGCTTCAAATCCGGGGTCACAGTTGTGGTTATATCAGGACAAGTAACATAGGCACTGATTACAAGGAGCCTTGACACTTCTCCTGATACATGGGCCGCCATGGAAAGACTATCTTTTCCCCCATCAATAGCAATTCCAAGTTCTATCATAGCTTTTGAAAGATCCATAGCAGCATCATACATGGCAGCTCTTCCATCATCAAGTTTGGAAGCATACATCCAATTCTCACTTGCTTTAACATCAAAAAGAGAAGTAACCTTTGCCCAAACAAGATTTGTCAGTGCTTCTCCGACAGCTAGTCGTGCCGTCGCCTTTGGATCCAGGAGACCCTTGATTGGCTGCTCTCTGATTGAGCATGCACGACCAGTTAAATCGGTATAAGTTTGGGCAATAACGAAAACATCAGCAAGGGTAATTTGTTGAGGACCCACAATTTGCTGCTGTTCCACAAGACCTGTTAACCTATCCACTTTAGTAGTCAAGAATCGTTTTGAACCTACTGAAGGAAGTCTTAGTATCCTCTTCAGAGTATCCATCACTGTGATCCCAGGAGCAATATGAAGTGGCTCTAGTGCAATAGCCACACAATGGAATTCAAAAAAAAATTGATTTACGTCTCCCAGGACTTCTTCAAGCTCGAGGTCCACAAAAGGCCTGGGAAGGAGTACCACTTGAGCGGCACCTTTCAATAGCTAAACTGTCAACTAAAACAACACGCCGTCACCAGTTATAGTACCAATAACAGCCATAGAGACCCTTTCCCTTTGACAGATGGACTGTAAGAGATTGCGACTATCAGGCTTCACTAATATTGCATTTTACTTCTGATATTTTGCACCCCATATCTCCAAGACAGACATTGTATGGTCACCAACTACAATTGTCCTGATAACAACTTCTGCACCCTTTGGATATATGATTTCTTTAACGACATTACAATTTCCACCAGCATCCTGATCGTGAATGCTGATGATGGGATTGTTCTCTCCCATTTCAACACAAGCACGAACAACACTATACAATTTACGTGCCATCTCGGCATCCTCATGTTATACAACATTAAAATCAAGCTCTTCATCATTCTGGCCACTAACCATGCTGGATACTCACCTCCCATTCCTATACGATATGCTGATCCCCCAAGTTTCACAGCCAACATTCCAATGTTAGGCTCCCTCTTTGAGATATGATTATGATTTATCCGCCCAATGCCTGCACAAAACATGATTAGCTTCAACCATTCCCGTCTCTCCCCATTTTAGAGTCTCATCCCAAAAGTTCTAATGTAATCCTGAATCAAGGGTTCTCCAAATTTGTTGCCATAGTCAAATGCACCATTACTAGCATCAATGAGTATCTGCAAGGGGGAGCCAAGTTTGATGGATATGTGAATGATTGATCTTCCCATGGAGCATAATATCCTTCAATATACAAATTTCCTACACAATACCCAGTTGTAGATGCAATAACAAAAGACCCACTTTCGGTTGCATGTGTCTCTGATGCGGCCTCCTGCACCTGTCTCTGCACTGGGGCAAGATGCCACAACACATGGAAAATTGTGGGTTTCGACTGTGAATAAAAATATCCAGAACACGACTAACTGCAGTCAAAGGACACGTAGAACCTTGCTGATCTGGTCGCAAATAATTGAAAAGAAACCCCCTGATGGCACTCGAATTATCCTTGAACCTAATAACATAATTATTGGAGTTTGCCTTTAAAGTGTTCTTAACAATCTGCATTGAAGTCCTATTCATGGGCTGACCATCTATAACAATTTTCCCGGTGAAAAACCAGTGCCTGCTGTGCTCACTATTCAATTGAGCAATATCAAACAACTCAACATTTGTTGGATTCTGCTTGATGTCATCCCGGAAAAGCCTCGTGTAATACTGTAAATCTTGTTCATCAAAGGCCAAACCCATTTCCACATTAATTTCCTCCAATGCTTTCCTACCCCTCTCCATTATTGGTATATACCGAACCTCTTTTGGTATTTGATCATGCAGCATAGTAGAAAAATCATTAATTTGACTACGTAGCAACGTCCCACTCCCCCTCTAATATGCAACAAGTACCTCCTTGACCGTTCAATTCTATTCACCTGTAAACCCACAAGCTTATTTCACATATAGATAAAGCCAGGGGCGGAACTATACGGTGGGCATCACCAAAATATCTTAGTAGTATTTTATTTTTATTTTTAATTATAGGGGCAAAAAACAGTGTGAAAATAAGTATGTAAGGCCAAAAATATTAAAACAATACTTGTAAAAATTTAAATTTATACTCGTATCGCTTGTTTTGATTAAAATAAATATTTCTTACCATTTGACAAAGGGTGATTGATTCAATTTGTAAAGTTTTGTCCATTAAAATTTTAAGATAGGAATATTTGGAGGGTAGTTGATGAACTTGTTCAACATAAAAGGGTTTGGTGAATTTGGTTAAAATTTGGTTAACAACAATAACGCTGATTATTTGTTATTGAAATTGGTTTTAAATTTTTTGGTTACTATTGCCATTGTTATTGAAATTGAATTTAATTTTTGTTAGTTACTAGTGCCACAGTGGAGAGAATATTTTCAATGATAAATATTGTTAAACGTACTCTTCCAAACCAAATAGAAGATAAATAATTAAAGGCAAAACTAAGAAAAAAACCCCACTATAGTTGACACGTTTTATTTATTACATCATAAACTTTTAAAAATTAAAATTACCTAATTAAACTAATTTCTGTTAACATCAACTAACAGACGTTAGCTTTTAATCAGACGTGACTTTTTAAAAAAATAGGGAATGACATGGATGTGACGACCCCAAATCCGGGTTCCTTTAACCTCGGATCCGGTTCAACACTAGTACTACTTTTTCTTATTGTTCATGAATTACAACAATATTATAATTGCTAAATAATCATTTATTTACAATTATATAACATCTCTTTCTATTCCAGAATCGCAATCTTTATACATTCCTAGTATGTCTTCATATCATACATGATACGACATTCTATTACAATCAATTTGAGATTATATGTATAATGACTCAATCACACCATCCTATTATCCTTATTCATAAAGGACAACGTCTGAAAAATGATATTCAAATAATCTGTAAATGTTCTCTTAACAATTTAAGTTTGCTAATCTATAGCACAACAAAACATAAACTCTTCATATCTACTTACACAAGTGAATGAATTAGTCTACCGCAAGGTTTTACTACAAAAGCACTTATGCTTCAATCTTGATGACTCGTTAGTCAATCTTCATCTTTGCCTCTACCGGAGTAATCGGCTTCCTCAAGCTACTCTGTAATGTTTTGTTTTAAGCAAGGGTGAGCACGACGGCTCAGCAAGTCTAACAGTTTCACATAACACGTAAAAACAGTTCAATCATGCTTCATGCTTCATGCATCTTATGCTTTGCAGTACATACATTTCTCATGCATATCATGCCTCGCATTTAATCTATGTTTCATGCCTAGCCTCTATCATGACATATAGTTCAATGCAGAACAATTGTCTTAAATCAACTACCGCATATAAATAGTTCAAATGAACTTATTTCACAAAAGCACATTAACACATCTTTGCACATAACCACGTATGAGCACATCACAGTTTAATAACAAACTTATAAATTATGCACATAATGCAACACGTTCTGAAAAACTTGCCTGGACTTGTATAACCAGCTTACGTTAATCTTTGACGTTCCTTGCACCACCTACACGGTATGTGAGATCAACGGTGCACAATATCAGTCAAAGTTTGACTCAATACTAAATCTTATTTTAAAGATATTTATTTCTTCTTATCATCCCCTTTATTTAATAAGGTTAATTTTATATTTTAGTCTCTCTTTGACTTGACTCAGTGTTTCATATTCAACACCATAAATCTTTTGTTCGAAACTATGCAATTCTGACATTTATTAATGTCACTGCATTAAAACTTGGACCCTATATTTATTTAGGTCGATCCACCAATTAATCACTAATGGACCATACCCTTGGTTTAACTTAATCACATCATTTATCTCGATACTTATCATAATATTACCCACCTTGGATAATATTTTAAATTTTACTATCAATTAGTAATAACTTATAATGTTATTTAATTGTTAAATAACACTTTAAATAATCATTACTATTATTAATTTATTTTTAATAATAGTTTACCTTAATCATTATTATTAATCTTTTAATAATAATTTAATTGTTTGCTAATATTATTACCCTTTAATAATATTTTAATTGACTTCTCATTATTATCAATCATTTTAATAATAATTTAATTGTTCATCAATATTATCAATCATTTAATAATATTTGAAATCCTCACGTATCATTAGTAATTATTTAATAACGATTCAACCCTTAACTATTATTACCCAATAGTTAATTACTTGTTAAACAATATTATTAATTCTTTAATAATATTCTAAATCTTTATTTATCATTATTATTTATTTAATAATGATTTAACTCTTAACTATTATTATTTAATAGTTAATTAAATGCTAAATAATATTATTAATCCTTTAATAATATTTTAAATTAATTACATATCATTATTAATTATTGAATAATGATTTAATTCTTAACTATTATCATTTAATAGTTAGTCAATAATATTATCAATATATTTTAATTACTTAATAATCTTCTTTCGATTAAGTAATAATTTATTCCACTTAATTACTATTTAATTATTATTTAATATGAATTAAATAATAATTAATTAACTAATTATCCGAACTCATTATTTAATATTAATTAAATATTAATTAATTAATTAATTAACCTTACTTATTATTTAATATTAATTAAATAATAAATAATTAGTTTATTAACCTTAATTATCCTTTAATTATTATTTAATATTAATTAAATAATAATTAATTACTTAATTAACCTTACTTATTATTTAATATTAATTAAATAATAAATAATTAGCTTTCTAACTTTAATATTCTTTAATTATTATTTAATATTAATTTAAATAATAATTCATTATTTATTTAACTTTACTTATTATTTAAGTGCAATTAAATAATAAATAACTAACTTATTCATCTTAACATCCTTTAATTATTATTTAATATTCATTAAATCATAATTAATTAATTACATAACTTCATATATTATTTAATATTTATTAAATAATATTTAAATAGATTATTAGCCTATTTATACACTAATAAATAGCTAATATATAGTGAATCACTCCAATAATTTCAAATTTTATTTTATAACACTTAACTAGCATGCCAATAGGTCAAATATTATTTTTCTGAAATTAAAAATAATTTTCCCATAATTATTAGCCATTTAGTAAGCTTTAATCCACTATTAATTCTAATAAATGCCAAATTACAAAAAAAATCGGATTTTAAATTTTGATAATTTTCTTTATAACATTATAAGCATTTTCTCTTTTGGAACCAACCCAAGAACCGGCCTAAAAATGCCCGAACCGGCCCTACCTAGAAATCATGAAAAACCGAAAAAAACCGAACCGGCCGATTTTTTTAATAAAATAGGCAGATTACTTTCTTAGTTTTCCAGACTTGGGGTCTCCGACGGGAACTTGAATAAAATGAAATCCACAAGTCCGATTGAGGTCTATTAGGTATCGATGGATTCGTAACTTCCCGAACTACATGATTCTGTTATCAAACATCAAATTTGGATTTGTTTTGGTCACTGAAAATAGCTATAAACCCGACTGTTATGCACAGCCCTAAAATTAGTGGGGTGTTTTGGTAGAAAATCCATATCTTGCTCATTTTAAATCGGATTTTAGTCATTCAACTTGGATAATCTTCATATTTCATGGATCTATCACCCAAAATTGACGGATCATAAATCCGACTTACGGATCGTGAACAGTAATTCCGTGAATGGGCTGCTATGATTTTGGTTACTTGGTTTTCGTCGGTAAAAACTTATTTGATGATTTTGATGAAATTTTTCATCACAAACACATATAAAAACCCATGTTAAACCCATCAAACTATGAATATACATATATTACATAGCTAAAGACTTCTAGAACATCAAAACGTGTTTTGATCGGTTAAAAATACATTTTAACCGTTCAAATCATATCTAAACTATAAAAATGAACTAAAGAAGGTTTAGAACACTTTTTAACCTTTTAGACATGGATGATCTTCTTCCTCTTGATATGAGCTAAGCTTGTGCCTCCTCGTTGACTATCCTCTAGCATTTTTCCTTGGAGGATCTACAATCTCACTAAGTTTACTTCATTTTCTCTCAAGAACTCTCTATTTTCTCTCTAGCATTTCTAGACAAATGGCTAACCAACACAATGAATTGGTGAAGCACTATATTTATAGTACTTTCTTAATCTCCATCACTTTCTACTAATCAACCAACACTTGGGCATTTAAGGCTTAAACTCATGCTTACTATAGCTTGGATGGACAAGATGATTGACAAGGATGAATGACTCCTATCAAGGTTGCTTAGAAGCAACTTTTGGAGTGTAAAACAAGCCAAATAAAGCCACACTCAACACTTTCATGTGGGGCCCCCTCCAAAATTCGGGATTTGCCTTATTATTACACCAATTTAGCTTTATTTTTATATCCTATATCATTATATAAGTATCCATATATATATACACCAATGTATATATATTGACCACCACTTTGACTTCCATTTGGGCTCCACATTGGATCAATTTAATATTTCTATTGGGCTCATCAATTAAATTTGTTTGGGCTCAATTTAATTATTACATTGGGCTAATATTAATTACCCTATGTTACATTTAATTAAAACAAGCATTGAGCTTGGTTAATTATTACATAAATCAATATTCAAATTAAATTATATGGACTACTAGGTTAATTAATTTGACCTAGTTTAATACCTCATTTGGACTTATATTATAGTCCAATTAAATATGATTTAATTTATTCTACCACATTGGGTTACATAATTAACTCATCCATAGTTAATTCTCATCACCACTTTCCTTTCTCTAACAATTAACCAATGTTTGGTTAATGCTCTCCCATGTCTACCAACTAGGGTTATTCAATTAACCCTACATTAGTTAATTCTCTACACTCAAAAATATTTCCCAACACTTTGACCAACATTGGACTTTTAAATGTTTGGGCTACATAGTTTACCTTCCATTGGGCTCTCTTATTAAATTACCCACCTTCATGTAAATATTCCCATATTGGGCTAACATATATAATCCTTTTGGGCTAGTCCACTAGTAGTAATTAAATTACTTGGTCTCTATACCACAACTAAATAATTAAGTTAATTACTTAATCAATTAACTTCTTAATATTGTCATTCTAAACAATCATCCTAAATTTTCCACAACTTTAACGCATAACTAATATAATTAATTTAATTAATTATATTTCATGACTTCATTTTTAAACTAATTAATTTATTAGTTTAATTAAGTATTAAATTTACTCCTCTTCGTATTTAGCTAACAAGCACAATTCTAGGAATATATAACTATGTATATATATCCTTATAACCGTCTTCACTTCTCAATTGAATTTATTTCTTTAATAAATTCTCTATATGCATCATTACAATATTCTCACATTTAATTTCTAACAAATAATTTATGTTAAAAAAAAAAATGTTTACCCATTTTCAACACATCTTCCTTCTCACCTTCTAGGTTTAAACCTTAACCTTTAATAAAATCAATTAAGATATTATTTAAAATCTTGAAATTATCTGGGATATTACATTCACCCCTTCTTATAAGAATTTCGTCCCCGAAATTATCTCATACACAATTCTACCAATTTTCATCACTGAGAATATCTCTTTACTCATCAAATTCTATGACCACCCTTTTCTAGGAAGTTCATACTTCTAAACTCATAATTCCAGAACAATGGAATATCTTGCAGAAGAATAAATTGAAAATCAATATCTTACAGAAGAATAAATTGAAAATCAAAATATTCATTAAAACTTTCATAATATGCTGAGGGGTCATTAAGACTGTGAACATCCGAATGGAATTAACTGAATTCCGAATAAATAGTATTTATCCCTGTAAATACTTATAAAAAGAGTGTTTATCAATCACAAGGACTGAAAACATTCCATAGGTGTACGCTAGGTGATCAGCCTATTGTACCATACGTCGTGCAGAACGTCTTAGTTGTTAGGCGCCAGTCGGAGCTATATGCCGACAAAAATATATCTGCTTTAGCCGACAGAATATATTTGTTTTTGCACTTGTTCACCTCAGACTTACTACAAAATTCCGTTCCAAAATAATTTGGATTGGATAATAAAACTTGAGTCAATTCTGACCAAAAGTGTCCAGTTAAAATAAATGACAAAGACTCCCATCATTGAACTGTTCGTATATTACGATTCAAAAATTCATTTCAGATTAGTTAAAATAACTAAAATTCATTTATAGGACTTCATGATACCGCATCATCTTGACAGTACGTTGAGGATTCCGTCATTAATTCATGACTTCATGATACCGCACATCTTGACAGTACGTTGAGGATTCCGTCCTTTTCATCCCCACACCATGGCTTTAATGGCGTGTGATGATTTTATAAATACATTTTGATATTTTTAAATCAATTTGTCTGGCTGAAACAATTAGCATAGTCTATTCTTTAAACGTTTTAAAATACTGAAAATCATTTTATGACTTTGTCATACTACATCATATCATAGTGGGCTTTAAACATCCAACACTAGGTTACTCTGCATTGATGACTCCATCGTTTATCATCTCTGCACTAAATGCATTAATGATTTCAAAAATACATTTGTCTTTTCAAAAGCACAAAAGTGCGAATTTAGCACGATTTTAAGAATTTCAAAGTCTAGCATAACTAGAAGATTTAGAATATCCTAAAACCTCAAAATACCTCAAATTTCTCCTCCGCATTCTTTTTCAACTTAATAACTATATTTGGTAAAGCTCTAGTCTTACTACTTAACTCTACCCATACTTACTGTTCATCAAACTTACGACACATTAGAAGTTCAGGTACTTGCCACAATCATATGGGTTGGAGAACTTATCCTAGTCAGACCAAAATCGTCTATTCGCTGAGGGGTTCCACCATACGATTATGAGTCACGAACTTACCATCAGTATGAGTTTTAAGAAACGTACTTATCTTAATATTCTCTACATATCCAATATATAATGAGAAAAGAATCACCTTCTCACCATATATACATCAAATAGCGTGACATCAGGTTCAAATTGATTATCACTATAGGAAGCTAAGTGGTTGTCAAACCAAACGCAATCTCCTGCCCATACAAGAAATTGGTCAACTCGGCCACTAATCAATATAGAAAGTTAAGCAGTCGTTAAACCAAGAACAAATCCTCTGCCCATACAAAGAACTGTTAAACTCAACTACTATGTTAATATAGGAAGCTAAGTGGTTCTAAAACCAAGCACAAATCCATACAAGGAATCGTACAACTCAGTCACTAATATGAGTTCTCAATTAAAAACCCACAAACCTTCTAATTTTCTTAACTGAATACGAATTCTCTCCATTCATATTTTAGCACATCTGTCTCATTACGAGTTCATTTCTCTAGATCATTTCATGACCTTATTAGCATTTTCTTTATACTTCTCAAAATCTTATCATAAGATATTTTCTATCACTTCTTCAAATTAGGTACAACATTACCTTTTTCATCTCTCTTATATCTTCATAAATCCATCTTTGGATAATCTTCTATATATGAATTTTTCAAATTCATCTTTTATTACTTAAACTCTTCCGGAGTTTATTCATTTATCATTTTACTTATCTTCTACTACGGTTATAGCCTAAGGTACTCTTACCTAAGGTTTATAACCTATCAGCTCTGATACCAACTTGTGACGACCCCAAATCCGGGTTCCTTTAACCTCGGATCCGGTTCAACACTAGTACTACTTTTTCTTATTGTTCATGAATTACAACAATATTATAATTGCTAAATAATCATTTATTTACAATTATATAACATCTCTTTCTATTCCAGAATCGCAATCTTTATACATTCCTAGTATGTCTTCATATCATACATGATACGACATTCTATTACAATCAATTTGAGATTATATGTATAATGACTCAATCACACCATCCTATTATCCTTATTCATAAAGGACAACGTCTGAAAAATGATATTCAAATAATCTGTAAATGTTCTCTTAACAATTTAAGTTTGCTAATCTATAGCACAACAAAACATAAACTCTTCATATCTACTTACACAAGTGAATGAATTAGTCTACCGCAAGGTTTTACTACAAAAGCACTTATGCTTCAATCTTGATGACTCGTTAGTCAATCTTCATCTTTGCCTCTACCGGAGTAATCGGCTTCCTCAAGCTACTCTGTAATGTTTTGTTTTAAGCAAGGGTGAGCACGACGGCTCAGCAAGTCTAACAGTTTCACATAACACGTAAAAACAGTTCAATCATGCTTCATGCTTCATGCATCTTATGCTTTGCAGTACATACATTTCTCATGCATATCATGCCTCGCATTTAATCTATGTTTCATGCCTAGCCTCTATCATGACATATAGTTCAATGCAGAACAATTGTCTTAAATCAACTACCGCATATCAATAGTTCAAATGAACTTATTTCACAAAAGCACATTAACACATCTTTGCACATAACCACGTATGAGCACATCACAGTTTAATAACAAACTTATAAATTATGCACATAATGCAACACGTTCTGAAAAACTTGCCTGGACTTGTATAACCAGCTTACGTTAATCTTTGACGTTCCTTGCACCACCTACACGGTATGTGAGATCAACGGTGCACAATATCAGTCAAAGTTTGACTCAATACTAAATCTTATTTTAAAGATATTTATTTCTTCTTATCATCCCCTTTATTTAATAAGGTTAATTTTATATTTTAGTCTCTCTTTGACTTGACTCAGTGTTTCATATTCAACACCATAAATCTTTTGTTCGAAACTATGCAATTCTGACATTTATTAATGTCACTGCATTAAAACTTGGACCCTATATTTATTTAGGTCGATCCACCAATTAATCACTAATGGACCATACCCTTGGTTTAACTTAATCACATCATTTATCTCGATACTTATCATAATATTACCCACCTTGGATAATATTTTAAATTTTACTATCAATTAGTAATAACTTATAATGTTATTTAATTGTTAAATAACACTTTAAATAATCATTACTATTATTAATTTATTTTTAATAATAGTTTACCTTAATCATTATTATTAATCTTTTAATAATAATTTAATTGTTTGCTAATATTATTACCCTTTAATAATATTTTAATTGACTTCTCATTATTATCAATCATTTTAATAATAATTTAATTGTTCATCAATATTATCAATCATTTAATAATATTTGAAATCCTCACGTATCATTAGTAATTATTTAATAACGATTCAACCCTTAACTATTATTACCCAATAGTTAATTACTTGTTAAACAATATTATTAATTCTTTAATAATATTCTAAATCTTTATTTATCATTATTATTTATTTAATAATGATTTAACTCTTAACTATTATTATTTAATAGTTAATTAAATGCTAAATAATATTATTAATCCTTTAATAATATTTTAAATTAATTACATATCATTATTAATTATTGAATAATGATTTAATTCTTAACTATTATCATTTAATAGTTAGTCAATAATATTATCAATATATTTTAATTACTTAATAATCTTCTTTCGATTAAGTAATAATTTATTCCACTTAATTACTATTTAATTATTATTTAATATGAATTAAATAATAATTAATTAACTAATTATCCGAACTCATTATTTAATATTAATTAATTAATTAATTAACCTTACTTATTATTTAATATTAATTAAATAATAAATAATTAGTTTATTAACCTTAATTATCCTTTAATTATTATTTAATATTAATTAAATAATAATTAATTACTTAATTAACCTTACTTATTATTTAATATTAATTAAATAATAAATAATTAGCTTTCTAACTTTAATATTCTTTAATTATTATTTAATATTAATTTAAATAATAATTCATTATTTATTTAACTTTACTTATTATTTAAGTGCAATTAAATAATAAATAACTAACTTATTCATCTTAACATCCTTTAATTATTATTTAATATTCATTAAATCATAATTAATTAATTACATAACTTCATATATTATTTAATATTTATTAAATAATATTTAAATAGATTATTAGCCTATTTATACACTAATAAATAGCTAATATATAGTGAATCACTCCAATAATTTCAAATTTTATTTTATAACACTTAACTAGCATGCCAATAGGTCAAATATTATTTTTCTGAAATTAAAAATAATTTTCCCATAATTATTAGCCATTTAGTAAGCTTTAATCCACTATTAATTCTAATAAATGCCAAATTACAAAAAAAATCGGATTTTAAATTTTGATAATTTTCTTTATAACATTATAAGCATTTTCTCTTTTGGAACCAACCCAAGAACCGGCCTAAAAATGCCCGAACCGGCCCTACCTAGAAATCATGAAAAACCGAAAAAAACCGAACCGACCGATTTTTTTAATAAAATAGGCAGATTACTTTCTTAGTTTTCCAGACTTGGGGTCTCCGACGGGAACTTGAATAAAATGAAATCCACAAGTCCGATTGAGGTCTATTAGGTATCGATGGATTCGTAACTTCCCGAACTACATGATTCTGTTATCAAACATCAAATTTGGATTTGTTTTGGTCACTGAAAATAGCTATAAACCCGACTGTTATGCACAGCCCTAAAATTAGTGGGGTGTTTTGGTAGAAAATCCATATCTTGCTCATTTTAAATCGGATTTTAGTCATTCAACTTGGATAATCTTCATATTTCATGGATCTATCACCAAAAATTGACGGATCATAAATCCGACTTACGGATCGTGAACAGTAATTCCGTGAATGGGCTGCTATGATTTTGGTTACTTGGTTTTCGTCGGTAAAAACTTATTTGATGATTTTGATGAAATTTTTCATCACAAACACATATAAAAACCCATGTTAAACCCATCAAACTATGAATATACATATATTACATAGCTAAAGACTTCTAGAACATCAAAACGTGTTTTGATCGGTTAAAAATACATTTTAACCGTTCAAATCATATCTAAACTATAAAAATGAACTAAAGAAGGTTTAGAACACTTTTTAACCTTTTAGACATGGATGATCTTCTTCCTCTTGATATGAGCTAAGCTTGTGCCTCCTCGTTGACTATCCTCTAGCATTTTTCCTTGGAGGATCTACAATCTCACTAAGTTTACTTCATTTTCTCTCAAGAACTCTCTATTTTCTCTCTAGCATTTCTAGACAAATGGCTAACCAACACAATGAATTGGTGAAGCACTATATTTATAGTACTTTCTTAATCTCCATCACTTTCTACTAATCAACCAACACTTGGGCATTTAAGGCTTAAACTCATGCTTACTATAGCTTGGATGGACAAGATGATTGACAAGGATGAATGACTCCTATCAAGGTTGCTTAGAAGCAACTTTTGGAGTGTAAAACAAGCCAAATAAAGCCACACTCAACACTTTCATGTGGGGCCCCCTCCAAAATTCGGGATTTGCCTTATTATTACACCAATTTAGCTTTATTTTTATATCCTATATCATTATATAAGTATCCATATATATATACACCAATGTATATATATTGACCACCACTTTGACTTCCATTTGGGCTCCACATTGGATCAATTTAATATTTCTATTGGGCTCATCAATTAAATTTGTTTGGGCTCAATTTAATTATTACATTGGGCTAATATTAATTACCCTATGTTACATTTAATTAAAACAAGCATTGAGCTTGGTTAATTATTACATAAATCAATATTCAAATTAAATTATATGGACTACTAGGTTAATTAATTTGACCTAGTTTAATACCTCATTTGGACTTATATTATAGTCCAATTAAATATGATTTAATTTATTCTACCACATTGGGTTACATAATTAACTCATCCATAGTTAATTCTCATCACCACTTTCCTTTCTCTAACAATTAACCAATGTTTGGTTAATGCTCTCCCATGTCTACCAACTAGGGTTATTCAATTAACCCTACATTAGTTAATTCTCTACACTCAAAAATATTTCCCAACACTTTGACCAACATTGGACTTTTAAATGTTTGGGCTACATAGTTTACCTTCCATTGGGCTCTCTTATTAAATTACCCACCTTCATGTAAATATTCCCATATTGGGCTAACATATATAATCCTTTTGGGCTAGTCCACTAGTAGTAATTAAATTACTTGGTCTCTATACCACAACTAAATAATTAAGTTAATTACTTAATCAATTAACTTCTTAATATTGTCATTCTAAACAATCATCCTAAATTTTCCACAACTTTAACGCATAACTAATATAATTAATTTAATTAATTATATTTCATGACTTCATTTTTAAACTAATTAATTTATTAGTTTAATTAAGTATTAAATTTACTCCTCTTCGTATTTAGCTAACAAGCACAATTCTAGGAATATATAACTATGTATATATATCCTTATAACCGTCTTCACTTCTCAATTGAATTTATTTCTTTAATAAATTCTCTATATGCATCATTACAATATTCTCACATTTAATTTCTAACAAATAATTTATGTTAAAAAAAAAAATGTTTACCCATTTTCAACACATCTTCCTTCTCACCTTCTAGGTTTAAACCTTAACCTTTAATAAAATCAATTAAGATATTATTTAAAATCTTGAAATTATCTGGGATATTACAATGGAAATGCCACGTGGCTTGAGCTGGAAAAATACATATAAAATTGAAATAAACTTGAAAATACAATAAAATAATTTTAAATAAAATAATAATTTTAAAAAATATAAAATAAAATTAATTTTTAAAAATATAAATAAAATTTAAATAAACTTAAAAAATTATTTTAAAAAATCATAACAAAATAACAATTTTTTTAAAACAAATAAAATTAAAATAAACTTGAAAATTACAACAAAAAAATAAATTAAAGTAATCACAATCATCATCTCCTCCCTCTCTTGATATTGCTAACTGAAAAATGCACGATTCCACTTTAGGGAAGTCCACCATCAAGCTCGCATGAACCATTTTCCCAACGCTATCGCTCATGGTGTTAATCTTCACCGTCCCATTTCGTAGCCCCCGATAATCTCACAAAACCCACCAATTTTTACCCAACTTCGCCTAAACCCGGCGTCAAAAACCAGATCTTAATCCTTGTAATAACCATGAATTCTACGTGTCATTGTAATTGTAATTATTAAATAATTATCAATGAATTAAAATTTTAGTACTAATTAATTGCATTATATATTTGAAGGAATATACTTATGTATGTGAAATATTTATCTTGTAATATAGTAAGGTGGTAAAATAAATTATTAAAGCAAGTCTAATTGGAGTATATTTTAAGTTCAAATGATTTATTAAACTATGTTCAATAAAATTAACCTAGTAGTCCATGTAATTAATTAAACATTGATCCATGATATAATTAATCTAATCCAATGCATACTTTAATTAAATGTAACATGTGCTAGTAAATGTTAGCCCAATGGAATGAATAAATTGAGCCCGAACAAATTAAATGAATGAGTCCAATAGATTAAATTCTAGAGTCCAAAGTGGAGCCCAAATGAAAGTCAAAAATTGGTCTCTCTCTCTCTCTCTCTCTCTCTCTCTATATATATATATATATATATATATATACCCTTATATATATATATATATATATATATAAGGGTATATATGATTAAATAGACAATAAAAATAAACCAAAAATGGCTCAAAAGAGCCATTTTGGTCAGCACTTGGGGGCAGCTCTTGGTTACTTGAAAAAACTTCTTAAGGACTAAGTGGTTCAATCATTCCAACAACCTTAATCAATCAACCAGTCAATCCATCAAATAGTAAGCACAAATTAGCTTCTAATTTTATCAATGATAGTTGATTAAGAAGTTAATGGAGGGTTACCAATTTGTTATAAATAGAGTGCTTCACCAATTGGTTATGCTATTAGTCATTTTGCTAGAATACCAAGAGAGAAAAGAAAGAGCTTCTTAGAGAGAAAAGTGAGAACTATTGTAAGCTTGAGAATACACCAAGGAAATTGCTAGAGGAGAGTAAAGGCGGAGTCACTAGCCAAGTTCCTCTCAAGAAGAAGAAGAGCATCTAAGTCAAACAAGGTTTAAAAGTGCTATACACCTTTATCTTTTCATTTCTATGGTCAAAATATGTTTCTAACGGTTCAAAAACTTATTTTGATATTCTATAAGTCTAAGGCTATGATATATAGGTAGATATACGGTTTAGTATGTTTAATACATGTATTTATATGTGTGATATGCAAATAAATGGAAGAAAAGTTCATATAATGTTTTATCGATAAAACCCTAGTTAACTATGTGTTATTTATTGTGGTAGTTTGAAATATACAAGTTGGATATTTGATTTTTATGACTAGAAAGTTATATGTATGAGTTATAAAGGCAACCCAACTTGAATCTCTAAAAAAGATGGAAAAATAAAGAAGTTATGACTTTTACCGCAAAACATATCATTTTGGAAACCCCAGATGGATCGATCGTAAATTTCATGTCAAAACGTTTTCGAAAATATAATCGAACCATGAAATGTTGTAAAACAAGAAATTAGGAAGATAACAAAATTAATTTTGTGTCTTTGGATGGATAGATTTCATTTTATTCAAATTTGAATCAAAAGTGTAAAAGTTACAAAAATCTGAAAAAGTTAGATTTACATTCTGTAGTACTGCGCCGGGGCACAGTGTCATTTCCAAATAATAAATTATTTTCTTAACCGAGTCGGGTTGGGTCAGTTCGGGTCAGAAAGTTGAAAAATATTTTAAAATTTATGATATTATTATTAGATCCAATTAATGTAATTTAAACATTTTAGAGAGTTAATTTAATAAGTAAAAGATAATAAATATTATTAAAGGTTTAATAATATAAGTAAATTAATAAAATATTATTAAATGAATAATAATATTAAAAAATTAATAAAATATTATTAAATGAATAATAATATTAAGAAATGAGATACAATATTATTAAATGAATAATAATATTAGAAAATAAATAAAATATTATTAAAGGATTAATAATATTATAAACTTAATAAAATATTATTAAATAAATAATATTATTAGAAAATGAATAAAATATTATTAAAGGATTAATAATATTATAAAGTTAATAAAATACTATTAAATGAATAATAGTATAAGAAAATAAATAAAATATTATTAAAGGATTAATAATATTATAAAGTTAATAAAATATTATTAAATAAATAATAATATTTGAAAATAAATAAAATATTATTAAAGGATTAATAATATTATACAGTTAATAAAATATTATTAAATGAATAATAATATTAGAAAATGAGTAAAATATTATTAAATGATTAATAATATTAGGAAATAAATAAAATATTATTAAATAATTAATAATATTATAAAGTTAATAAAATATTATTAGATGAGTAATAATATTAGAAAATAAATTAAATATTATTAAAGGATTAATAATCTTATAAAGTTAATAAAATATTATTAAATGATTAATAATATTAGATAGATGTTTAAATCATATTAAATGATTAATATAGGTTTTATGTGATTAAAATATTATCAAATAATGATAATATTTTCTAAGTACTTAATATACCTTAATTATTTAATTATGTGATTAAGTGTAGGTAAGTTAAGATATACACAGGTTATTATATTAATCTATATATGATATTAATTGAAAGATCAACTTGATAAATTGTTAAGTCTTTTCAAATGATATTAAATTGAATTGATTAGCAATAATCAACAAACGAGGCAAGTTCTCTAACCCTACTCAAATTATTATTGAGCAAGTTTCTACACCTAAACTTGTATTTAATTTTGCAAGAGCTTTACGTGGTTTAATTATTTAAAATTATTCCACATCCATATTGTTATTATATTCGCACATAATGCATTTGCAAGAATTATAGTTCATTAATTCAAGAAATGTTTAAGAATATCTAAACTAATTGTTTCGATTAGACACTACATATATAAATTCATCAACTTGAATATTGTAAGAGCTTATCTAAACCATTGGTTGATGTGGATTCTTATAGTAAGATTGAGAACGAACGACCCTGGATAAGGGGATTATATTCGGGAAACTAACCTTTGCGCAAGATGTCTCAGTGTTATGCATATACATAGGGTACAAGAGATTGATCCCCTCGAGTACTAAACTATCAAGGTGTCAGATATATATCTGACTTACTTTAAGCAGTAATTCATGGTCCTTGAGACCACTCAGCAGTAAAGATTCAATCATTTCATTTACATTGAAAATTAATTCTTGTTCTTTCACAATTATTATCTATTGTTGAAACCCTTGATGTTATTTTCCATTCAATCATAATATATCTTGTATTATCTGTTCTTAAACTTGTTGAGCAAGCTACTTGCTCACTTTTGCTATATCATGACTTATTTTCAGCAAAGCTCGAATGCTCTAAAAATGACAAAGGCAAGAGAAAAGTCAAAGTTTAGATTAGATTATTGCATGTTAATTAATTGCTTAATATGTAATTACCTTTATAAATCTTTTGTAATCCCTTAAGATAAATCTGATGAATGTTAAGGTTAAAGACCTTGGGATTGTATTACCTTTTTGAGGGAAAAATATGTATTTTTTGCTAGATTAATAAAGACTATGTATTTAGTTGTTATTATATTTTGAAATAGTGAGAACCAAATCCGAGGTTATGGAACCCGAATTTGGGGTCGTCATAGTCCCGAATCAAGTTTTTCCCTTGACTCTGTCTGTCCAAAAAATCACAGCTTCGATTACGATGGAGAACTTGCCACCGGAACCTGAAAATACTTTCGGTAAAAGTTTTACTAATGGAGGTGAGAGAGATATGGGTGGTTGTAAGGATCTGATGGGTCGTTACTGTTAGTTAATTAGGAATGAGGATATTTAAGTCTTTACATTACTTTAGTAAGGGATAGTGCTGTCTTTTCCCATTATTTTTCATTCTTGTATGTCTTGTTTGTTGAGTTAGTTACTAGCTGTATATTGCAGCTTGTCTTTTTCTTATTTCGATCACATATGTAAAGGAATATATATCTCTTGGATTTATTTTGTAGAAGCATGATGAATGAATGAATTATCCCTTCTTCCTTTTCAATTCTTTCTCTCTCTCTGATCTCTCTATCTTTTCTGCTTGAATCATCTCCTATTTCTATCGTTCTCCCTTATTTCTCTTATATTTCTACCTCATTGTTGTTAAATTAATTAAGTAATCGAATTGGATTAAGCCAATTCATTACAATTGGTATCATAGCCGAAGTTCCAGCATTTATGGCCACCGGTAATCATAGACGGAATAACTTAAAGAATCAGCTTCAGGAACAAACTAGCAACCTCCAACAGCTTCAGTATTGATATTACTCAATAAAGAGGTATGATTGTCTCTCTCCTACATCTACCTGCTAGTAAACTTGACATTATGTTCTCAACATGTATATGTGCTAGATTTCAAACTAATCCTAACGAATCTCATTTAATCGCTGTAAAAAGAATATTTAGATATCTCAAAGGTACTCCTGATTTGGGATTGTGCAATAAAGATAATCTTATTTATTATCATAGGTTGGTATCAGAGTTATAGGTTATAAACTTTAGGATGTGAAACCTAGGTTATAACATTAGAATTAAACTCGTATAAAGTACGCTAGGAAATGGGTCGAGGAGATCCATTGAGTCGAGTTAAGTTTGGAGATGGATTGTGAAAATTCATCGAGCCAACTTCATGCATTATTTCATTTCATCAATGAATATATTTTATTGTGATTCTAACATATTGCCGTTTGTTGTTTCTTTGTTGTGGTTGTAGGATATTCGAGGTTGGTGAGTCTAGCCGAGCTGTTGAGATTAAGACTATAGACAAGCATATTGTCTATATAAAGCCGACTGAGCTAGTTGCGCCAGTACTGCCGAGGGAGTCTGAGTCAGATTCTGATGGAGAGCCAACTGTAGGCCGAGTGATGAAGTCGTATAGCGAGGAAGAGGCTGATGACGCCGAGGAGCCCATTGATATAGAGGAGTTCATTGCTGAGGCCATGGAGGAGATTGAGTATTATGCTTAGCCAGAGGAGCTGCCAGTAGAAGATTATCTAGTGGATCAATTGGCATTTCCATCACACTCTAACCAGAAGACATTTGTTGTTACATACAGACAGTCGTTATCTTAAGTGTAACCATATATTAGAATATTTTTTTTGTCAAGATCTGGATCGAAATCAAATTTGTCGTGATCGTACTTCATAGTTTTAACGAGTTGAATTGTGCAATCAGCCATTAAAACTGTTGAAACTGTTTGGTCCGGATCATTCTACCTCCGTTTTGCAACCAAAAGGGTCTCAAATTTCTTCATCATCAACTCCAACTTAGCATCAAACCCCAATCATCCGAAAATAATTAGCAATATAAGTCCCTTTCCAAATCTCCTTATAACTTATCAGTTAATGATTTGATAGATTCATTCCCAAATAAGGAAACGCAATCCCATTATGATAAGGACTTCGACTCTCCTAACACAAACCGGGTAGAAGCGAGTTGACCAAGTCACCCCCCAAACCAACAAAATAGAATGGGTTGATCCATACCCAGGCCTAAGTGATTACATCCTAATATTTCCCCCCACTCTCCTACTTTTAAGAGCCTTAAATTGGAGAGTAATTCAAATAATTAAGTTCCCTCGTACACCGAACATAACCAAACAATGCCTAGTTTCCACTATAACCACACGGTCATCATTACTCCATCACACCCCCCCAAAACTCGCCATCTTTTGAACTTCGTGTGCCTCATTTCTTTAATAAAACCCTCTAAATTTTTCTCCCTCGTTCCCTACTTTTATTCCCCCAAGCCAACAGTTCCTTCGTCTCCCCAATTTTTGTAAAAAAAACCCGAAATCTCTTCAATCCCTCATAAGTCATGGCTACCCAAGGTCAAGCATTTCCTTCCCAAGCCCCCGATAACCTTCCTCCTCCGTTTGATATGGAGAAAGAAAATGCAATCCGAAAGAAATACAAAGACTCTTCGACAGCAAATACCCCTTCTACAATTACTTTCGCCCAACTTAACTTTATCCGCCATGAATACCAGATTTCCCTACAGTACGAGCTTTGAGTCCCCAAACCTCACGAAAGAATGTATTGGCAGCTTGAAGGGGGCTGGATAGGGGTACCCACCTAGACCCTAAAACATGGCATCTGATTCCCCCTTCATCCATTTATAACCAAATTCCTATGGTTCATGGGAATCAAATTTTCCTAATTAGTCCCCAATTCCTACATTCACTTAATCTGTTTCATCGCCTACTGCAAAGACCAAAGCGTAGATCCAGCCTTGGATATATTTCTAAACTACTTTAAGTTGATCAACTCAAAAGAAAAAGGGTTTAAAGTCCTAACCTGATATGCCAATCGAAAAGTATGGATAACCACCCCTTCAAGCAACAAAGGATGGCACTCATCCTGGTTCTTTCTCCGAGCCACCGATACCCGACTCTTACAACCCTAGGGAAAACTGAACAAAAGCTCCTTAGGCTTCGATCATATCGAGGACGTTCGGGAGGCCGATATCGAAAAACTCCTATCTACTATGTCGACCACACCTTGGTCAATCAACCTCCTCAACGACATTGACTGGTTATTTCTCCACGGAAGTAAGTACCCGATCTGTCCTAAGATTTCTTGACTTAAATATTTAGGTTAATTTTATCTATCTCCTGTACAGTAGTACTCTTTCGAAATTTGGAAGAGAACCCAGCCAGCCCACCTTCAAACATTCAAAGACAACTGCAAGAAGGTCCAATCTTTATTCCCTCACCAACCTCCTTGGAAGAATCCGATCCTCCCGTCGAACCGCTAATTCGAAAATCGAGAGCTTCTTCCTCTTCAGCAACTTCGGAAGAGACTCTAATCCACTTTTCCAAACCAACTCCAAAAAACAATACTTCCACCCAAGTAACCAAACATACATTGCCCTCCACGGGATCTTCCCCCCAGACCACGAACCCCACTCCTCTGAATCAACCCTCATCTTCTTCAGCTAATCCTTCACCAGAAACCTCAAAAGGAAAAGGCCCATAAATAATGATAAGGAAAATGAGTGTTTTTGAAATATCAGACTCCGAACTCAAGAAACATACGAAGGCTAAAAAGTCGAAAACCTCCCCTTCACCAAGACCTCAATCAGACTCGCCCAAACCCCCTTCACAAAAGCCTGAACAATCCCGGATCCACCCAAACAACCAACTCCCAAACAACCTAAATAACCAACTACCGAACAACACAAACAACCAACACCCGAGCAACCCAATCAACCAACCCCCGAACAACCTGAACAACATGAAACCAACCCATTTCCAAGCGGACACCCTCCAAGACAACCATTAGATATTCTTGGGACATCTCGAACACCGCCAACCTTCTTTCCAGACGACGCCAATCTCTCAATCCCCTTTTCTGCCTATAAAAGCTTCAACTTCCCTGTCGACAACGAAACCTTCCAAGACTATTCTAATCGGGAACTTGTCCTAGCCACCGCAATCCACCAAGGTCGAGTAAGACTTTTATTCTTTAAATTACCTTTGCCCTTATTCTCATGTTCCTTTTTTTGATAATTCTAACTTATCAGGCCTTGGCGACATTCAGCCGCCTCCTTGGTCAAGAAACAAAGCCAAATAACAGTGATGCTAAAATGAAGAAGCTGAAGGCCAAGTATAAAGCCGTAAAAAAGGAGAAGAAGTGTTGGGTATTTTCTATATGAATATATGCGTGCAAGTATACACGATCAACAAGAAATAAAGTGATAAAATAGAGTGTCGAATCCACAGGGAATTAAATAATAATAATTACTAAACACTAATTTAATATCAAATTAATTCTATTTAAACAATCTCAATTTAATTATAAAATAAACTAATCAAAATTACTAACTAAATTAAACTAATGAAAATGATAAAATCAAATTAAAATAGTTAAGATCACAATTTTCCCCAATACTTCATTTAAATCTCTTTATTCTCTTTCTAATTAATTAACTATATAGAATTGTTAACTGAGATTTCTTAACTATTTACTAACATTTTTCAAGAATTAATAAAAAGATTTATTCCAATTAAGTTACTATATTGCTATGCAAAATAATTTGAAATAAACTCATTAAGATCCAACTCTCAACAAAGTTACATATGGCTTATAGGTATCTTCATCCTACACACTATTACGCTACTCTTCCTAGAAAGAATCAACAAATTCACATGTTATCATATCTGAATCTAATCTTAGAATTCCTTTTACAATTCCTTCTAAGATATCACAATTCATTATTGCGCAAATAATTATACATGAACGCACTAAATATGATAAACAACTCATATATAATCATTAATAATTAAAAATAAAACAAATTAAATTAAACTACACATTGGGTTCAATTGCAATCTCAAATAAAAATTAACTCATAATTAAATAATTAATTATCCACAAATAATTCAAAATCTCAAAATTACAAAAATAAAAGAGAAAGAAAAGAAATCAAATCTGTGTTGATATCCGTCTGTCACTCGGATCACAGTCTCCAATCCCCAAGCTCCGCCTTCAATTCTTGAATCCTTCGCGTTGAATATTTACTTATAATTCTACTCCTAAATTACTCTAATATAATATATTCTGCTCTAACATAATATATTCTGCTTTAACCTAATATATTCTGCTGAAAATTAAAGTTACATAGTGTATTTATAGAAGTACAATAATAATCCTAAGCTAATGTGAAAAAGAAATCCAATTTGGAATCAAATTAGTGCTTAATTCCGTGAATAATCTCATTCTGGCAATTAATGCGTCAAACAAACACAGCCTTCGCGTCCCTTGACTGGTCAACGCTGCTTCCGCGTGCATTGCACGCCTACCATCATCTGCGGCACCCAAAACGACGACGTATGGCCTCACTCAACTCATTAACTTCCGCGCATTACGCTGCCGTTTCGACGCAGCTGATAGTCTCTGTTGAACATTGAATGATTAAATTTGATGATAAGAAATGGTGTACAAGGGCTGTATTAGATGAGATCAAAATTGTTAGGTTGATCTCTTGTTAATTGTATAAAAGTCTTTTGTGTTGTACTAAGACTTAGATAGATCAAAACTGTTAGGTTGATCTGTTGGTGTAATAAAATCGTAGAAAGAACTCTACGATTTGTGTCAACGAAACTCTACGATTTGAACAAACTCTACAATCAAGGCAACCAATCGTAGAATGGACTCTACGATTGTGGTTCAGAAGACTCTACGATCAAGGCAACCAATCGTAGAAGGGACTCTACGATTGTGGTCCAGAAGACTCTACGACCAAACAGACTATGTTCTTTACGAGAAACCTTAAATTGAACTCTACGATCAACAGTCTAACAGTTGAGTAAACTCTACGATGGTCAGTAAGAGATGATCCTTTACAGATCCATCACGTCAGCAAGGATATTCGTAGAGTTGATCACATAAGGTCGTTGAGCAAAAAGGCAAGAGACAACACGATTCTCAGATCAGGAGCTATTCTATTCAAACATTCAATCTTCATCAAAGTAACCAAAAAGGAAGCCTCTGCAAATCGATCAAGTCAGAAAAGTCAGGAGCCTGACCCAAGCGCACTATGGAACAGAAAGAAGACTTTCAAGGCAGAAAAGTCAGAGGACTGTGTCCTATTAGTCCTATAGTTTGGAAGGACCAAACGACTCTACAACTGACATATCTGTCCCAAAGGAAAAAGGAAACAACCTTCCATGGACTAACAGGTCAGATCAAATAAAATCTCATCAGAGCTTTAATGAGCTATATTAATATAATATACAGCAGCTCTCCTCTGTGAGGTAACGGAAAGAAATACAAGCTCAAGCAGATGGTCCAACGGGAAGAAAACTGAAGCCCTAACTTCTTAAATACTAAGATCAGCAAAAGAAAAAAGGAGCACTGCACCGAAAAGAAAAACGCAAGAAGTGAAAAAGATTGAACTCATAAGAAAGCTTGCATTGTTACTAAGTCCTTCAAAACTCAAGCTAATAAGCAACTCAGTATCACATCCAAATATACATCAATCCAGAAGAGTTCTTTGTGAACTAGTGTAGGCAAGTCTGTTAGACTTGTAAAGTTCTTTGTGAACCAAAATTCTAAGACTGCGGGTCTTGAAGGAATCTTAGTGATTCAGATATTGTAAAAGTATCCTTAGTGGATTTGCTGCTGGAAGAGCAGAACAGTGGAGTAGGAGTCTTGTGTGCTCTGAACCACTTAAAACCCAGAGTCTTTCTCATTCTGTCTTTCATTTGCTATATCTGCCATATAATTGCTTGTTGAATTATTACTCTAACATATCAAGAAAAGGATAACTAAATCATATTCCGTTGTGTTAAACTTTCTGTTTAATAATTAATTAAGTGAGATCTTTTCTAACATAAGAAATTTTTAAAAGAATCTATTCAACCCCCCCCCCCCCCTTCTAGATTTCTATCGTGTCATTGGGAACTAACAATTGGTATCAGAGCAGGTTCTCACATCTAAAGCCTTACAAGCTTGAGTAGATCAAATGGCACTCAACAAGAATGGATCGGAACTCGGTGGAGGTAACAGACCACCTATGTGTAATAAAGAAAAATTTGCTAACTGGAAAGTTCGTATGCAGGCTTACATGGATGCTATAGATGATGAACTGTTCGAGACAGTGCTAAATGGGCCATTCATACCAATGAAGCTTGCACTATCAACTGAAGATCCAAGCAAGCTAGTAGCAAAGAAAAGAGACGAATGGACAGACAATGAAAAGAAGGATGTTCAAAGAGACAAAAGGGCTAAGAACATCTTATTTCAATCTCTGGATGATGATCTATTCGAGAACGTTGTCAACTGCAAGACAGCTCAAGAAGTATGGCAAACTCTGTTGATCATGCATGAAGGAACAAAAGAAGTCAGAGAAAATAAGCAATCACTGCTTGTTTAGCAGTATGAGATGTTCACCCACATCTCTGGTGAAAACATTACAACCACCTATGAGAGATTTAACTTGCTATTAAACTCTCTCAGATCTTATGGAAAAATCTATCCAAACAGAGATCTTATCATTAAATTCATGAGATCTTTGCCAAGCAAATGGGATGCCAAAACCACAGCCATCCGAGAGTCAAAGAACTTGCACGAGATGACTGTATAGCAGTTATATGGAAATCTTCTCACCTATGAGCTGGAGCTAAATCAAAGAGCTGAAAATCTATCTGGGGAAAGAAAGAAGGAGAAAAACATTGCTCTTAAAGCCTCAACCTCAACTCACAGAAGCAATCACAAGGATATCTCTGACTCTGACAATGATGAATCAAATGATGATGAAGGAGCTGTCATGCTAGTCAGACATTTTAAAAGATTCATCAACAGAAACAGACCTCAGAAGTTCAGAAGCAACAACAGCAAAGAACAAGCAAATGACCTTTGCTACAATTGCAAAAAGCCAGGTCATTTCATTGTTAAATATCCTAAACCCTTAAGAGAAGAGGTGAAGAGGGACAAAAAAAGAGCAAATCCAAAAAGAGAATTCAAAAGCTTCCACAAACAAAAGAAAAAGGACAAAAGTTTCATAGCTGAAGGCTCCTGGAGTGACTCAGAAGAAGAACTAAATTCTGGGTCAAGTGACGATGAAGAGCCACAAAAGGCCAACCTGTGCTTAATGGAAAAAGAAGAAGGAAGCAACAAAAAGGAATTCATCATAGATGAGGTATTTGATTTCTATTCTCCTGATTTAAGCATTGATGATCTTAGAGAAGGCATGCATGACTTAATGACAGAATTGCACAAATATATAAAATTGTTTAGAAGGTTATCTAAAGATTACTCTCATCTAAAAGAGGATAAAGACAAAATAAGCATGGAATTAGAAGCCTCAGTTCAAACTGCAAAACTTTACTCTAATCTTGAGACTGAGAATAAAATACTAAAAGAGATAAATGAGTTGAGCACTCATAAAGAATCCTCACTAGTCTCCAAGATTCAGGAACTAGAAAATACAATTTTTATGTGGAACAAGTCTAGTTCGTCTATGAACACCCTGATCTCAAGTCAAAGAGATGTGACTGATAGATCAGGATTAGGATTTGAGAATTTATTCTCAGAACCCAATATGGAGAAGTCAATGGAAATAAATGAAGGCAAATCCTTTAATTTTAATAAAGGAATTGTGTTCATCAAATCCTCAGATTCGATATCTCCCATCCATCCACATTCTGCTAAACCTACAATCAGTTTGAACAAAACTCACACAGGTCTTGGATTCAGAAAATTGAAAAATAAGTCAAACAAAACTCACTCTACGAATCATGAGAATCGTAGAGTAGTATGGAAGCAGAATGTAGATCAGCAAAAGACTATGAGAAATCATAATCCATACAAGTCCTGGACGAACAAAAAGTCACAAATACACACATATCATTATCAATATCATAACAATCATAGGCATCCTCATAAAAATGATAAATATTTGTTAAGATATCATAGAATGCAAGGATCTAAAATCAAACAGATTTGGGTCCCAAAAGGTACTAACAAAGCAGGACCCAAACAGATATGGGTACCAAAATGAAGATTGATTTATTATGCAGGTAAAGAGATCCATCTGGTATCTTGACAGTGGATGCTCACGGCACATGACAGGAGATAAGGCCCTTCTATCAGAGTTTAAAGAAAAAGATGGACCTGCTGTTATTTTTGGAGACAACAACTCAGGGAAAACCAGGGGTTATGGCTCAACTGGGAATGGTGCAATATCTTTCAGTAAAGTGGCATATGTTGAGGGACTAAAGCACAACTTGCTAAGTATAAGTCAACTCTGTGACAAAGGACATCAAGTCACCTTCCTCAACAACCAATGCCAAGTTAAAGACTTGAAAACTAATTCTCTAAAGCTAGAAGGAGTTCGAGAAGGAAATGTCTATGTGGTCAATCTTGCTAAATTAAGTTCAGAACAAACTGTATGTTTTCTTGCTAAAGCCTCTGAAGATATGTGCTGGCTCTGGCATAGGAGGTTATCTCATCTTAACTTCAAGAGCATTTCAAAGCTTGCCTCCAAAGATCTAGTAAAAGGATTGCCAAAGTTAAGCTTTATTAAAGAAAAGCCTTGCAAAGCTTGTCAGTTTGGAAAGCAAACAAAGACGTCATTCCAAAGCAAATCAGCAAACTCAAATGATAGAGCTCTTCAACTACTTCACATGGATTTATTCGGACTAGTATCTACGACCAGCCTCGGAGGAAAGAGATACTCTCTAGTTGTAGTTTATGACTACACCAGATATATATGGGTATCCTTTCTAAGCTCTAAAGATGAAACCATTTCACATCTCATCAAGCTCTTCAGACTGATCATGAATGAAAAGGGCGAAAAGATCAAGGCTATCAGAAGTGATCATGGACGAGAATTTGATTTCTCATAAATGGACCTGTTCTGTGAAGAAAATGGAATAAATCACAACTTCTTAGCCCCAAGAACGCCTCAGCAAAATGGAGTAGCAGAAAGGAAGAATATGACTCTTATTGAAGCAGGAAGAACCCTCTTAGCAGCAGCTTATCTCCCTGAATATTTCTGGGCTGAAGCCATCAGTACTGCATGTTACACTCAAAACAGGTCACTCATACACTCAACATTGAAGAAGACTCCGTACGAATTATGGAAAGGAAGAAAGCCAAATATAAGTTATTTTCATGCGTTTGGGTGCCTGTGCTACGTACTCAACAATGGCAAGAAGCATCTAACCAAATTCCAGCCAAAATCATATGAAGGAATCTTCTTTGGTTATGCAACAGATAGCAGAGCATTTAGAGTGTTCAACAAGGAGTCACTAACTGTTGAAATCTCCATCCACGTCACATTCGATGAATCAGATCCTGAAAAGAAAATATCACCATTCAACGAGTCAGCAGACATAAGCTCAACGATCGAAGAACTCAAAATCGTAGAGTCCGACTCTACGACCATGGAACCAGCGACAGAAATCGTTGAGCTAGGAGAGGAAATCGTAGAGCACACCACATCAGACATTGGAACTCTACGATCAGAACCAGAAACTGATTTAGAGGAACTCAGACAAGAAGGCACCAGAACAGACGTCCCTAGCAGAATAAAATGGACCAAAGATCACACTCAAGATCTTATTATTGGAGATCCAAACACCGGAATCAAGACTAGAGCTGCAACCTCTAATGAATGCTTTTACCTAAGCTTTCTCTCTCAAGAAGAACCCAAGAAGATCGAAGAAGCCTTAGGAGATTCAAGTTGGATAGAGGCCATGCAAGAGGAGCTAAATCAATTTGAAAGAAGCAAGGTCTGGAGATTAATGGCCAGGCCTCAGCATAAACCTGTCATTGGCACCAAATGGGTTTTCAGAAACAAGATGGATGAAAATGGTGTGATAACAAGGAACAAAGCAAGACTAGTGGCCAAATGTTACTCTCAAGAAGAAGGAATTGACTACAATGAAACATATGCTCCAGTTGCCAGGTTGGAAGCCATAAGGATCTTCTTTGCCCATGCTGCTCACATGAAGTTCAAAGTCTTCCAAATGGATGTCAAGAGTGCTTTTCTAAATGGGGAACTCCAAGAAGAAGTTTACGTGGAACAACCTCCAGGTTTCATCAATCCAACTTTTTCAAATTATGTTTATAAACTAGATAAAGCACTATATGGTCTAAAACAAGCACCTAGAGCATGGTATGAAACCTTAACTAACTTTCTCATTGAAAAGGGATTTACTAGAGGAAGAATTGATACTACCTTATTTTTGAGAAAACATAAGGATAAGACACTGCTAGTTCAAATTTATGTAGATGATATCATATTTGGTTCCTCTGATGAAAAATTATGTGAAAGATTTGCCAAGCTTATGCAGAGCAAATTTGAAATGAGCATGATGGGAGAACTCAACTTCTTCCTTGGACTACAAGTGAAGCAGACTGATGAAGGCATATTCATTAATCAAGCCAAATACATCAAAGACTTATTAAAGAAATATGGCATGGAATCTGAATCTATCATGAAGACTCCTATGCCACCTGCCACCAAGCTTGACAAAGATGAAAATGGTAAATCCACTGAAATCACTCAGTACAGAGGTATGATAGGTTCACTATTATATCTTACTGCGAGTCGACCAGATATAATGTTTGCTACATGTATATGTGCTAGATTTCAGGCTAACCCCAAAGAGTCTCATCTATTAGCTATGAAAAGAATTTTCAAGTATCTTAAAGGAACTCCAAATTTAGGATTATGGTATCCCAAGGAGTCCTCCTTTGATCTTATGGGATATTCAGATGCTGACTATGCAGGATGCAAAATAGACAGAAAAAGCACAAGTGGAACTTGCCAGATGCTTGGCAACAGACTCGTTTCTTGGTTTAGTAAAAAGCAGAACTCAGTATCGACATCTACTGTAGAAGCTGAATATATAGCCGCAGGCAGTTGCTGTGCACAAATTCTATGGATGAAGACTCAACTTGCAGACTATGGGTTTGAGCTTAATTCTATTCCTATATACTGTGATAATACTAGTGCAATTGCTATAACACATAATCCTGTTATGCACTCAAGAACTAAGCACATAGATATAAGATATCATTTCATAAGGGATCATGTACAAAATGGAAATATATCACTTCACTACATCCCAACTGAAGATCAACTAGCAGATGTCTTTACAAAGCCTTTAGATGAATCAAGATTTAATAAACTAATAAGTGAGTTAGGAATGCTAAATCTAAACCCTTAATATATATCATGTTTTTCTTTTTATATACTAACTCTGCAGAAATAAAAGTGAGCAAGGAAAATAAGTAAAAGTCAAAATCGTGAAATACACTAAACGATCATCAGGCAAGAGATCGTAGAGTTTACTCAACGATTGTCAGGCAAGATCGTAAAGTACACTTCAAACCGTAGAGCTCACTTAACGATTGGCAAGCCAAGGGTCGCAGAGTTTTCCTTATCGTAAAGCTAACTCAACGAACATCAACAAAAGATTTGAAGTAACGAGGGATCGAAAATCTCTAGGGGCAAAAAGGTCATCAACCAAATGAGATGCTCCTATCAGAACATGACACGTGTCTCAGCAAATGTAGAGGGAAGTTTTAAATACTTTGAAAACTGTACGTCGTTTATTTCTTCAAATCAAAAATCTATCATTTCTATCCATCTCTCTCAATCCAAAACCCTAAGTTTTCAATACTCAGATAAACCGTTCCTACTATTTCAGGAAAAACTACCAAATGGCACCTGCACAAGTCATTTCTAGAAACGAGCTCAACTTCGAAGCTTTCACATCGGCAGATAAGCATTTCAAAAGGATAATCCAGTTGCTCGAAAAGGCGGGTCTACGAGAAGCTCTGGGAACTAATACGAGGATTCTGTCAAAGCTTATCCGAGAATTCTACATAAATGGATCCTATGCAAATGGAACTCTAACCACTAATGTAAGAGGAGTACAGCTCAACCTCGCTGCTGAAGAATTTAATCTTGCCCTAGGATTCAAGCAAGGAGGCCTCACATCTCTAACTATGGTGAATACCGAAGAAGGCCTGAGAAGAATGCACCATCAAAAGAATCTAGGACTAAGATGTTTAAAGAAGAAAGAATTTCCTCAGAAATATGAGTTCCTGGCAGACGTGGTTGGTAAATGCCTTCTATGCAAAGACTCGGCTCATGACTCAATCAGTGAGGTGCAGCTGAAATTGATGACAGCTATAGTCAAGAAGACAAATATCAACTATGGCTCTTTGCTGATGGAATGGATAGGGAACTGGATCCAGAATACGGAAAAAGCAAAGGGGACCAGGAAAATGTTTTATGGGAGATTCATCAGCATTCTCCTTAGATCATCTTTGGGGGATCTGATTGAGCCTGACAAAGGAGAAGCCCTAAACACAAACAAAAGAATCACCCAGAGAATCTTCGACAACTGGAGGAGGAATCCAGTTGAAAACAGGAAATTATCCCGGTCAGGGGATAGTGAAGGAACGCAGAGTGGGGCAGGGCCATCTCTATTAAAGAACACTCCTGCAGAAGAAGAATCTCAGGATGTTAGCAATCAATCTCAGGGTCTCATCAGAAAGAGAAAAGGAAAGAAAGCCCTTGAGATTGAAGAACCTCAGGGCTCATCTAATGAGGCTCTTAATGCTGCTCCTGAAGAGAAGGCTGCATCAGAGGATGAAGATTTTGATCTGCGGAGGGAAACTCACAGCAAGTATGAAGCTAAAGAGGCAACCCCAAAAGAGCCAAAAAGAAAGAGAAGAAGGCTAGTTAAATTAGCTGACAAAGACTCAGTAGCTAAGGGGGAGCTACTTGAAAAGCTGTCATGTCTCCAGTTGAGAAGGAGTCTTCTATGGCAGCTGAGTCTATGGATGCTCGGGCTGAGGGGGAGTCTCACGAAGATACTTCTGTCCCTTCGGCTACAATGAATACTGATGAAGAGGATGACATTGAAATAGTGGCCGTTGGAAGAGATGAGCAAAGGCATCTGAACTACAACTGCTTGCTGAAATTTTTTCCACTGATGCCATTCCACCGAGCTCTGGTTCACAATGCATGGGATCAAGTTTTCTGGACGTTCAAAGCTTACCCAAATGTGGTGATTATAGCTCAAGGCTATCCTCAGAATCTGTTTTATGCCCAGAAGCTTATTTCTTGCAGCCCCTTCTCACATTCTTTAGGGCAAAAGGTACATGTTATTCCTCTAGCCCTCATTCAAATTCATACACCCTCATCTATGTTCAATAAATTTGAGGAGTCCCCAAATAACAACTCTGCATCAAACTCTACGATCAACACATCCCCGATCGTAGAGTCACCACCCTCTACGACGGGTGATCAAGAAAGCCTAACTAATCAAAACGTAGAGTGCCCTCCAGACTCTCCTGAAATTCTGCCTACTCAGCAAACAATTCCTCCGGCTTCATCTTCAAGACTCCTATTAACCCACAAGGATATTCCCTCCACCTCTAGTCACGAATACTTTCATATTATAAGCTCTACGGCTGACCAGGGACAATCATCTCAACTTCTCCAGGAAATTTTAGACAAGGTATCTCGGCTTCCTACAACTGAGGGCTTAACTGACTTGACAAGCCATTTCCATACAGAGATACAAAACGACCTGGCATCGAAATCCCACAACCTTCAACGTAGAATGGACGATATCATTGATGCTGCCAATGGTCTCTCTACCAGTCTGAATAAACAATTTTCCACAAGATTAAAGCAGCTAACGGCAGCAGTCTCTGAAAATCTCCAAGAAAGGGATAAAAATTTTCTGGAAGCCTTGAACTCACATCAGCAGGCCGTTGTTATTCTTCAAGAAACCAATGATAAATCTATCACCCTCCTCAGTAATGAGATCATTGCCTTGAAGGACTCTCTCACAGAACAAAAACATCGGTCGAATGACACTTTGTCATTGGTGGAGCA
This sequence comes from Hedera helix, assembly GCA_947179155.2. Classification (NCBI taxonomy): domain Eukaryota; kingdom Viridiplantae; phylum Streptophyta; class Magnoliopsida; order Apiales; family Araliaceae; genus Hedera; species Hedera helix. Next base: position 33,010,788 of record OX359276.1, read on the forward strand.
AAAGCAAATCATGGTTGACGAAAGACTCCAAGCCCACCAAGATGATGTCGCTGCCACTAAGACCCAACTTCAAGAAATTATTCAGGGCATACAGCAGCTTTCAGAACAGGTAGCAACAATTAATGATGCCAACAAGGGGGAGAAGAAACTGAGCACAGCAGAGCAAACAAGAACTAGCTCAGACTACAGCAGAAGAGGAAGAGCACCTCAAGGGATGAGGATGGTTCAAACTTCAATACATCCTCCTAGATTCGAAGCAGTACCATCTCATCCCAGACAGGAGGTGACAGCAAGACCTTCTTCCTCAACAATGAGGCCTTCTAGCTCACAGGAATGGTTTCAAATTAAAGAAGAAGAAGCTGTGTTGAGGGAAGAAGAACTGAGAAAAGCTGAAGAAGAAAGGAGAGCATTCTTCAGGCAGAGGGAAGAAGAAGGCAGAAGACCTCCTAGCAGAAGGAGATAAGTTTTTTTTCTTTTTCTGTTGTTTTCTCAATTGTATCATCTGACTAAAACATCAATAAAATTCATTCTTTTTACATAGAAAATACAGCTGCTCACTTTATGATTAGGCATTCAATTACTCTTGCATTTTGCCTATTTTTGTGTTCAAATCACTATCTGTTAATAATGTTGTCATCATCAAATTGGGGGAGATTGTTGAACATTGAATGATTAAATTTGATGATAAGAAATGGTGTACAAGGGCTGTATTAGATGAGATCAAAATTGTTAGGTTGATCTCTTGTTAATTGTATAAAAGTCTTTTGTGTTGTACTAAGACTTAGATAGATCAAAACTGTTAGGTTGATCTGTTGGTGTAATAAAATCGTAGAAAGAACTCTACGATTTGTGTCAAGGAAACTCTACGATTTGAACAGACTCTACAATCAAGGCAACCAATCGTAGAATGGACTCTACGATTGTGGTTCAGAAGACTCTACGATCAAGGCAACCAATCGTAGAAGGGACTCTACGATTGTGGTCCAGAAGACTCTACGACCAAACAGACTATGTTCTTTACGAGAAACCTTAAATTGAACTCTACGATCAACAGTCTAACAGTTGAGTAAACTCTACGATGGTCAGTAAGAGATGATCCTTTACAGATCCATCACGTCAGCAAGGATATTCGTAGAGTTGATCACATAAGGTCGTTGAGCAAAAAGGCAAGAGACAACACGATTCTCAGATCAGGAGCTATTCTATTCAAACATTCAATCTTCATCAAAGTAACCAAAAAGGAAGCCTCTGCAAATCGATCAAGTCAGAAAAGTCAGGAGTCTGACCCAAGCGCACTATGGAACAGAAAGAAGATTTTCAAGGCAGAAAAGTCAGAGGACTGTGTCCTATTAGTCCTATAGTTTGGAAGGACCAAACGACTCTACAACTGACATATCTGTCCCAAAGGAAAAAGGAAACAACCTTCCATGGACTAACAGGTCAGATCAAATAAAAGCTCATCAGAACTTTAATGAGCTATATTAATATAATATACAGCAGCTCTCCTCTGTGAGGTAACGGAAAGAAATACAAGCTCAAGCAGATGGTCCAACGGGAAGAAAACTGAAGCCCTAACTTCTTAAATACTAAGATCAGCAAAAGAAAAAAGGAGCACTGCACCGAAAAGAAAAACGCAAGAAGTGAAAAAGATTGAACTCATAAGAAAGCTTGCATTGCTACTAAGTCCTTCAAAACTCAAGCTAATAAGCAACTCAGTATCACATCCAAATATACATCAATCCAGAAGAGTTCTTTGTGAACTAGTGTAGGCAAGTCTGTTAGACTTGTAAAGTTCTTTGTGAACCAAAATTTTAAGACTGTGGGTCTTGAAGGAATCTTAGTGATTCAGATATTGTAAAAGTATCCTTAGTGGATTTGCTGCTGGAAGAGCAGAATAGTGGAGTAGGAGTCATGTGTGCTCTGAACCACTTAAAACCCAGAGTCTTTCTCATTCTGTCTTTCATTTGCTATATCTGCCATATAATTGCTTGTTGAATTATTACTCTAACATATCAAGAAAATGATAACTAAATCATATTCCGTTGTGTTAAACTTTCTGTTTAATAATTAATTAAGTGAGATCTTTTCTAACATAAGAAATTTTTAAAAGAATCTATTCAACCCCCCCCCCTTCTAGATTTCTATCGTGTCATTGGGAACTAACAGTCTCTAGCGCGCCTGGCGCGCAAATGCCATGTGCTATATTTCCCAAATTGCCCCTCCATGCTGCTTAATTACAATCCTGCCACTCAACTTGATTAATTACCAAAATGTCGTTAGTGATTATTTTCCTACAAAATAAAATATAAATTAATTAAAAATAAATAAAAATAATATAAAAAAACTAAAAATTATTATAACACATAAAATTAAATAAATTTCCTAAAATCAATTAAAATGCTTAAAAACTAACAATTAATTAAGCCTAAAAATATATAATAAATAGGAATAAAATTCATACCCCCAAACTTAACTCTTTGCTTGCCCTGAAGTAAAACAAAAATAAAAACTAAGACTCTTCTACTCAATAACTCAAAATTACTCAAGCAATGAATCAATATGAACTTCAACTTTAGCCTAAAATATTTTTTAAATGATAACTTGAAGAAAATTTTAAAATTATGCAAAACCCAAAATTTTAACATATTTATTAATCTTACTCGACTGAAGACCCTTCGTGTGTGTGTGAAATCCAAATGTATCAAACTAGCGAAAAAAACTTAGATTCGCTCACATAATTAAATGTCTCATAAAAGATATATAAAATATATACAAAAAAACTCTATATTTTTATTTTTCACATCACTCAAAGCTAATACATGCAAATATAAATTAGGAGATCAAAAAGTTTTTAATCTTTTAAATACCACTAAGATTATTAAAAAAAATTAAGCTTTTTTCTTCTATTAAATGGGTGTATTTTATGCTCCATCCCATTTTTTTTTCTTTTCTTTGCTCGTTTTTTTTTTCTTCAACCTCAGTGAGTGCATTTTATGCTCCATCTCACTAGCGAGTGCGTTTTACGCTCCATCTCGCTTTTTTTCACATAACTTTATTAACTCTTTTTTTCTCCACAAGATAAATTAATTTTAATAATCCTAAAAAATTTACTTAAATCATCTCTCCTAAATTATATTTTATAACAATTTCGCTTCAAGTTACGATCAAATAAAAATATAGAATTCAAAAATATCTATCATGAGCATTTAACCAAATAAACTTCACTTAAGTTAAAACTAGTTCAAACAATTGGACATGTGCATAAAAATTTAAAGGATCTCAAATAACATAAAAACCAACAATATACCAAAATTCAGACTAACAAAAATTCATCCATTTTTCAAAAGTTATTAAATAAAAACCAAAATTTTTATCATCGACCAAAAATTTAATTTAATTAATTCGTTGCCCAAGAGACTCTACCTAAAAACTAAGTTACCCCATTTTCGTAGGAAACACGATTACACTTAGCATGTGCAACAAGCCTTTAAACCCCATAGTTACCCCAAGTGGACGAGTTGTGTCTCGTGAGGATTTGCAGTGAATTTACCCACAAAATTATAAAATTTTAAACTAAAAAAATTGGTCAAATTCTTTCAAATTTACCCACACCCCCAAACTTAAAACAGACATTGTCCTCAATGTATAAAATAAAGAAAATTAAGAACAAGGGACTCCCCTGAATATATAGCATTTTTTCTCCTCCTCGTCTGCGAAGCTTGGATTACATTGAATACACCTAAAACAAAACAAAAACAAAAATATTAAATAACTAAAATTTACTACTAAAATAAAAACTACTAAAAATAAAATAAAATAAAAATAAAAATAAAAACTAAAACTTGGGTTGCCTCCCAATAAGCGCTTGTTTTTAAGTCTCAGTTTGACTACTTCATTTTCTCTAGCCCAGATAGAATTTATGCTTGATGAATCGCCTTGGAAGCCATGCCTTGACCATTTGCTTAACTTTCCCTTAAAAGTTGAGACCCCCAAACTTGTGTTCCTCTTTCATCCTCCAATAAAATTGACCTTTCAATCCCACAATATCAACTCGAAAACATTCATCTTGACCCCTCAAAAATTCCATTGTATTAAATACCTTGAAGGTCACCTCTTCATCTTGAATTCTCATAGTTAGCTCGCCTTGTTTCACATCAATCAACGCTCCCCCCATAGCTAAAAATGGACGCCCAAGAATAATCAGTATCTTTTTATCCTCCTCAAAATCTAGCACAATGAAATCCGCAAGGAAGATAAACTTATCCACTTTTACAAGAACATCTTCAATAATCCCTTTTGGATAAGTTAATGACCGATCCGCCAACTGTAAGGTGACATGGGTGGGCTTCGCTTCCTTCAAACCAAGCTTTTTATAAACTGATAGAGGCATTAAATTTATGCTCGCTCCCAAATCACATAAGCATCAATTAAAGAACTGGCTCCCAATGGTGCATGGAATAGTGAAACTAACCGGATCTTTTAGCTTTGGTGGTAGCTTCTTTTGCAAAACGGTGCTGCACTCCTCTGTTAGAGCCACTGTTTTGTAGTCACCTAGCTTCCTTTTCTTTGACAAAATCTCCTTCATGAACTTTAAGTAGCTAGGCATCTGCTCTAATGTGTCTGCGAATGGGATGTTAATATGTAATTTCTTGAATACCTCCAAAAATTTTAAAAATTGCTTGTCGAGCTTATTCTTTTGAAGTCTTTGCGGGAATGGCACGGGTGGCACAAATGGATTCTGATTAGGATTCTTCACTGCCTTCTTATTCTTTACCTCATGCGTCCCAATTTCCTTTTTAGCCTCACTATCATCTTGAATATCCGGATGTGCCTTCTTTGAATTTCCTCCATCAACCTCATGTAACTTCTTTCCACTTCGTAAGATCACATCATTGCATTGCTCATTGCCTTCTTTTCTAGGATTTGTCACTGTATCACTTGGCAAAGCACCTTGGGATTGACTATTTATGGCACTCGCAAGCTGCCCCATATGGTTGACAAGCTGTCCCATTTGACTATCGAGATTACGAATTGCAACTTCATGACTTTTCTTTAATAACGCATTTTCCTCTAAGACCTTAGAAAGAAGTTCCTCCAAATTCAAATTCATTGCTTGTTATGGTGGAGGTTGATTTAGAGAACTCGACTGATATGATGATCTTGGAGCAAAAGATTGTGCTTGATTGTTTCTCCATGACTGATTGGAAGGATTGTTTACCTCTGGGTGATAGTAATTTAAATTATTGGGCTGCTATTGTTAATTGTAGTTTGCCACATACTGGACCGATTCTGCATTGATTGGGCATTGATTAACTGAATGGTTCCCAACACATAGATCGCAAGTTATTGCCACAGGTTGAATATTAGGAACTTTAAGAGCGTCAAGTGTCCTAGTAATTAACGACATTTGTGCAGCCATTGTAGAAATTGCATCATTATCAATTCTCCCAACTGCCCTTCGTCGATTCACTCTTACAGAAGGCCATTGGTAATCATTTGCTGCCATAGTTTTCAACAGGTCATAAGCCTCATTAAAGCACCACCCACAGCTGCATCAATAATAGTCCTCGTTGTACTGAATAACCCATTGTAGAATGTTTGAACTTGAAGCCACTTGGGTATTCCATGATGTGGACATCTCCGCAATAAATCTTTGAAGCGCTCCCACACCTCATACAACAATTCTGAATCCTGCTGCATGAATGAAGTGATGTCATTCCTCAGTTTTGCAGTCTTCGCTGGCGAAAAGAACTTTGCTAAGAACTTTTGAGCCAAGTCGTTCCAAGTAGGGATAGACCCCGGTGGAAATGAATGCAACCAACTCTTCGCCTTGTCCCTAAGTGTGAAAGGGAACAAACGAAGTCTTATAGCGTCTTCCGAAACTGCATCATACTTGAAAGTATCACATATCTCTAAAAAGCTCATGAGATGATCATTCGAATCGTCATTGGGCAAACCCATAAACTGCACTGAATTTTGGATCATCTGTATCATGCCCAGCTTGATCTCAAAACTTGTGGCTTGAATTACAGGCCTCTGGATGCTAGATTGGATTTCAGTGACTTGTGGTATCGAATAGTCTCGCAACAATTTTCGATCCTCGTCCTTCATTTAACCTGAAAAGGAAGTAAAAATTAAAATTAAAATAATAAAATAAAATAAAAACGTTTAAAGTAAAACTAATTTATTAAAATTAATATTGATAAATAATTATTAAATTAATTCCCGGCAACGGGGCCAAAAACTTGTTGGGTATTTTCTATATGAATAGATGCGTGCAAGTATACACGGTCAACAAGTAATAAAGTGATAAAATAGAGTGTCGAACCCACAGGGAATTAAATAATAATAATTACCAAACACTAATTTAATATCAAATTAATTCTATTTAAACAATCTCAATTTAATTATAAAATAAACTAATCAAAATTACTAACTAAATTAAACTAATGAAAATGATAAAATCAAATTAAAATAGTTAAGATCACAATTTCCCCCAATGCTTCATTTAAATCTCTTTATTCTCTTTCTAATTAATTAACTATATATAATTGTTAACTGAGATTTCTTAACTATTTACTAACCTTTTTCAAGAATTAATAAAAAGATTTATTCCAATTAAGTTACTATATTGCTATACAAAATAATTTGAAATAAACTCATTAAGATCCAACTCTCAACAAAGTTACATGTGGCTTATAGGTATCTTCATCCTACACACTATTACACTACTCTTCCTAGAAAGAATCAACAAATTCACATTTATCATATCCGGATCTAATCTTAGAATTCCTTTTACAATTCCTTCTAAGATATCACAATTCATTATTGCGCAAATAATTATACATGAACATACTAAATATGATAAACAACTCATATATAATCATTAATAATTAAAAAGAAAACAAATTAAATTAAACTACACATTGGGTTCAATTGCAATCTCAAATAAAAATTAACTCATTATTAAATAATTAATTATCCACAAATAATTCAACATCTCAAAATTACAAAAATAAAAGAGAAAGAAAAGAAATCAAATCTGTGTTGATATCCGTCTGTCACTCGGATCACAGTCTCCAATCCCCAAGCTCCGTCTTCAATTCTTGAATCATTCGCGTTGAATATTTACTTATAATTCTACTCCTAAATTACTCTAATATAATATATTATGCTCTAACCTAATATATTCTGCTGAAAATTAAAGTTACATAGTGTATTTATAGGAGTACAATAATAATCCTAAGCTAATGTGGAAAAGAAATCCAATTTTGAATCAAATTAGTGCTTAATTCCGTGAACAATCCCATTCTGGCAATTAATGCGTCAAACAAACGCAGCCTTTGCGTCCCTTGACAGGTCAACGCTGCCTCCGCGTGCATTGCGCGCCTACCATCATCTACGGCACCCAAAACGACGACGTATGGCCTCACTCAGCTCATTAACATCCGCGCATTGCGCGCGGTTATATTTCCTGGCCCAGACGTCGCCACACGCTGCCGTTTCGACGCAGCTGGTAGTCTCTAACGCGCCAGGCGCGCAAATGCCATGTGCTATATTTACCAAATTGCCCCTCTGTGCTGCTTAATTACAATCCTGCCGCTCAACTTAATTAATTACCAAACTGCCGTCAGTGATTATTTTCCTACAAAATAAAATATAAATTAATTACAAATAAATAAAAATAATATAAAAAAACTAAAAATTATTATAACACATAAAATTAAATAAATTTTCTAAAATCAATTAAAATGCTTAAAAACTAACAAATAATTAAGCCTAAAAATATATAATAAATAGGAATAAAATCCAAATATCTAGAAGCAACTGACCAAGGACAACACTTGCCTTCAGACCTCTAATGATAACCTTCAACAACGATTCGACATCATACTCGAAGTGAAATAACAAAAATCCGAAGAGTTTACCCAACTCCAACAGGAGAACTCAGAAACAATAAAGCAAGCTCAACAGCAATCTGAGGAAATCAAGGAGTTAAAGAAACAAAACGACCACTTAACATCCGAAGTCAAACGCCAATAAAGCGGCATGACCAGCTTCTTGTCCACCATCTCTGAGCTAGAAAAAGGCAACAAATCTTTGAAAGAATAGGCCAAACATGGGACCCCCGAACTTCGCCAACAAATACTTGAAGAGTATCGATCTTTTTCGGAACTGCTGGAAGAGATAATAAATCAGTTCAGCTAAGGCTTTCAGTCGGTCGTAACAAAAGCAACAAAAGCTGGTGTGGACCCTTCCGTCTTCTCCGATACCGATGATGATGCCCCCGATGCTTAAATATAAATATATATATTTTTTGAAATGTAAATTGACTCATCTTTAATGAAAAATTCATACTTTATTAATGTCTCTTTCAAATATTAATAGAATCCTACTGAGTACAAATAAATTAATATGAACTTCCCGAACTTACTAAAAATATCTCCTTAATTTAATTGCATGCCAAAAATTCTTTAAATCCGAATCAGACATATCCCGACGTCAGTATGTTCCAGGTTTTATAACTTCAGTAACCTCGTAAGGCCCTTCCCAATTCGGCATCAATTTGCCAGTATTCAAAAGGGTAGACGCCTCAGCTTCTCGATGTACCAAATCACCTACCTCGAAACGCCTTTGCTTAACCCTTCAGTTGTAATGTCTTATTGTCTTCTGCTGATAAACTGCCAATTTCATCACCGCAACATCCCGAACCTCATCTACTAAATCGAGATTAAGTCAAAATCCCTGATCATTATACATTTCATTAAAGTTTATCACTAAAAAAGATGGAGACCCGATCTCTACTAGAATTAAAGCTTCAGTCCTATATGCCAACCGAAAAGGAGAATCACCTATTGTTGACCTAGGAGTCATCTGATAAGCCCATAAAACACTAGGAAGCTCCTCCGACCATTTACCTTTCGCAACATCAAACCTACTTTTAATTTTGTTTAGTAATGTCATATTTGTTACTTCAACCTGCCCATTGGCTTGAGGATGGACTACTAACGCCTTTCGATGCTATATCCCCAAATTCGGAATCCACAAACTATAACCCGTTATCTGATACTAATACCATTAGAATCCCGAATTAAAAGACAACATTTTCTTTAAGGAAGTGAATACAACCTTGCTCGGTGATCCGTCGAAGTGGTTTTACCTCTACCCATTTCGTCATGTAATCAATTGTCACAATCATGTAAGCAAACTAACCTTTGGTCTTCAACATAGGCCCTACCAGATCAACCCCCCAAACCGCGAAAGGAACAGGGGACAGTACTAAAGATAGCTCCTCGGGTGGCCGATGTGCAACAGAACACTTCGGGCACTTCTGCATAAACTCCTTCACTTCTTGAAACATCGTCGGCCAATAATAGCCTTGCCTAACCAATTTATAGGCTAAAGACTTTGCTCACATATGGTCCCCACAAATACCCTCATGAACCTCCCGAAGAGCATATGATGCTACAGATGGGACAAGACACTTTGCCAAGGGCTCCGAATACTTTCGTCGGAATAAATCTCCATTGATCAGACAAAAATAAGTGCTTCTGTATTTTATTTTTTTTGCCAAGACTTTATCGGTTGGTAACTTCCCATCAACCAAGTATTCTAAATAAGGTGTGAACCAACAATTAGACCTCTCTAAACACTTGATCTCCCTCCTCAGAATATTGGGCTCGAGTAACTCTTCAACATATATTGACCCTGATAAAGACTCGTTTAGAGTAGTAGCAAGTCTGGATAATGCATCAGCTACAGTATTGTCATTCCGATCAATGTTCTGTAACAAATAAGAATCAAAACGCTGCAGAATATTCTTTACCTCGGACAAATACTTTGTCATTTTAACTCATCGAGCTTCGTACTCCCTTGAATTTGTTTTACCACAACTGTGAATCACTAAGAATTAATCAGTTTTTCACCTCTAAACTTCGAGCCAGTCTTAGGCTTGCCAAAATGGCTTCATATTATGCCTCATTGTTGGTTGTCTAGAACTTGAACCGGATAGCCTGTTGGACTTTGAAACCTTTAGGACTGGTTAGAATGACTTCAGCCCCACTAGAATCTATTGTAGACGACCCATCGACACATAAAGTCCATGAATAAGATGAGATCGACTGCCCCCCGCTACTAACGTCACTTCCAATCCCGAATAGGTAATTAGTTCTCCTTCGAAAAATAGGTATTCCACCATAAAATCTGCTAGTGCTTGCCCCTTAATCATCGTTCGGGGACGATACTCTAGCAAGAATTGGCTTAACTCAATAGCCTATGCCACCATCCTCCCCGTTGAATCAAGTTTGTGTAAAAAAAAATTCAACGACTTATCAGTATAAATAACTATTACCCGACTCTCGAAGTAATGTCTAAGTTTCCTGCTCGCGATTACCAAAGAGTAAACACATTTCTCCAAATTGAGGTATCTTGTCTCAAGTTTGATAAATGACTCATATATAATCAAATATAATCAATAAAAGAGATGATTAATATAAATAACACATTGGGTTCCATTGCAACCTTCATTAAAAGTTAGTTCATAATTGAAGAATAAATTGTCCACAAATAATTCAACATCTTAAAATTACAAAATAAAAGAAAAAGTAAGGAGACAAATCCATGTTTTGATATCCGTCTGTCACCTAGATCACAATCTTCAACCCCCAAGCTTTTGCCTTTAATTCTTTAATCTTTCGCGTTGAATGTTTGCTTCTAATCTATATTTTTCTACTCCTAATATGTCCTAACTATGTTAGATCTATCTTCCCTCTCAATTAAGATTACAATATGAATATTTATAGTACTAATAAAATACCCTAACTTTCCAAGACATCCTAATCCACATAGACTTCAGCCCATAGTCCAAAAATAAAAAAATAAAACATTTTTCGCCGACTGAGGCAGTTGCCTTACTTTATTGGGGGGGGGGGGGGGGGGGGGCTCCCTACTCCACCAAAGAGTAAAATCCCCTTTCTGCCTACTTGTGGCGGCCTCCCTAGTAAGTGGGGCGGCCTCCCTAATACGGTTTCAACTTCAACGTCTGTTGGAAAAATGGTCATAACTTTCTTATCCAGACTCCGATTGAGACAATTCAAGATGTTCCGGAAAGCTAAGAATTAGATCTACAACTTTTATTTTTAGGATTTGTAAAATTCTACTCGTATCATGGTCGAATTCAGACCTGAAGTGACTGCTGCATAATTGACAAGCTAAAAATGCAAGCATAGCAACTCCAAACTTTGATCAACCAAACCTTTATTCCAATTTCTACCAAATATCATCAAAACACATAACAACAACATAAAACAATTAAAACTAATATAAAACACTAAAGAACTCATAAATTATTAAGCTAAAAGATAATTAATACATAGGTATAAAACTCACCTATCAAATACCTCCAAACTTAACCATTTGTTTGCCCCCAAGAAAAACAAAAATAAACTAAGACTCTAGTAAATAAACCAACATTACTCAGGCAATAAATTAATATGAATTTCAACTTTGACTTAAAATATTTTTAAAATGATAACTCAAAAAAAAAAATTAAAATAATGCAAAACCCAAAATTTAACATATTTATTAACCTTATTCTACTTAAGATTACCCCAAATGGACGAGTTGTGTTTCATGAGGGTTTGTAGTGAATACATCCACAAAATTCATAAAATTAAACTAAAATAAAACCTAAAAAAATAATTTATTTCAACATTTACCTACACCCCAAACTTCAAACAAACATTGTCTTCAATGTATAAAAAAATAAAAATAAAGAACAAGGGACTCTCCTGAATATATAGCTTTTTTCGTCCTCATCTACTAAGTCTAAGCTGTATTGAATAAACCTGAAATAAAATAAAAATAAAATATTAAAACAAATAAATAAACAAATAAAAAACTAAATTTTACTACTCAAAATAAAATCTATTAAAAATAGAATAAAATAAAAATAAAAACTAAAACTAAAACTTGGGTTGTCACTCAATAAGTGCTTAATTTTACAGTCTCAGCCTGACTACGCATTTTTCTCATAATCAGGCTCAATCGCAAAAATTATCTTTTCACGCCTCCTCTTTTTGTTTTCATTAATCTCCATGACATTCTTGAAAGATTGCGGACCATCCCCAAACTTGAATTTATCCAAATTATATTCTTTAACAAAGTCAACCTGATAGTACTCCTCACAATTCTGAATTTGTTGCACGGAAAGCACAATCGAATTTTTCTTAATACCATTCGAATTCAAGACTTGATCATCCTCATCATTCTCTTCATCTTCCCAAGCCTTGCTCCTCTTATTTTTAACATCATCATCTTCTTCTTCATCCGAACGAGACCTCTTAAGATTAATTTTTTCAGTCACGTGTAACTCCTTGCTATTTTCTAATGTATCGGCCGCGCATAACTCTTTACCTTCATCCTTAAGATTTATCTCTGTATTACTAGGTAACATATAGTGAAGGCAATTGTTGACTACATTGACAAGTTGTTCCCTTCAAATCTCATCATCTTTCCTTTGAATTTTCCACTCTCACATTGATTCTTTAGTGTGTTTAATTGATTCTTCAATGCTTTTAGTACTCCTCTCGGAAGACTCCATAAACCTTGCAAAAATTTACTCCAAATTTGATTTTTTCTCTTATTGTGGTGGAGGTGGTTGATACGAGAATTCATAAGATTGAGATTGATATGAAAATTCTGACGATATGATAGTTCTAGATCAAAATATTGTGCTTGATCATTATTATTCCATGAATGATTCAAATAATTCTACCAACCCGGATGATAGTAATTTGGGGTGTAACTAGGCTGCTGATGGTGAATATTCTGAATGGACTGCCTCTCAAGCGCGTCAACCTACCTTTCAAACATCAAAAGTTGATTAACTAATAGCTCCAATATTGCCACCCTTGATGGATCCATCCTCTCAAAATATCATTGATAATTAATTGTAGCCATTGTACCTGAAAAGAAAAAAAATCAAATAAAAATATACAAGTTTAAATTAAAACAAATTTGACTAAAATTAATATTACCAAAAATTATTAAATTAACTCCCAGATAACGATGCCAAAAACTTATTAGGTATTTAATATATGAATATAGGCGTGCAAGTATACACGGTCAACAAGTAATAAAGTGATAAAGTAAAGTGTTAAACCCAAAGAGAATTAAATAATAATAATTATCAAACACTAATTTTATATCAACTTAATTTTATTTAAACAATTGCAATTTAATTATAAAATAAACTAATTAAAATTACTAACTAAATTAAACTACTGAAAAAGATTAAATCAGAATAAAAATACTTTAGATCACAATTTTTTTTCAATACTTCATTTAAATCTATTCACTCCCTTTTTAATTAATTAATTATATTAAATTGTTAATCGATAATTCTTTATAGTATTTATATGCATCTTTCGATGATCACATAAACAATTTAATTTAAATCCGACACAAATGCAACAAAATTAAATAGAGCAACCTAATTAACTAATTCACTAAATCTCTATATGAATTACAATTAAAAATGATTTAAAGTACAGATTCTCTTAAGGTTACATATGGCATATAGGTATATCTCTATCCTATACAAGAATCATGAATTCCATCAACGTAGAAAACACAAACATATGTCATCATATTCAAATCTAAATTTATAATCCATCTCTCAATTTCATATAAATTATCTCATTAATTACGTGCACTTAATTAATACATAAACGTACAAAATATGATAAACGACTCATATATAATCAAATCTAATCAATAAAAGAGAAATTTAATATAAGTAACGCATTGGGTTCCATTCCAACCTTTATTAAAAGTTAGTTCATAATTAAAGAATAAACTATCTACAAATAATTCAACATATTAAAATTACAAAAATAAAAGAAAAGGTAAGGAATCAAATATGTGTTTTGATATCCGTCTGTCATCTAAATCACAATCTTCAACCCCCAAGCTTTTGTCTTTGATTCTTTAATCCTTCGCATTGAATATTTGCTTTTAATCTATATTATTCTACTCCTAATCTATCCTAACTATGTTAGATCTCCCCCCCCCCCCCCCCCCCCCCTTCCCAATTAAGGTTACAATATGAATATTTATAGTACTAATAAAATACCCTAACTTTTCAAGACATCCTAATCCACATAGACTTTAGCCCATAGTCCAAAAATAAGAAAATAAAACATTCCTCATCGACTGGGGTGGCTGCCCTACTTTGTGGGAGAGGCCTCCCTACTCCACCGGAGTGTAAAATCCCCATTCTGCCTACTCGGGGCGGCCTCCCTAATACGGTTTCAACTTCAGCGTTTGTTGGCAAATTGGCCATAATTTTCTCATCCGAACTCCGATTGAGATATTCAAGATGTTCCGAAAAGCTAAGAAGTATATTTATAATGTTTATGTTTTAGAATTTGTCAAATTCTACCCAGATCATGGTCGAATTTAGGCCTGAAGTGACTGTTGCATAATTGCCAAGCTGAAAATACGAGCATAGCAACTCCAAACTTTGATCAAGCAAGCCTTTATTCCAATTCCTACCAAATATCATCAAAACATATAAAAACAACGTAAAACACTTAAAACTAATATAAAACACTTAAGAACTCACAAATTATTAAGCTAAAAGATAATCAATACATAGGTAAAAAAAACCACTTATCAATTAGCCTATATTCCCCTCTTACTGACTAAGTATCCCAAGAATTTGCCTGAACCGAGGCTGAAGGTGTATTTGGTGGGGTTGAGCCATATATGGTAATGACGAACTGTCCGAAAATAATCCTCCATGTCCTCCAAGTGGTCGTGCAGCCTTGTACTCCGAATGATCTTGTCATCCACATTTACCTCCATATTTCGACCGATTTGCTTACGAAACACCTTGTTCATCATCCTTTGGTAAGTTGCCCCTGCATTAATAAGCCCAAACGTCATTCTATTTTACGCATAAATGGCCCGATAAGTAATAAAAGACGTCTTCGGGATATCTTCCTTCGCCATCAAAATTTGATTGTATCCTGAGCATGCGTCGAGGAAACTTAGTATGGCATTTCCTGAAGTAGCATCAATCAGCTGGTCTAAATGAGGGAGAGGGTAGAAGTCCTTTGAGCATGCTTTATTGATATCCGTGTAATCAATACAGACCCTCCATTTTTCGTTCTGCATTCATACTAAGACCACACTGGCAAGCCACTCTGGATATTAGATTTCCTCAATTATTCCAACATCCAACAACTTTCCCACTTCTTTGTCGATAATCTTTTAAAGTTTGGGGGCGAAAATCCGTCTTTTCTGGAACGCGGGTTTCTTTTCAGGATTAACTAATAACCTGTGGATGGCAACGTCTTCTGTCATCCCTGGCATATCACGAGGTGTCCAGGAGAAGATATCTACATATGTTCTGAGTAGTTCTATCAACCCTTTCTTCAAAGTACCTTGCATCCCGGCACCTATTTTAACCAACTTCTCCTTATTACCCAGAATGAGTTCCACGTCTTTAGTTTCTTCGGCGGCGAATGCCAAGGGTTCTGTAGCTCCTTCGGTAAAAGGCTCTATATCCACAGTTAAATTTTGCTTAATTTTACTAACCCTAACTACAGGTGATGTTAGTGTATGTCAGTAACATCTCCTAGCAATGTCAAGATCCACTCTCACTTCGTCGACTCCATGGGAGGTGGGGAACTTTATTTTGAAATGACAAATTGAAGTAACAGCCTAAAAAGTAGATAGCGTCGTCTGTCCGAGAATGGCATTATATGCGAGTCCACTTGTACTACAAAAAACTTCACATTGATTTCAACTTGTTTAGGGGCTTCCCCAAACACCACCGGCAACTCAACTATTTCGATTATGGGAACCGCTTCATTCCCGAATCCATATAAAGGAGACTCTTGTCCGACCTCCGGCCTGACTCCCGTCAAATCCATGCACTGTTAAGCATGGTTGTACAACACATCAACAGATGATCCGTTATCGATCATAATTTTGTTCATGTCTACGGGCCATACCTGGGCTATTATCACCAAAGCTCCTTCATGTGGTTCCACCGTATCGGGGGGTAGTATTCATCAGAGAATAAAATCACAGTCCCTGTGTCGACGCCGGGATTTTCGCCGTCTCGTTTTTTAATATTAAAATGTCCCTTTCCAATTTTAGCCTTTAGATTAAGATGTGACTTTTGAAAAGGGTCGGCTTAGTGTCGACGGGGTTTTGAAAGGTCGATTTTGTAATGAGCCAATTGACCAGAGTCGCCAGTTGGTATATTTGAAATGGATGTACCAACTCATCCGAATTTTGTTTTCGTAATCGCTGGCTCATATGTGACTCCGAATTAATTGGTCCGCAAACCGAGATTCATAGAGTTCGGGGGCTTGCTTAAGCGAGGGGAAGGTGTTAGGCACCCCCCGACTTCCGTGAAATACGGTTACCGCAATCTCGATGTTTTTCTATCCTTTTAAATCTTAAAATGTGTGTGTGCGCGCGCGTGTGTGTGTGTGCCTAAATGGAGGTTTGTGTTGTCCTTTTGCATAAAGTTGCTTTGATTTTATATGTCAAAATGTGCTTTGTCGGGAAAGCGTTTTAGGCGTCTTTTGACCCAAATGACGAGGCTTCGCTTTTTATAAGAAATATTGATTTTAATTTCGAAAACGATGAGGTTTTTTATTAGATGTCATTTTAGAAAATAATAGTTTTTTAAACTTTTGTCAAATAGGAATCGAGACTATACATTGCCCTCTAACAATAGATATAAATAAAATGAAGGCAACTTCTAGAACTCTTTAACCCTATGCACAAAGTTTAATGAAAACGTTCATTTATTTCTCGAAGCACATTTTTATGACATTTCAAAACCAAATATAGCCTTTTCGTCAAACAAGGATCAAAGTTTCGCCAAAACTCTTTACTTTTAAAACCTCGTGTATCTAATATCCTAATTTGATTCTTTTTAGAAAATCTTTATCTTTTCATTCCAAAATTCTTTTTCCGTGTCGAAAAGGAAAAAACAAGCATTAAAAATAACGTCGGAGCTATTCATGGGCATGTGAGCCATCCAAATAACCCCAAACGCCCACAATCGCACATTTCACTATCATGGGGCCTTAAACCCGATTTTCAATCCGACGTCGCTTTAAGGCCCAAAAATTACATATTTACACTACAAATGCATCGCCATCGCTACATACGTAAAAGCTATAAAATAAACTAAAAGGATATCATCGGGAGGTTAGGAGGAGATTCCATCCGCAATAAATCATCCCTAACCGTCCCTAATCCACAGATCTACAACATATATCGACTACATTGGATCTAAACTCAAAATAAACAAAATCAAACTATTTAAATAGCAATGCACCAAATATTTTCGGATCTACAGTAGATCCACCCAACAAATGCAATAACAATGAAATAAAACTATATCGAAAAGATTTACTGAATAAAACACAATGAAGCTATGAAACTCGGATTTTTCACATTCCAATCGATGCAATGGACACTTTAACACTTGAAAATCAATATAGGATACAACGATTGTATAAAAGAGGAAGAAATCTCACATTTTTTCTCTCTTTTTCTCTCTTTTTTCTTCCTCCCGTCGCCTTTCTCTCTCTCCCGTCGCTCTCTTTTTCTTTTTTTTTCCCGTCCGTCCGTGTCTGCTGAAAATGAAACTGGAAATGGCGATATAGCAACTTCAGATCTTGGCCGCAGATGCAACTGCGGCCAGCCGCAGGTGCAGCTGCGGCTGGCTCCGGTGTTTTCCTCGATTTTCGCGTTTGATGTCGGTCTTTCGTTTTTTCGCTGGAAGGCTCGTATTTTGCAATTCGGAAATCCTTGGGAAACGTGCCATATTGTTCTGGGAGGCTAGTTCGGAGGGCTGCGACTTGATATAGAATTTGCTAATTGTGCTTGGCTTCCAGGGGGCGCTGCCCCCTTTCCACCCCCGCCAGCTCACCGGCGAGCTGGGCAGCCGCTCGCTCACCGGGGAGCGAGACCCCCGAACATCGTAAGCGTAGTGGCCATTTGTCGTCTTTTCTGCTCAAATCAGGTTCTTCTGGATTAACTGTTTGCCTTGCCTCAAGTAACCTGATGCTCGTTGTTCGTTGTGGCGGCTTTGACCGTAAGTTGTTGGGGTGGCTTCGTGTTGGGGTCCACCTTCCTTTTCGCTCGTCGGGTCAAATGACGACTTTGCCCTCCTGCCAGGGTTAGTAGAGAAGTGCAAAATTTGGGTGTCTACAGCTGCCCCTCTTTATCATGTTTATGGAATGCAATATGAAATGAACATGATAAAGAAGTAGGCACCCAATGCATGAAAATGACAGTACATATTTTAATGATGCAACATACATATCAATGATGCAACATACATATCAATGATGCAACATATACATATTAATGATGCAACATTAATATCATCGGTTATTGTCTCAAATGGACTCGCATGGCATATTCGTCAAAGAAAACTACTTCTCTTGCTTATCGCATATCGCATATCGTATATCAAGTATCAAATCGCATATCATATCAAATCGCATATGAAATCGCATATCGCACTGCTTCTCATATGATGTATCGCAAATTATATATCGCATCGCACATTGCCTCGCACATCGCATCGCATCGCATTGTTTTAGTCATTGTGGGATCTTTCTCCAACGGTCATCGCATTGTCATCGTCGGATCTTTCTCCAACGGGTCGTCTCGTCATCGCTAGATCTTTCTCCAACGGGTCGTATCGTCATCGTCGGATCCTTTGCCAACGGGTCGTATCGTCATCGTCAGATCCTTTGCCAACAGGTCGTATCGTCATCGTCGGATCCTTTGCCAACGGGTCGTATCGTCATCGTCGGATCCTTTGCCAACGGGTCGTATCGTCATCGTCGGATCCTTTGCCAACGGGTCGTATCGTCGGATCTTTTGCCAACGGGTCGTATCGTCATTGCTGGGCTTAGTCTCTAACAAGTTATCTCGTAATGGTCGGGTCTCGTCTCCGACGTTTCATTTTTGTGAAGGTCAGGCATCGTTTTTGACGGGACATTTTTGGAACGGTCAGGTATCGTCTCTGACGGGTTGGATTTGAGTTGGTCAGGTATCGTCTCTAACGGCTTGGCTTCGAGTTAGTCAGGTATCGTCTCTGACAGGTTATTTTGGGACTGCCAGGTATCGTTTCTGACGGGTCTTTTTGGATGGTCAGGTGTTTTCACTGACGGGTCATTTTTGAGTTGGTCAGGTATCGTCTCTGACGGTCATTTTTTGGTGACGGTCACGTATCGTCTCTGACGGGTCAATTTTAGGTCGTTCAGGTATCGTCTCTGACGGGCGTTTTTTGGAACGGTCAGGTATCGTCTCTGACGAGTCAATTTTGGGATGGTCAGGTATCGTCTCTGACGGGTCATTTTTTGGTTTAGTCAGGTATTGTTTCTAACGGGTCATTTTTGAATTGGTCAGTTATCGTATCTGACTGGTCGTTTTGAATTGGTCAGGTATCGTATCTGACTGGTCGTTTTGAATTGGTCAGGTATCGTATCTGACTGGTCGTTTTCGGGTTGATCAGCGACTGGTCGCTTTTGGGTTGGTCAGGTATCGTATCTGACTGGTCGTTTTTGGTTTGGTCAGGTATCGTATCTGACTGGTCGTTTTTGGGTTGGTCAGGTATCGTATCTGACTGGTCATTTTTGAATTGGTCAGGTATCGTATCTGACTGGTCGTTTTGAATTGGTCAGGTATCGTATCTGACTGGTCGTTTTGAATTGGTCAGGTATCGTATCTGACTGGTCGGTTTTGAATTGGTCAGGTCTCGTCTCTGACGGGTCGGTTTTGAATTGGTCAAGTATCGTATCTGACTGGTCGTTTTTGGGTTGGTCAGGTATCGTATCTGACTGGTCGTTTTGAATTGGTCAGGTATCGTATCTGACTGGTCGTTTTTGGTTTGGTCAGGTATCGTATCTGACTGGTCGCTTTTGGGTTGGTCAGGTATCGTATCTGACTGGTCGTTTTTGGTTTAGTCAGGTATCGTATCTGACTGGTCGTTTTTGGGTTGGTCAGATACCGTATCTAACTGGTCGTTTTTGGGTTGGTCAGGTATCGTATCTGACGGGTCGGTTTTGAATTGGTCAGGTCTCGTCTCTGACGGGTCGGTTTTGAATTGGTCAGGTCTCGTATGTGACGGGTCGGTTTTGAATTGGTCAAGTCTCGTATCTGACGGGTCGGTTTTGAATTGGTCAGGTCTCGTATCTGACGGGTCGGTTTTGAATTGGTCAAGTATCGTATCTGACTGGTCGTTTTTGGGTTGGTCAGGTATCGTATCTGACTGGTCATTTTGAATTGGTCAGGTATCGTATCTGACTGGTCGTTTTTGGTTTGGTCAGGTATCGTATCTGACTGGTCGCTTTTGGGTTGGTCAGGTATCGTATCTGACTGGTCGTTTTTGGTTTAGTCAGGTATCGTATCTGACTGGTCGTTTTTGGGTTGGTCAGATACCGTATCTGACTGGTCGTTTTTGGGTTGGTCAGGTATCGTATCTGACGGGTCGGTTTTGAATTGGTCAGGTCTCGTCTCTGACGGGTCGGTTTTGAATTGGTCAGGTCTCGTATGTGACGGGTCGGTTTTGAATTGGTCAAGTCTCGTATCTGACGGGTCGGTTTTGAATTGGTCAGGTCTCGTATCTGACGGGTCTTTTTTGAATTGGTCAGGTATCGTATCTGACGGTCGGTTTTGAATTGGTCAGGTCTCGTATCTGACGGGTCGGTTTTGAATTGGTCAGGTCGGTTTTGAATTGGTCAGGTCTCGTATCTGACGGGTCGGTTTTGAATTGGTCAGGTCTCGTATCTGACGGGTCTTTTTTGAATTGGTCAGGTATCGTATCTGACGGTCGGTTTTGAATTGGTCAGGTCTCGTATCTGACGGGTCGGTTTTGAGTTGGTCAGGTCTCGTATCTGACGGGTCGGTTTTGAATTGGTCAGGTCTCGTATCTGACGGGTCGGTCTTGAATTGGTCAGGTCTCGTATCTGACGGGTCGGTCTTGAATTGGTCAGGTCTCGTCTCCGGAATCGCTGTGTATTGTCCCAAATGGACTCGCATCGTATTGTACATCATAAAAATGCAATAATTCTTGAGGAAATTTAAAAAGAAAGCGTACCTGATTAGTTTGTGGGGCCTCCTTGGGATTCGTCCTCGTAAATCGCTTTTGCCAGCCACTTCTTTGATTTGACTTGTCATTCTCGGGGTTCGTCCTTGTAGATCGCTCTTGACAGCCATTGCTTTTGAGCTGTCATCCTTGTTGATTAGCTGAAGGTGCTTCAGACAGTCGTTTTGCAATTCCTTGATGTTCCATAGATTCTGGGCGCATCGGATCGTGGAAGTTTCCCGCTGTCATGGCTTTTCGATAAATGGCACCGGTACTCGTGACGCCGACAGTCTCATACCTGTGATTTTTCTTTCATGTTTTTTTTTTTTATTTTTTTTTATTTTGATATATACATGGATGCGCAGATGTTATGCATGGATCAATATATATGCTTGGAAGGAAATGACCCCTGTTTAGTCAAATGATACAATTTTTCACGTGTCGTTCTTTTTGACCACTCCGTTGAGTCAATGCCTTTTTGGGAGGACAGTTTCTGGACTTCAAGGTTGGTTCGTTGAATCGCATGCCCCTGATCGTCTTTCTATTGGGGAATTGTATCTGTCGTTTTTGAATGCCCAATCGACTTATCCCGGGCTCCTCATCCTGCTCACAGATCGTCATGTCTTTGAATTTGGGGTGCAGGGACTTCCTCTTATGCCTAGACTATGGGTTGATATCAAGGTGATCCTCTTGTCATTTGATCGTATGCATTGATAGCTCTTGACTCTCATCTGATTGGGGCAGTCCATTTGGCTTTTTGCGATGACCGACGACCATGTTGCCCTTCCTCGCCTTTTAATCGACGAGCTCTGACGTCAGGAATTATACCGCTCTTGCATATGTTCGCTCGAGTATCGAGGTAATGTCAACGTGCATCAGACCGAGGTCGTCAAAATCCATTGATGGTCGTGGGGAAAGTTTGTTGAGGATGAGTCTGATACAGACCTGTGCTCCTTTCATTTCCATGATCTTTAAGATGCCCCAGCCTTTACTCATGTTCTTGTCGAGGATTCGTATGGGAAGTCATTTCGTTGGTCATGCCAAGTTACCCACATCGATTCATATCCTGCACAAGTAACAAACGCTAAATGCTCGACCGTTCGGGTCGGCGGGGTTAACTCCAATATAAGAATTGCTAAAATCTTGACAGTAAAGCATATATAAAAATGGAAAGCTCATGATTCTGCAATTTAGCTCGTGTCGTGGTGTTTGTGTCTTATTGTTAAAGAAACTTGACATCGAGATGAATCTCTTTTTTTCGTAAATCGTGAGTGGATTAATTTGACATTGAATGAATTGTGGATGTATTAAGTCACTCTCGATTTCACTTCTTTTTTTTTTTTTTTTTTTTTTTTTTTTTTTCCCTTTTGACGAGTTATGAAATCGTAATAAAACATTTAAGCATTAATGGTCAATATACGTGAGTATGATTAAATTCAAAACTACCTTCCTTTATCAAAGGTATTCTGTCTTCATTCTTGATATCGTTCTTCGCAGGATTTACGTCATATGGCAAGTACACTGTGCGATGCATCCTTCATTTAGGGGCTTCTTTTCCGTGACTTTAGATGAGCTTTTTCTCTTTTGGTCGAACATTTTTCCTCTTTTTTTTTTTTTTTTTTTTTTTTTTTTTTTTTTTGACTCCGCATTTCCCTTTTCGCGTCCACTTAACTTGTCTCGTTTTCTTAGGCTATTCAGAGTTACCCATTTAACGAGTTTTGGACCAATGATTCCCAAACCAGACGGCTTTAGGGCATTAGGTGTAAAGACACCCCTTCGGGTTTACTTGCTCGAGTAACAAAGGCCACGCTTCGATACAAGTTAGGTGGTTTACTGCATTCATTCCTCGTCTGACTCTGTGCAAGATTCGTTTTCTTAGGCTTGAGTTATCCATGTAGCGAGCGTTGGGCCGGTGACTCCCAAATCGGACGACCTTAGGGCACCAGGTGTAGAGACACCCTTTAGGCTTAATTACTCGAATAACCCTTGCCACGATTCTAATCTGCTCAGGTCTCTGCAGTCGTAATGCTCGTTTTCTTAGGCTCTGAATTACCCATGTAACGAGCGTTGGGCCGGCGACTCCCAAATCAGACGACTTTAGGGCGCCAGGTGTAAAGACACCCCTCAGGCTTAATTACTCGAATAACTCAGGCCACGATTCGAGACATTTGATTCACTTTTATTTACCCTCCGATTCTGCATCAACTGTCATCTTATCGTCATAGCTTTATACCCCACATCTGAAAGTTGGCGCAAACGCAAAGTGCAGACTTGCCTATGAGGTGAATTCTGCTTCGAACGACACTTCGAAATCAGGTCTTTGTTGGACAGTTTTAATCGTCTAATCATACTCATGAGTCTGCTCCACTGATGCTTGTCAGAATCAATTCGATTCCTAACAAGTCAAATAAAACTTTTCTCTTTCCAAAAGTAATGTTAGAGTTAAACTATGTACAGTCTTAATATATGTACATGAAGACAGGAAAGAAATAAATAACTGAGATGAGTTGTATCTTACCTGTGGGTCCTCGTATTCTGGAAGAGCTCTGACTGGAAAGGACCAATTGATCGTACATCTCGGATGACGTTGTCGTATGTTGACGAGATCGTACCATGGATGTTGAATTGTGCACTAACTTTCCATGGATGATTGATGAATGCCCCAGTGTCGAATCGTCATCGATTTCAAAAATGCCCCAGTCCTGATTGTTGTCAAGGTCATTGATTCGTGGTGTCTTTGACAGGTGGGCTGATGAGATGCTGGGAACCCAAAATCCTTTGCTTTTGATCAGGTAGGAAGTGCACTCCGATGGGTTGACAGGAGAACAGGTTGTCTGGGTCATTGATCGTTAATTGCAAAACTATCGAAGGGTTCTATAGATTTTGCAAGGATTAGACCGCGTCGAAGTGGCTGCCTACGTACTCCTAGAGGAGATCAGGTCTTACGTAGTTCAGGCCTTTTTTAGCACAACTGCCACTTTTTTTTTTTTTTTTTTTTTTTTTTTTTTTGGCTGAGCTCGTCAATCCCTTTTGTTGATGGTCATGCTCCCTTCGATAGAGGTTACTCCCATGTTTGAGAATATCTTCAGTGATTGTCATAACTTGATCCCCACTCAGTTTATCGCAATTCTCTGGGACGTTCAGGCTAGTCCCGTCGATGGAAGAAGTAAGTACTTGATTATTTGACTTAAATGCCCTCCTCCAACTTTCTCGCAACCTCTGCTTTACTGTGTCCCATTTTCTTGAGGAACTCGACTGCCTTTTCTTCTCATGAGGCATTTTCAACATTTTAATCGCTCGCTTTGGCAGGCAAATAGTGCGATTATTTGGCAAGACTGACCCACATTCTGAGGTACCTTTTGATCCCTTCCCTTATTTCCAGGGGACAACTTTCAAGTTCACAACAGGGCATTCAGGCTCGGATACTGCTATTTTCGTCGGGGCACCTCTCGTTTCTTTTTGCCACTCCTTAGATTATGAGGGATCAGCCTCGTATCTCGTTGCAGTTGGTGACCATATCCATCACTTCATCTGAACCTTTCCTCTCTGTTGGGTAGGTTAGATTCTTCAATTTCATGTTATTTTCCCCATATTGGTGGCCTCAGCATTGCTTGCCATTTTTTAGTTCTCCACTTTCGATAACATTTTGGATTTTATGCCGCAACACCCAACATTCTTTCGTATCATGCCCCAGTGAGTTGGAATGCATCTTTGTGCAGGATCGTATCTTTTAGTCTTGGGGCCTGTAGGAGGCAGCAACTCCCTAATCTTTCCTCGGCTGATCAGAAGATACCGTATTTCTGCCTTTGATTGTTCAAGGGGTGCACTTTCAATCTATCATAGATATTGCTTGACCCTCCCTTTTAGGGTTTCACATTCTTCCAAGCGAATTCAAAGCTCCACTGGGGGATTGTCTCGTAACTTCATCGATTCGCTTTCCCCGCCCTTTCAATCTGCTTTGATCTTTTCTGGTCAACTGGATTTTCTAGAAGAGATATGATTCTCCCCTGTGACGATGACTCAGGCGGAGCATTGGGTTGCGGACCCTAGATTCAGCTTGCACCGTTGTTTTAATAACATGGTCATTTCAGTTATGCCTCTTGCAATTTTCAAATTCTTCCTGATAGATAGGAGCCAAATTCGGAGTGGGATTCTCAGCCATTCTGCTCGGTGAAGTTCAGATTCGTTTAGATCGTAGGCAGGTTTGGGGAACAATCTGCAAACCAAACAATTTGAAATTTAGTTTTGGGAAATGGAAAAATGGATGCATGCTGAAGCGCTATTTTATAAGTATTTTAATATTTCCCTGCAAAACAGTGTTAGCATTTTTTTTTTCTTTTTATTTATTTTTTTATTTATTATTTTTTCTTTTTTTTATTTTTTTATTTTATTCTTCTTCTTTTTTTTCTTTTTATTTTATTTTATTTTTTATTTTTTATGAAACCGTACGCGGCTCAGGGAGCAACCTGCAAACAAAACAATCAAAGTTTAGCTTTGGAACATGGAAAAACGAAGGCATGCTAAAGTGATATTTCCATGTTTTATGAGTTTTTGATCTTTACCTGCAAAACAGTGTTAGCAGTTTTTTTTATTTTTTATTTTTTTATTATTTGTTTATGCATATATTTATTTATTTTTAATTTATTTTTATTTATTATTTTATTTATTATTTTTTATTTTTTAACAATGAGGTACTTGAATCGTAATGCCAATCATTGCCTCATTAACTCTTCCCTGCAAAACATAGGTCAGTGATTCTAATTGACAGGATGAGAGATAAAAGATGATTAACTGAAGTACGACATCATGTACGTAAAACGTGATAGGGTATGAAGAGACTTCCCGCGCGTTGGGTTTATCTGAGGCTGACCTACCCTAAGTTTCTCTCGCGGGCTTTTCGGCATGAAGGTTCCCAGATCTTCGCAACATACTAGACGGGAATAAATCCGGTCTTTCAATTGGATTGGATCTGAGTGGATGCTTTTCCTGAGCCTCGCTGGGGAGCGCCCCTTTGAGTCCAGTAATCCACATCCGACGGGTTTGCCTCAGGAGGAGGAACTGCTCAACATACATTCATCATACATTCATCGTACCTCACCGTATGCAAATGATGACATTAAAATAAAGCATTCGTAAAACAATCACCACACTCGCATATTCATTCATACACGCACAAAAAGGTAGATCAATCGCAAGTAACGCAACCACACACTTTTTAGATTTTTAAAGGATCGGAAAACATCGAGATTTTAAACGCGGCTTAAGCCCTCTACTGTCCCCAGCAGAGTCGCCAGCTGTCGACGCCGGGATTTTCGCCGTCTCGTTTTTTTAATATTAAAATGTCCCTTTCCAATTTTAGCCTTTAGATTAAGATGTGACTTTTGAAAAGGGTCGGCTTAGTGTCGACGGGGTTTTGAAAGGTCGATTTTGTAATGAGCCAATTGACCAGAGTCGCCAGTTGGTATATTTGAAATGGATGTACCAACTCATCCGAATTTTGTTTTCGTAATCGCTGGCTCATATGTGACTCCGAATTAATTGGTCCGCAAACCGAGATTCATAGAGTTCGGGGGCTTGCTTAAGCGAGGGGAAGGTGTTAGGCACCCCCCGACTTCCGTGAAATACGGTTACCGCAATCTCGATGTTTTCCTATCCTTTTAAATCTTAAAATGTGTGTGTGCGCGCGCGTGTGTGTGTGTGCCTAAATGGAGGTTTGTGTTGTCCTTTTGCATAAAGTTGCTTTGATTTTATATGTCAAAATGTGCTTTGTCGGGAAAGCGTTTTAGGCGTCTTTTGACCCAAATGACGAGGCTTCGCTTTTTATAAGAAATATTGATTTTAATTTCGAAAACGATGAGGTTTTTTATTAGATGTCATTTTAGAAAATAATAGTTTTTTAAACTTTTGTCAAATAGGAATCGAGACTATACATTGCCCTCTAACAATAGATATAAATAAAATGAAGGCAACTTCTAGAACTCTTTAACCCTATGCACAAAGTTTAATGAAAACGTTCATTTATTTCTCGAAGCACATTTTTATGACATTTCAAAACCAAATATAGCCTTTTCGTCAAACAAGGATCAAAGTTTCGCCAAAACTCTTTACTTTTAAAACCTCGTGTATCTAATATCCTAATTTGATTCTTTTTAGAAAATCTTTATCTATTCATTCCAAAATTCTTTTTCCGTGTCGAAAAGGAAAAAACAAGCATTAAAAATAACGTCGGAGCTATTCATGGGCATGTGAGCCATCCAAATAACCCCAAACGCCCACAATCGCACATTTCACTATCATGGGGCCTTAAACCCGATTTTCAATCCGACGTCGCTTTAAGGCCCAAAAATTACATATTTACACTACAAATGCATCGCCATCGCTACATACGTAAAAGCTATAAAATAAACTAAAAGGATATCATCGGGAGGTTAGGAGGAGATTCCATCCGCAATAAATCCTCCCTAACCGTCCCTAATCCACAGATCTACAACATATATCGACTACATTGGATCTAAACTCAAAATAAACAAAATCAAACTATTTAAATAGCAATGCACCAAATATTTTCGGATCTACAGTAGATCCACCCAACAAATGCAATAACAATGAAATAAAACTATATCGAAAAGATTTACTGAATAAAACACAATGAAGCTATGAAACTCGGATTTTTCACATTCCAATCGATGCAATGGACACTTTAACACTTGAAAATCAATATAGGATACAACGATTGTATAAAAGAGGAAGAAATCTCACATTTTTTCTCTCTTTTTCTCTCTTTTTTCTTCCTCCCGTCGCCTTTCTCTCTCTCCCGTCGCTCTCTTTTTCTTTTTTTTTCCCGTCCGTCCGTGTCTGCTGAAAATGAAACTGGAAATGGCGATATAGCAACTTCAGATCTTGGCCGCAGATGCAACTGCGGCCAGCCGCCGGTGCAGCTGCGGCTGGCTCCGGTGTTTTCCTCGATTTTCGCGTTTGATGTCGGTCTTTCGTTTTTTCGCTGGAAGGCTCGTATTTTGCAATCCGGAAATCCTTGGGAAACGTG
Source organism: Hedera helix (assembly GCA_947179155.2). Lineage (NCBI taxonomy): Eukaryota > Viridiplantae > Streptophyta > Magnoliopsida > Apiales > Araliaceae > Hedera > Hedera helix. The sequence continues at coordinate 33,038,969 of OX359276.1, forward strand.
CCATATTGTTCTGGGAGGCTAGTTCGGAGGGCTGCGACTTGATATAGAATTTGCTAATTGTGCTTGGCTTCCAGGGGGCGCTGCCCCCTTTCCACCCCCGCCAGCTCACCGGCGAGCTGGGCAGCCGCTCGCTCACCGGGGAGCGAGACCCCCGAACATCGTAAGCGTAGTGGCCATTTGTCGTCTTTTCTGCTCAAATCAGGTTCTTCTGGATTAACTGTTTGCCTTGCCTCAAGTAACCTGATGCTCGTTGTTCGTTGTGGCGGCTTTGACCGTAAGTTGTTGGGGTGGCTTCGTGTTGGGGTCCACCTTCCTTTTCGCTCGTCGGGTCAAATGACGACTTTGCCCTCCTGCCAGGGTTAGTAGAGAAGTGCAAAATTTGGGTGTCTACACCCTGGAAAGAGTCATTTTTGTCTAGTTGATTGTCCTGCCAATGCCATCACAATTTTCAAAGTTGAACGTCGACGTTTCCTCGCCTATCTCTTAGGTATTCCTCCGGTGATGACATCAATAACCTACCTCGGTCAGTCTATGTTCGTCTCGGTTTAGGTATCCATGTGTGCCCATCCTCGGTGGGGAATTTTATGCCCTACTACAAAGTGTAATAAGCTACCATTCTGAACATTTTTCTCGATCGGCTCCTTCAACTCGTAATACATTTCTGGGCTGTGTTCGAGCGTTCTGATAATAGTCACAAAACAAATTCGTGTATCCCTGATATGCCTTTGTTTTCGATCGGGGGGTTTCAAAACATGGCTTTCTTCTAATTTCCTTCAATATTTGCACTTGATCAGTGTTTAAAGGAGTGTATGTCTTCGGTTCAAATCTAGGCTGCACCGGCGGTCTATTTGTCTAATTATTCCCCTTCGGGCCCAGCGATCCAACACGTCTAACTTCCCTACATTGGTTTTGTACTGATCCGACCCCTTCTGATTTCTCGTTAATGTTGCCATCACCTCTTCAATTACAATAAAGTTCTATGTGCGCTCGTATGCATCAGCTAAGTCTTTTGGTGGTTTGAACATGATGTCTTTTATCAACTTCTTTGACCTACCTACATCCAACCCCGTAGTAAAAAACCCCAACGCCTGAGTCATGTCCAAGTTAACTACTGCTCCAGCCACCTCCCTGAATCTTTGCACATACTGATTTAAAGTTTTATCACTCCTTTGTTTAATTTGCATCAGCGATGCCATCAACTTCCCCATCTTTTTGTTGCTTTTGAATCGGTCATGAAACTTGTCACACAGTTCTTTCCATGAATTGATACTCCCCGATGGTAAAGACTCGATCCATTGTTTCGCCGCTTTCCTTCGTGTAGTTATAAATATTTTCCACATCCCTATATCGGAATAGTTATAATACCCAATGACAATCTCGTAAGAATTAGTGTGGTCATACGGTCCCCGGTACCATCGAAAGACTCCAAATGTGGTAACTTCATTTTCGGGTCGGCTTTTTCCATATTAATTGCAGCCAATAATGGATACTTTGTATCTACTGGCTTAGTTCCTGACTTTACTTTGGCTAATTGTCGCTCCAAATCGGTCATACTTTTCATGATCGGATCAGAGTCGTCTCGCCGCAAATCCTGATTTTCGTTAACATTTTGGGTTTGTCTCGGGTCGCCTCCTCCCCGATTGTTGTGATCATTCCTACGGTCAACAAAACGCGCTAACCTTCTGCCATTATGGACTCGCCCCCCGCCCCCCCCCCCCCCAGGTCCTCACCTCCATCCAAGGATTCAGCCCTCATTGTATTGTTCGGATTATAGTTAGTGTCGTCGCCCAGCCCGACACGTCCTCAGGCATATCGCCCATCAACCATCCTCCTGGTTATGATAGCCCGTGTATCGAGATCTAGAGTGCCTACCCCGGTTTGAATAAGTTAACTTGTCCCGATAAGGAGTTGGTCCCCTATCTTCATCCTGCTCCAAGTTTGGTTTTGGCATACCATAATAGTCCCCGAATCGCTCCTCTAACTGTGATGTAGGCAGGTCATTCACTCATCCCCAACCCGCTGACTCTGTGGTGAGTGCTCCCTGGATCCTCGGACCGTATTCTGCGATTCCTCGTCCCTTTTCAACTCTGCCAATAAGGTGGCCCACTCTTCCTGTTGATGCTGGAGAGATTGCAAATCCCCTTCTGCCGCCTAGATCCTCTGCCTCTTAATAGACTCCCTTTGATCTCGGGATTCTGTCTCCTCGAATGTTCGCTCCCGAGTAGAAGATTGATTGTTGATCTTCCTCTCATGTACCAAATATGGGGAATTGGATGGGGGGAATAGCCATCGCCTGACTAAATTGGAGTGTGATGTCGCTGACCCTCCATTTTGGGTATACGGGCCCAACCTATCCTTCACAGAACCCCTCGCAGTATGAAAAGGTAATGGTACTGATGAACCGGTCATTTCCGCCTGATCACCCTGATGCTCCATGATCAGATCGCTCATTTGCCTAACTTATGTTGTGATTTTTCAAACATAACCAGACCCTCCTTCTAGCGCCAATGTTAACACCAAATTTTGTAATACTAGCTCAAATCACAAAAAAGGGAATAAAACTAGTCGCCGAACATAAATAAATGCAAGAACACAAGTGATTTTACGTGAAAACTCAATTGGAAAAAAAACCACGGAGAGAGAGAAAAATTAACTAGTATAATGGTTGTGTTTATAGATTTCTCTAAGAATAATGAAAAGCCTATATGATGGAAAATAATGCTTCTGTGAGTAAAGAATAAATGTGTACCCAACGCCTCCATGTAACACCGTATATATATAAGTATGCAATCATCCGAAAATAATTAGGAATAGGAGTCCCTTTCCAAATCTCCTTATAACTTATTAGTTAATGATTTGACAGATTTATTCCCAAAATAAATTTTCTTATCTCCCCCAAATAAGAAAACACAATCCCATTATGATAAGGACTTCGACTCTCCTAACACAAACCGGGTAGAAGGGAGTTGACTAAGTCACGCCCCCAAACCAACAAAATAAAATGGGTTGATCTATACCCAGGCCCATGTGATTACATCCCAATAATATGAATTCTCATTTTCTCTCTATATTTCTTCCTTCTCTCTCCTTCTTCATATTGTTGTAAGACTTTGAACCATAACAAAACAATTTTAGGTTATTAATTGTCATCTTAAGATAAATTCACTTGAATGTATTATAGTAGAATCAACCCACCTTTTGATTTCATATACTCTCCATGGGGTTAAATAATTTTTGTATCACTGTACTTGACCCCAGTTTACAAATGTATTATTGAACTGATTTTTTTTACAATCGCATTATTGTACTAAATTTTTTATACAAAACTTGAAGTTTTCGTCAAAAATTGTTAACTATTTTACAGAAAAATGACGTGATAGTATTAATTTACAAATACATTGCTGACCTAAAGGTCGATTTACCATTGAATCACTGAAATAGAAAATAATAATAATAATAATAATAATAATAATAATAATAATACCCCCTCCGTTACACAAAAAAAAGAAAAAAAAAATTAGTTTTTCTTTTTAAAAATTAATTTGGGTATTTTAAAAATATAATTTGATTTAATAATAATAATAATAATAATAAAAATTATAATAATAATAATAATAATAATAATAATAATTTTTAAAAATCAAAACTAATCTTTTCTTCTTTCTTTTTTTGTGTAACGAAGAGGGTATTATTATTATTATTATTATTAAATCAAAACTTATTTTTAAAATATCTCAAATTAATTTTTAAAAAGAAAAACTAATCTTTCTTTTTTTTTGTGTAATGGAGGGGGTATTATTATTATTATTATTATTATTATTATTATTATTATTATTATTATTATTATTATTATTATTATTATTATTATTATTATTATTATTATTATATCTTTCAGTGATTTAACTGTAAATCGACATCTAGTTAAATGATGCATTTGTAAATTAATACTGCCACATCAATTTTCTATTAAGTAGTTAACAGTCTTTGACGAAAACTTCAAGTTTTGTAAAAAAATTCAGTACAGTGAAGTGATTATAAAAAAAATCAGTTTAATGATGCATTTGTAAATTAGGGTCTAGTACAATAATGAAAAAGTGATTTAACCCACTCTCCATGTGGGTTTTTTAAGATACCTAGCAACCAAATATGTGATCGATTTTGTGGGTCCTATAATCATGAGACTTGGCATTTTTTATGGGATATTTATGTATGTGTATTATATATATATATATATATATATATATAAAAGAAATCTGGAGACATGAAGGTGGTTGGGTAACTAATGTTGTCGTGTGGGGCCATAAGGGAAATGGCCTTAATCCATCTATTTTGCTAGCAGGAAAATGGATGGGCAGTCAAATAGCCGATTTAACGTCCAAAGGAGCGAAGGTTAATCCATCAGAAAGAGTGTGGAAGAAATACTAAGCAAGTAGTGAGAAGAAAAGAGAGAAAGAGGGAGAAAAATATTAAACAACCTTGTGAGTTGTTTGGTATTCTATTATAATATTATTATCATGAGGTAATTTGATTGTTAACTCAAATTAAGATATTTTTGTATTCTCTCAGTTAATTATAATGAATTTTTCATAGATCGTCTAGTGATTTTTACTTCTTAATTTTATACGATTTTTCATGTAAAAATCTTGGTGTCGAGTACTTGGTTATTTTCATCTTATTATTTCCTGCAGTGGTTATTGTTTTGGTATAACTGCATATTTAATCTATTTGGCATATCTTGATATTTTTTACCGTTTAATTTATCAAAGACGAACAATTTGTGGAGGTGATTTTTCCCAACAAGTGGTATTAGAGCCAAGCTATTTGATCATTTATCTTTGATAAGTTTTATGGAGGAATCAGTTGGAGTCATGATTAAATTGACATTTTCTAATTTTTAAATTTTGGAAGCCCGGAATGGAAGACATCATTTATCATAAAGATTTGTATGATCCGTTAGAGCTTAAAAGGTCAAAGAATCACATAACGACTATCTAAAGCACCCTTAAGTAGATTTGTACCTATGAAAACCTATTTCCCCCACAAGGACATATTGACAATTCAGCAAATAAGTCACGAAGATAAAAGTTAATTTCGAAAAATGTATTTCTACGATGCCATGAAAATAGAAGAAGTCAAAGCATGAAGACCAGTTATCTCAGTAGCTCCATTTCAATATGATCAACACGGAACAGACCATTGCATGACTCGGCTAATCGGCAAGGATGGCAATTCAAACAAAGGGAATAACTGTTAAAGACGATCTATGAAGACGAACTCCAAGGAGCCCCTATAAATTACTGGATGCGTAAGGATCTACATTTAATTCATGAAGAAGAACTGCAGGCGACTAATCAGGTATTCTTTTTTTTTTCAATTTTGTTCAATCAATTATTATACTCTTTAAGTGGTTGTGATGTGTTGAAATTATATCAAAAGAAAGAAAAAGCAAATTTTTGAATCAAAAATCAAAATCAAGAAAAAATGAATCAAAAATTGAAATCAAAATCAATCGAAATCAAATAAAATCAAACGAAATCAAGTGAAGTCAAGTGGAAATCAAAAGAAATCAAACGGAATCAAAAGGAATCAAATGAAAATCAAGCGAAATTAACTCAAATCAAATAGAAATAAAGTGAAATAAATTGAAATTAAGTGAAATCAAATGAAAGATAAGCGAATTTTGGATTATGAAACATAATCCAGTAAAAGACAAGTGAATTTCAGATTATGAAACATAAAACAAGCGAAATTCGGATTATGAAACATAATCCAATGTAAGAAAAATGAATTTCGTGGAAGAGAAACTAATCAAAATAAAAATCAAATGAAAAGAAACGTTTATAGAACTAAAAAAAGAAAAAATTTCGAGGCATGAAAACCAATCAAAAAACATAAAGAATTGACTCAAGCAAATGTGATACAAAAGAAAAAGAAAAGATTTACGATAAAAAATTGCAGTAAATAATTGAAATTTGAATTTTCAACTCCGAGGTAAGAAAATAAGAAATTAATTGAATCGAACAACACGATTTGCGCTGCGATGCAATATGCAATTTGCGATGCGATTTACATTGTGATGTGATCTGTGATACGATACGATACGATGCGATGCGATGTGATTAATGATGCAACTAACAAGTACGATACGATTAACGATACGATTTTCTAAGGAATGAAAAATGAATGTTCATGAGATATGGAAGTACAAAAATATTCAAAGGCAAGCCAAAATCAATGAAAGAAAAACAGGTAAACTTTTTGAAAATTGAACCATAAGATGTTCATTTTGTGAAAAAGCATTTGAAAACATTTTGAAAAATGAACCATAAGATGTTCATTATGTGAAAAACAAAAGGATGAGAAAAATGAGACTTGAACATATGAAAAAGAAAAGAACGTTCAAAAGCAAGCTGAAAACAAATGAATACAAGAAAAAGCTAAAGAAGAATAGTTTCCTCGATACGATTCCATTAAAAGCGATAATAACAAAGCAATGTGATTCCATTTAGAAGCGATACCCAGAGATGACAATGCAATTCCATTAAAAAACGAATACTCAATAATGACGATTTGATTGATTTCATTGCGACTATCTTGAATCCTTTTATATTGTCTAGCATCATTAAAATATACTTTCATTGGCATGCATCGGGTGTCTACTTCTTTGTCATGTTCATTTCATTGCATTGTATTGCATAAACATGACAAAGAGGGGCATCTGTAGACGCCCAAAATTTTTCACTTGTCTTCTAACCATGGCATGAGGGCAAAATCGTTATTTCATAATGATGCCAAGACATCTGAGTAAGGATTGAAGACGTCAGTACGTATATTCCAAGCTGTCATGACAAGCTATAATCGAAGCTATAATGACGGTCTTTGAGCATCGGATTGCGTAAGGCAAGACAAATGATTGACCGATGTCATCAGAAATATATTTATACCTTTCGCTCTATCTTCCCAGATCCAAAATTGGTCAACCTTTATGTCATTGTGTAGCCCTCTAAAAGAGATTTTTGGAAAGGTATAACACATCTCCTAACTCTTCCTGGATTGCAAGTTACGGACATTCCAGCATAAAATACAAAAAATTAAATGCGCAGCACAAAAATCGAGGCACATGGAACTCACCACAGTCAGCCGCAGATAGATCTGCAACCAGCCTTTGATGCACTTATGGTTAAACCCAAATAGCTTTAAAATGTAATTTTCAACTCATTTTGCTAGAGAGAGCCATTTTTAGTGAGAGAAAATTTGTAATATAGAGAGGGATGCCCCGATTTTAGTGAGAGAAAGGATAATTTAGGGAGAGAAATAATAGATCTACACTAGATCTATTATATTTTTTCAATCCCACACATAAATTAGAGTGATTTCTGCTAGATCTAAACTCTACGAGGCTATCTCCATCACCCCAAGGTGAAAAAATCCAATCTTTGCTTGTTATTATTTAGATTCAGATTAGATCTTGTGTATTTTACTTGTTGCAATGCTTGAATTGAAAAAAGATTCAAATTTTAAGTAGATATTGTGTAGATCTAACCTAGATCTATTGTATTTTATGTCATATTATATTAAAGATGTGATCTTTATGTGTTTTATCCATAGATCTATCATAGATCTATTATTTTTTATGCTTTAAGCTATTAAAGATTCAATTTTTACTTGGTTTAAGTATAGATTTATCATAGATCTACTATTTTCAATGCTTTATGATACTAAAGTTTTGTTTTTTAAAGTAGATCTAGTCCATACTTGCTAGATTTATTGAGTTGTCATATTAGGGTTGGCTCGAGAGGATCTCACACGAATGAAATTTCTTCCTTGCCTCCCGATGACATCCGCTTGATTATTTTCGTAATATTTAACTTATTCAACTCTTATTTTACTGGATGTTTTAATCAAGAGTTAAACTAAGAGGTTAACTGCGCTCCCCATCCTAGATTTTATATCTAGCGGTGTAGCTAATTCCAAAGTTTGGTCGGACAGAACTCCTTGCAATGGAACAAAATTGAAAGCGAAATTGGGATATATAGTCGATTAGGTCCTCATCCACACAACTGTGTGGATCTAATCTCATTTCGACCTTGTATTAATTTTATCAATATTTTAATATTATTATTTTCAAATTTATTACCATTTAATGAAATTTCTATTATATATGAGCATAAGAAGGAAGTCAAATATTGGCAGAATTTTGATGATGGACGATTTTCAAATGTAATGCTGATAAGTGCATTTTCTTATAACATGTAATCTATAAACCTTAAAACAACACGAAAAACCAGAAAGTTGAGTTTAAGGCCCCGTAATAATGAAAACTTTATTTGGTGTTTGGGACTATTTTGATGGCTTACATGCTCATGGGTAGCTCCAAACATATTTTTGATTGGTTGATTTTATCTCTTGACAGACAAAACGATTTTCAAACAAAAAGCAATAAAGATCTTCTAAAATTGAATCAACTTAGGGTATTAGATCCGCTAAGTTAAAATTGAAAGTAATAGAGGGCATCGATTCCTATTTGACGAAATAATGTTTTCCAAAATGACACCAAAAAGTGTTTTATAAGAAAATATTTTAATGAAAAACAACGATTTCCGAAAGACCATTCACAAAAGGTTTTATTAAGACAAATATTTTCGAATCAAACGATTTCTAAAAACGCCATGCAAATGCATTTTTTTAAAATCCTTTCAAATCAAATGAGTGCGAAAATAAAGGAATTTCATCAAAATAAAAGTTTAAATGAATCTTTTCCTTAAAATTAAATCCTTTGTGGACAGGCTCAAAGAGGTTCGAAGTTACTTTCAACATAACGCACTTCTCACGATTTCGATTCCAAAGCTAGGCTGCAATATTCTAGATTTTCTACTAAATCACACACACACACACACACACACACACACACATTCTATATTTCAAACGCATTTTAAGAAAAGCATTAAGAAAGCGGTAATTGTATTTTCACGAAAGTCGGGAGTGCCTAACACCTTTCCCTCGCTTAAGTAAACCCTCGAACTCTATGAATCTCAGTTGCAAACCAATTAATCAGAGTCTTAAATGAGCCATCTCAATTTATTAAAAATATTAAAATTCGAATGAGTTGGTACATCCATTTAAATCTTTACCAACTGGCGGCTCTGGTTAATCGGCCCATTGTTAAAATCAACCTTTCAAAACCCCGTCGACATTTATGCCGACTTTTCCTAAAAATACCCCTTGAACGAAACAAATAAGAATTTAATAGGGGAAAAAAAGACACTTTAGGGAAGGACTGAAATTTCCCTGTCGTCGACAAAGGGCATAATCAATTTTAAAGGATCTCACAAAGGAGATAAAAATTGCAGCAAAAGCAAAAATCACAAGGGCAATTTAAAGACCAAAGAAGGTGATACATATAGATGCTTTCATTGTAATAAGGTCATTACAAAAGAGATTGCAAAATCCTGGTTAGACAAGAAAAAAATGGGTGAGCAGGGGGATGGTTGAGGAGAATAATACAACAGCCATAGTCATCGAAGATGTGATTTTTTCATTCGGGGAAGAAAAATGCTTGCATGTTAATGATTAGAAAGTTGAATGGGTGGTTGATACTGGTGCTTCGTATCATGTTACACCTAGGAGGGAATTCTTCACAACGTACAAAACTAGAAACTTTGGGTATTTGTTGGATCGGAAATACTAATCAGTCCAACATTATTGGAATTGGTGACGTTTGCATTCATACAGATGTTGATTGCACTATTACTCTAAAGGATGTTAAACACGTTCTTGATTTGCACTTCAACTTAATTTCTGGCATGATCATATACAAAGAAGGCTGTGAGAATCACTTCAATTCGACAACGAAAAGTGGAAGCTTACTAACGGTTCTATGGTGATTGCAAGAGGTGTTACTTGTTACTCGTTATATATAACTCATATGAAACTGTGTTCTAGTTAGTTGAATGCAGCTGAAGATGACTCTTCGTCAAACTTCTAGCATAATAGGCTTGGCCTAATTTGCACTTCCAATTCCGTAACAGATTTGGATAAATCATTTATTTTTATATATTCCTTACAAAAATTCTAACAAAATAATTAATTCATTTAAAATATGATTAACTTTAATTTTGTTAATTCATTTAAAATTTATAATTAATATGATATTTAGTACATGTATATAATTTAGAAGTAATTTAATACATAATTTAACTACATGTATTGAAAGCGACTATCTCCTTCAAATTTGAACTCATGAAGAAAAAAAAAATTTGGTCTGGTAGCATAAGCCTCATGCGGCTAGAGAAAAAAAATTCACTAGCCTCGCATAAGGCTCATTCGGCTAGGCCAAACCCTAAACCCTAATCCTTTAAATTTTAACTCATGAAAAAAAAAGGTTTAGCCTGGCCAAATGAGCCTTATGTGGCCTAAGGAAAATGAAAATTTCACTGGCCGCATGAGACTCATGCTGCCAGGGACAACTTGGTCATTTTATACTTGACACTAGCTCTTGCACTGACCGTATGAGAGAGGTGCGATCAGACCTTCCTCGTAGCCACAAAATTTTACATTTAACGATAAGATATGCGTTTATTATAATAGTATTTATAGCAAATATTTATTATAAATTATCATCTTATACATATATATATATATATAAGAAATCTGGTGACGGGAAGGTTGGGCAACTAATGTTGCCGTGTGGGGCCACGAGGAAAATGGCCTTAATCCATCTATTTTGCTAGCGAGATTGTTGGGTTTTGTGGGTCCTATATCCACGAGACTTTGGCAGTTTTCTATGGGCTATGTATGTATAATTATAGTATATATATATATAGAGAGAGAGAGAGAGAGAAGAAATCTGGAAACGGGAAGGTTGGGCAACTAATGTTGCCTTGTGGGACCAAAAGTGAATCAGAAAAAGGAAACAGTGTTGGAGAAATACCAAGCAAGTAGTGAGAGGAGAGAGAAAGAGAGAAAATATTAAATAAGTAGTTTGGTATTTTATCATTTTATTGTGGTGAAATAATTTAAGTTTTAAATTAAGATATTTTTATATTTTCTCAATTTATTATAATAGATTTTTTTAAAATTATCTTTCATCTTTGCAGTAGTTATTATTTTAATAAAATTATCTTTCATCTTTGGGAGGGGATTTTTCCTGGTCCCCATGTTTTGCGTATCACCGATCTTTCTGAACAATTGAATAGCAGAGAGGCTTGTTTTTCATTTAAATGAATGTCACATCTTTTGAATTATAAAATTTCTGGCAATTGGAAGAAAGGCTTAATAAATTTTGAAAATTGATATTATTATAAAAAAAATTAATATTTTAACAAAATTCTATTTATATAAAAAAATTATTTATTATTTATATAAGTAGAATCTCATAAAAATATTAATTTTTTTAATTAAAAATATCAATTTTCTAATTTTTTCGGTCATGATTGGCTACTGTACGTAGTTTTAGTCAACAACTGACATGACATGAAAAAGAAAGGAGAAATCACATTTAATCTTTGAAAAAAGAAGAGAGAGAAAGAATGAACATTATGATGTTTACAAAGTGGGAAAATTTGCTAAAGCTTCTAGGAAGGAGAATTTGCCATTACAAACCATCTGAGGAATAGTCATTAAGAAGCACCCCCTATTACAGAGAAGTTTGTAGATCACAATTGTGTAGCTTCATATTTCACTAGTTTCTAACAAAACCCAAAAAGTAAGATATAAATTGATGGAAACGCCAGCGACTGTTTCTGCTTGTAGCTCCTCTAGCAAAGCATATATTCATGAAACACAGATGAAAATTTGGGATTTTTTAGATAAGCATTTTGTAAGACATAAGTTTCTAAGTGCACTTCGCTTGACTGCAGTAAAATTTGGTTTACTTCTTGATTTCTCGAAGCATGTGGAAGAGCTTAATGAAACAGATGCTTCAGAAGAAGAAACAAGAGTACGAAAAAGGCATTTGGATTATAAATTTGGGATTGCTGTTAACATGTGCCATGCGGTCGACTATTTCATCGCCAGAAAGAATGACTTGGGCCGTGTTTTTGTCGATGAACCAGATTTATCGGAGGGTGAGGAGGAAACGAGTTGGTTCATAACTCAGATGGACGACTTTACTAAAAGAGCAAGTAGTTTCGCCATTGGAAAAGTGTTTCTGAACCAAGATTTGCATGGAGAGGCAATTACACCATCTCCTAGTAGTAACATCAACTATGAAAACAACGAACGACTTACTGTCATAGGTTTAGAAGTGGATGTGCAGGTTCTGTCACGACTGCTAGTTGAAATGGACAAAATGATATGGATTGTTGGTGCGAAAGGAATAGGGAAGACAACTCTTGCCATGAAAGTTTGTGAGAATATCATTGTAACTCATCATTTTGAACTCCGTATTTGGGTGACTATATCTGAGGAGTTTGACTCTAGGGATATATTACAGAACTTAATGAAGAAGATCCCAATGCGGCACCTGACCGGAACAATACAGTACTCAACGGCTACCACACTAGAGCTGGCGGAGGAGCTCCTTCACGTCTTCAGCTCCGTGAGGTGCCTCGCAGTTTTGGATGGCTTGCGGACATATGAAGCTTTGGAAACTCTTTGGCGAATGAATTTTTCCTCAGATTGCGAGAGTAGAATCATGATCACGACTCAAAGGAGGGAGTTAGCAGACCCTGTGAAGCTCTGGAATCATATAATTCATGTTCATCAAATGAGGACACTTAGCGATCAAGATGCCTGGGAGTTGTTTAATACCAAGGTACCTGTCCCCAAACAATTGGAAAAACTTGGGCTAGAACTTGTGCGGAAGTGCATGGGCTTACCTCTAGATATTGTTGCAGTTGGGGACATATTGTCACGGAGGGCTGTAACCAAGGAGCAATGGCTAAACGTACTAAACCAATTTTTCAATCAAAATCAAGAATCAGTATTTAATGTGTTGGAGGCTGCTGTTGATTCCTTGCCTTCACACTTAAAGGATTGTCTTTCCTCTTTTGAACTTTTTAATGATGACTTTGACATCCCCATGAGGCGGTTGATTGTGTATTGGGTTGCAGAGGGACATGTGCAACAAGAAGCTGGCAGCAAAAAACCCCCAGAAGTCCTTGCCGAGAAGCAGTTAATGGAGTTCATACGGCTAAACATGATTCAAGTGGCAAAGTGGAAGCTTAATGGGAGAGTTAAAACTTGTCGAATGAATTATTTTTTGAGGGATAATTGGTTGCCAAAAGTCAAGAAAGGGAAATCTGTTTATGACAAGAAGAAAGATGCTGCCTTAAAGTTGTCCTACTTTCTTGATGTCAAACACAAAGAAGCTGCCTCTACTTCATCTCCTGCCACAGGTATGATCATTCGACTTGCTGATCATCTCGATAACAAAGAAAAGTGCTTCCCCCACATTCATGGGAACCAAAAAATTAGTCATTCGTCTTTTAAAAAGTATTATGGAGATCTCTGTTCCTTTGTGTCTTTTTATTCCCGGGAAGGACCTGTACCTGGAGAAGCTATAAGTAACTTTCTCCGCAGAGGCATTGCTGGGGGATGCTTCAAAATTTTGCGAGTACTTGATCTTGAAGGGGTGTTTCGGCCTAATTTACCCGAATTAATCCGAAAACTACTTCAGTTGAGGTATCTAGGCCTAAGAAGTACTTATATAGAGGAGCTTCCTTCAACAATAGGCAAGTTGCCGAACCTTCAAACTTTAGATTTGAAGCACACGTGCATCAGGAGCCTCCCCTGTTCCATATGGGAGATGCAGCAACTACGACACATATACTTGAGTGAAAGCTACCATAGTAAAATTGTTGCTCCACCAAGAACTAGCTCTCTTGTAGACTTCCAAACGTTATGGGGTGCATTTGTTGATGAGGAGATTCACATTGCAGATGGCCTGGACAGGTTGATCGATCTTAGAAAGTTAGGCTTGGTATGCCGACTTAAAACTTCACAGCAGAAGGAATTGGCAGACTGGATATCAAACCTGAAGCACCTTGAATCTTTGAGGCTGAGATCAGTTAACGAAATGGTTCGCCCATCTAAACTTTACTTGAAATCCTTGTCAGGCCTCCGCAAACTTTCCAGCATATATTTACTTGGAAGGTTAGAGAATCCAATATTTGTGCATGAATTGCCAAATAGCCTTACTGAGATTACATTGTCCTCTTCAGAACTGGTTGAAGACCCGATGAAGAAGCTTGGGAAGCTTCCAAATCTTAGGATTCTCAACTTATATGCAGGCTCCTATATTGGCCAGACCATGGTTTGCTCTTCTCGAAGTTTCCCTTTGCTACGAGTGTTGAATCTGTGGAAGCTTGAGGAGGTAGAAATGTGGATTGTGGAGGAAGGAGCCCTTGATATTCTAAGAGATTTAGAGATTAGGTCCTGTAATAAATTCAAGAAGATTCCAGATGGTCTGAAACAACTCACGGCCTGTCGTGAATTGAAGTTGACGAATATACCTGATGAATTTAAGGCAAGGGTCATCACGAATCAGGGACAAGATTGGTATAAGATTGCACATATTCCTTCAGTCATTATAAAGAACTGAGTTTCCTATCTGCTGAACTTATCCTAATGCGAGTCATGGATATTTCTTCATGTCATTCTTATGCATAGTTTTCTTTCAAGAGGTACTCTCTATTTGTCATCTTTATTTGTATGTTGGAATAAACCCAAGTGCCAGTGATGTACAGCAGCTTATGCTGCATTATGTTCTTATTCTTTGATACAAGATATGTATGAGAACGGAAATTTCCAGCAAGTATCTCACTTCAATTATTTCTAGCTATATTTTGTTATGGGGTTTTCAGCTGAAATCATATATATCATTTGTCTTCAATGCACTTTTCCATCTCCCTCTCTGAAAGAACAGGGTACATTAGGTGCTGAAATGCCACTCGGGCAAGCAATCCTACGCTCTGGTATTACTATTTATTCTTCTTTGTATATTTCGGTTCATGGATTTCGACATTCAACAATATTTGATAAAATTGAATGAAAGTACTTGATCTCAAGTTCGTATCTGTCCAGGCAAAGGTGTGAAGCACTCTGCCACTACTATCCTAACTTAAATCTGTGAGATAATTCTGAAGTGAAACCAATGTCATCCTCACCATTTCAAACTCGGGTGTTGTCCCCTGGGCTGCAGATCAGGTTCACTAGGAGATGGAGGGCCAATATAAAGATGTGGCGTATCAATTAGAGGACGAGATGAGAGAGCTGAAGGCACAGCTGTAGGGGTATGAGCACTCTGCACAACAGATAGGACCACTAGGACATTGGTTGGTGGCCTGTAAGTCCGTAACACAGAGCTAAGGTAGGAGCTGGAGCAGTCCGAGTTGAGTCAGACAGAGTTGCAGGTGGAGCATGAGACCATAAAGGTTGAGTTTGATCTTGAGATTGCGGACAAGATCCGCATATCTGATGCATGGATGAGAGCTGTCAGGAGAGTGGATGAGCTGGAGAGAAAGGTCTGAGCTAGGACATTCAGGATTGATTCCCTAAGCTTTGCGTTATATACAACCTTTGGTAGGCTGAGGAGCCAAATTAGGAGGTATCCTCGAGAAGAGGACCTAAGTCGCCGCACAGTGAGCTGCATGATAGTTGACAGGATCGCTTGATAGGAGCATGAGGATGTTGTGTATCGTGAGATGCACCGCCACTAGCTATGTTACTGTTTTTATCTTGTATATATATATGCAGTTAGTTCCCACTTTTGTTTATAGTAGAGACGGGGTATGTTATAAATCCAGTACTTTTGTTCAAACTTGAGATAATATTAGACCCTGGCTGTTGTTTTGTCCTAAAGGTAGGATGGTTTAAATACTCACTTTTTGTTTTTTAGGGAATAACTATTGGTTGGCATGAGCATTTATAACAGTATGTTACATGCTGTTACTTGATGTATTAAAGTAGTGGTATATGAATATAAATATGGTTATATTATATGTTTGTCTTGTATTTGAAAAGTGTATTCATATTTGTAAATATTAACATTAGTAAAATGTTGCCTAAAATATAAAACGCAAAAATGATAACGTAAGTATTTGTTTATAATAGACAATGCCGCCAAGAAGACAACCTTGAAATGCAAGAGTTAAAGGGGTCAGTTAACAACGTGGAGGGTCAAGTTGACCCAATGAGGGCTTTTGCTAACATGTTAGCAAAAGCAATGCAGAGTAGACAAGCTACGGTGGTAGAACGGGTAGTTAGTCATCTAACAAGTTTTAAAGATTTCAAGTTCGTAGGACTGTCAAAGTTTCGCGAAACCACAGATCCGATAGAAGCCCAGACATGGGTAGAAGAGATAGAAAAAGTGTTCGAGATCGCACGAGTAGCTGAAGAACAAAAGACTTCATTTGCTACCTTTATGCTGAAAGGTGAAGCAAACTACTAGTGAAAGGCCAACAAAAAATAGAGTCGGAGAAGGTGTGATAGCATGGG
Organism: Hedera helix; assembly: GCA_947179155.2. Taxonomy (NCBI): domain Eukaryota; kingdom Viridiplantae; phylum Streptophyta; class Magnoliopsida; order Apiales; family Araliaceae; genus Hedera; species Hedera helix. Next base: position 33,055,406 of record OX359276.1, read on the forward strand.
CTCGATTTAATGAGCTATTTTTCGAGAATTATTTTTCAAAAAGTATGCAGATTAGGATGGAGATGAAGTTCTTGGACTTCAAGCAGGGTAATATGTCTGTTGCAGATTATGCTGCGAAATTCAATAAATTGACAAGGTTTGCACCACATCAGGCAAACACTGAAGTGAGAATTTGTGAGTTTAAAAACGAATGGAAAAGAAAAAAAAAATTGTTCATTTCTTTTGCTTGTCAATTTTTTAAACGACATAAAATAAAATAAAATAAAATATTATATTATATATATATATATATATATATATATATATATATATATATATATATATATATATGACAAAAAAATTGGCCACTTTAATTTTCTTGCCAAAGTCTTCGATCCAAAAAAGGACAAAATTGGCCAAAAAATTAAGAGAAATAGATTTTTTTTGTAGCTCATACGTTATCCATTATACACAAATACAAAAAGATTTAAGGGTATGATTTTTTTAACTAGGGTTTGGATGTTGCTAATTAGAATACGAGTTTGACTTTATTAACTAGGGTTTAAGATTTATAAATCGGGTTTAGTGTTTATTAATTAAGATTAAGGGTTTACTAACTAGGATTTATGATTTATTAATTAAGGTCTAAGGTTTATTAACTTAGGTTTAGGGTTTATTAACCAGAGTTTATGGTTTATTAACCAAAGGTTAATAAACCCTACATACAGTTAAAAAAGGAGTTAATAAACCCTGATTTATAAGCCCTAAACCCTGATTAATAAACCCTAAACCTTAGTTAATAAAATCAAACATTTATATATTCTGATTAGCGTCCGCTGATATTAGTAGCGTATTTTTTTTTATAGTCTGCTACTAATAGTAACGAACATCTCTAACCATCACTTTTGTTTTAAAGAGTATAGGTGATGTATATCCTATAAATATTAATAGCAAATATATGATATGGATCGGTCCCATATATATATATATATATAGAGAGAGAGAGAGAGGGGGGGAGAGAGAGAGAGATGATCCATAACTAATGTTTATTGTATGTACTATTCCAACAAACGCATCTGAAACCGTTGAAATATTGATCCAATGATTGTAATATAATCTCAATCGCTACCTAAGTGAACGGCTAGGGAAAAAAATCAATAATTATATGCAGACCGCTATCTTAGATGTCGGTTAGGAATTTTTTTTTAGCAATAGTCGTTAACTTTAATACCGGCTTTGGGGTATATATTGAATTTAAATTTTCTAGTGGGAGAATAATTACCCTAACATATACTGAGATAGATATTTAATTCTGCATGGTAAATGATAATTTGATATTGTGGATATCTCTTATTTACCCATCATATATTATTCATCAAAGTTTGTATAGTGTAAGGCATAAGTATTTTTTTCATTAATTTTAGGTTAAAAATAGCTATTTCAGCAATCCAATGGCATATAATAATACTACTTATTTCATTTAAAATAAAATAAAAATCAAAGAGTGACCCATTTGCAAAACTTAAAAAGTTCAAGGATTATAACTGCTTTAAATTTAACTTTAAATTTGTTTATTGTTGAGTTTTGTAGTTAGATATAGCACAATAGTAATGTACTAGAGTTTATTGTATCATTTTATAGAATCATTAATAAAATTGTTTTTAAAATATATATATATATATATATATAATAATAATAACTTGTGAGTTTTTAAAGGAGATAAAAGAAAGAGAATGAAAGAGATTTTTTTCCAATTTTTGGAAGAAAATCTTTAAAAAATCTCCTTCTCTTTTGTTTATCTCCTCTAAAAACTCACAAATGGGTCCGCTCCTGGACCTCCCGAAAACTACCTTAGGATTCTTCTAAGTTCTAACCCTTTTCTTGACTTAAAAAATTGAGGCTTGGATTACAGTAAAGAGGCACCTAAGTTACAACACAGCCCATCATATGAAGAATATCCACAATTAACCTTGGCATATTTTCAATGTTACAATAGGTGGGATATGACTATTTTATGATATGATTAATTTGATATTTAATCCATGCACTATTTATGTTAACGTTTATACAAGACTAATTAAATTATTTTAAATTCATCTTAAATAATTTTTAAAATACAAAATCCCAATTTTTCCTTTTTGGATGGAAAGACTATTATTTCTACTTCTATAATTGCCTTATATAGGTTGGTAATGGCAACTTGAATTGAATAATGGCAACTTGAATTGAATATTGTTCTCCAAATATAAAAACCCTTTTCATTCCTTAGATAGCTAATAATGTTCAAGACAAACAATGTCTAGATAAACAATAAAAAACTCTAACCGTGTATAAATATTTAATCAAATACTTAATTAATTAAATTGCCAAAAGTGAGTATATTTTAATTCTACTCAACAGAGTATTTGCCCATCCATTGTATATTTTGTCAAGGACAGGTCCACATATACAACATCTAAATATAAAATTAAACATTATATTCATCTTAACCATTAAAAAGTGGGGCATAACACGAATTTTAATGACATATTCTACTTTTTAATAGTTAAGAAAAAATTATAATTTTAAATGTTAAAATTTATTTTAGATAAAATTATAATTTTCTCATCGAATAAAATATATTTAATCTAATATTTTTTGTAATGCTAAAGTTTACTTCGTGGAGACTTGGTATGGTATAATAATTTTGAATATAAACACTTGGTTTGAAAATAAAGGCTCATGTGCCGATATTCTTAAAAAAAATTGATTTTTTTACTAGAAGTTTAAGATTTAGGGTAGTTTAAATTTTTTTAATTTTCATTTAGTAATAATTTCTCCATAATTGTGAAGAATGTCATATGATTTAATTCTCGACCCTTTTCCATTTTGTAGTACTTTCCAAATTCCAAACGATAAATGTGTTTAGAATATTGAAAGTTTGAGGGGGGAAAGTGCAAAAATAAAAACTAAAAGGAGACAAAGAAAGTTACAAAACTATGCAGTATTTAATTGTCAATACTTAATACCCTATTAACCTTAATTTAATACTCCCTCAGTTCTATAAAAGAAGTCTTATTTGTTAATTTTTTTATTTCATAAAAAAATTATTTTCTTAGTGAAATTAGTATAGTATGACATAATATTTTTAAATTTATTATCCTAATTTTATTATCATTCAACTATTATTAAACTAATAATTTATTATTTTAATAATAAACATAAATCAAAATTATATACTTCTATTTATAAATGAACATTCTTTTTTGGAAAGGAAGGAGTTGTATTATAAGCATTTACAATAAAATATTTTTAAAAATTATATATGTACGTGTATCTCAATTAATAAAGCGAAAGACTTTGATAACTGTCTCTTGGGTAATTTAGGGTCACATGATATGATAAAAAGGATTTTTATTATCTTAAAATTACTAAGATAAAAAAAATTGAATACAAACTTCTCTATTTTAATATTTATTTTCTCTAATCTCTCCATTATCATATTTTATCTCCAATAACCTGTCTTACATAACCAAATCAAGCTTCTCTCCTCCTCTCTTTATTTTATTTTGAACGTTTTTGTCATTAAATTATTATTATTATATATAAAATATTTGATATATATTTTTTGATATAATAATAAAATTTTAAAACACACATATAGATACTATTTCTCTATCTCTATTAAAGCAATGCTTTTGCAACACTGATATCAGCGTTGTAACTGTGACACGTGATTATTTGTTCTTTTGCCATTTTAAGTTTAGTTATCATCCATATTGTTTGCACATGCATTGCATGTGCCATTGAGTTTTAGGATTCATTAAAAATAGAATGAAATTTTTGTTTGAAAAATGATATATATATATATATATATATATATTATTTGTTCTTTTGCCATTTTAAGTTTAGTTATGCTCCGTATTGTTATATTTCGAATGTTTGCGTTAACTTTTTAATTATCAGTTATATAGATAGTGTAGACACTCAAATTTTGCATTTGTGTACTAACCCTGACAGGAGGGCAAAATCGTCATTCGACCCGACATACGAAAGGAAAGTGGACCCCAACGCGAAGTCACCACAACGACTTGCGGTCAAAGCTGTCAAACGAACAACGAGCATCAAGTCATTTGAGGCAAGACACACAGTCGATCCAAACGAAGCCCGATTCGGTCGCCAAAGACGGTGAATGACCACTACGTTTACGGCAGTAGGGGGTCTCGCTCCCGGGAAGCCAGACACAAAAGCAATTTATACATCAGGTAACAGTCTTCCAAAATAATACAGCAGAAATTGACAATTTAAGACTGTGTGGCACGAAAATCGAGAAAAGCAAGCTAGACAGCCGCAGGTGCACCTGCGGCCACCGACAGAGGGGACAGTTTCGCGGCTCGAGGAGACAACCCGGCAGCCGAGGATTCAGCGCGGGTGGCCACAGCAGGCAGCTGCAGATGCACCTGCGGCCAGCCGCAGATGCACCTGTGGCTGCCTTCAATCACCTATACAACGCCATTTTTGATCTGCAGAAGGATATGAAGCAAGTTTTCTTAAAATTTTAGAGAGAGAAATCGGCGAGAAGAGAGAGAGGGGCTCGGGTGGAGTGATACTGAGTGAGAAATTGTTGGTTGTTGCTCAAATAGTTAGGCGTTCTTGTGGTTTTGCTCAAGTAGTGAAATATAAAGTGTTTGTTGGCGTATTGCAAGGTGAAAAATGATGTTTTTCTATAAGTTTTAGCTTATGTTATTGTTATAATCTTTAGTTGTTGAGATATTTTTGATATAATATTGTGATATATTATTGAGGATCCGTGGATTAGGGATTATTAGTGAGGGTTCCTTCGGAACGTAATTTTCTCCTAATGTCCCGAAGACATCTATACGGTGATATGTAATTTATTGTGATAATGAATAGTTCATAGTGTTGGGCTTGTGATTTTTGATTCGCGTTGCATAGTAATAAGTCCAGTATTGTTAAGCTTGTATTGGTATGGTCGTGCAGTGATTTGGGTGATTGTGAGCCTAGGGAGGAGATCCTCGTAATCAAATCCCGATGATGGACAAATTTTGCTGTATGTAATCATTGCAAGGGTCCATTTTGTATATATGTAAATATTAGGCCTTAAAGCGATACCGAACCGTAATCGAGTTTAAGGTCTCGTAATAGTAAAGTGTGTAATTGTGGGTGTTAGAGGTTATTTAGATGGCTCACATGCCCATGGATAGCCCCGACACGTTTTTTGAATGCTTGTTTTGATTTACGACATGAAAAAACGATTTTTCAAAATAAGGTGAACGACTAAGATTTTCTAAAAGTAATCAAATTAGGATATTAGAATCACGAGGTTAAAAATTGAGGTTTTTTGTAAACGTCGGTCCCTGTTTGGCGAAAAGGCTACAAGCGGTTTTGAAATATCAAAAAAAATGATTTCATAAAAATAGACAAACGTTTTCATTAAACTTTGGTGCATAAGGTTAAAGAGCTCCTAGAAGTTGCCTTCATTTTTATTTGACTTTACTGTTAGAAGACAATGTATAGCCTCGATTCCTATTTGACAAAAGTTTAAAAACTCTTGTTTTCTGAAAACGACATCTAATAAAAACCCCATTATTTTCAAACTTAAAATCAATGTTTATTAGAAAACAAAGCCTTGTCATTGAGTCAAAAGACGTTTCAAAAAACACTCACTAAATAAAGCACGTCTTCTACAAAGAATCAAAACAGATTTTTCTCATCACAACAAACATTTAGGCACACACTCACACACGTTTTAGGATTTTTAAAAGGATAGAAAAACATCAAGATTGCGGTAACCGTGTTTTCACGGAAGTCGGGGGGTACCTAACACCTTCCTCTCGCTTAAGCAAGCCCCCGAACTGTATGAATCTCGGTTCGCAGACCAATTAATTCGGAGTCACATATGAGCCAGCGATTACGAAAACAAAATTCGGATGAGTTGGTACATTCATTTCAAATATACCAACTGGCGGCTCTGGTCAATTGACTCATCATAAAATCGACCTTTCAAACCCCGTCGACATTCAAGCCGACCCTTTTCCAAAAATCACGTCTTAATCCAAAAGGCTAAAATTGGAAAGAGAATTATTATAAAACGAAACGACTTTTTCCGGCGTCGACAGATAGATATATATTAATGGTAATCTTTTTAGAAGGATATGTAATAGATGGGTCTATCTTATAGTTATATTCAATTTTATATATTGATATATTTTAAAATTATAATTCAACTCAAAATTATCACAATACATGGCGACTTCTTTCGTTTTAGCCTTCATATTTCTCCTTTAATTTCCTAGGTTTGAAATGTAGCAAACTTTATGTTGAAACATATACTTTTTAGTGTCTTTAATTTTATTTCACACATAAAAGTTGTTCAGTTAATTAGCCAAAAAAGAAGAAGTTGTTCAGTTGGCTACATTAGGTGATATTCTCTAAAAATTTCTTCTACATATTAAATTTTTTAATAAAGTGTTTAAAATTTATTTATATAATTATAATATTTTGTAAATATCGTAGATAACTGTTTCTACTTATAATTAGTTTTTAAAAAGTAGTTTATATTTGATAAAGAAAAAAAATACTTAAACTAGTGAAAAATAAAAAATATTTGGTACAAAAAAATTGACTATCACTTGTTTCAAGTGTAACTTATTAGAAAGAAAGGTTTGAAGAAATAAAGATATATAATGAGTGAAATTACTAAAATAAATAGGGATAAATTAATAATATATTTAATTAAACTTAATTATTAGATTTGACAAATAATCACGAGCTCCAAATTAGAGTTTCTAATCATTTTTATAAAAAATAATTATAAATAGGTTTGAAATTAAGTTAGCAAACACTTTCTAAGTTTTAAAAATACTTATAAACGATCACAAACAGCTTCTCAATTCTTTCATTTAGTTCCACAAGTGAATTAAACTATTATGCATATATTTATATAGCATTAAATAATCTTTTTTTTTTCAATATGAAATTAAAGAAAAGGTGTTTTTCAAATAATGTAATACTTTTTAAATTCTCAACTTTAGATTTAATTAACACTAAATAATTTTTTACTTGTATCAAATTAAGTTATCTCCTATTTTAACTTAATTTGGCCTCGCCTGTGTTATGCATATAATTGGATTTTAGAAGCGTTATTTCCAATAATATTTGTGGTTGGAAGGAGAACAGTGAAAATGTTTGTAACCTTGGGGTTTGAAAAGTTACTGGGTAATTAACATATATTTTGATGCAAGCTTGAGCAAATTTTTAGAATATAATTTATTTTACAAATGTTTAAGATAATCAAAAGTATTGCAACACTTATAAAGAACCCTTACAAAAAATAGTTTATAAAATAATGCGTCAAAATATTATTTGTAGATAATCTATTAGACATGGATGGGTCCCATGATTATAATCAATCATAATTATATATATTATTTTGTATTTATTTTTTGTAAATATTCTTTAGTCATTATAGTCAGGGGCGGAGCCAGGAGGGGGCTGGGCAGGCTGTAGCCTGGCCCCCAACCATGGCAAATACCTTATTCCATGTAGAACTGCAGAGAGGTACCATAATGATGTTAATTTAATGGTGTTACAAGCGGATGGTAATTGAAAAAAGGATGGTTGCAGTGCGGCAATAGGATGGGCTTGGCAGGGAGGGAACCTTCAATTTTCTGGAATTGCTATCCTTACTTTGGCAAGTTCTCCACTGCATGCTGAGGTTCTTGCAGTCCACGCTCGTGTGTGTGTGGGTGGGTGTCACCTGTAAATATATAGATGTATATTTTTTCCGTTACAATTAATTAAGAAAATTAATATTTTTACAAGTAAAAATAATAGTTTTATCAATTCTTTTAATTAACTGTACTAAGAGATTTTCATTCGCAAAATATATAGATGTATTTTCTTACTCATAGTTATTACTAAATATATTGAGTTCCTTTATGATATAATAATAATAATAATAATAATAATAATAATAATAATAATAATAATAATAATAGGATGATAAATTTATGTTATTTTATGCTAATCTCAATAAAAATAAAACAATGTTCCGTAACAAGATGAATGATGACTTTCTTGCAGATTGCATGATTCTGAACGATAAAAGGGACCTTGCACTTACAAAATATATCAATTTAGATTTAATAGTAGCTGGTTTTGATTCTCTTAAGAATCATATTGTACCACTTCGTTAGGTTATTATATATATATATATATATATATATATATATATATATATAATTTTCGTATAAATCCATGTCATACTTGACTAGATATCTAATATTTCACAAAATTATACATTTTGTGTACTTTTGAATATAGACTTAAAATGTCATACTATGGATATAAAATTCTTATTTTTTGTTATATTTATTTTTATGGTTCACTCAATTTTAATATTATAATATTCTTAGCCCGTCCCGATTGAACTTTCTGGCTCCGCCCCTGATTATAGTATTATTAACAGAAATTTAATAACATACTTGCATGACTACCGACTAATTAACTTTTATTTTATTTATGTCTTTAACAATCAACTATTTTTTTTTTCAATTCAAACCATAAACTCAAGAGAGAGATTTCGTTTTTACTAAAATTATTAACAATCGTGAGTTGACCATGATTGACCTAATGAAAATGTATATTTGATATAAATTTTCATTTTTTTTTCGCATTAAAAATGATATATTCAATTTTCTCTAAACCCAAATTTCATCATTATTGATATTCTTCTTCTTAAAATTATTTTTTTCTCCTTTTAAAAGGAGCAAAAGAGTACGTGTTCGTATTCATGATATCTTCCTATGCAAAAATGACGGACTGTATATATAATATTTAAATATAAAATTAAATATTACATTTATATTCTATTTTTTAATAATTAAAATAAATATAATATTTAAATATTGTGTTTAAATATTATGTATTTATACGTTTTTAAAAATGACAAACCAGATTTTACATGTCATTTTTTATTATGTGACGAAATTATAAATAATGCTAAATAAGCATTCCGTCAAGTTAACTGTGGTCGACTAACGATTGTTAACGATTTTGGAGAAGACAAAAAATCTATCGTGTTTATGGTTTAAAGTGATTTTTCTTCGTTGATTATTAAAAACACAAAAAATATAAAAAATTGATTACTTTTTAGCATTATTTATCCTTTTTAAAAAGTGATATTTAGGTAAAGCTTCCTTCATGAATTGTATTTAGTGTGACGCCCCCAAATCTGGGCCCACACAGCCCAAACTTGAGTCGTCAAAATACTACAACAAAATTATTACAACAAAGCACAACGTACAACAATACAGTGTATAATAATACACAACTAAGTCTTCACTATTATTGCCACACTATTTTACAAAACGTGAAGACTATGATAACTATTCCTCGAACCCTCACTCCATTCCCCGGCTAGACCCTGTTATGTTTTCATCTCCTGTTGAAAAACAATGGAACAAAAGAAAGGGTGAGCTCAAATAGCCCAGTAAAGAATATCATGACTAAGATAATGACGAATAAATTATCATTAGTCTTCAACAGTTGAGTTCTTGATAGAATACAATAGACTACAAGGTTTATATCAAAAACTGCAGTTAAATTCTTAAACAACGTTCAGATCAATAATAGCAGCGGAATGAGTAATCTATTAGAAGAATAATGCAGACTATAATGTCCACTCGGTTCTCTTTTTAGGAAAAACATCATCAACTTTTATCATCTGAAATATCATTAGTCAAGATAATACAAATTCACAGTTCCTGATCATAATCATGCAGATCAACAGTTCATCTTTGCACTACGGGCCAAAGACATTCAATATAACACCAACGGTCATGATTATACCAGATTCAGCCTTTGGTCATAATCATACCAAACAACAGTTCATCTTTGCACTACGGGCCAAAGAGAACATTCACCACGTGCCATAAAAGACACCGAACAGATGTATCGCCTTTAACCTATTATATCGCCTTTAACCTATCATCTGTTCAACAAATATATCACATCTGTGCCCCCGGCCACAGATATTCACAACAGCTTGATTTTTGGATGATTAGAATGATATAAATGATGAACAGAAGAAATAGGATAACAATAAGTATCGGAAGTTTACTTTGTACAGATTCAAATAATGTCCAAATTGTCAACATGATGTGGAGTGAAATTCAAGATCCACAGTTCAGAATAACGGTTACAATTCAATAGAAAGGTTCACGTAAATAGGAAGGTTCAGTTGAAATAATGAAGTTCAACTATTATGGAACATATAATATTTTCAGGAATTATAGAAGCAATAGTTCCATAATAAATTTCGATTTAGGAGTATGAAAGAAAATAATATCCCTTACCGTAGCAGGTTTGATTAACAAAAGGTGAAGGAAATTAATACAAAGGGTTATTCACCAACATGCGGCAATCCGCTCCGTAAGGTTATTCCCACAATTTAATAGAATTTGAGTACAAAGAGTTATTCACCAAACAGGCGGCAATCCGCTCCGTAAGGTTATTCTCAGAGATTAATAATGAATGAATACGAAAGGTTATTCACCAACAGGCGGCAATCCGCTCCGTAAGGTTATTCCCACAATTTAATACATGGAAATAAAAGGCACGTCTTATGAGTAAGGAAGAAACAATATTATTATCGAGAATCAAATAATGATAATCCCTTACCATAGTACGTTTGAATAATGGAAGATGAAAAAGATGGTATCCCTTACCGTAGTAAGTTTTAATAATAGAAGATGAAAGAAGATGACATTCCTTACCGTAACACGTGACTGGATATTGATTTAAATGAGGTTGATTAACTTGAACAGTACACGTATACTTATAGATCTTCACAAATACTCAAGATGACTTAAGCACACTTAGAGAGAACTTTCACAAGAAGTATTTAGAGAGAGAAAGAAAGAACAAGTAAGGAAGTTTATGAAAAATCCTTAAGTTAAGGCTTCTATTTATAGCCAAAAATCTTATCATTCATTTAATCTAAACCATTCATTTAAAGATCATCTTTTAATCTACACCATCCATTTCAAATATTATATTATCTTTAATCTACACCATTCATTTCATATCACCTAATAATCACCTAACTTTATATTATAAACAAATCAATTTAATTATTCAACAATAATTCACACTTTAATGTACACCATTCATTTCATATCACCTAATAATCACCTAACTTTATATTATAAACAAATCAATTCAATTATTCAACAATAATTCACACTTTAATCTACACCATTCATTTCATATCACCTAATAATCACCTAACTTTATATTATAAACAAATAACTTTATCAATTCAATTATTATGACTAATTGTTATAAATACAGTATAGTTAGCTCTTAGATATCAAGTCAATAAATTAATGAAATACAACTGTTTAAATAACATCATAATAGAGATAACAATAATGTAAAATAAAGCATATGTTACTGTGTAATGACAATTATTGATTCAATAATGTGAATTACTGTGCATATGTTACTGTGACAATTATTAGGTTCAATAATTTTAAAAACAGTGCAACAACAATTATTGACTCAATGATATAAAATACAGTGTAATGACAATTATTAAATCAATAATGCAAAATACTGTGTAACAACAATTATTGAATTGATAATATAAAATATTATGCAGTGACAATTATCGATGAAATGATGCGTAACAGTTACGGTGTCAATTATCAGACCAATAATATGAGACACTATGCAATACCGTGTGTTACTGTAGAGTACCGTGTGCTACAGAAAATACCATAAACTACCGTATGCTACTATTCTTTTATCACCGGTATTTTAACAGTTCCGTTGACTATTTTTATTTAAAAAGGTTATTTCTGTCGTTTTCTATATCCGACAAATATTCCGTTGTGGGGTCCACCAATAATTTATTATTTCGGCGCCGTCGTACGGCACGAATATTCCCCGACCAAACGAATATTCCCCGACAAAGCGAATATTGTCCGACAAAATAAAATTTGCACATAACATCCTTAACTTTCAATTTTGTTAATTTAACCACTTACTGTTTCAAAAAAAAAAAATATATATATGAAGAAAAATTAAATTTTGTATTTCATAAAATTCGGGGTCTTACAACCTCCCCTCCTTATGAAATTTCGTCCCCGAAATTGACGTACCGGGCATTTCATAGTTATCCTCCTGATTTTCAGATGCCATACTAAACTGTGGTCACAAAATAAATGTTAGTTCAAACAAACTGACTCATCACTTCCTGTTCCTACATTCAAATCGATTCGTTAGATAACAAAATCTAATTTAGGTAGGACATACTAGTGACTGATTCTATTCGTCTCTCCCCTCCTAGTTCTACCCCAGATCTCCATTAAAGACCATATCCCTAAGCTCTGATGCCAACTGTGACGCCCCCAAATCTGGGCCCACACAGCCCAAACTTGAGTCGTCAAAATACTACAACAAAATTATTACAACAAAGCACAACGTACAACAATACAGTGTATAATAATACACAACTAAGTCTTCACTATTATTGCCACACTATTTTACAAAACGTGAAGACTATGATAACTATTCCTCGAACCCTCACTCCATTCCCCGGCTAGACCCTGTTATGTTTTCATCTCCTGTTGAAAAACAATGGAACAAAAGAAAGGGTGAGCTCAAATAGCCCAGTAAAGAATATCATGACTAAGATAATGACGAATAAATTATCATTAGTCTTCAACAGTTGAGTTCTTGATAGAATACAATAGACTACAAGGTTTATATCAAAAACTGCAGTTAAATTCTTAAACAACGTTCAGATCAATAATAGCAGCGGAATGAGTAATCTATTAGAAGAATAATGCAGACTATAATGTCCACTCGGTTCTCTTTTTAGGAAAAACATCATCAACTTTTATCATCTGAAATATCATTAGTCAAGATAATACAAATTCACAGTTCCTGATCATAATCATGCAGATCAACAGTTCATCTTTGCACTACGGGCCAAAGACATTCAATATAACACCAACGGTCATGATTATACCAGATTCAGCCTTTGGTCATAATCATACCAAACAACAGTTCATCTTTGCACTACGGGCCAAAGAGAACATTCACCACGTGCCATAAAAGACACCGAACAGATGTATCGCCTTTAACCTATTATATCGCCTTTAACCTATCATCTGTTCAACAAATATATCACATCTGTGCCCCCGGCCACAGATATTCACAACAGCTTGATTTTTGGATGATTAGAATGATATAAATGATGAACAGAAGAAATAGGATAACAATAAGTATCGGAAGTTTACTTTGTACAGATTCAAATAATGTCCAAATTGTCAACATGATGTGGAGTGAAATTCAAGATCCACAGTTCAGAATAACGGTTACAATTCAATAGAAAGGTTCACGTAAATAGGAAGGTTCAGTTGAAATAATGAAGTTCAACTATTATGGAACATATAATATTTTCAGGAATTATAGAAGCAATAGTTCCATAATAAATTTCGATTTAGGAGTATGAAAGAAAATAATATCCCTTACCGTAGCAGGTTTGATTAACAAAAGGTGAAGGAAATTAATACAAAGGGTTATTCACCAACAGGCGGCAATCCGCTCCGTAAGGTTATTCCCACAATTTAATAGAATTTGAGTACAAAGAGTTATTCACCAAACAGGCGGCAATCCGCTCCGTAAGGTTATTCTCAGAGATTAATAATGAATGAATACGAAAGGTTATTCACCAACAGGCGGCAATCCGCTCCGTAAGGTTATTCCCACAATTTAATACATGGAAATAAAAGGCACGTCTTATGAGTAAGGAAGAAACAATATTATTATCGAGAATCAAATAATGATAATCCCTTACCATAGTACGTTTGAATAATGGAAGATGAAAAAGATGGTATCCCTTACCGTAGTAAGTTTTAATAATAGAAGATGAAAGAAGATGACATTCCTTACCGTAACACGTGACTGGATATTGATTTAAATGAGGTTGATTAACTTGAACAGTACACGTATACTTATAGATCTTCACAAATACTCAAGATGACTTAAGCACACTTAGAGAGAACTTTCACAAGAAGTATTTAGAGAGAGAAAGAAAGAACAAGTAAGGAAGTTTATGAAAAATCCTTAAGTTAAGGCTTCTATTTATAGCCAAAAATCTTATCATTCATTTAATCTAAACCATTCATTTAAAGATCATCTTTTAATCTACACCATCCATTTCAAATATTATATTATCTTTAATCTACACCATTCATTTCATATCACCTAATAATCACCTAACTTTATATTATAAACAAATCAATTTAATTATTCAACAATAATTCACACTTTAATGTACACCATTCATTTCATATCACCTAATAATCACCTAACTTTATATTATAAACAAATCAATTCAATTATTCAACAATAATTCACACTTTAATCTACACCATTCATTTCATATCACCTAATAATCACCTAACTTTATATTATAAACAAATAACTTTATCAATTCAATTATTATGACTAATTGTTATAAATACAGTATAGTTAGCTCTTAGATATCAAGTCAATAAATTAATGAAATACAACTGTTTAAATAACATCATAATAGAGATAACAATAATGTAAAATAAAGCATATGTTACTGTGTAATGACAATTATTGATTCAATAATGTGAATTACTGTGCATATGTTACTGTGACAATTATTAGGTTCAATAATTTTAAAAACAGTGCAACAACAATTATTGACTCAATGATATAAAATACAGTGTAATGACAATTATTAAATCAATAATGCAAAATACTGTGTAACAACAATTATTGAATTGATAATATAAAATATTATGCAGTGACAATTATCGATGAAATGATGCGTAACAGTTACGGTGTCAATTATCAGACCAATAATATGAGACACTATGCAATACCGTGTGTTACTGTAGAGTACCGTGTGCTACAGAAAATACCATAAACTACCGTATGCTACTATTCTTTTATCACCGGTATTTTAACAGTTCCGTTGACTATTTTTATTTAAAAAGGTTATTTCTGTCGTTTTCTATATCCGACAAATATTCCGTTGTGGGGTCCACCAATAATTTATTATTTCGGCGCCGTCGTACGGCACGAATATTCCCCGACCAAACGAATATTCCCCGACAAAGCGAATATTGTCCGACAAAATAAAATTTGCACATAACATCCTTAACTTTCAATTTTGTTAATTTAACCACTTACTGTTTCAAAAAAAAAAAAATATATATATGAAGAAAAATTAAATTTTGTATTTCATAAAATTCGGGGTCTTACATTTAGGACTTATATTCATGTAAAGAAAATTTTGTAAAAATATTAATTTTATTTTGTGTGTAAATAACAATTTATCCAAGATCCCAACATTAAAATTTGAGGTGATAATTTTTAATTTGATATAGTAATCTGACACGAGTATGATATAAAATAAGAGAGTTAATGTTAAGTATAAACAGTTTCCGTATAATAAATAAATTAACATGTTTAACACAAAATTTAAAAAGAGTCAAACACGTATAATTAAGAGGTTGTCATGTTTAACACGACTAGACATATTTATTTAAAATAATTTAAAAATAAATATAATTTATTTTAAATATTAAATTTTAGTTTTTTTAGTTACTATTCTAAGTATGTTATCATGTATTTTGGTAAATATATATTATTACGATGAATAAATTATATTATTATTACATAAATAAGTGAATAATAAATATATATTTTAATTTATGTACTAAACGGGTTAAACAGGTCCATTTAACATGATTAACAAACATGTTAGTGTTAATAATTAAATAATTAGTGTTAATGTCGACTTATTTATTATAATACTTATAACGTGACACGACACAAATTTACTTAATGCGATAAAATTATGGCCTTTAATTACAATTTCAATTACTATAAAAAATAAAATAAAAATTATCATAAAAGTTGAGGTGATTTTAGAAAGTCAATTTTTTTTCCTCCGACATACGGCTTTATATATTAGAAGACGGTTATATTAGATGTAATCTTCTTATTTGAGGACATAATAAAAGATAGCACTATTATTTTTTTTATTATAATAAAAGATTATGAAATTGACATATTTAGAGGATAAATGTAATGGGAAAATATATGTACATGCATAATAATTTTGTAGGGAGATAAAGCGGGAGCGATTTGGCCTATAGAGTGAAGAGTGTTAAATTTGTAGAGAGAGAAAGAGATACCAATTTGGAAGAGAGAGAAACGGAGGAGACAGAGTGTGTGACATTTTTAGAGAGAGAAAGTGAGGGATTGGTAAACTTGGAGGTGTGTTTGGCTCTCAGGTTTTCTCTTTTTTATTTGTTCTTCCCCATCTCGACCGAAAACCTAATAGTATTTTCAAAAATATTTTGGTTTTACTCGAATCGAATCGGAGAATTTGAGCTAGGGTTTCAATTTTATATAATTCGAATCTTAGGAAACAAAGAAGTTTGATTTTGGAATTTGAATTCATTTCAATTTCAACATATTGATCAGAAATGCGATTTGTTGAGAATTCCCAGCTCCGATCTCGATAACAAGGCTGCAGTTTTAGGGTTAAGGACATGGATGTTGATTCCTCAATGGCGCCGGATACCGATCAGGATTCAACGAGCAAGGAAAACGATAACCCTAATCTCGAACAGCTTGAGAAATCTGCAGAAGATGATTCCGGAGGATCTCAGCCGGCAACTCAGCAACATTCGTTACAGCCGCAGCAGCAGGCTCAGGGAAGTCCAGTGGTGGGACCTAGGTACGCACCCACATATACAGTAGTTAATGCTATTTTAGACAAGAAAGAGGATGGTCCAGGGCCGAGGTGCGGCCACACTTTGACGGCCGTGGCGGCCGTTGGAGAGGAAGGGACGCCGGGTTAC
This sequence comes from Hedera helix, assembly GCA_947179155.2. Classification (NCBI taxonomy): domain Eukaryota; kingdom Viridiplantae; phylum Streptophyta; class Magnoliopsida; order Apiales; family Araliaceae; genus Hedera; species Hedera helix. The sequence goes on from OX359276.1 coordinate 33,072,307, forward strand.
ATTGGGCCAAGGCTTATTCTTTTTGGTGGGGCGACAGCACTCGAGGGCAATTCTGCTGCTTCTGGAACTCCTACCTCTGCAGGAAGTGCAGGAATAAGTATGTTGTTGTTTGATGCCTTAGATTCTAAGTTTTAGTTCACGTTGTTTTGTTCGAGTTCAATTATTTGGTGCAAAACAGTTAAATTATGTGTTCTGTTAAATTAGGTAACCTTGAAATATGAGAACTTTTTTTTTTTGGTTGAGGTTTACACTAAAAGTAGATAAGATCATAAGAACTAATTTTTCCTTTTTTGAATATGAGTAAAAGGTCTGCTGGTTGATTGATGAGAAAGTAGATAAGAATTCTACTTTTTGTGTGTTTATAAATGCATGTTTGGGTTTTTATGTTTAATTATATGTTGTAGGTTGAAACTGATTGTAGAGGCACTTGATGATTAGAACGTAGTTGGAAACAAACTAAATCAAGTTTCTTATGTCGGTTGTTTTGTTCCACGTAACATTGATATAAAAGAAATCCTATTTAGTTATCATTTATACTGCCTATTTAATCTCATTCTGGAACTGTCATAAATTCCCAATTTTGTTAATACTGGAGCTGTTAGAACTCAGTAAGCCAATTACCTATTGTTTGTTTGTCGAAACATTGCATTTGTTTTATTTTTGTCGAAACATTGCATTTGTTTTATTTCAAGCGATTTAAGTTCATTCAACTATGTGGTGATGATATTGTATATGATGCAATAGTTGAACCTTGAAATGGGCGAGTCATAACTACCATTCTTAATTTTTTACTTTCCATTTTTAAAAAACTTTAAGACTTTAGCGTCATGTTTGATTTGAACCAAAATCCAGTTCGAAACCAATCATGCGTAGTTGCTTGAAAACCATCTCTAAAAAGAACCCTAATATGCTACCCTCCTTCCTAAAGAAAGAACTCCGTCCTCAGCCCCTACAGAGAAAGGAGATGGATGCTACTGTGTCAGTTACTAGTCCACAAACGAAGGACCTTCTTAGTTTAACGCTGGTGAAATGATTTAATAAAAGTCAGTCTTTTAGTAAGAGTATATAAGCAGCTGTTTCTTTTTCTCCACTTACGATATTTCTAGTTAGTGATGAAATAGCCCATCAATGTGAATGTCAGACTTGGCTTGGCTCAAAGGGACAAGCCACAAACACTCTTATTTTTCTTAGTCTTCTCTATCTAAGGGGTGTTTATTCGGTAGCTATGCTAAGAACTTCAGCTCAGTTATCCATTTGGTTGTAGTGATTTAAGTTCAATTATTTGGTGTTAGTAATGGTTATGGTGCGTGTAACTTCTATTTTGCGTTATGCATGTAAAGTTCGTGGGAAAGCCAACTGCATAGAGTTGCTTGAATTGGTTATTATAATTCAAGTAAAAGAAGCCAATTTCATTAGTATTTAACAGAGCATATGATAAGTATTTTTGGCCCTGTTGCAGTCTCACTATTCTTTTAATACTCAAGTAAGCCACTAAGCCTCCATTAACACTAGTCATATTAGTGAAAAGAGACAAAACAACCTAGGCTGCTGTGTCAAGTAGTCGTCCAATATATATATATATATATTGATTTAAACAACAAAAAGTGAAATTATCTGTATAATATACTAATTTAATAAAAAATACCTATATATATAAATCGATCACCTCCCCCCCCCCCCCCCCCCCCCCCCAAAAGAAAAAACCAAAAAATAAAATACGGTAACTATATTTTATTTTTTATTTTCAAATTAGCACATTTGAGCCCTGAACTAAATAAAGAAAGCTTATATTATACTACTAAACAGTGTCATTGTGTTTAGAAATAAAGGATTAAATTGGTAAGTTTTTAGTCTCCAATTACATATTTTTGGTCACCAAAAGTGGAATAGATGATGCTGATTTTATTGATATTATTGCATCTACACTCTACACCATAATTTTACTGAAATGGTCATCCTTCATGATTTAATGCGTCTACCCAATATTTGCGGCTCTTGTCATTTTCTCTCATGTTCATTAAAAATAAAAAATCCACCCAAACAGCCAACGCCTTGCAATAATTCCGCCCGATGGACTGTCTAGGTGCTGCCCGCAACAATTATGGCATGAATAACTATGTGTTTATAAGATTTGTTTTATTTCTAGGTCAATTTTATAATTGAATATTGCTACCGATTGAAGTAGCATTTTGATGATTTGAACTACTACCTCCATTTTCTAAAGGATGTCTTAACTCAAATTAAGAAATATAAATTAGAGGAGAGAGTATATAAGTTCCAATTTTACCCCAAGCATACCCCACGTAAGTACTTTAATGAATTTTTTTTGTTCTTCTCCTAAAACTAGTGGACCTCACCCAAGTGTACTTTTGAGCTTAAATTAGTCTTTATAGTACATTTTACATTTGACATTTGTATAGTCATCCTTTGGCGGGCAAAATTTTCTTTGTATTTATACATCCTTTGGAGGACGGAGATGTGTTTCTCAGTTAAAAACAACTATTTGAAGTTGCCTATGTGGTCGCCCTGGTCAGTAGGCACTAGGTTGATACAAACCAATCAAACAAAAAAACCCCAAATTTGTTACCTTTTTGATGATCCAAGTATAGTTCAAGTGATTTGAGTTCAATCACGTGGTGTTGATCTTGTGTTAAATGTCATAAGGACCTTACTTTAGTTTAAATTGCATGTTTGGATTTCTTGTATCCTAAAATTCCAAATGATTTTAGTTGCAACCATTTAACCATTGAAAACCAACCACATGAAGTTCCTTTTGTGGTGGTTATGTTCTTATAAACCTAGTAAATAAAAGAACCCTGCTTTTATTACCAATTATAGCAAGTACATATTAATCATCTTTGGTTTGTTACCATTTTGTAAAATTTGTTGATCTTGAAGTAAAGCCTAAATTAGCCGAAAATTATTTGACTCAACATGTATTGATTGGGGCATTCACTTCATTTATGTATTCTGTGTATGTATGCGTGTAGGTGGGTGGATAGGCCCTATGCTATAAGGCTAAACCTCATGTAAGAAATATTATTTAATGGAAGCTGATATCATTTGCTTCCGTGTAAGATATTATAAGAGGATTGTTAGATAGGAAGTACTTTTCAACTTAAATCCCTACCTTAACATTTTTGGTTGTGCTTGATCACAGGGTTAGCAGGGGCGACATCTGACGTGCACTGTTACGATGTTCTTACAAATAAATGGTCTAGGTAAGCCTGGAGCATTGATCACCTCAAAAGCCAGTGATTCATTAATCATATTGCTTCATCATCAAGTGGTTACCTCTGTTTAGTCTAGAATTGGTATGGTTTGTTTATGAGCTCTAAAAAACTTTGCAGAATCACTCCATTTGGAGAACCACCAACACCAAGGGCAGCTCATGTAGCAACTGCTGTGGGTACTATGGTAGTGATTCAGGTTGGTTGACAACTTGATATCTCAGAAGTTTGTTTGCCCTTCAGGTTCTAACAAATTTTCTTTTAATTTCTTCTAAGCATCAAATTTCTATTCAACACAGGGTGGAATTGGTCCAGCTGGATTGTCTGCTGAGGATCTTCATGTTCTTGATCTTACACAGCAACGGCCACGATGGCATAGGTTAGAATGTTAAATGATGTGGTTGTCCAATCATGAATGTTTAGTACACCTATTTAGTGTATGTAAAGAACTAACAATAGATTGTGTATACGTCGGATGCCTCTGTAGAATGCACATGAAAAAAGAATATTTGAAATGTCTTTTGAAACCAATCTTATTTTCTTTTAGGGTGGTGGTTCAAGGCCCTGGACCAGGGCCACGTTATGGGCATGTCATGGCTCTGGTGGGGCAGAGATATCTCATGGCAATTGGTGGAAATGATGGTATGTCTCTATACTGTTTCTTCCTTATGTGTTGATTAGAATATACATCTCCGTCGGATGACCTTTGCTTCAAAAATCAATAATTTGGTGAAACATTTCCAGCGAAGAGACCACTCGCTGATGTATGGGCCCTGGATACAGCTGCCAAGCCGTATGAATGGCGGAAATTGGAACCTGAAGGGGAAGGTCCACCTCCGTGCATGTAAGTTTCTCCTTTCTTATTTTAGTTATTATGTTTTATTAGAAGACTTTACGCTTGGCATTTATTGGAATAACACTGGATGAACGTTCTTGTTGAGTCAGGTTGTAATCATAGTGTTCACTGTTCTGTTCCATCCCCTCGGCGGCTGTTTTTTATACTTATTAAAAAGAAGAAAATAAGGGGAATATATCTACTCCTTGGCTAGGCTGATTTAAAATTTTAACTATAGAGCTGGGAAAGCTAGTGCTTGTCAATGAAGATTATTGTCTAGGTGATAACTTATTTGCCACTTTGAGTAGGTATGCCACTGCAAGTGCACGTTCAGATGGTCTTCTTCTGCTTTGTGGAGGAAGAGATGCAAACAGTGTGGTGAGTTATATGTATTAGTTGCAGTAGTAATTCTTGACTTTGTTTAATGATGTACATTTGCAGCATATTTTCATCTATAATATGTAGTTTGCTCCTCTCACGCTAAGGTAACAGCTTTACGCTTTGGAAGATGCACATTTTGTGTTTCTTTTTCTTTTCCTTATTTTATCTTTTCTGAACAAAAGATGGCCAGAGAAGAGTCCTTGTTCTTAAAATTGATTCTTGTTTGAATGATCACTAAGACGTTTATATCCAACTGTCAGGATTTGATTTTTATAGAGCTTCCATATTTGGTTGTGCTACTTTTTTTCATGAGTCATTGTATACTTTTATTACCTTTATATGTCATAGGTAGTGAACGTTCATCCATGTTGGACAAGTTGGTCACCTTTGTTGTTGTATTACACATGCGCACACTGAGGCTTTTATATACCGAAATTATGTTAGATGCAAATAAGCATTTGAAAAATCACAATTGTTTAATTGTAATGGGTTAATCCATTGACCCAACTAAATAAGCATTTGGAAAGTTGCACTCGTTTAATTGTGACGAGTTTCACCATCAACTCAACTTGAATGGCATCCTTATTTGTCTCCAATTCTCCATGACTTTTGGGGAGGTTAAATGCTGACCTTAGGAAGTAGTATTTTGTGTGCAAGAGCTTTTTCCTATCATATGTATACATGTATATGTTCTAATCATAGTGCTTATCATGAAACGGTTTGGTAGTTCTTTGTTTATTGTTCGAGGGTTCATATGTGTTTTTTTGTGGGTTGTGGTGAGGGCACAAGGTCGCTGGTTCCAATCCCCAACAAAAACTATCAGAAAAGGATAATCTATAAATAATGAGGCTTTTAATGCATATTTGCAATAGTAATAGTATATTAATAGCTCTTTTAGTGGTTAGGGTTTGAAGTTTGCAACACTTTGTTGGTCACAAGAGCTTCCCTTCTTTCGGCCTTCTATACTATTGACATATAATAATCTTTTTAAATGATATATTCTTTCTACTTGCACTACATAAACTCGGCTATGTTTGTTTAACATGTTGGTTTCTAATTTTGGAAAATATGTTTGTTTAACCTATTTCATCCTCTGTATGATTGTTGCAGCCACTAGCCAGTGCATATGGACTTGCCAAACATAGAGATGGTCGCTGGGAATGGGCAATTGCTCCTGGTGTTTCACCATCTCCTAGATATCAGCATGCAGCTGTGAGTCTTTTTTTACTAATTTTATTTTTTCTGTTTTCAGTATTATATCTACGGAACTAAGTGACTAACCATTTTGTGGTACTGCCACTGTTAGGTGTTTGTTAATGCTCGGCTCCACGTTTCTGGAGGGGCACTTGGTGGTGGACGGATGGTGGAGGACTCTTCAAGTATTGCAGGTTCTTATCTTGCTCTGCTCGCCTCTTTATTGAATTTCTTTTTATATTTTGATTCTAATCCTAAAGATATTCTATATCTAGCAAATAGCATCATTGAATGAATTTTTTACCATTCAACTCGTTGAACTGTTCTTTTTTTCTTCAAAAAAATGAAAATGTCCAGCTCGTTAAATTCATAATGACATGGCAATGGTAAATTGGACAAATCTGGCAAATTTAGAGAAACACATGGTACTTTGAGGCCATTTTGTTCTGGTTATACCCACGAACATATAACCAACTTAACAAAGAAAAAAGAAGGTGGGGGGGGGGGGGGGGGGGAGGGGGGGGGGAGTCTAATGTTCATCAGAATCGGGTGAAGCTCTCCTCAAAAATTAATTTTAGTTCATCTCAATTGAACCCAAAAACTTGCAAATTACAGTCCTCGATCGCGCATTTTTCTCCATCAAACTTTGTCGCGGCTCGCCACCCCCTTCCTTCTAATGTGACAGGCCACAACCACTTACTCATCAAAAGAGGAGGGCTGCTGTTGCTTGGAGTATAGCCGCAACCAGGTTGTTGCTTCTTCAGTTCTCTCTCACCCGTCTTTTCCTTTGTGCTCTCTCTCTCTCTTCATCTCAAACCTTCATTTTAATTGGACTAAACCTTGGGCGCATTACCCCTCTTTATTCACAGACCCATTTCTCTTCTTTGCTGACCCAGGATGAGACCTAATTATAAATATAGAACATCATTGTCTTTGCAATTCCCCATCTGTGCCCGAACTCTGAAGAGTTTGGTCAGAAATTGAAGGATTTCTATTGGAACCGAAGAAGCTTGATAATGGTGGCAAGCCCTTAGCCCTATGTATGTGCCCGAGGTTTGCAGCAAGTAATGTCTTTTTTCCCCTCAGTATGTTCCCGAGGTTTGCATAACCTTATTGGAGCTTGATATACATTATTGTGTCTATGTTGTTATGGTTAAATCTTTTAAAGCAATTGAAAGTGTAGCATATTAAAAGCAGCTCTATCTCTGTTTGTCAGTCAATGTTCCATTTCACCAATTTCTCATGAATTTTCTTGTGTTTCTACTTTATGCAGTTCTGGATACTGCAGCAGGAGTTTGGTGTGATACAAAATCTGTTGTTACTATTCCTAGGACAGGCAGATACAGCGCTGATGCTGCTGGTGGAGACGCTGCAGTTGAATTAACAAGGCGTTGTAGGCATGCAGCAGCTGCTGTTGGGGACTTGATTTTTATCTATGGTGGTCTACGTGGAGGTAAGATGGCTATTTGCATCGTTGGATCTTTCAATTAATTTGTTTTTTGAGTTGGCTTCTGCCTGCTAGTATTAGATCCTTGTGTGTTGCCTACTTAATCTGCCCTAACTATTCTTGGGTTGTCAAGTAACTAGCTTACTTAGACATTCAGACTGAGTTTATCTACCTAACAGTGACAAACGAAGTTTGTTTAGAGGAAAATTGGGATATTAATGTGCGAGGGTTATGCCTAAATTGTCCAATTGATAATTATTACTTTTCAGGAGTTTCATATATTATTTTTCCAAGAATATAATGTGTTATTTCCTGATATCTTTTGAATTTTTTTCTTGAAGTTCGCTCACCGGATAAGAAAGTTCTGCACTAGAGCAAATATATAATTTGATTTAGGCTTCGATAACTCCTATGCATTTGCATGTTTGTTTCAAATATTTGTGTGAGATTTGTCTCGGGGAGTGGATCTGTGCAGAGATTTGAATGAATCAAGCGTGTTTAAAATTTTAGGAGTCCCTCTAGTCACTGATGACACAATGTCCTCAAATTTATCATCACAATTACGTTACCCCATCACTATAAAACCAAGCACTAAATAAATTTGGATGGAACAATAAATTTTATCAAGTGGGACTCTTTTTGTCAAACTACGGGAGTATTTATTAACCCATATGTTCTCTTCCTAGCCCAGTGAACCTTTTTTTATAGCGCTTAACCAATAACTGTTGAGTTCAATTCTCTCTAGAATACTTTTATAATTTATTTTCTTCTGGTCCGTTTCAAACCTTTATAATACTAATATATGGCATGGCATTGGTTTACACTAGGATACTGAGTATGATCTGTTTTTAATAGGGGTGTTACTGGATGACCTACTAGTTGCTGAAGATCTGGCTGCAGCTGAAACAACTAGTGCAGCTTCACATGCAGCTGCTGCATCTGCTGCATCAAACGTACAGACAGGGAGGTTGGCAGGAAGGTATGGGTTTGTTGATGAAAGAACAAGGCAGCCAATTCCTGAACCAGTTAATGATGGTTCCGTGGTGCTGGGAAGTCCTGTAGCACCCCCTGCTAACGGGGATATGTATACTGATATTAGCACTGAAAATGCTATGCTTGAAAGTTCAAGGTAAGCCACCATATGTATATGTATAGACAGAAATTGTTCAGCTGTCTTTTGCACATTCTTTTTTCTTTGAAGTTTATACATATGTTTAATATGGTTTTCTGTACAGGAGACTGAGCAAAGGTGTTGAGTATTTGGTTGAGGCATCAGCAGCAGAAGCTGAGGCTATTACTGCAACCTTGGCTGCTGCCAAAGCACGGCAGGTCAATGGAGAAGTTGAATTGCCAGACAGGGATCGGGGGGCAGAGGCTACTCCTAGTGGGAAACAGATATCTACCCTGATCAAGCCTGATTCTGCTGTTACAAATAATTCAGCTCCAGCTGGTGTTCGGCTGCATCACAGAGCGGTCAGTATCAGAATTTGGTCCTTATCTTGAATGTTATACTTTAAGTCTTACTTGGTTGTGCAGAAATCATTTCTGATAGTATACTTTGTAAGCATTTGTAGGTGGTTGTAGCTGCAGAGACTGGTGGAGCTTTAGGTGGTATGGTTAGATCGCTTTCAATTGATCAATTTGAAAATGAAGGTAGGCGGGTAAGCTATGGAACCCCAGAAAATGCAACAGCAGCGAGGAAACTTTTAGATCGGCAAATGTCTATCAACAGTGTGCCCAAAAAGGTAGCGGATTTATTTCATGCTTGTAATATAGTACTATATCATCGGATAGGAATTCGACAAAATGCACTTCTGTATTATGACATCTGCATGAAGAAACATTGTCAAAATCCACGATGATTTGAAATGTTTGGGTGCTTTCATATCTGCATGTACTTCTGGTGCTGTCACATTTCTCATCGAAAATAATTGATATACTTATAGTTTAAGTTGGTTGGTCAGGAATAAACGGCCTTCCCGTCTTCGGGAATCTACTGCATGGGTATTTAATGTTTCTCTTTCGTATCATAATATTCAACTGAAGTTTTTGAAGATTTTTAAAAAACCTTTTCTGGCATGTGGAGAAAAAAGATCAAGTCAAGATCTGAATTTTGTGCACTATTATTTACTTGGGGTTGGATTATAATTTTTTGTCCATTATAGGGTTTAGTGCCCTCAGTTTAGCTTCTTTATTGCTATCTTCTGATATGGTGAATTATCTTCAATTCAGGTGATGGCTCATCTTTTGAAGCCTCGTGGTTGGAAGCCTCCTGTTCGCAGACAATTTTTCCTGGACTGCAATGAAATAGCTGATCTTTGTGATAGTGCTGAAAAAATATTTTCAAGCGAGCCAAGTGTTCTACAGCTTAGAGCACCTATCAAGATATTTGGTGATCTGCATGGGCAGTTTGGGGACCTTATGCGACTTTTTGACGAGTACGGCTCCCCGTCTACTGCTGGGGATATAGCGTAAGTGTTTTCTTTATTGATGCATTTCCTTCATGTTCAGATTTTAATCCATATTGTTTTGATCCCAAACTCATGTTTTTGCGAAAATACTGGCACCTTTCCTGTATTGCGTATACCATCTTGGTTTTTGGTATATTTGTACGTTTGTTAAGTTCAAGGTCTCATGATTTCAGCTAGAAAATTCCAAGCTGAAAGAGAAAGCAGTGCTGCACTCTAAATAGGACAACCACAAAACGTTTTCATTAAAAGGTGGTTTACGTATAGCTTGTAGGGAATAATGAACAAGATTTGATATGCTTAAATTTCATCGTTACATGTGCTAAACATTGTTTATTACTCTGTTGTTGGAAACTAAACATATTACTATTTAAAACCAGAAACTTCTTGCAACTAAACATGTACATGTTTCCCCTAATACATTAAACTCAATAATGACTTGTACCAGTCATTTGACACAGTTTTTCTTTCAATGCGACCATTTGCGAAGTACTAAATCCTTTACTTGGTTCTATCATTTTTTTCTCCAGTATGATCATAATGAAATCAAACTCAGGAAGCCATGGGCGAATATGTTTGCTTTCATGAAAACCTAATTTTTTTGTTTGTTCTGTGTAGTTATTGTAGTTCCTTCTTACTCAGAGAGATTTTGTTTTAGAATTGAAATTATGTATGGGTTATTACTTTGTTGACAGTCGACACTAATTTAAGTATAGCTATTGTCTTGTTTTTATTGTCATAAGAAAATTCTTTTCAGGATTAGAGCATCTGGTTCCAATTGTTCACTCATACTCGGATCGTCAATTTGCCAAGGTGGAATTAGTTTTCAGCTAGAACAGAACTACGCAGTATAGGTGTTATTAGCTCATTGCTTGGTATGAATAGTTAAGTATTTAGAGAATAGAGTATTCTTTCAAGCTTAATAATGTCCCTCATGCCACCCCCTCACTTCCTCACACCATGGAGATACACTTCAGGAAGAAGAAACTTCAAAATTCCAACACAAACAGGGATAAAATCATTAATGGGAAGGCTTGTAACAAAGGCTTTATAGAAAAGAGGTCTATTATCATGTTAGTTACTTAGTTCTAAAATCTTAAGTTGTTTTGTTTGTGTCCACATGTGAACTCATGTGTGCACAAACACAATGCATTTAGTTTTCTAGTGTTTGTATATTTATGTGAATGTGTGCGCTTTTGTACTATATGTTCTTTATTTTTCTAATCTTATGTTTGCTGTTATATGGTTTTATGTTCATGATGTTATTATGAGCTCAGTTATGCACTCATATATACATAACCATCTTTCTTGTGATGCTAATTTTGTACAATGACTATCAGATATATCGATTATCTCTTCTTAGGAGATTACGTTGATCGTGGCCAGCACAGCTTGGAGACCATCTCTCTTCTGCTTGCTTTGAAGGTACTATTGCTTTGTGTTTGTCCAATTCGGGCTCTTATGTTGTATGATTTCTTCTGTTTTTTAACAATTGACTGATTGAGAGCTTTACAGGTTGAGTATCCTCAAAATGTACATTTGATTCGTGGAAATCATGAAGCTGCAGATATCAATGCCCTTTTTGGCTTTCGAATTGAATGTATTGAGCGCATGGTATGGTGCTATTATATCTGTATATTATGATGATTGTGATTTTCATCTTTCACCAGTAAATGACTATTGACTTAATGATACGCTGAACAGGGTGAGAGAGATGGAATTTGGGCATGGCATCGGATAAACAGATTGTTCAACTGGCTTCCCCTGGCAGCTCTTATTGAGAAAAAAATAATTTGTATGCATGGTGGTATAGGAAGGTCAATAAATCAAATTGAACAAATTGAAGGTCTTCAGCGTCCAATCACGATGGAAGCGGGTTCAATTGTTCTCATGGACCTATTATGGTTGGTACATGTCCATACTACTACATTTATTTTGTTTTTTTATCGTTTTAAATTTGTTTCTTATTACATGAATTTCTGTGTATAGGTCTGATCCAACTGAGAATGACAGTGTGGAAGGATTACGACCAAATGCAAGAGGTCCTGGGTTGGTTACATTTGGGGTTCGTATTGTTTGATTTTTTATCTTATTTTCTTGACAATTTTCTTATACTTGTTATTATTGTTTTGTGGTTGAGGCGTTGGCTTAACAAATTTAGTTTTTTGTAATTTTTCTTTACATGTATATGCTTCGCATTAAATGATTTTGTACACATTTAATTCTTTAGTTTACCTTTTTTTTAGATTTTTAAAGTATTTTTTTTCATTTTTTTTAACACAATATATAACATTTTGTTGCTTAACTCCTGATACCAATTCTGCAATTGACTGTCTGATACGTTTTTTGATACCACGACTTTGAACCATGTGTAATGGTAACAATCTTGCGTACTCTGGATGATACTAATTGATATTGAATTATCACAGTGACACCCTTTACTAGGCTTTCTTGTAGTCTTTTTGTGCTAAATACTCCCTATTTTGTGAAGTCAAAAAATCAAAGAAAATATCTGGAGTAGGTTTATTTTTCCAAATTATTCTTCTAGAATGTGTAATTTATTGGTAGTTTCTTTATGATTTTGCATTTTATTGCTCATCCTGGAATGATATTTTATTCTAGCCTGATCGTGTGATGGAATTCTGCAACAACAATGATCTTCAATTAATTGTACGTGCACATGAATGTGTCATGGATGGCTTTGAGCGTTTTGCTCAGGGACATTTAATTACCCTTTTCTCAGCGACCAATTACTGTGGTACGATTTCAGCCTCCACTTATTTATCGAGATTTTAGAAGCCTTGAAGGAGACTGCCCATTAAGCATGTTATTGACTTATTTTTTCAATTTGTGCGGTTTCTATAGGTACTGCAAATAATGCTGGTGCAATCTTAGTCTTGGGTAGAGATCTTGTAGTGGTTCCAAAACTCATTCATCCATTGCCACCAGCAATTTCATCACCAGAAACGTCACCTGAACGACACATAGAAGATACATGGATGCAGGTACTACTGGTTCTAGATTTGTTGCCTATTCTGTTATTGTTTCTTTCTCTCAGAGGAGTCTTTACCTTGTTCTATTGGTAATCTTGTTTCCTGTTTTTTTTTTTTGGCGTGATTAGGAACTTAATGCTAACAGACCGCCAACGCCAACTAGGGGGCGTCCTCAAGTTGCTAATGATAGGGGTTCTCTTGCTTGGATTTAGTGGGTCTGGTTACATGTTTCTCGACACATTCCTGGATCATGCTGCCACCTTGGTATTTCTTGTTTCCTGTATATAGCATGAAGCCATATGGAGATTTTCCCGAGCTTTTAATATCTGTTCCTGTTAGAGATGTGAAGGCTTTCAGCACATTTGGCACACTGCAAATTTAGCAAGACCTCAAATCAATGATTACATGAGCTCGAAATCGACATTGTTGTCTGGCAGATAGGCTACTTTAAAAGTCTCTTTTGTGCTGAAAGGGTTCGGGGTTTCCCAAGCTGGCCTTGTACATTGAGCTTCAGACGGGTAGAAGTTACAGTCTTGCTTGTTTCCCCCTTTTGGAGGGGTAGCCTTGGGTATTTTCTCAGTAGTTTTATATAAATTTTTATTTCTCGTTTAGATGTATTAATTTGTCTCTTATTTTTTTTTTCTTTTTTAAAAAAGGACACGAGGTACCCCCATATGATTGGTGAGATATATAATATTGAAATCATCGTGGGCGTTCATGTAATCATAGAGGCGTTTCTTTGTGTAATTTGTATTTTATTCTGTACAATATCTTTTTGTGTGAAGATAAGAAGCTACTTGTATGAGAACATGATATTCATTCCTTGTTCTTTGAGTTCTTTCATTCTGAGTGCGACAGACTACTGCTACTAATGATATTTGGGTGTTCCGTACCTGTCAATGGAAATCATTTTAGAGCCTATAAATTTTCTTTAAATTGTTGAAAAATGTTTGAAGTGAAACACACTTTTGTATTTTATTTTCTGCGTATCGTGTAGGATGTGATGATACCGCTTTTGAAAGCCAAATGTCACATTGAAAGTGTATTTTTCTTCCGTATATCATAAAAAAGGCTAAATTATAATATTTTAATTTCATATTTCTAATGTGTACGACGTATATAATTTGATGATAACAGCATAATTAACAAACAGATGAACTTAAACAATTTCATTGACGTTACTGAATAGTGGTTAGATTGTAACACTTCAAACACAGATGAACTTAAACAATTTCATTGACGTTACTGAATAGTGGTTAGATTGTAACACTTTAAAACAAATGCTGATGTGTAACACTTCAAACACAGATGTTGATGTCTAATTATTGTATTAATGCAAACGACATAAAAAAATAGTACTTTTAGTAAATAGAACAATCAGAAATGGTTGGGATCAGGATGTGGCAATGCAATATGGATCCCAGATCAAAAGAGACCTCTTAAATTCCTTGCATCCCATCAACAATATAACTACCCCATCTTTTTTGTAATTCCCTCTCAACACTTCCAACTCTTGTTCCTCGAATGCTTCTAGTTTTGTGGAACACACCATCACCTTGAAGATAGACTTGTTTTTGAGAGAAGGGCTCATTAGGCTCGCCGAAGCCATTGGCCGAGGCGGCAGGGGATTTTGGTGGGAGAGATTGGGCCATTATATTTTGGGATCCCTCAACTTCCTCAGCTGTTTCATTCTCTTCTTTTTCTTGTTGAAATTTATCAAACACTTTTGTTCTTTTCTTGATCAATAAGTAGTGTTTCTTGATTATTAAGGAGGGTGAGGAGAAGGCGGCCCATCTTGTCGTTGCGTTTGGAAAAAATTCTTGGGAGGAAATAACGAGGCCTCGAGGACTAGCCGCCTACTTTCACGGTGAGAATGCATTTGAAGTGAAGGAATTGGTGGAGGGAATGTTGGAGGTTTCTTAGTAGCTCTAGTTGCAGGTGCTGCAGAGCAATTGTAATTTACAATTACTTTCTCTTGTTCTTTGTTTTGGTTGTGGTTCTTCTTCTGCGTCTTCACTTTTTGAAGACGGGGACGAGGGGATCCCTTCAGAGCCTGTCTCGGATCCGAGACATTCGGCACAAATCTCTTCACAAGTGGATGAACATAAGGAGGTGTTGACTTGGATTTTCAAATTCCCTTTTCCCCTTGAACTCATATTGATCACCTTGGATTTTGAAAGGATGCATTCTTTTTCATCCCATTTTGGGCTAACCATTTCTTGGAGGACATGTCAGCTGAAAGAGTTCGTCTAAAGGATGCGGCATCTGGTGGTTTAGATTGTTGACAGCGATCAGGTCCCTGCAGAATGGAGACTATGCCTTGCATATTTTCTCTCACAACTGGTGCATATTCTTCAACTTTTAGGGGTGATGATGGTATGCCAAAGCATTTGTTCTTGTTTACAGTAATTGACATCTTTTCAAGTGTTGTGGGCGGTTTAGAATGAAAGATTTCTCACTGCACAAAGAAATGAATTATGAGAAAAAAAACCAGTATTTGCTAATTAACTAACAATGTCCCAACTCACAAAGTTTGATCTTGTGCCTAACTTCTTAGGGACATGCAGGTACATAGTAATAATATGATTTTCGATTCCATTAAGTTCAAGTTTGGTCAATTTTTTGTCAAGGCTAAAGAAAAAATGTTGAATTTGTATAGTACAGAAGTTGCAAACCATAGCCTTTGTTATTCATCGATGCAACTCTTTGTTATGTTGATACAAATGACATTTTTCTTATAGCCTTGATAAAAGCGAGACAAATTTTGAATTTAATGGAAATTGGATCCTAATAATAACCAATAGAAAAAATCTATGGTGCCTAAATATTCTTCACCTATGCCTAAAATGTTTTGAAGTTTTGTACGATACTACTATGTGTGTTGTACTGCACGACTCTTTAAAGTTTTTTCTGGGCATTACTGATATAATCAAAACTGATATTTTCACAGTTTATTTGATTTTTTTTATATGAAAAGTGTCGTTATAGGTCTATAACGACAGTTTATATGTAAAAATATCAAAAAACTTGTGAAAATATTAATCTCCGGTGGGTATTGTAGCTTGCTGGTAACAATATGTATTAAAGACGGATCATATATCTAAATATGTATATTAACAAACATACACACAAAAACACAAACACAAAAACTACTCTGAAAGATTAAATGTTATTTACCTTGAACAAAACAACTGCAGGCCAACTGAGGTCTTCTAGGTAGGAGAGACAACTGAGTGCTAGTTGCTGGATAGTGAAGAGGATGTTTAAAGATCAAAGAGGCTGGCCGTGTATGGATGAATGCAAATGCAAGGGATGGGGAATGTTGGGTATTTATAGAAGACCAAAATACATATGGAACCTTGTTCATAGGGGACCACCTATGCCACAATAAAAAGGCCTTTTGGTTTCTTCAAATTATAATTTCTTACAATCACTCCGGGGGATAGGCAGAAACTTTAGAGGGACTTCACAAATACTTTTAAATCCCTAATTCTAATTCTGATTCTAATTCTTGAAGTACTCGAGCTTGATTGTTGAGGAACAACTATTTATGAACAATTCTTATAGATATTTGTTTTACATCACGACAATCTTGCTCATAATTAATAATGTCTTTGTGTGACGTTTGGACTGTGGAGCACACTCCCTAATTAAGCACATTGTCAGATTAAATATATTAGATACCCTATTATAAAAGGATTTTATCTTGATACTTTTAACAAAAATCTAACAGTAAAAATTGAAAGATCATACACAAATATGAATTAACATAATTTTTTATTTAAATTTAAAATTGTGTACATAACACCATTATAGTAATATTTTAAAAAGCATATTTTTTACGGCTTTAAATTTGTTGAACTTTCACTAATATAAAGTCGTTAATCTATGGCCAAATCGTATAAAATTCACATGCTCTAATATTTTGGTATTTTCTTTGTGTGTATAGCTAGTTGAATTTATCTAAAAAACACACGGACATATTAACTCTATGTGATATATGATTTGGATACTCTTATTGGTACCTCCCTTTTTCACATAATATTTTATTTATTTATAAATTAGGGATATGTTTTCTTCATCTATTTCAGAATTAGGGATCTTCTTCTATTTTTGGAGGATATATAAAGTAATACGAATTTTTTTATGGTGTTTTATATCTCCTCCATTATACTATTCTCCAATTTTTTCTAATAGACATTTAGTGACATTTTCAGCGACGATTATTTGCGACGAATTTTATACTGTCGTTAAATATAATATGTTTGTCGCAAAATGTGTATTGAGAAAAATTAGAGGATAAATGTTATAGAGAGATCCTAATTCAAAAATAATGTTAATAGAGTTACAAGTGTCTCTTAAAATGTAAAGGTCTTTAAATGTATATTTGCATGTATAATTGCTCTCATATTATTTTTTTTAATTAACATCCTTTTTATTATTCCATTACTTTATTTTTGATCGACTGAGTACTATCATATCTCGATTAATACATTTTAAAAAAAAAAATACTAAGAATCTGTTTGGTAAAAATAAAAGTTTACTTTTCAAAATTTATCATTTTAAATTTGTATCTCTAATTTGGATGCGAAGGAATTAGTTGCTATGGAATATCTACTTCAAAAAGGTAATAAGTAAAAATCTCAATTTATTAGTGGCAGAGGCAAGTTTATATATATATATATATATAGTCTTGCGCCAAAATTAACGTTTGTGCCACAAGCCATAGATTTTGCATATTTGTCACATGAAAAAAATATTCATATTGAAATAAAATTTATGTCCCATGATAAATGTAAGAAGGAAATAATAAATTTTAAAATCAATAAAAGAAAAATCTCTAGCAAAATTACCCATGTTTCACTAACAAATTAAATTAAGCTCTGGATAAACTTGAATCAATTGCTTGTCGACCTTGGTCCTTGTATGCAAGATATAACTACAAGAAAATTTCAATTGGACGAGAAAAAAGAAAAAGTAGAAAGCTACATCTTCCATTTTAAATTAGTTTGGTGTCACGTTTCAAGTACGAAATTTATAATTGTATTTTATTTAATTATATTTTATTTATTAATATATATTATTAAATATACTCTTAATATTAGCAAAGTAATGGTAGTGTGATACTATAAATAATAGTAAAAAACAATAAAAAATAAAAAATATCATGTCACTTTATTGTTCTAAAAATAAAAAAATATCTCTAATTTTAGATCGAACTAAAATGAAAATTATATCTGTAATTTTAAAATAGAATGAGTATTAGTTAAAAATCTTATATAAATGACTTTAAAATATTATTTATTAAAATAGTTAGACATATAATCTTACCAAATAATGATATTCATATTCGTTTTAAGTGTTTAATAAAACACCTTGCCTCATCAAGCCAAAAAAAAAAAGAGGATCTGATACAATTAAATGTCTACAAAGAAAAAAAATCTGGTAATTCTCATATATATTTTATGAGATAATATAAATATAATAAAAATAAAAATTTCAACTAATTAAATCTAACTATAATTTCATGAGTTAACTCAGATTGGAACCAACCAAAACATCCCAATTAATTTATACTATTTGTGCTATTATAATAAGTAATAGATATTTCAAGCTGAATGTATGTTGATTTTTCACAAATTTTAATGTATATTAGTCACATGAAGTTATATTTATTCTAAATCGTTAATATTAACTCAAGCCGGTTATATTTATGTTGATTTTCTAACAAATTTCATTAGTCACAAGAGATTTTATTTATTTCGAATTGAATTCTAATTCTTATGATAGATTGAAAGCTAGATGATTTTAATTACTTTAGATCCTCACGTGATAATTTCTTGTTGGATAATTTTCATGAAATCTACTCCTTTTCATTATATTTTTAACTTAATTTCTCTCGATACACATTTAATAATAAAAAATAATTTTAGTGACATAATATCATTTGTCACTAATAAATCTGTCCATGCTAATGTCAATAAAAACAATAATATTTGTCAATAAATATATTGCGGATGAAATCCAATAAAAAATATAACGTAGGGAGGTATTATCCTTTTATCATGTGACGATTTCTCGATAGTAAATACAAATCATTAATTTAAAATTTCGTAGAAATTCTTCGGAACATAATTTTACCCAAAGCACATTGCATAGTAATGGTTGTGAATGACAAAGGGAAAGAAAAGAACGAAGAGTTGTAAGGGGTGATTAACAAGAAAAAAAAGGGAGGGGGGGGGGGGGGGGGGTCGATATTATTAGGAAAAAAAATAATTATTAGAATAAATATATATTAACGATAATTTTATAATTATATAATTAATAACACCTAAAACTTTAAACCACATTTTTACTATGAAAATATCTAACTGCAAAAAAGAAATATATTCGTCTCCAACAAAGGCTGCTTTATGAAAGGAGGCTTTGGTTCCACCTTTTATATATTATTCCCATCACATAAGAAGATCTTCTTTCTATTATTGCACTGATCTGACGGCACATAAAGAAAGAAAGTGATCTGATGGCACATAAAGAAAGAAAGGGAGAGAAAATGCTACAACATGTGAATTGAAGAATTCCCCTTTAATTTCTATCAGACAACCAAATGAAAGTGAAGAAGAATTTCCCTTTCGATTAGACAACAAAAAGGAAAGCGGATAGCCATTATGCATATGAGATTCAACCACAAATGAGTAGGAGGACACGTATTCAGTCATTGGCTTGAATCCTAGGCCTTGCTTGTAGTCATGGACCAACCAATGGGGTGAGAGCATTGGTGGCTACAATATTATTTGATATAAAAACGAATATAATGCTAAGTTCACAAAAAATAGGACCGAATATGTAGCTAAAGTATTATATATAGATGCAAATACACTTGATATAAGAAACAAAGTTACATTGTCAATTTTATGTGTATAAGAAAAGATCGTACTATGTTGATATTCGGCCACTTTCGATGCATGAATTTGACGGGCATATCATTAGTGTATCAAAAATGTTACGTTCATCTAATTTGTGTAAATGATATGTCAAAGGAATTAAAATATTATATTTAGCGACGGTACCAACTAGCTATACAATTATTCGCAATAAATTTTATTATATTCTTAATTATTTATAATGAATTTAATTGTATTGCTAAATAAAATATATACTTTTGTGTCGTTGAATATATATCGAGAAAAATTGAAGGTGAAGGTGTGGAGGGATCCTAATACCTGATTTTGGAACCATAGAAAAGAAGAAGCAATTACAGTGGAACTGAAGGAGTAATTTCACTTTATTTGATTTGTCAATGAAATGATTTTGTCGATGAAAAATTCAATCCGAATTCCACTCATTGTTATCTTTATTATATTGTCAAAGTTCCACATCTTAATTCCTTTTCAAAAAAATGTTGTTTAATTTATCGTTTTCAATACTGTACCAACTTTCAAAATGAAATACTTGTTAGTAATGATTTCTTCACCAACAAGGGCGCCAACAATAATGTTGCAGTCATTCTTTATTCTATTTAGATGATTAGGAGAGAAGGGAGAGGCCATCTCAATATACATTTCACAAAAAATATTGCACAAGTTACGTATATGTAAAATCTATGTTCAAAGGTATATATTACTTTCAAATAAGGACTCGTTTGTGGGTTAAAGAAAATATATTCTAACTTTTACACATCTAAATGGAAAACATATTTAAAATGATTCACGATGTTTTTTTTTATAGGTTATCTAAAATGATCATTTTAGATACATAATAATATGAGTCTGTAATTGTATTTGTTACATTAATAATAATTTAATATTTTCGGTAATACCACACCCACTTGAAGTGGATATTCGGTTGACAAAAAATAAGTGATAATATTAGATTATCACATCTTGGTTATTTTGAGATTGTTTCATAAACAAAAATATCCACCATATTTTAGTAAATTTAACATAAATATCCTTATATATTTACTCATAATTATAAAAAGTTTATCAAGTAAATACCTATATATCAAACACTCTTCTTTATTTTAATAATTTGGACATAAATATTTTAATTTGTCCTTATTCATCTTGTTTTATTACTTATTATTGTAAGTTTAATTTATTATTGTGTTTAAAATGACTTAATTAATTAATCTTTATTTATGTATTAATAATTGAATATATTATAAATTATTATTTTACATAATTAATGAGACTTTAAAGATATTTTATTAAATACTATGTAATTAACTACTTTACTTTTATTTGACAAAAAATCATTAGTCAGTTATTTGTCATAAATTAGTATATATGGTATTTTAGTAAACGGTGAAGTGAATACAAAAAAAAAAATATCTAATAATCTTGAATTCTTAACAAATATTCACAACAACTATTACTAGTAATCAAATAATTTTTACCAAATGAAAATAATAAGATATAACTAATTTCTATGACTAGTAATCAAATAATCAGTAATCTGATTTTGAATAGGTATCTTACGTGATCTATAACAAATACCTCGTAAAGAGGTTCATTTTAGTAAATCATGTATTTTGAGAAAGTTTAAGAAAATCCCATTTATTCTCGTAACTTGATTTAAATAACAATGTTGATATTATTGCCTCTATAATCCCCAAATAAAACTGCATTTTCTCATTAAAATAACTAGATATTTTGTAGCTCTAATTGTTACTGCCTATGTCATATGTTTTCCTTTTTTTTTTATTTTTTTTTTATCAGATTTCACAACTAAAGAAAGATTGTTAGACTTTCTCAACGGAGGTAATACATCCTAATTATAATCATCTTTCAATAAATTTTATAAGCAACAGTATGTATTTGATACTTTAATTCATGAATACAATAATTAAAATTAAATGAGTTCTTAGCAATTTGATTGTTGACTTTCTTAATGGAGGTAATACATCCGAATTATAATCATCTTTCAATAAATTTTATAAGCAACAGTATATATTTGATATTTTAATTTATGAATACAATAACTAAAACTAAATGAGTTCTTCGCAATTACAAATTTGAAAAATGTCACCAAAAAAGCGTTCAATATTATCTTATATTTTATTTTTTGCTCGAACTACTCGGCCACATTAAAATCTCTATACCACATTACATTACAATTGGAACTAAAAGGGAGATTTGGATGCTTGAATTTGTTCCTAAGTTATCATAGGTAAATCTATAGGAATTTGTTACTTTTTTTAATAGCAAGAGAGTTGAATTTTAAGTTTTGTCATCTAACGGCTCGTCATTGCAACAAAAAATGCTTCTCTTTAGTACTGAAATTGCAACAAAATCTTATAAATTTACATATAGTAAGTGTAAGACCCCGAATTTTATGAAATACAAAATTTAATTTTTCTTCATATATATATTTTTTTTGAAACAGTAAGTGGTTAAATTAACAAAATTGAAAGTTAAGGATGTTATGTGCAAATTTTATTTTGTCGGACAATATTCGCTTTGTCGGGGAATATTCGTTTGGTCGGGGAATATTCGTGCCGTACGATGGCGCCGAAATAATAAATTATTGGTGGACCCCACAACGGAATATTTGTCGGATATAGAAAACGACAGAAGTAACCTTTTTAAATAAAAATAGTCAACGGAACTGTTAAAATACCGGTGATAAAAGAATAGTAGCATACGGTAGTTTATGGTATTTTCTGTAGCACACGGTACTCTACAGTAACACACGGTATTGCATAGTGTCTCATATTATTGGTCTGATAATTGACACCGTAACTGTTACGCATCATTTCATCGATAATTGTCACTGCATAATATTTTATATTATCAATTCAATAATTGTTGTTACACAGTATTTTGCATTATTGATTTAATAATTGTCATTACACTGTATTTTATATCATTGAGTCAATAATTGTTGTTGCACTATTTTTAAAATTATTGAACCTAATAATTGTCACAGTAACATATGCACAGTAATTCACATTATTGAATCAATAATTGTCATTACACAGTAACGTATGCTTTATTTTACATTATTGTTATCTCTATTATGATGTTATTTAAACAGTTGTATTTCATTAATTTATTGACTTGATATCTAAGAGCTAACTATACTGTATTTGTAACAATTAGTCATAATAATTGAATTGATAAAGTTATTTGTTTATAATATAAAGTTAGGTGATTATTAGGTGATATGAAATGAATGGTGTAGATTAAAGTGTGAATTATTGTTGAATAATTGAATTGATTTGTTTATAATATAAAGTTAGGTGATTATTAGGTGATATGAAATGAATGGTGTAGATTAAAGTGTGAATTATTGTTGAATAATTAAATTGATTTGTTTATAATATAAAGTTAGGTGATTATTAGGTGATATGAAATGAATGGTGTTGATTAAAAATAATATAATATTTGAAATGGATGGTGTAGATTAAAAGATGATCTTTAAATGAATGGTTTAGATTAAATGAATGATAAGATTTTTGGCTATAAATAGAAGCCTTAACTTAAGGATTTTTCATAAACTTCCTTACTTGTTCTTTCTTTCTCTCTCTAAATACTTCTTGTGAAAGTTCTCTCTAAGTGTGCTTAAGTCATCTTGAGTATTTGTGAAGATCTATAAGTATACGTGTACTGTTCAAGTTAATCAACCTCATTTAAATCAATATCCAGTCACGTGTTACGGTAAGGGATACCATCTTTTTCATCTTCCATTATTCAAACGTACTATGGTAAGGGATTATCATTATTTGATTCTCGATAATAATATTGTTTCTTCCTTACTCATAAGACGTGCCTTTTATTTCCATGTATTAAATTGTGGGAATAACCTTACGGAGCGGATTGCCGCCTGTTGGTGAATAACCTTTCGTATTCATTCATTATTAATCTCTGAGAATAACCTTACGGAGCGGATTGCCGCCTGTTTGGTGAATAACTCTTTGTACTCAAATTCTATTAAATTGTGGGAATAACCTTACGGAGCGGATTGCCGCCTGTTGGTGAATAACCTTTCGTATTCATTCATTATTAATCTCTGAGAATAACCTTACGGAGCGGATTGCCGCCTGTTTGGTGAATAACTCTTTGTACTCAAATTCTATTAAATTGTGGGAATAACCTTACGGAGCGGATTGCCGCCTGTTTGGTGAATAACTCTTTGTACTCAAATTCTATTAAATTGTGGGAATAACCTTACGGAGCGGATTGCCGCCTGTTGGTGAATAACCCTTTGTATTAACTTCCTTCACCTTTTGTTAATCAAACCTGCTACGGTAAGGGATATTATTTTCTTTCATACTCCTAAATCGAAATTTATTATGGAACTATTGCTTCTATAATTCCTGAAAATATTATATGTTCCATAATAGTTGAACTTCATTATTTCAACTGAACCTTCCTATTTACGTGAACCTTTCTATTGAATTGTAACCGTTATTCTGAACTGTGGATCTTGAATATCATTTTTAAATTTCACTCCACATCATGTTGACAATTTGGACATTATTTGAATCTGTACAAAGTAAACTTCCGATACTTATTGTTATCCTATTTCTTCTGTTCATCATTTATATCATTCTAATCATCCAAAAATCAAGCTGTTGTGAATATCTGTGGCCGGGGGCACATATGTGATATATTTGTTGAACAGATGATAGGTTAAAGGCGATATAATAGGTTAAAGGCGATACATCTGTTCGGTGTCTTTTATGGCACGTGGTGAATGTTCTCTTTGGCCCGTAGTGCAAAGATGAACTGTTGTTTGGTATGATTATGACCAAAGGCTGAATCTGGTATAATCATGATCGTTGGTGTTATATTGAATGTCTTTGGCCCGTAGTGCAAAGATGAACTGTTGATCTGCATGATTATGATCAGGAACTGTGAATTTGTATTATCTTGACTAATGATATTTCAGATGATAAAAGTTGATGATGTTTTTCCTAAAAAGAGAACCGAGTGGACATTATAGTCTGCATTATTCTTCTAATAGATTACTCATTCCGCTGCTATTATTGATCTGAACGTTGTTTAAGAATTTAACTGCAGTTTTTGATATAAACCTTGTAGTCTATTGTATTCTATCAAGAACTCAACTGTTGAAGGCTAATGATAATTTATTCGTCATTATCTTAGTCATGATATTTCTTACTGGGCTATTTGAGCTCACCCTTTCTTTTGTTCCATTATTTTTCAACAGGAGATGAAAACATAACAGGGTCTAGCCGGGGAATGGAGTGAGGGTCCGAGGAATAGTTATCATAGTCTTCACGTTTTGTAAAATAGTGTGGCAATAATAGTGAAGACTTAGTTGTGTATTATTATACACTGTATTGTTGTACGTTGTGCTTTGTTGTAATAATTTTGTTGTAGTCTTTTGACGACTCAAGTTTGGGCTGTGTGGGCCCAGATTTGGGGGCGTCACAGTAAGTCAAGGACAACTATAAAATGCAGATTAATTCCTATACTCAAACTCAATTTAGCAATCCATATCATACTAGAGTTTCATTAGCACGTATATAGTGCTAGAAAATAGGAATCCTGCTTTCTAGCTACTATTGACGTACAACCATATAATACATAGGACTTACTAGGCATATATATATATACACACACACACACACACACACACACACACACACACACACACACACACACACACACACACACACAATTGTCTTAGTGTCGGTCAAAATTTTCGCTATACATCTATAACGACAGTTTGACTTTGAAAATATCATTTTTTACTGTGAAAATATCAGTTTCCTATATATATAGGAACTAATTTGTAGCTATTAACTCCAACTTAGTACCTCGAATGATTAGAAGGAACATCCTTGAGATTGAGATTGGTAGTTAGAGATCTCTTATATTACTTATAGGTTGAAGCAATGAACAGAATGAAGGAATGAGATGATTGTTTAACATTTTAAGTGCATGTTTGGTTGTAGCTAGTGGTGAGTAGTGTGATAGAATGATATATATAATTGTCACATCCATCCATTCTACCACCTTACTTATGGAATGAAAATCAAAGGAATTGAAGGAATTTCATTCCATCGAAATGGTTCAACTGACTAAATGATCACCAAATACACAAAAATGAGTTTTTGTAGCTAGTTTCCTTCATTTCAATTAAATTCCATTTCTTTCTCCATTTAATTAACTTTCAATCCAAACATAACATTAGAGTTATCAGACAGCCAATAAAAGAAAGAGTTTTGTTAGCTAAGTTCTACATATCCGTCCCTAACACTCAAAACTTAAAAATTTCTATAAATGACCTCAAATGATCTCCAGTGTTATTTCTTTCTATATATATATATATATATATATATATATATATATATATATACACTAGTTAGATTTAAGATCGAATATAACACACAATCTCACACAAATTAAAAAAGAACAGAAAATAAATGATTTACGATATATCAATATTCACTCAATTGTGGCCAGTCCTACTTGTCTAATGCACGTATTAACTACAACCATTGATCGAACCCACTGAAACATGAATCAATCCCAATAAAATTGATCATTGTTGTAATAAGCTTTTTCTATAAATGTGTACATAACTACATGCATATAAGAAAATCATTCATATATAACCAATGTTGGATAGATTCACTCAGCCATATAATTGTTATCCGGTGATTAATATATATTAGCCGTTCGCACTACAATTTGTTGTGCTGACAATACAACCTTGTCAACGAGTAAGTAATCATCGTCAGCATAATTATTGTGTGGAAGGTTGAATCCAGTAGGTAATGGAATATTACCATATATGTGCTCTTATTGGTTTCTTCAATAGTAGAAAGTACAACACAAATTAAACAACCCCTTCGATAAAATTAGGGTTTCAAACCATTTACACAAATTTATTTGTTGCTGGTCTTTGAGTTGAAGAACTGCCTTATATCCCTCGTTAAGAGATAAACCGCAATACAAGTATTTATTGTGAGTCTTTGAATTGAAGAGCTACCTCACGTCCCTCGTTAAGAGATAAACCGCAATACAAGGAGAATTATTCCAAACATTATTATGCAACCTAAGGATCTCTCTTGCTTTCTTTTTCAACTTATTATCACAATCTGCTTGTAGCACCATGCAAAGCTTGGAAACAGCTCCAACCCTCAACATCTCGGAAAGAACTTCACTTGTAGCCGAATACCTAGCAATCATTGCAAGCACATGAACTGCTCTCTCATCCGTTCCCGGAGAAACTCTCAGGGTCCTCTTCGCCACCATAGCAATACCGCCAGAATGCTTCAGAAGCTGAGCTCTCCCGTCAGCACAGGAACAAAGGTTTGCCAGAAGACAAAATATAAGCTCGGTCAATTTTTTTCCCGGACTACCAAATTCAAGCTCAACAAGCTCGAAAATTGCACCAGCTTCCACTATTTTCATCCGGCTCCTCCCCAAAGGGCACACATCTGTCAACACATTCAAAGCGGATTTCGTAGCTTGGTCAGATATATTCTTTCTCATCACGTTTACAATCTCTTTAAAGAACTGATCCTTTAATCTCTCCACTAAACTTGAGCTCGTAAATTCGATTATCATCTTCAAAACTAACATAACACTGGTTTTAAAAACAACAGTGTTATCCACCTTACTTTCTAAACTCCATAGTATTGCCTCAATGAGCTCAAAGTTTTCTTTCACGAGCAGAATATTTTCAGGTGATGGTTTCCAAGTAAGATGAAGAACCCTAAACGCTTCCTCGACGCCGACAATTTGATCCTCTTTGAAACATCTTATGATCAACAAAATCATTTCCTTTGCCGTACCTGATTCCGCCAGGCACTGTATATTCGTTTCGTTCTCATTTGCAAGAACGCCGAGCGCTCTTAAGGAATTTAGATATAACTGAGGAATTTTTAGTTGCCGGTGCAGTTTAAGGACATGGGAGATGCTTAGAGGGGATTTTGGAGCCTGAATCCGGTCTTTGCCGTGGTTAATATTGGCGGTGCACCATGCTTGGATTAGGCGGCGGAGCGTGTGATTTGGTGTCAAGTCGAAGTCTCTAGGCAACGGCTGTTTTGTGACCGGACAGGTGGCATCGTCAGCCGTTAACAACCAGCGCTGAATGCTTTCCCGGTCATATGTTATGCCGGTAACGGCTGTTACCGGATCTTTCATGATTTGTAGAGATACTGGACAGATGAAATACTCCGGTATATCAATTTCTTCCATTTGTTACACAAACTTGAGAAGGAATGTTGATGACGATGATAGAATATTTTTTTCTCGATATTTTAAAGATAGAATGGTAAGAAAAATTGGAGTGTGTATTATGCATATGTATATGTGTGTATATATAGGGTTTGAACGAAAATCAAAGGGAGTGCTATGACTATTCTAGATAATAGATAGCGTGGCATTTTGACCTTTTTATAATATTTAATTTGTTTGCACTTTTGTGTATTCATGTTTAATTACAAGTCAATACTATTAATATTTTATTGAGGCTGATTTTAGAATACCTCAATTGGTGTTTTGTTGTTTGTTTGTTGGTATCAGTCCTTGAATCCTTAACTAAGCTTATGATGAGTTGGTGTAGTGACCAAGACTACGAGCCAGTTATTGAGGCTGATTAATTTGGCAGTCAAACACGATAAACACAAATAATTGAATTAATGACAATGGCTATTTAACTTTAGACTAATTAATTTGATTAGTTGCCAATTGGCATAGACATGGTGGGCCCACAATTGAGGGCTCTCGATGGCTGTTTGGCAAGAAAGAGAGACGTTGACAATTTGAGTCATTTTGGGAAATGTTTTGATAAGGTGAAAAAGGAATCTGGTAAATATTGTGGGCGGAACTTGAACTATTTTTTTGGCAGCTCCTACGGTGTGGTTAAAAGAAAATTTACAGCCCCTACAATTGTTTATTATTATTTTTTTTTACTTAAATACACTTAAATTTTAATTTTTTTTTACTTTTTATAATTTAAATTTTAATATTTTAATTTTAAGATGTTAAATTTTAATATTTTTAAATTTTTATAAATTAAACCCTTTGGCCATCTACACGTAATAATTGATTCGAATAAAGTACTTTCAATAATTTTACTCCTAAATATTTATAAAAACACAAAATATTATAAGTGCGTGGTTAGTGTATGATGAAGAATACAAATAGAAAAAAAATTAGAGTTTATATAAATAATATATATCTTTAAAAACTTTTTATATATTTATTTATAAAATAAGATAGAAAATTAAAGGTTTGGGTGTTGTTAGGTTTGTATTTTTAGCTATAACGGTTTTTGCGTCATGCCGCGCGTGTGTGCTTAGAGATCAAATGTATTTTATTATTTTGGTGTCATGCATTTATATCTCAAACACAATGTTTATAAAATTTTCAAATCAATTTAATTGAACAAAAGTTGTAAACGCACCGAACAGGGATATCAAAGACTAATAATAGGATAAACTGAGGTACCTATTGATCAACATTGTTCAAGGAGCCAACTGTCGCTCCAAAAAAAAATTCACATTTGCTCTGTAAATTCTTAATATGGTAACCAACTTGGCAAATATGATACCTTTAAGTTACATGTCGACGCCGGGAAAATCATTTTTTTTTTTAATAATTATCCTTTCTAATTTTAGCCTTTGAATTTAAGATGTGATTTTAAAAAAGGTTGGCTTGAATGTCGACGGGGTTTGAAAGGTTGATTTTTATGATGAGCCAATTGATTAGAGTCACCAATTGGTATTTTTGCAATGGATGTACCAACTCATCCGAATTTAGTTTTAGTAATTGCTGGCTCATGTATGACTCCGAATTAATTGGTCTGCGAACTGAGATTCATAGAGTTCGGGGGCTTGCTTAAGCGAGGGGAAGGTGTTAGGCACCCTCCGACTTCTGTGAAAACACGGTTACCGCAATCTTGATATTTTTCTATCCTTTTAAAATCCTAAATCGTGTGTGTGTGTGTGTGTGTGTGTGTGTGTGTGTGTGTGTGTGTGTGTGTGTGTGTGCGCGTGTGCCTAAATGAATATTGTGATGAAAATCCGCTTTGATTCTTTCTGTAGAAAACGTGCTCTATTTGAAAAGCGTTTTTAGAATATCTTTTGACCCAAATGACAAGACTTTGTTTTATAATAGAGATTGATTTTAATTTCGAAAGCGATGAGGATTTTTATTAGGTGTCGCTTTTAGAAAACAAGGGTTTTAAACTTTCGTCAAATAGGAATCGAGACTATACATTGCCTTTTAATAAGAAAGTCGAATAAAATGAAGACAACTTCTAGGAGCTCTTTAACCCTATGCACCAAAGTTTAATGAAAACGTTTATCTATTTTTTACGAAACCATTTTTATGATATGTCAAAACCGCTTGCAGCCCTTTCGTCAAACAAGAATCGACGTTCCTTAAAACTCTTAATTTTAAACTTCGTTATTCTAATGCCCTAATTTGATTACTTTTAGAAAATATTTGTCGTTTGCCTTGTTTTCTGAAATCGTTTTTTTTATGTCGCAAATCAAATCAAACATTCAAAATTGTATCGGGGCTATCCATGGGCATGTGAGCCGTCTAAATAACCCCAAACACCCACAGTCACATACTTCACTATTACGGTGCCTTAACCCGATCTCGATTCGATATCGTTTTAAGGCCCAATATTTACATATGTACAAAAATGGCCCATGGCCGTGACTACATACACCAAAATTTGTCCATCTTCGAAATTTGATCACGAGGATCTCATCCCTAGACTCACAATCTCCAAAATCACCACACAACCATACAATATAAAGCTTAACAACACTAGACTTGTTACTATACCGTAAGAACCAAAATTTGCAAGCCCAACACTATGGACTACCCATTAAAACAAAAAAACTACATATTACCATACGGATATCATCGGGACATTAGGAGAAAATTTCGTTCCAACGGAACCCTCACTAATAATCCCTAATCCACGGATCCTCAATAATATAACAAAATACTACATTCAAACAACTCAATAACAAAAGATTATGATAATAAAATAAGTTAAAACTTCAAGGAAAACACCATTTTTTCACCTTGCAAAACGCCAAGAAACGCCTTATATTTCACTATCAAGTAGATAACACAAGATTGACTAAGTATTTGAGTAAAGAAAAATTAATTTCCTTCTATTTTTGGCCAACTCGAGCCTTTCTCTCTCTAAAACTTGCCTTTTCTCTCTCTATATTTCATAAACAATCTCTCTCTCTTTCTCTCGGCCGAGCAAAATGGCGTTGTATAGGTGACTGGGAGCAGCTGCAGGTGCATCTGCGGCTGGCCGCAGATCCATCTGCGGCTGCCGGCGGTCGCCGTCTGAGCCGCCTCCTCGGCTGTTGCGCGTTTCCTCGAGCCACGAAATAATGACAACTTGTCGTTGACCGCAGATGCATCTGCGACTGCCCTGCTTCTTTTTCTCAATTTTCGTGTCACGCAGTCTAAAAATATATTTTTTTACTGTATTATTTCGGAGGGATGCTACTTGATATAGAAGTTGCTCTTTGTGCTTGGTAAGCGAGACCCCCGACTACCGTAAGCGTAGTCGTCATTCGTCATCTTTGGTGATCAAATCAGGTTTCTTCTTGGTTAACTGTTTGCCTTGCCTTAAGTAACCTGATGCTCGTTGTTCATTGCGGCAGCTTTAACCGCAAGTCGTTGTGGTGACTTCGTGTTGGGGTCCACCTTCCTTTTTGTATGTCGGGTCAAGTGACGATTTTGCCATCTTGTCAGGGTTAGTACAAAGTGCAAAATTTAGGTGTCTACAGCTGCCCCTCTTTATCATGTTTATGGAATGAAATATGAAATGAACATGATAAAGAAGTAGGCAACCAACGCATGAAAATAACAGTACATATTTAACGATGCAACACACATATTAAGATGATGCAATGCCACATTCAACACATTCATGTAGAGGTCAGTTCAAAGTTACGAATGAATATCGCTCGGGTTTCGTCTCCGACGGGTCATTTTTGTGACTGTCATGTAAGACCCCGAATTTATGAAATACAAAATTTAATTTTTCTTCATATATATTTTTCCTAAAACAGTAAATGGTTAAATTGACAAAATTGAAAGTTAAGGATGTTATGTGTAAATTTTATTTTGTCGGACAATATTCTTTTTGTCGGGAAATATTCGTTTTGTCGGGGAATATTCGGGCCGTACGACGGCGCCGAAATAACTAATTATTGGTGGAGCCCACAACGGAATAATTGTCGGATATAGAAAACGACAGAAGTAACCTTTTTAAATAAAAATAGTCAACGGTGTTAACTGTTAAAATACCGGTGATAAAAGAATAGTAGCATACGGTAATTTATGGTATTTTATTGTGGCACACGGTATTCTACAGTAGCACACGGTATTGCACAGTGTCTCATATTATTGACACCGTAACTGTTACGCATCATTTCATCAATAATTGTCACTGCATAATATTTTATATTATCAATTCAATTATTGTTGCTACACAGTATTTTGCATTATTGATTCAATAATTGTCATTACACTGTATTTCATATCATCGAGTCAATAATTGTTGGTGCACTGTAGTTTAAAATTATTGAATCTAATAATTGTCACAGTAGCAAATACACTATAATTTATATTATTAAATTAATAAAAATATGTAACGTGTTTCTTACATTATTGTGGTAACATTATTTTATATGTTGGACTCACAGGAAGAATAAAAAAAAAAAATAAATAAAATAAAATAATTAATTTTACTATTTGAAATAGTAACGTGAATAGTGACGTGAATAGTAACGTGAATAGTGACGTGAATAGTAACGTGAATAGTAAGAAACATGTGGGACCCATTGTGGGGCCCACATGAAATGTGAGAAATGTGAGAATTGCTGAAGAGTTGGTGGAGGCTGCTGCGCAGCCTCTGCTGAAATTTTTTTATTTCACCTACCGTGCATAGTAACTTCTTTTCTCCTATAAATAGCTTGTTCAGCTGAATAGAAAAATCACAACTAAAACATAAAATTTTTCTATAAGAATTTTATGAGTTTTCTCTGAGAATAGTAAGGTTATTTTGAGAGTTTGAAAGCCAAAAGGAGTGCAGGAATTTTTCAAGTAAGTCTTTTATTAAAGAGTAGTAATTTTATAAATTCCTATTTTTCACGGTATTCAAAAATCTTCCTTTAGAAGACTCTTCTTTGAGAAGATTCATTTTTAAAAGCTTTCTTTGGAAGATTTATTTTGGAATATTATTTTAAAAACTATTTTAAAGTTGTTATATTATACTACAAAAATTATGTTAAATATATATAATTTTGATAATTCATAATATACGAGTTATCATACACTTTGAAATTTATATGTGGTAATTACTAATTTTATTAAAAATATATAGGTTGATCAACCTCATTTAAATCAATATCCAGTCACGTGTTAAGGTAAGGAATATCATATTCTTTCATTTTCTATTATTTAAACTTACTACGGTAAGGGGTATCATTCTTTTCATCATCATAAATGGATATTATTTTCTTTCTTACTTGAAGGGATTATCATTCTTTGATTCTCGAAAATAATATCGTTTCTTTCTTGTGCCATTTACTTCCATGTATTAAATTGTGGGAATAACCTTACGGCGCGGTTTACCGCCTGTTGATGAATAACCTTTTGTATTCATTCCTTATTAATCTTTGAGAATAACCTTACGGTGCGGATTATCGCCTGTTTGGTGAATAACTCTTCGTATTCAAATTGATGTGAATAACCTTACGGCGCGGATTATCGCCTGTTTGGTGAATAACTATTCGTATTCAAATTGATGGGAATAACCTTACGGTGCGGATTATCGCCTGTTGGTGAATAACCCTTTTTATTTGTCTCGTGTGGAAATAATTTGTCTACACGAATTATCACATGACACTTTTATTCCGTATTCGTAAGTGATATCATTTTTCTTTATACTCATAAGGGATACCATCTTTTTCATCTTCCATTATTCAAACTTACTATGGTAAGGGATATTAATTTCCTTCACCGTTTGTTAATCAAACCTGCTACGGTAAGGGATATTATTTTCTTTCATACTCCTAAATCGAAACTTATTATGGAACTATTGCTTCTATAATTCCTGAAAATATTATATGTTCCATAATAGTTGAACTTCATTATTTCAACTGAACCTTCCTATTTACGTGAACCTTTCTATTGAACTGTAACCGTTATTCTGAACTGTGGATCTTGAATATCATTTTTAAATTTCACTCCACATCATGTTGGCAATTTGGACATTATTTGAATATGCACAAAGTAAACTTCTGATACTTATTGTTTATCCTGTTCTTCTGTTCATCATTTGTATCACTGTTATTTGTATTAATCATCAAGAATCAAGCTGTTGTGAATATCTGTGGCCGGGGGCACAGATGTGATATAATTGTTGAACAGTTGATAGGTTAAAGGCGATATACTAGGTTAAAGGCGATACATCTGTTCTGTGTCTTTTATGGCACGTGGTGAATGTTCTCTTTGGCCCATAGTGCAAAGATGAACTGTTGGTTGGTATGATTATGACCAAAGGCTGAATCTGGTATAATCATGACCGTTGGTGCTTTATTGAATATCTTTGGCCCGTAGTGCAAAGATGAACTGTTGATTGGTATGATTATTACCAAAGGCTGAATTTGGTATAATCATGACCGTTGGTGTTATATTAAATGTCTTTGGCCCGTAGTGCAATATGAACTGTTGATCTGCATGATTATGATCAGGAACTGTGAATTTTTATTATCATGACTAATGGTATTTCAGATGATAAAAGTTGATGATATTTTTACTAAAAAGAGAAGCGAGTGGAAATTATAGTCTGCATTATTCTTCTAATAGATTGCTCATTCCGCTGCTATTATTGATCTGAACGTTGTTTAAGAATTTAACTACAGTTTTTGATATAAACCTTGTAGTCTATTGTATTCTATCAAGAACTCAACTGTTGAAGGCTAATGATAATTTATTCGTCATTATCTTAGTCATGATATTTCTTACTGGGCTATTTGAGCTCACCCTTTCTTTTCGTTCCATTGTTTTTCAACAGGAGATGAGAACGTAACGGGGTCTAGCCGGGGAATGGAGTGAGAGTGCGGGGATAGCTATCATAGTCTTCACGTGTTATAAAATAGTGTGGCAATAATAATGAAGACTTAGTTGTGTTGTATTATCCACTGTATTGTTGTACGTTGTATTTCATTGTAATAATTTTGTTGTAGTCTTTTGACGACTCAAGTTTGGGCTGTGTGGGCTCAGATTTGGGGGCGTCACATGTCAGGTGTCGTCTCTGATGGGTCGTTTTCGTGACGGTCAGGTATCGTCTCTGACGGGTCGTTTTCGGGACGGTCAGGTATCGTCTCTGATGGGTCGTCTTTGTGACGGTCAGGTATCGTTTCTGACGGTCGTTTTTGGGACTGTCAGGTATCGTCTCTAACGGGTCGTTTTTGGGACTGTCAGGTATCGTCTCTGACGGAGTCGTTTTTGGGACTCTCTCCATTATATAAAAATAGTCAAATTTATTATATTTATAATAATAATTATTAATTATAATATAAAATAACTCAATATTTTTAAATTTATCGTCATATTATGTTATCATGCTAGTACTATTTGGCTAACTTTTTTTTTTAAGAGTAAACATGTAAAAAACTACATCATTAGCATTTACAAATTAAAAAAACAAAACTATTTTTGTGTAAAAGTATAATAATCCAGTTAAAAATAAATTAGGATTTTATGAAATTGTCATACTCTTTGATCACTATGAAATTTATAGTTTTTCGTTGTATTAATTATAGTAAATGTTGTATTTGTTTCATCTTACAAACAAGACACTAGAGTTAAATGCAATATTTATTATAACAAATATAGTAAAAAATTATAATTAAATGTCAGGTGGTCAATAGTGCGACAACTTGATAAAATTTAATTCTGTAGAAAATAAGTACTCAATTTAAAGAGAGAGAGAGAGAGAGAGAGAGAGAGAGAGAGTCAAGTTTTTCTTTGAAATAGAAAAATGACCGACTCCATTTATCAACTTTAAAACTAAAACTCATAATCTCAAAGGATAGTAGATATGTAGTCCATATATACATCAAATCTAATTCATGACAGTATCAAAGATGTCATTGTAATTAATTTAATTTATGACTTCCAACTTGTGCTTATTTGGATTGTAGGCGACCATTTCTTATTTTCTGATACATTTAATAACTTACGTGTTGAAATACCTAGCTATATGCAACATGCATGAACGTGTAGAAAATGCAATTTTGATCTCTATTTGCAAATTGGCTCTTTTTGCGCGTCATGGCTGCAGTATACTTAATTTAATATAATCTGATTCTGTAAGTGCTTGTATCTTTTGGAAAATATGGCATAAATTGGAACCCCGTGCGTCTGTGCGGCATAGTATCATGCATGTGTTTGAATTGGAACACGTATAAGAGTTTTACTACCCAAGTCGCTTGTAAAAGTCATATTTTCAGACGAAATTTATGACTCGATTACTAAAAAGCATTTATTTAAAAAAAATTGTTTAGGTTTCAACATTTGCTGCTAAGATCTGTTGGGTGAGAACCGGGAGTTTACGCGTCACCTATGCGCATATACAAAACACTAATATATATGTTTGAAATTCAAATTGATCCAAAAATTTAAGTTTTTAGGCTTTAAGTCTATTTATGTATATTAATCATTCAAAATTTCATTACTTCTCTGATATGAGACTCTAATTCATTTTTGATATTCTAACAATTTCTCTCTCACAAGTGAGTTCATTATATCAAGAGTTTCTCCTCATTTGAATACTTCTCTTTAATCACCGCAATATCAATTATTGGCTAACCACTCTCGATTTTCCCATCGAGAGTCAACTTCTTCCATCAAGAATTAAATTTCTTTTTTTTTTCAATCATCGTGGACACCAATTCTCAGATAACTACTCTCAGAACCAATTCTCGGTTAAATCCATCGAGAATTCAACATCACCCATCGAGAGCCTTTGGGGAGGAGATGATAACCCTTTATTGAGAATTCACCATCATTGCGTGTCTTTTGAAGAGGTTGTCCGAAATTATTTTTTGAATCACCATCGCGTATCTTTTGAAGAGGTTCACCCGTCTAGGATCAATCTTTCATAACTATGATACCAATTGTTGGGGGAGAATCGAGGAGTTTATGTGTCGCCGCTCGTACATAAAGTATTAACATACATGTTTAAAATCCAACTTGATCCAAAATATTAAGCCATTAGGTCATGCATTCATTCATGTATATTAATCCTTTAGAGTTTTGATTATTTCTCCAATATAAGATTTCAATTCATTTGTGATATCTAACAAAATATATGGAGAAAAGGTGACAAGGTTCTGGGGTTCAGACTACTTTGAAATTTTTTTATACTTATAAAATTTTAATATTTTTACTTCAGAACCCTAAAGATCTATGAAAAAATATATATATAAGAAAGTAATTTTTCTTCTTCAAATATATATATATATATATATATATTACTAATTTGACTCACACACCCACACACATACTTTTTTTTATTTTTTTTTAACTAATTTGACTCACACAACCAAACACACACCCGCAAACTTTTGTATATTTACTCTAAAGATTCCATAAAATTAATTAAAATTTTATTTCAACCTAAAAATATAAAATTATTCACAAAATTTGGATTGGGAAGGGTGCCCCCAAATCCTAGTAAATTATTCATGACCTTATTATATATTATGTCCCTCGGAAAAAATTTCTAAGTTCATTTAGGACTCGGTTTATTACAAATACAACAAATTAAATGTAAAAACTATATTACCCTCTCTTTTCCACTAAATGAGTCTCACATACAAAAAATAAAATAAAAATAAAAATTATTTCGTAACAAGAGTTCTCTTCCGTTGATAATTGTATAAATCACGCAATATGCTCAAATATATTATTATTATTTTATTATTATATCACATTTATTTAATTACCGACTTATATTCTTAGAAATAAGCATGAAATAAAAATACTTTTGAAGTATATATAAATGAAACTAATATTTTAAATAATAATGGGAATATGTTTTTTTTCCTCAGCCAACAATCTAATATTATTATTGAAGCGAGAAATTTATAAGCTGCACCCAACCTCAAGACACATCCACATAAATCTCCAAAACTAGAAATCGTCCAGCTTAAACAACATATCGGTATTTAGTAGTGCACGAGAAACGGTCCAAGTAGTGCCCAAAAGGTTGGGCCAGGCCAGACGCCTGTTGAAGAATGTCATGTATTACATTCTTAAAACTAATGTTTGTAGAAGTAGGGCCATTTTATTTCATTTGTAATAGTTATGTCATGTTTATTTGCGAGAATAATATTTTTGAGATTATATTTTTATGAATTATAATCTCAAGAATACTAAGCTTATGATTAAATAGGTTTAGTCACATATTTGTTTATAATGAGATTATTCTTGCGATAACTTAAAATAATTTTATTTTATGTTTATTTTATTTAGAATTATTTAAAGAATTGGATAAAAATTTATCGTTTGAACTATTATGCCCTTATCAGTAATAACAAATATATTATATTCTCAGTAGAGTGAGTATAGATAAAATAGAATAATCGGTCATTTTTAAAAAAGGTAAATGTTAATTTTGTCCATAAATTTTTAATTCCAAATGATAAGTATTACAATACTTGCATATTAGAGATGTTATAAAATAGTCCTATACTTTAAATCATTTTGTTATCTTGGGTTATATAGTCTCAAGTTCAATTTTTAAACAAACAAGTAACTTAAAATTAAGTTCAATTTCAAGTGCTATCTTTGTAAATAAATATGACCATAGAGTATTAATATTACCAAGTAAATATTTAATAGTTCTCCCTTATTCAAAGAGAGAGCTCTTTTTTAGTCCATTTTAAGTTAGAAATACATTCTTTATTTTTAGAATATAAAGTGAGACGAAATCTCTTATATGTTGTTATGGTTTATATCATAAGTCAATTAGATACTATTACCTACCATTACTACATTTCTAAATGTTAAGAAAATACTTGGACAAATTTTTTGATAAAATCATTGTTTTAAAATTGAACTTTAATTTTTAAAAGAAGAAAGTAGTAATTATAATATGAACTAGGCTCAGCTCCGTTACACCTTCACCAAGATTTTTGTAATGCACATTTGATAATAAGAATATGCATTTAGTGACACAATATTATTTATCGTAAGTAATTGTACACGTGTCATTTGTTTAAGTGATAAATGTATTATTGTGTAATTTTTTACTACTATTATTGAAGCTACTATTTTCTTAAAATGGCTATAGATAGAACATAAATTATTTAAAAAATACTATTAATTATGAAATTTATTGTATTTCAAAATTAAAACGAACCAAGTAAATTTAAAAATTAATAATGACTCAAATTAAAGTCTAAAAGTCAATTTTGATTTTAGTAATTAGATATCGTTGGTGCATGATCCCTTTAAGCTTTATTTAAAAGCTTTAGAAACTTGGAAACAAGTCACAAGCTATTCACTCCAAACTAATATTCCAACCTACTAAAACTCACATTTTATAATCAGACCTAAGCCTAAGTTAAAAATAATGAAATTAAACCATATAATAATACAATGAATGTTGACGCCGGGGTTTTTTCGCGCTTGGTTTTGGATGCTGTTTTTTAGGAAAAAGATCGACATAAATGTTGACAAGTTTTGAAAGGTTAATTTTAATAATGGACCGATTGACTAAAGTCGCCAGTTGGTAAAAGTTTAAAGGGATGTACCAGCTCATCCGAATTGTTTTAGTTTTTTTGTAAATCGATATGACTTATATGTGACTTCGATTAATTGGTCTGCAACCGAGATTCATAGAGTTTAGGGGCTTAGTTAAGTGAGGGGAAGGTGTTAGGCACCTCTTGACTTTCATGAAAACACGGTTACCGCATTCTGATGTTTTTCCCTAAAATAAGCTATGCGTATGTGTGTGCCTACGTGAATGGTGTCACTTGAGGATGCCTAAATTGTTGAATAAAACTGAGTTGAAACATAAACAACCTAGGGATTGTATCCTAAGGTCAAGTCGTGAAATGTGCATTATTTCGAAAGCAATTTTGAAATTCTTCGAAAGATTTGATTTCAGGAAAGAGATTTGTTTAATCGTCGTCTTAATAAAACTCCGTTGGTTGACATTTTAGAAATCATTTGATTTGAACGGATTAGTTTTAATAAAATGCTTTTGAATGCCATTTTGGAAATTGGTGTTTTGATTGAAATGATTCATTCTAATTTTTTTTTTGATAAAATACTTTTAGATGATGTTTCGGAAATCATTGTTTTCGAACTTGTCATGAAATTGAAGTCGAAGTTCTCCATTATTTTCAATTTTAATCTAGTGAATCTATAGCCTAAATTGATTCAATTTTAGAAGATCTTCGCCGATTTATATCCAAAAAATCGTTTGTTGTGTCAAAAGATAAAGCCAAACAACACAAAAGGGTTAGAGCTACCTGCGAGCATGTAAACCATCAAAATAGCTCCAACTATCGATAATAATAATATCCACTATCACGGAGTCTTAAACCCAATTCTATTAGGATAAACCTTCGATATGGTTTTAAGGCCCAAATTTACATATTCAAGTATTTGAATTGCAAACATTACAATCGTAAATATGTCCATAATGGGAGTTACTTCAAGACATATTAAAACAAAATGTTAAAGGCCTTGATTCCATTCATAGGCTCACATGATCGAAACCTTTCGGTATAGAAACAAAATTTAGAATCTAGGGAAAGGGCTCATAAACCCTAATCCATAGAGTAATGAATCCGACATTTCGAGGGACTATTACATATTGATGAGATCTAGCGAAGGGATCTAGAATATAGGAAGTGAGATCCTTAGATCTAGAATCCCATGATGTTGTAATTGAGACTAAATGAAAATATATCCCAGATTGGATAACAGTAGTATTTTATTTATGAGAATTCCTGACTGGCCAAAAGGTGGGACCCCTCCACCCCTAGATATGAATCTAGGAGTGTTATCGGGTAATCTCAAATGAAAAATTAGTCAAAAAAACCAATATATTTAAAACAATACGTAAAATACGGGAGATCTATATTAAAATACATGAAAATCGAATCTTTAACTATAATAGCTCATAAAATAGGCTAGATCTATATTAGATCTATATGAAAATCGATAATGATCGAATCTTTTCACATTATAACTATAGTAACTCGTAAAATACAAAAGATCTACATTGGATCTATATAAAAATTACAAAAGATTGAATCTTTTACCTTGGGGATTGGTGAAATAGGCTGCCTTGAGCTAAAATCTTGGATGAATATCACTTTTGGAACTTAACATTGGAAGGAATATACTAGATCTATAGATTCCTAGCACTTTTTCTCTTTAAAATGGCTTTCTCTCTAAGAATGGATTCTCTCCCTAAAAATAGAACTCCTCTCTCTAAAATGGCTAACCTTTCAAAAAATGAGTTGATTTCGCATATTTATAGTCTTCGAGGCTGACCACATGTCCTCCTGTGGCTGGCTAGGGTGGGCTCACTTGCCTCAATTTTCATGTCGCAACGTCAATTTTTCATGCTTTATGTTGGAATGCTCGTAACTTTTAATTCGAAGATAATTGGGAGATGTGCCATACCATTCCGAAAAGCTCTCTTCGAGGGAAAAACAATGACATAGAATTTGGCCACTTATGCATCTAGGAAGATAAAGCAAAATGTGAATAATAATCTTCCTGTAGATATCGGCTCATCCATTGTCTTTGTACTGCATAATCTGTTGCTTGTATATTGTCGTGACCTTTAGGTATACTTCGTTCTGAGGCTCGCAATCTTGGGTCTGCTATCTTGACTTTAGGGATGAGAAATGATGCTTTTGCCATCCTGCCATGGTTAGTTAACAGACACTTTTTTTTTTGGTTGTCTACAATTGCCCCTCTTTGTAATGCATGTTTATGTAATGAAAAGAAATGAACGTGACAAAGAAGTAGACATCCGTAACACGACAAAGTATATCAATGATGCCATGTAAGATAATGCAAAATGATATGAAAATGATAAAACTCATAATGATGTTCATTAATGGTATTTAATCGTTACACGTGATTATATCATCCTCACCTAGTTTCATCTCCGATGGCATCGTTGGGTATTGTCTCTAACGGAATTTGCCGTCAACATTGGGTATCATCTCCAATGTATTCGTTGGGTGTCATCTACAATGAAAATTTCCTAAACCGAGTATCGTCTCCAATGTCTTCGTCAGGTATCGTTTCCAACGAAAATCGCCTATATCGAGTATTTTCTTCGATGTCTTCGTTGGGTATTGTCTTTAACGAAAATCGTCTATAACACGTATCGTCTCCGAAGTATTCGTTAGGTATCGTCTCCAACGAAAACTGTTTACATTGGGTATCATCTTTGATGTCTTCGTTGGATATCGTCTCTAACAAAAATTGTCTACATCGGGTATTGTCTTTGATGTCTTCGTTGGGTATCGTCTCCAACGAAAATTGTCTACATCAGATATCGTCTTTGATGTCTTTGTTGGGTATCTTCTCCAACGAAAACTGTCTACATTGGGTATCTTCTTCTATGTCTTTGTTGGGTATCGTCTCCAACGAAAATTGTCTACACTAGGTATCATCTCTGACGTCTTCGTTGGGTATCGCCTCCAATGGAAATTGTCAACGTCGTAGCCATTTCACAGCTCATATTGTATCTTTATCACGTGTCAAACCACTCATCGTATCATCCATTAAATTTATCAATCAT
Organism: Hedera helix; assembly: GCA_947179155.2. Classification (NCBI taxonomy): domain Eukaryota; kingdom Viridiplantae; phylum Streptophyta; class Magnoliopsida; order Apiales; family Araliaceae; genus Hedera; species Hedera helix. Next base: position 33,114,681 of record OX359276.1, read on the forward strand.
ATCATATTATAAAGGATTCGTATTGTGAATATCATCTTTTATTATTTTTCAAAGGTCTCACAAAAATGAGTTTTTCTTATGAGTATTCATCATGGAATATTTTAAAACACATTTAAACCTTGATTTGGACAAAATAAACAGGGTGGGTCCCACTGGGCTTAGCTGCAGGTAGAGCTGCGGCTGGCCTCGTGGGGTATCCCAACGATCTTCCTCCTGCCTTTTGATTTCAATTTCATTTTTTCACTTTGTTTTTTCATGTTTTCTCTCATATATTCACTTATTTTGCTTCATTTGACTTGATTTTGAAAGATTCGTCCACGTATAATCAATCATCATATTACGGGTAAACATTCATGTCTTTTTATGATTTTCGTCTTCGTCTCGTTGTATTATGCTTAGTGCTTCATTCTAACATGTAATGCTCAAAATGTATGCTTAGATGTCTTGATAAAAATGTTTAGACTCTATATTTGTATGTAATACAATATGATGAACGTATCGGAGTATAAATTTTTGAAATCGGATAACATTTTTTCCCCTGTACGTTTTTGAATAAAACTTGTTTATTTTAAAGTTTTAGTATATTGTAACTACTTATTTTAAATTTCTTGACATTTTAAAATCTTCGTATGTTATTGTTTCGATTGCCATGGTATAATCGTAAATTTACGTTTATGATATTTTTGTGTACTTCATATATATCATTTTAACTGTTTAACTTTTATAGTGTTAATTTTTGTTCACTCGTGTTTAGGATTGTCTGTAATCAGTTTTTTAACATACTAAACATGCATGAATATTGTGACGCCCTCAAATTCGGGTCCATCGAACCTCTGGTTTGGTGCTCACTATCCACCACTTGACAAATATTCATAAACTAAATCTTCAATAACTAGCGAAAAATAAACATAAATTCATTACAAAACGTATCATCAATCCGAGGTTCCATTAACCTTAAATATATCACAATTACCTTATAATAAAAAGGTTTACAACATAAAAATAAAAACTAATTACTTCTACTCGTTCACTTTTTCTTTGCCTTTGTACTCTTTAGATCACTCGAGCTCAGCTGAAAAAAAGTTTATGATATGGCAAGGTGAAAAACTACTTTGCTCATCAAGTTTAAATAAACAATAAAGAATATATCATGAATGAAAAAGAATTAACTTTTGAAACTTCAACAATATTCAAGAATTATGAAGACATGCAACTTTGAATAACAATTTTCAATTGATTTAACATACTACTTTTTCATGCTGAAAGGTCACAAGACCGTGAACATATGTTTTGAGTATTTATGATACTCTATAGACATAAGACTGTTATTTTGTTTTGAATATTAACAACCATTTCAATTGCAACATCTGAAGATGGGTACTCTAGGTGATCAACCTATTTTACTTATATATTGTGCACATTATAACTATCCAATTTCGTTTTGACCGGAATTAATATATTTGACCGTAGTTTTATCATTTCATAATGATTTGTTCATTTCAGTTTTTTCTATCAGATTTTGCACCACAACAATATGGTTTGGACTAGCTACAACAATATTCAGATTAATGAATTTCATACATACACGGTCTAACCGAATAGTTCATAATAAGAACAGTCATATTAACACATGCAATACCTAGCCGAAACAAATAGCATAGATATACCTCATTAAATAGTTCATTTTGAAAATCTGTCATTATAATTCATACAATATCTAGCCGAAACAATTGACATAGATATTTCTTTTTTAATAGCTCATAATGAAAATAGTCAAGCGAATGCGTATAAGTGCGAATATTAATAACAATATAGATATGAAATAATTCTTAATAATTATTTCGTCATTTACTACGAAACTAATTTCAACTTTTAGATACTTAACATAATAAAAACAAGTATATGAAACTTGCACAATGAAACGAGTTTGAGTTTCAGAAGAACTTGCCCAATAAATACAAGTTAAGGTTAAAAGAACTTGTTAAATAATAATTGAGTTAAGGTTCAGAAGAACTTGCCAAATAATAATTGAGCTAAGGTTCAGAAGAACTTGCCAAATAAATAATAATTGAGCTAAAGTTCAAAAGAACTTGCTAAATAATAATTGAGCTAAGGTTCAGAAGAACTTGTCTGTTCCACTGACTATTGCTATTTAACTTAAAATAACTTCCTTTGAATGACCTAACATTTAACAACATTGATCTACCCATCAGCCTATCACATACAAGTTTATTTTACATTAATAACCTTATTATACATGTCTTAAATCGTCTAATACTTAATCACAACCTTTAATCACTTAATAATATTATCAACTTTTGATAATATTTTAATCACATAAGTATCATTTAAGAACATATCAATCATTTTCTAATATTATCACAATTGATAATATATTATCCCCAAATAAATATTATTAACCATTTAATAATATTTTTACCGTTTACGAATATTATTAACCCTTTTAATAATATTTTATTCAATCATCAATATTATTAATTATTTAATAACATATTAATCACTTAATTATTTTACACACTTATTAACATTAGTAATCATTTAATAATGTCTTACTCTTTCTAAGAATATTATTTATTAAATAATATCTTAATCCTTTATAAATATTATTAACCATTTAATAATATTTTACGCTTTTAATAATATTACTAATCCGTTAATAATATTTTAATTCTTTGTTAATATTATTAATCATTTACTAATATTTCATTCTCTTATTGATATTATTAATCATTTAATAATATTTTTATCATTTATTAATATTATTAATTATCTAATAATATTTTATTCTCTTACTGATATTATTAATCATTTAATAATATTTTCATCATTTATTAATATTATTAATCATCTAATAATATTTTATTCTCTTATTGATATTATTAATCATTTAATAATATTTTTATCATTTATTAATATTATTAATTATTTAATAATATTTTATTCTCTTACTAATATTAATAGTCATTTAATAATACTTTAATCATTTATTAATATTATTAATTATTTAATAATATTTTATTCAATTATTAATATTATTATCCATTTAATAATATTTGAGTCATTTATTAATATTATTAATTATTTAATAATATATTGTTCACTTACTAATATTATTAACCATTTAATAATATTTTTATCATTTATTATTATTATTATTATTATTATTATTAATTATTTAATAATATTTTATTTACTTATTAATATTATTAATCAATTTAATAATATTTTAATCACTTATTAATATTATTAATTATTTAATAATATTTTATTCATTTTCTAATATTATTAATCTTTTAATAATATTTTATACCTTTACTAATATTATTATTCATTTAATAATATTTTAATTCAATAAATTTTGTCTAATATTATTATTATATTAAATTATATTTTTTTGACCCATTTTCTATTCAAAAGATCCAACCCGAGCCTTTTGGACCGATCCGACCCTTCTGGACCGATTCGACCCGCTTGAATTAAATTATTTTTTTTCCCGAAAATCTAGAACCACCGCTATGATGGTCTTTACTAGCGCTGCGGTGGTCCCCCGGTAGAATGTTTCACTGCTGCGGCAGTGAAACCTACCACTGCGGCGGTAGTACAAATTTTTCAACTTAAATTTTAAATTTTTTCTAACTTTGATTACTTTGGTTCAATCTATTATTAAACATGCAATATTTGATCAAATGATCTCAAATATGTTTTGTTAGGTTCATAACTTAGTATTCAATAAGTTTTCAAGAATCAATTAACTTACAAAAATATTTTTGACAACAAAATTAAGATCAACCAATTAGGGTTTTCAAAATGACCATTTTTACTAAAAATCACATAGCTTCTTCGTTTTAACTTAGTTTTTGTTGATTTAAGTTTTGTTATGATCGAACTAACCCATCTAGCATACAAGATACAAAAATCACATAAACAATTTATATATCATAAGGCACGCATAACCAACTTAGGCATCCAACTTGGGTTTTAAAACCAAATATGCTCATACGACAGTTTCTTCCATCATTTTTCATATAACACATGTTAGAACACATATAAGCATATTTAACCATAGATCTTCTTCACATAGATCCTTCCATAATCAAGCTTGTTTAAACTAATACATAAAGAAAATAACAACTAGGATTTGAGAAACTTTTAAACCTTTTATGGAAATCTTCTTATTGATAGGTCTCTTCCTCCTTTTTGAGTGAACCACTTGAACACTAGCTCACATTTACTAACACTTAAAGTGTTTTGCTCTCAAGAACTCTCACAAAGCTTTCTCTTTACACATGCTCTAAACCCTCCTATACTTGGTAAAACACAAATGACTAACAAACTTCTCTAAGTCTTCCACCCTCCTCTATTTATAACACTCTAGGATTACATCATTAAGACTCTTAATCACCTAATATTAGTGAAATTAGAAGCTAAACAAGCTTACTATTATAGTGAATGACTAGGTGAAATGACTAGAATGAATAACTAGAATTGTTAGGGTTTGGGATGAGTTGTTGAAGATTTGATTTAATTGGCGAACAACTATGACATAGTGTAACTTAGAGGCAAAGACCAAGAAACACTTCACCCCCAAATAGGGCCCCCATGTGCTGGCTATACTCCCTCCATTTACCATCATTTTAGCTTTTCTTTTTATTACATTTATACATATATACATCTATATATATACCTCTCTCTCTCTCTCTCTCTCTCTCTCTCTTTATATATATATATATATATATATATATATATATATATATATTGACTAATCTTTTGACTATGTATGAGCTCTACATTGGACTTAGAAATTAATTTCAATTGGGCTCAATATTTAAATTCCCATTGGGCTACTAGTTCATTCATTTAATTTATCAACATAGGGCTCACAACAATTTAAATCAATTTGGGCTAACTTATGATACTTGATATAAAAATAAGTATTAGGCCAGTGAATAATATTAACATTTGGACTACCCATTTAATAATATTGGGTTGATTACATAATCCAATTAGACTTGCTATTTAAAAGTCAATTAGGCTACCAAATTAAGTTAGTTTATAAAACACTAAAACTTACAAATTCTTTGGCTTGTTTTAATAAAACCCTAATATGCATTCATATAAGTGCATGCACTTTATTAAATTTAATTCATTAACTATCTTTTATTATCAACTTGGGTGTATAATATAGTTACCTATATACATACAATTATTCCCACATTGAGTTATCTTTAATAATTCACTTATTTTTTTTCCTCATTAATCATAAAAGTAATTCACTTGTTAATTATTAATCTTCTTATTTGCCATACAAGACCAATATTTAAGTTTTTTGACCTTATCACATAAGCTTCTCTTCCATTTCTTTTCCTTATTTAGTTAATTCAAATAATTTTAATTAACTAACATAATATATCTCATCACATAACATATATACATACGTAACACCACTTCACACATCATATTTTCTCATGAAGATAAAAAAAATAAAAAATAAAATTAAGTTCGTAATTTTTCTGGCTATTAGATTCACCATTTCTCATGAGGATTCTGTCCCCAGAATCACCACTACAAGGTTACTTAAAAAATCTCTTATAATCCATTCTTTTCTTTTTTCTTTTTCTCGAATATCTGAATTAATTTTACGGACAACTTATGCTTCGTCTTTCTTACACAACCCTTTAATTTAAATACTCAGCATAAGTTACTCAATTTCTTGCGGCCTCTATATTAATAAGGCACTTATCCTCCTTTCTAAAGAATTCTAATCATTAAGTAAAATTATCAGACAGATAGTACCCGAATCCAATAATGCCTAAACAATTATATTATTGATCAGAATAATACCAGTCACCATGTCTCCTGTTTTCATTGATATTACTTCCATTAATTCCACTTCCTGCATTACTTTCCTTCTTCAGGCAGTCCTTAAATGGATGACCCATTCCTCCACAAATAAAACACTTTATACTCTTCCTTTGATCAGGACAGTTCAAAGTAACGTGTCCCTTTCTTCCCACACCTATAACAACTATTTGTCCCTTTTAGACACACTCCTAAGTGGTTTTTTCCATAACTTTCGCAATTTTTTTTATCTTTTGCTTAACCTTTTCTTGCCCATTCTCACTATTGCTATGGTTCCATTTTCGTTTATGTGTGTCACTACCTCTTCTATTTCCTTCTTCACTCTTCTTACTTTTCCTCTCTTGATTATATTTTGACAAAACTTCACTCCCACCTTTCGCTATGATTGCCTTTCTCCAACATTGTTAAAAACATGTTAATTTGAAGAACCGAAAATTTACTGTAGATCCGTAGATTTAATCCTTGTTTAAACCTCCTTGTCTTTCGTGCTTCCGTGTCCACTTGATGTGGAGCAAATCTCGCTAATTCATTGAACTTGGTGGCATATTCTGCTACCGTCTTGTTTTCCTGTATGAGTTTCAAAAATTTCACTTTCATTCTTGTTTGCGTACTATCTGGAAAATAGTTTTCAAAGAATAATTTCTTGAAACAAGTCTAAGTAACAATTCCTCTCCCTTCATCATGAAGGTGACAAATGTTGTTTGGGATGCTGTCGCAAGCAACCAAAAATAAAATCTTATTTTGAAAAATATTAATGTAGTAGTGAAAGTAAGAGTCGAACCCACAGAGAGTGAATTATTTTAATAAATTCTAATGTGTTCAAAAATAACTAATTAAATGGGGGATTTTGAAATTATTAATTAACTAATTAAAATTCAAACAAATAAAACTAAATAATAATAAAGATGAGAAAAATCAATTAAAACAAACTTCAGTTCCTTAGTTCAGTATCCCCTTCTTTTAATCAACAAATTAATCAAGTTATTATTATCTTTTTCCTTCAATTGAAATTAATAATCCTAGATAACCGACAATCGCCAAGCTACCTGAAATCCTCCTTAAATTATAAATCTAATGCAGCAATTGCTCACAAAAGACCCTAACTATCATACAACCTAGAATTATCAGTCTAGATTTAATATAACAGTTGCATTAAAAATTAGACAATTAGATTATTCCAAGCAACAATCTCAACATCGCGGACCATTTAACTTGTCATCTTGATAACCATAATAATATTCAAAAGTTTGACCACAATTAAATATTATTAACTGCTACTTATGATCAGATAAAATATCGTTTGCTTAATATCAAATCTTAATCTAGCATGTGACAAAAACTTAATTAATTCAACTGGCCAAATCAAATTAATCAAATAAATGTCATCTAATCAATTAAAACAGATCATCAAGAATAAATCTCATGCATGAAGGAATAGATTATAAAACTAAATTAAAATATTAATTAAAAATAAGGTTCAACATCCCTTTAAAACTGAAAATAAAAACTTAGCCTGACATGCTTCAAAATAATCTCCACTAGTTGAAAAGCTCTCCCCAAGAAAGTAGAAGAAAGAACTCCTAAACACTTATTTTCAATAATGAGAGATTGACCCTCTATTTATAGGTCTTTAACTTGTCCAAACCCTAATAGGATTTACAATTAAAAAAAAAAGAAAAAAAAAGAATTATTATCCTAACCCTAGTTGGAATTAAAATCCAATTTGGAATCAAAAAGTAGCAAAAATCCCGAAAAATCTCGTTTTTCAGCATTTTCGTGCTTGTTAAATAGCCCCTTACGCGCCGTTGACCCGGTCAACGCGGAACCGCGTCCGCTGACGTCAGCACGCACTATCGCGCATTGCGCGGAAAGCTTTCATCTGCTGCTCCAAACGACGTCGTCTCATGCACCCCTGTCTCACCGTTTCCGCACTCCGCGCATTGCGCGGTATACTTTCCATTCAATGACCAAACAACGTCGTTTCTTGTTCTGCTGATTCACCCTCTTGCGCGCATTGCGCGGTCGGTCTCTTTTCATGTAATTACGATTCTGCCACCAATGTTGGTTAATTACGAAATTGCCATTTAACTTTTGTAGAATTTACAAAATTGCCCCCAAAGCTTATTTTTCCTACAAAATAAAATATAAAAATAATATAAAAATACTAAAATTCCTAAAAACACATAATAATAATAAAATACCTAAAATACTAAAAATAAATGAAAACACATAAATATAAAGAAATATAAAAATACTATAAAATTACCTAAATTAACATAAATTAACTAAAATCCTATAAAACCTATTAAAACCAAAATAAGCTAAATAATTAAACATTTAAGCACACAATAAATATAAAAATTAAGTATTAGGGAATACAAATATTGTATAATTTAACCCTATCAAATACCCCCACACTTAACTTTTGCTCGTCCTCGGGCAAAACAAAAACAAAAATAAAATAAATCTATCTAACCCAACAGAATAAAGCGACTCAACTAACCTGACTTTTTACATGAGTAATAAATTAATATGAACTTCACAACACCCTCAAAGATTATAATCAACAACTCTTAGAAAATTTCAAAATAATACATCATCCAAAATTTTAACTTAATTATTAATTCCACTTTATTCTCAATCATTCGTGTGTGTGTGAAAATTCATATATATCAAACTAATAAAAATTTAAATAAATTCATCTAATCAAATACATCACAAAATATATTAAAATTCTATACATTTATTTTCACATCACTTTCCATTTAATACAGATAAATATAATCTAGAAGATCAAAAGGTTCTATATTTTAACTACACTAGGATTTAACTTTAATCACATACCTTCCCAAGTATTTTCAAAATCTGTTAGCAAGACTTTTTTTTCTTTATTTTTTTTTTCACGGTGAGTGCATTTTATGCTCCATCTCACCAGCGAGTGCGTTTTACGCTCCATCTCGCTGCATGTGTTTATGAGTGAGTGCGTTTTACGCTCCATCTCAACCCACCACATGACAATTGGATTAGGTATCCATTACCCAATAAAAAAGATTTAATTGGTAAGTTAAGTCAAGCAGTTGTCTTTAGTAAATTTGATCTTAAGAGAGAATTTTGGCAAATCCAAATCCATGAATAGGGTAGATACAAGACAACATTTACTACACCATTTGGTCATTACAAATGGAACATAATGCCCTTTGGCCTTAAAAATGCCCCTAGTGAATTCTAGAATATTATGAATGATATCTTAAACCCATTTAGTCATTTTGCTATTGTCTACATCGACGATGTTCTTATTTTTTCCATTTCAATTGAAGAACATTGGAAATATTTAAACTCATTCATTAGAATTGTTTAATCTAATGGATTAGTTCTATCTCAGTCGAAATGCAGTCTATTCTAAACTAAAGTCAAATTTCTTGGTCACAATATCTTAAACCCATTTAGTCATTTTGCTATTGTCTACATCGACGATGTTCTTATTTTTTCCATTTCAATTGAAGAACATTGGAAATATTTAAACTCATTCATTAGAATTGTTTAATCTAATGGATTAGTTCTATCTCAGTCGAAATGCAGTCTATTCTAAACTAAAGTCAAATTTCTTGGTCACAATATCCAGTATGGCCAAATACACCCAGTTGATAGAGCTATACATTTCGCTAGTAAATTCCCAGATATCATTACAGATAAAACCCAACTTCAAAGATTTTTAGGTTCTCTAAATTATATTGGAGAATTCTATAAAAATCTGCGAATTGTCTGCAAACCGTTATTTGAACGATTGTAAAGTAATCCTCTACCTTGGACAGATGTTCACACTTCAATTGCCCAAGAAGTAAAAAAGCATGTTAAATCTCTTCCTTGCCTTGGCATCGCCAATCCTACAACTTTTAAAATTATTGAAACAGATGCCTCTGAAATTGGCTTCGGAGAGATTCTCAAACAAAAATTAACACCCAATTCTCCTGAGCAACTTGTTTGCTTTTATTCTCATGCCTGGAATCCAACCCAGATAAATTATTCTACTATTAAAAAGGAAATTTTGTCTCTAGTTTTATGCATCAATAAATTTCAGAGTGATTTATTAAATCAATTTTTTTAGTAAGAATTGATTGCAAATCTGCAAAATATGTTTTAGAAAAAGATGTTGAAAACATTGTCTCTAAACAAATATTTGCTAGATGGCAAGCTATTTTTTCTATATTTGATTTTGATATTGAATACATTAAAGGTAGTCAAAATTCAATCCCAGACTTTCTAACTAGAGAGTTTATCCAAACAGGTACCCATCATGAGTGAAAGAGAGAAAGATAAGCGTGAGTGTAATCGTGGTAAGCTCCCTGTCTCCGGATAGCCTAGTAAAAATAAAGGAGCAATTGTTCCTGTTTCTCACCTTAGTTCCCCTGTTCGTCCTCCTTCTACTCAATTTTAGGTCTTAGGTCAAATCCCTAAACCTTACAGTTCAGCCCTAGCTAGTTAACCTAAACCTTTTGATCCTTTTGAATCTCCAGCCTAGAGTCAGCTTCAAAAAATTGATCAAAACAAGTCAAGAGCCGAATACATCCCCAGTTAAGAAGTCAACTTTTTCTATGTTGAACCTTCAATGAATACAAAGAATGACCCAGTTAAACTTGCTACCCAGTTTTTCCCTCCTAGATGACATTTCATTCATTTTACCCCTCATAAGTCATTATCCTTTTACAAGGATCTTCTTATTCAAACAGAGTCAGTAGTTTTTAAACCTATTTTTGAAAGGAATGATAATACCAAAATTATCTTCCATTCCCTTTACATTAAACAAATCATCTCTATTTCTGATTGAAAAAATTTGAAGGGCATAACAACCAAGGCTCTAATCATCATTTTGATCTCTACCCTCTTACTAATCCCAGTAATTCTTTATTAGAGAGTTATTTTAATTACTATGATTATATGGAAGTTTGGCACAAAATCTTTTTGTACCAAAATGCCTCTATGAGTCATTTATGGTTTATCCAATTTGACCACAAATTCAAAAGTCAAATCCCCATCTGGTTCACCCTTTATATGACCTAACCTCAGTTATCTTCCCAGAACTCTTACTTTCACAAGTAAACTATTATAGTAATAAATCTCCTTTTAATCCTAAATTTGAAGGTATCCAATACTGCTCTGTTTTGTTAGTAAATATAAGATCCATTGGATTCTTAAATGGCAGTATAACCTTCATTCTTCTAGTCAACCTCCGGTAGTCACCATAATCTTTTTATTAAATGGTGGGATAAATTTGATGTTAATAGGATTGTTTACCAAGTTCAGAAAGAATTCCCTCTTTCTCCAGTTACTCCTATTAAGTTTATTCCTGCTCAAGGTTCTTCCAGTAAAGCTAAAGTCAAACGTTCTAGTCCTAGTCATTTTGGTACTCTTGATGTTTCTAATGTAAAATATTATTCCAGTGCTGAGTTAAAATTACTCACACAGGCCATTCAAGCCAGAGTAAGTTCTCTCCGTGAAGAAAAAAGTAATGCTTCATCTTCTTCTACAAAGTCATCTTCTCAACAGTCATCTGCTAGCATCAATAAGGACCCTTACGGCACCATTGATCTCCAGGATGCCCAAGATCCTTTTGCTTAGTCAAGCTCCCCTGAGCTCCTCTCCAGCTCTCGTGAGCCCTCAGTTAATTCTGGCCCGTGCCGTTAGTCAGTCGTCAGTCAGTTTTCAGTTAAGCACGTCGCAACATCCAATGCCTTGTGGCCCCCTGTCACTCAGTGCCCCAGCACTCTGTCCAACATCCATTTATGTTGGGCCCTCCTTCAGTCACGCTAATGTCTGCCAGTCAACAGTTGCAGCGCACCTAGCTAAAAGATTCTGCTTTTCCACCGAAAGTAGAAGTCTACAGTAAAATGAGTCACTATTCATGAATAGTAAAAAGTGTCTGTAATCATTTACTTTTTGTAATAGTAAAATTGTAATAGTGTTTCCTTATTCTATAAAAGGAACGCTCAGTCATTTGAGAGAGGCAGATTGGTTAAATACCTCTTAATCTCTCCTCATCTCCTCCTCTGGTAATAACCCCGAGTTGAGCCTTTGTATACAGTTTATGTTTTATTGCTTGTAATATATTTTCAGATTCAATAAAGAACTTATTTTAGTTCATGTTTAATTCTTGCATAATTGAAACATGATTATGATCTGTGAGTAGTCTTCTATCTGTTCTTATGGCCTTTCTCTATCTGCATCCGCCCTCTTGGTATCAGAGCCACTTGGTTGGGTTATGGTTCTATTAATATTTTGTTATTCGGTCTGTACTTCTATGTCTAATCTTTAATTATCTATCTCTGCTTCTCTATCCTAAGATCACCTTCCTTACTGTTAGACCACCTTGATTTCCGACCATTAGCCTGTGTAAGTCTCCAGAGTGGGAGCAGTGTTAGGCGAAATGTTATTTCACTATAATATGTGTCTGCTTAGGTAAGAAGGTATATGTCTTAGATATAGAAGTTAGTAGGAGATAAGTGAAGCCTTAGACATTTTTGTCAGTCAGTTATTTCAATTTATTAGTTAGTTCATACCCAGTCTTGTCCTTTGTTCGCCTTTCGCGAAACCTCTTTGCAGATAGTAGCTAGTGCCTTGAGAACAATATTTAATTTATGAATCGCATGTTCAGATCCAACTCCTCAGTTAGCTCCAGGTCAAACCTTTTCGTCTATCCCAGACATAGTAAACCAAGAAGAGCATAGTTATAAGAATATCAATCAAGATCTAGGAAACTGGAATATACCCAGTGTTTCCCCAAAGGAAATTTACCAGTCAATCTTCTTAGAAAATTTTAAGTCAGACTGTTGAAAAAATTTATGCTATTAACAAATATCATGAAACTTGTAGTTTACTCACTACAGAAGTTATCAAGAAACATAGGAAGAAGGGATATAACTTTATCCATATCGGATTAATATAAGTTGCTATTAACCCTTTAAGTATTAAAGAAATTAATTCAAGTATTTTGTTGTGTCTTAGAGATGCCCGGTACTTAAATTATCACCATAGTATCTTAGGAATAATGGAATCTAGCTTGCACAATGGACCCGTCCATTTTAATTGCTTTTCATATTTTACATTAAGCCTAAGTGACCCTTATTTATTAAAAGCTTTAACTCTGAATATTAAAACTGCAGGTGAGATCACTCAAATGGTTGAAGGATCCCAAGCCTTAACTTTAATATACATAATTTATTATAAAACTATGAAAACCAATTTGAATGTTAAAACCTTAAGTAAAAGTCCTAAAGATAAAACTGTTTTAATTCAAAGTAGTACTAGTGACGCTAATATCCAAGTTCCAAAGACCCTCCTTTGGAGAGATGTTAATCTCCCTAGTCAATGGATATTAGAAAATGAAGTTCCTTAAAGACCTGTAACTAGTAATATAATAAATCTAGATAATATAAAACAATACTTAGATGACACATTCAGGATAAGTTTTGATGACACAAGACTTTGACAAAACCCTCTAATTATTGAAGATATTACCAGTCAATCTACTCAATCTAGAAAAGATTCTGATTTATTAAGTAAAACTACTATGCAAGATATAAAATTAAAAGGAATTTATACTGAAGGTCAAACAAGTCATCCTTGTTATACTAAATTTGAACCAATTAACCCCCCTGAGGAAGAAGATGAACAAAATCTATCTCTTACTCAGTCAGATTTTGAAACTAAACCTGTTCATCATCAACTTCGTATGATTAAAAAGGATTTCAAAATTCAAGAACAGCTTTTAATAAGTGATTTTAACTCTAAAGAAAATAGGAGTAAAAGACACTTATTTAGAGCCAATCATAATGAATTAGAACGTGAAAAAATAGTTGACAAATGGAAAAAATTTATAAATAAAGAAAAGATAAATATTACATTTTACACATGGTATGATACATATTATGGAAAATGTAATGTTATAACCAAAAGTAAATGTATTCGTGAAGATAAGTCTACGATATCTTCAAGTCATCATCCTTTAGAATCTATACTAATAATAGTAAAAGATACTCATGTCCTTGCTAGCCCTTTTAAGGAGCCTGAAGGTAACAACAAAAGAATTATTGAACAAAATAATTTTACTAACCAGTATCTAGCATCTATAGGTAAACAGTTAGATAAAATTGAAGAAAAATTTGATGAATCACTTCATACTCGAAATAGTAAAGCTGAAAAACCTTTACTCAACCTCCCTAAAAAAAGGATAAGATTAAGTTTACCCACAGATAAAGAACTTGCTAAAACCCTTGATAAATTATTTAAAAAACTTGATAAGCCTGAATCTAGTGAACCAAAGCTTTTAGCTGTCATTGACCAAAGTCAAGATCACAGTCCTAGTAGCAGTACTTCCATTAATGATTATGAATTAGATAACACAATTAACCAGTTTAGTAAATTATCTCTTAGAACTCCTAATCCTACTAGTACAACAAAAAATTGGTATACTAGACCAACCCCTCCAGACTTACAGTTTGAAGAAAGGAATCTAAATAATCAATTTTCTGTTTCTACGAATAAGGTTTATGAATGGAACATTGACGGTTTAAGCGAACAATCATTGTTAAATAAATTAAATCATATGTCTATGGTAGCTAATAGTTATTTAACTACTTATCCTACCTTAGGTCAATATAAAATTGTTGAGTTATTGATTAGTGAATTTACCGGAGTCCTTAGATCTTGGTGGGACAACCATCTCGCTTTATATATATATATATATATATATATATATATATATATATATATATATATATATATGTGTGTGTGTGTGTGTGTGTGTGTGTGTGTGTGTGTGTGTGTGTAAATGAGTAAGTTGGTAATTAAAACAAAAGCAAAATTGGGGGAATAATGGGAGAAGTTGGTCGGCACTTTGGGGTGGGGTTCAAGGTTGGTACAAGGCTAATTTACCTAGAGAACATCATCTGTTATCTCACTCCCAAGCCCCATCCAATCTCATTAAAATATGGAACTATGTTTGTTGCTTTATTAAGCCTAATCAACCATTATTGAGGGATTAAAAAAGCTTAAGCATACTTAGATAATGTCTATATATAGAGCCTCACCCAAGCTTGCAAAAGCCTTTGGTTCATTTGGTGAGTTGCTAGAAAGAAAAAGAGAGAGAGAAGTTAAGAGCTTAAAAAGAGAAAAAGAGAAAACACTTAGTATTCTTAAGAGTTTATAAAAAGAAAACACCAAGAGGGCTTGAAGGTAGTACATGGCAACTAGGGGATGTTCTTGGATGTCATATAACATCATTTCATACTTTGGAAAGAAAAGAAAAGTAGCTCACAAATCCAAGAGGTATAAAAATACCTAAAACCCTAGTTTACAAGCTTCTCTTACGGTTTATGTGATTTCTATGGTAGAAAACTAATAGCAAAGCCCTAAATGTTTATATGCATCTTAGACTAGTAAATCTAGGGTTTAATAGATTTAACATGTGTATTTATGTGTATTATTATGAAAAGTTTTGCAAAAAGTATGAAAATAATTTTACCGACGGAACCCTAGTCGATAGTGTGATTCAAAACTTTATATTTTGAAACCTACATGTTGTATGTGTGATTTTATTTTTTCACATGCTATATATGTAAGTTAAGAGTAGAACCTCGTTGGTTTCATGTAAAAATGATCAAAAATGTGTAAGTTCTGATTTTTTGAACCAAATGAGTTCACTATCAAACCCTAACACCCAACAATCCACTTTATGCAAATTTTTCGTGACCTAAATATGTCCAAAAATTTGGAATGGAATCTTATAGTTCAAAAAGATACGAATTCAACAAGACCAATTTGAGGTCATTTGAATTTATAAATTTTATTTTATTCAAGTTTGTGCAAAGGAGGTAAAATTAGAAAATAAAATAGCAAAACTGCAAAATCTCTAGAAGCAGGCACTTAGGCGCCTGTTCCTGCACCACTTTAAGCGCCTAGGCACTGATGGAGGGGCCCTTGCTGCTACTGTTTTGGTCCGTTGCTGCTTTGAGTCTGTTCGAGTCAGTTTTAATTAATTAAACAAGTCGTATAATGTTTTAAATATTAATATTATAACGACCCCAAATCCGGGTTCCTTGAACCCTAGACTTGGTACGTCACGATACATCATCTTCATACATGTTCTATAACTAATGCGGAATATATAAACATAAATTGTTTATTCTACAACATTTCCCAAAGTTTCTAACCTTAACTTACATATATACCTTTAGATTCATAAAAAGGTTTACAAAATTACTTACATCATATAACAATTTAGTTATCATGCATAACACTATAATCTTGTCTTTTGCTTCTGTCACCGTCTCTCCTCGGACATTCGTATTATTCTGAAATTTGTTATCATGATATAGCAAGAGTGAGCAACGACTTTGCTCAGCAAGTTTAAATACAATAACGATATATCATGATTGAAAGAAAGAATAAACTTTCGAATTTTCAACAATGTAATAATTGTGAAAGAGTACGAATCATAATTTCAATAATTGAATGACTGAATCAATTAATGTTGAGTGTCAATAATGACCATGAACAAATTTAACTGAACCTTATGGTAATGAAGGTGATCAGCCTTTCATACCTGATGAACACATGCAACATGCACTATGTGCGAATCAACAATTTAAAGAGGTGGAATAATTATACAGAATTAAACCACTAGCATGCTTGAAACATAATAACTTGAGATCGAGTTAGGAACTTGAATAATAAAATAATATATCCTGCTCGAATATAAATTGAGTAGGGTTTAAGAAAACTTGCATGTCTGCTCAGCTACAATTAATGTCTAGCTTTAACTAACTGGCTTTGAAAGACCTAACATTAGTAAAGTTGGTCTAATAATTAGTACAGCGTATTTGTACAACTATACGCTCATTAAAAACTTATCTACCACACATAAGTACTAACACATAATTTACATCAGTCAAAACAATATTATTAACCTTATAGACCCTCAATCAAATTAGGTTAATAATTTAATAAATTAAAAAATATTTTTCTTAAGTGTTGGACACTTATTAAACTATTAAACAATTTATTATAATTGTTTAAACAAAAGAGTTAAAAGACATTTTCTTTATTTCATTTAATTACTATTTAATATTAATTAAATAGTAAGTAATTAACTACTTTTAGTTATTATTTAATAGTAAATAATAACTTACTAGATTTATTTATTATTTAAAGTTAATCAAATAATAAATAATTATATCATAGTAAAAATAATCGAATATCTTTAGTTATTATTTAATAATAAATAATAACTAACTACCTAGATTCATTTATTATTTAAAGTAAATTAAATAATAAATAATACAATTATATAGTAAATACTCAAATATCATTAGTTATTATTTAATAATAAATAATAACTAACTGAATTTATTTATTATTTAAAGTTAATCAAATAAGAAATAATTAAATAATCAATCTTAGTTGTCTTTAATTATTATTTAATAGTAATTAAATAGTAATTAATTAATTTATCATCCTTGTTTATTATTTAATATTAATTAAATAATAAATAATTAATTTAATCATAAATTCAGAAGATATAATATTAAACTAACTAGATTAATATTTAAAACATTTAAATATTAATCCTAAATACTTATTATATTTGAAAAAATATAATATTAAACTAACTAGATTAATATTTACAACATTTAAATATTAATCCCAAATACTTATTATATTTGAAAAATATAATATTAAACTAACTAGATTAATATTTACAACATTTAAATATTAATCCTAAATACTTATTATATTTGGAAAATATAATATTAAATACCTAAATATCATTCTTGTATTATTATTATTTTTGTTATAATTTTACATTAAATTTTAAATATTTAAATTAATTAAAAAATTATCCAGAATGGCAAAATCGTAAATAAACTGAAAAACCGTACGGAGGGGCAAACCCGTAATTTCACCGGAAGCTGCTACCGCGCATTGCGCGAGCCTAACTCCAACAGGCCCCAAAACGGTGTCGTTTTGGAGACCCGGAGCCGGCCTCCGCGCGTAACGCGCGGAGTAATTTTTTTTCTATTGCAAAACGGCGTCGTTTGGATCCGCTATGCACAGTCAGCTGCTGGCGCGCAATGCGCGACCAGTCTTTTTTTTCTTTTTTAAGCAGATCTTCCACAGTACCGAAAATACACCACTTAACAAAAATTATACCTTCAAATAAGCTTTAACTCCTCAATAAAAATTCAAAAAAATTACCAATCACTTAATATCAATTTATAACATGAAAATTTAATTTTTCATTATTTAATATTAAAAAAATTTTATAAAAAATTTTACATCACTTAAACTACCACAAATCATAACTTTTTGTGTATAACTCCATTTTGAGTGATTCAAACTTTGTTTTTCTCATGATTTAATGTTCTATCATATTATAACATTAAATCTAAATTTTATAAAAATTATTTTTGGACATTATTTTGAGACTTGATTTAACACACCACCAAATACATGTTTTTAGCATATAAATTATACCAAAATACAAATCGAGCATATTAAACTCAAGCATGGCATAAATATTACTACTATATATTATTAACTACATTAACATATTTATACTCACATGTTGGTTTATTTAATTTAAAAATAAACTACATTTAAAATAACAATTACCTCATTTTAATGGCTATCTTCATTTTTCTTCCAAAATGGGTTGTGAAGGAGGATGACATGAACCAAAAATTCCTTCTCCTTCCTTATCCTTGTTCTTAAATATTTTCTCTCTAATTTGAAAAGTGAAAGAAGAAGAAATGACTAACAATTCTCTCTCTCTAATGACTTAAGTCTTCCATGATGTATAGATATATATCTTATATCTATGAAATTAGATCAACACAAGCTAGCTATTGGATACTTACATAAGAAAGTTAACCCATACCTTAGTTGGTGAGGATTTTGTGGGAAAAGTCTCACCAAAAATCAAAGCAAGCAACCTAATTATTAAATGAGAAATAATAAAATAAAAAGAAAATCATTTCACACACTCTTCCTCCTCCTTGCCGGCTGATGGATTCCATTGTCCCACAAAAATTGTCATAACTCATTTTTTTAAAATAAATAATAGTTTAAACAATTTAATTTCAAGTGGGCTCAAGCTTTGGGCTTTATTTAAAATACCAATTGAGCTCCTATTAAAATGTTTGGGCTACTAATTAGTCAAGTCCATTTAATTTATCATTGGACTATTTAATTATAACCCAAATGATTAATTATTAATTTTGTTACACATTAATTATCCAATCCATAATTAAATAATAATTGAATTGATTAATTAATTAAATACTCTAACCCATTAATATTAAATTACTAAATGGACTAATAATATTATTAATAATATTTTACATTATTTACATTAATTAATTATCATATTAATTAATTTATAAAATTTAATTCACGCATTATATTCAATTTAATTGAATATTTAATTAATGACAACTTATCAATTATTTTGATATTAAAACTTTAGAGTGTGTTCGCTAATAATAATATATATAATCTATCTATATTATTTATACACATTACTTTACATTAAAAATAATTTCACAATAAATTATGAAATTAAACTAAATACAATATATAATTTAATATATATTATTTAGGCCATAAATTAAATTATTTAATACATTTACATTAAATAATTCATTTCTTATCAATTATGGAAATAAATCCATTTACCCGAAAATACATTAAAGTAATAATATATTTACCCAATTTCTTATTTAAATTATTTATTAAATTATTTAATTAATATTACACAAATAATTGTATAATAAAATTTCTCACTCCCATAAATCATTTACAATGATTTATTTAATTATATAATATATTCATTTAATATATTCAATTACTATTTAAAATTACTCAATTAATTTAATCCCTTTATATATATGTACACATATATGAAATTAAATATTGTACAATATATAATTACTATTCTCCCTTAATTAAATCAACTATTTGATATAATTAATAATTATATAATTTACATAATTATTCCTCACAAATAATTTATCAACAATTTGCATAATTGTTGATTAATGAATATAATTAATTCCACAATAAACCTTTTAATTCAATTCGGATTAATTTAATATTAATCTATCTATTTATCACAATTTAATTAACCATTAAATTATGTTACTAAATATGCACGCATATATATATTCATATAAATACATATTTAATTTACACGCAACCACGTCGCATAATTACATAACTCCACTAATTAATTTTCTTAAGTTAATTAGACTTGCTGTTAGTCAAGTTTATTGAATTATCACTTTACTTGCTAACTTATCAAAAATTTTGATATCACCATATCTAAGTTAGTCCGTTAAATTTAATTTGGACCTCTATTTATCTATCACTACTAGGTTATCAAACTCCAACCTTTATTAAATATTAAATATTAAATATTTTATTTCTAATTCATTTAAATATCCGGGATATTACAAATATAATTAATATAGGACCCCGAATAAATTAATTATTTATTATTTAAATAACTTTAAATAATAAATAAAGTAAACTAAGAATATTTAAGGTAATTAATTATTATTTAAATAATATTAAATAATAATTAAAAATAATTTATCATTTATTATTTATTATTTAATTGTTATTAAATAATAAATAAAGGGAATTAAGACTAATTTATTTTGAATTAATAAATAAAGTAGATAAAAATAATTAAAAATAATTAAATTATTTATTTATTATTTAATTAATATTAAATAATAAATAAAGCAATTAAGTTCATCAATTAATATTTAAATATTGAATAAAGTTAATAAAATAATTATTTATTATTTAATTAATAAATAATGGTAAATAATTATTAAATTATTATTTAATTGATATTAAATAATAATTAAAGAAGAATAAAGTTAATAATCTAATTAATTATTATTTAATTGAACTTAAATAATAATTAAAAAGGGTTAAAATTAATAAACTAATTATTTATTATTTAATTAATATTAGATAATATATAAGGGTGATTAATTAATTAATTAATTAATATTAAATAATAATTAAAGGAGATTAAGGTTAATAAACTTATTATTTAATTAACATTAAATAATGAGTATAATCATTAATTAATTATTATTTAATTAAAAATTAACTAGTAATTAAAGGAGAATATAGTTAACAAAATAAATAATAGCCTTTAAATAATTAATTATTGTATAACAATAATTAAGGATAGTTATCATTTATTATTTAAATAATATTTAAGAATAAATGAGGTAATGAAACAATTACAATAAATTGTTTAAGAATTTAAATAATTATATAAAGATGTTTAAAGCTTGTTAAGTCAATATTACTTGAAGAGAAGTAATATTTGACGGTTAAATCATTTATCTAAATACAACTAAGTGTAAATTATATGAAATTTCTTGCAATGTGCTATGTAATGATCATCGGTGATTAAATGTTAGGTAAATAGTAAACTTAAATGTTTAAGTGTACAATTATATACTGTACTAATTGATAGGCCGACGTTATCAATGTTAAGTATTTCAAAAGTAGTTTAATTAAACTGAATTAGTAGTTCGTCGTGAACAAGGTAAGTTCTCTATCTTACTTAAATTTAAATTGAGATAGTTTCCAAATTCAAGCTCGAATTATTATTTCTAAATAATGTCAGTGGGTTAATTATTGTAAATTACTCCACACAAATGATAATTATTGATATTCGCACTTTGTGCTTTTGAATTCATGTTATATTATTGAACTGTGAAATAGTTAAAGTTTTTCATTCATGAACTGTTTAAAGAAATATTTTATGCTATTTGTTCCGACTAGACATATGTATGTAATACTTTTGAAAGCTATCCAAACCAGTAGTTGGTGCAAATCCTCAGACTGAAAGAGCAACCCTTGATAAGGGAAATATAAGTGTCAGTTATCCGATGCACCAGAGTTTAAAGTTATGCATACACATGGTGTACAAGAGGCTGATCCCCTTAAGTACAAACTGATAGATTAAAATATAAAATGGTCAGTCAAATGAGTGATTCCTTGAAAATGTTCATGGTCTATTAGACCACTTAGCAGTAAATAATCAATATTCCTTCTTTTATTATAACTTTGATTATATTGTTTAGTTATTTTAAATCGTTAATTTATTCAATTGTCATTCTTATTCATTCATGATATATCTTCATTATTCATTTTAAACTTGATGAGCAAAGTAGTTGTTCACTCTTGTTATATCATGAACTAATTGAAGCTAAGCAAGAAACTTCCGGGAAGAATATATAAAGGCAAGGGTAAAGCTAAGGTGTAGCTGATTTATTGAGTAGTTAGTTTATTTATGTTTAACTTATGTAACACGAACCGTACTGAATATTTTGTAATTTGTGATGACTTTATTTAATGTTTAAGATATTGGGATTAGTGAAATCGTGTATTAATGAACAACATATGTTTATTTTTTTCTCATTAGTATATATATATATATATATATATATATATATATTGGCTAGTGATGATTGGATGTTTATTATTGTAAGCACTAAGTTTGAGGTAATGAAACCCGGATTTGGGGGCGTCACAGTTGTGCATTTTTTCTTTGTCATTCTGCGTAAAATAATTTTTACCAATGAATCCCTTTACCATTTAATTAACTTATATGCCTTCAATATATTTTGGTCACGCTGCTTTTATATCCTACCTGTAAATCTCAAGTTAGCTACAAAACGCCTAAGAAAATACTCAAAAAACTTCTTATGACTCAATAGTGAGTATAGGGACTTCTCTAGTCCATAGACCTACTATTATTATAAGGGTTTCAACACACGTTGACAAACAACTAAGTGATTCTGATATACCTAAACAACCAGGTGATTCGACAGTAGCAGTGACATTTTGTATAACAAATTTGCAGGTAAAAGTTCTTTAATACTATCAGTTTAGTACTTTAATTGAATTGCTTCACCAAAGAAGTGTCATGTGTTGCGTAAGTTGTATTTTACTAAACAAATAGTCATTTGGTACAAGTCATTTGGGTACTTAGGTTTGACAACTTTGGTGATTGGTATATCTTCTAATTTGATTTTTTTCTTGGCACCTTCATGTCCTTTCTAATTTTCTAATTTTGCTTATTAAATTCTTGCATCTTGGGACAATCTCTGACTCTGATCTGTATTTAGTGAATAATTTATTTTTATTTTTTGGGGGGCATACCTTATAAGTTGCCTAATTCGTGGGATAATCTTAGACCCAATTGTTGGCATGCACACACATACATAAATAAAAGAATATATTGTACGAAAAGAGAAACTACAAGACAAGTAGTCCCCCACCCTATTAAAAGGAAAAAATACAAATACAAAATAATTTAAAAAAAAAACAAAAAAACAAAAATCTCTCCTTATAAAGATCATAAACTGAAAATTCCCTGAAACTCAAATATTAATTATAACATATTCAACTCAACTTTAGCCATTGCGTTATTATTGAAAGATTTATATAAAAAAAATTATTTACAAAAAAAGATATCATTCTCATAGCATAAATTACTAGATTTGCAAGCTTGCACGTGCCCTGTGACAACCCAAAATTTCGAATATATTTTATAAGAATTTAATATATATAAAATTCTTATTATAAGATGAAAATGGTCAAATGAATAAAATATATATTTAATTTGGAATATGTGATATCTGTGGTGGATAAAATATGTATATATTTAAATGTGAAATATATACAATTATTTTAAAAAGGAAATTTAATGGTTAATTAAAACTATTAATTAATTAATTGGAATTAGTTATGAAATTGTATTATGTTATGGAAAATATGGTTATGTGTATTATATATACACCTATATTTGAAAAATTGGGAATTTATAGTTAAATACACTATTGAATTCATTGATTTGAATTAACCAAGGAAATGAAATATGAGAGCCAAGAAAAATTAATAAATCAATATTAACTAATTGGTATTGAGTTAAGATTATAATATAAATTAATATAATGTGTAAGCCTTGAATGGCAATGGAGTCTTTATGAATTAAATTTCATAAATGTGTAATTAATTCACTTAAATGAAATAGTGAATTAATGAATATATATTATATTGTGATAACCCGAATATTAGCAATATTTCTTTTAAATGAAATATTAAATGATTTAATAAAGGTTAGCTATTAAAACCTAGTTTGAGAAGCGAAAGGTGTATAGAAATGATTAAAATATTTTAATCTGATATGTGTTAGGAAGAACATATATGGTATATTACATATATTGAAAAGTAAGGCTTTTGATTTAAAGGCTCTAGAAAGAAATTGATATGTGGAATTAATTCGTGTCGAGATATGAGAGTAATAAATACATATGAGTGTATATTTAGTTACCAATGTATATGGAACGAAAAGGAAGGACACGTAATTTAAGGTAGTAATTTCATGAATATATATTGAGTTATAAATTAAATGAAAATGAAGAGAAGAACCATGCAAATTATTTTGGCAAATTACATAAGTTACGATTTGTGAGGTGTTAATTAATAGACTTAATTAATATAATTATGTTATGATAGGCCTTGATTGTTATGTAAAGAGTTTTAACTAATTAAGAAATTAATTTAATTAACTATGTCATGGAATAAAGATTCAATAATTA
Source organism: Hedera helix (assembly GCA_947179155.2). Lineage (NCBI taxonomy): Eukaryota > Viridiplantae > Streptophyta > Magnoliopsida > Apiales > Araliaceae > Hedera > Hedera helix. The sequence goes on from OX359276.1 coordinate 33,139,250, forward strand.
TTTCATAGCCCAAATTAGTAATTTGGGAAGGTAAAGGTCTGTGACATTTTATTTATGAAAGACCCAAATGAATTTAAGATTTAAACCCAAGCCAATTTATTGGGCATTTCAGGTAGCAATATTAAAGGTCCAGAGTTATTTATTCACTCCTAGAAGCACAACTTCAGCAGACTTTTAAATTTTTTTTAGCACATTTCGGTGGCTTGATTAATTGAAGGGAAGTTATTTTAACTCAAATTAAGTCAACCCAAGGCATGGGAACATTAAAGCTTAAGTTTTGGTTAGCCTTGGTATCAATTATGTGCTTCCTGTCGGCAACCTTCTTGTCTTCTTTCCAGCCCAAAACAAAGTATCTCCCTTGTTATGTAGGAATGGTCTACTATGACACTCATTTTGGGACAAAAAGGGGCAGGGGACAAGGAGCTGTATTCTGCAGAAAGAAGTCACGTGAGACAAGATGAAAGTGACTAAGAAGCACCCATAGCAGCTGGAAGAGCAGTCTACAGACTCCTTTAGGGGTCACCTAAGGGATAGATAGTTTAGTATGACTTATAGGGGTTGGAAGTAGGGGATATACTAGCTTGTGCATGCGGCTGAGAAAAGGAGAAGAACTGATATTGTACACCAACCATTCAGCTCTCACTAATTCATTTACTAGAGGAGAGCAAGATAAACAAAAAAAAACAAACAAACAAAGAAATCATAGTGAAGAGGAAGAAAAGTTTCGGGTGCCGGGAAAGAGAAGAAGATTAGAAGCCAGCTGCAGTTAGCATTCCATCCTAGTGACCATAAATCAAGTCTTTCAATCAAAACCCAAAGGTATAGAAACATCATACTTAATTCTCAATGAAATTTAGGTTCATGGCTATGTTTATTGGTTTTTATTTTTACCTTGATGGCTTGTTGTGGGAGGATTGTTGTGAACCTTGTGGTGGATCATGATGGATCCAGGACGTATAAGGTGATGAATGGCTGGAGTTTATGCATTTATTACATGTGTAAATATTAGTAACATGATGATTCCAAAGTATGCACATGATGTGCTTGACAGAATGCCTGCAAGAATATATTTTTTGCCAAGTGTGAATGTTAGTTTACAAACAAATGAAGGAACGAAAGATGTTTTCAAATTGAAAAAGAATAATGACATGTGATTTTTGAATCATTGGAACCCAAGCTTTGAAACATGAATTTCCAACAAAATAATGTATTTTGCGTTATGTGTTTGTGTTTTAAGTACATGATAATGATGGGCTCTAGTATAAATTTTAATCATACGTATAACACCGTGAGATGTGATAGAGCAGATCTGGGCAAGAAATTCCATGAAAACTCGCCGGAAAATCTGCCCAGTCGCCGGAGAAGATGACCGGAAAGTCGCCGCCGGCGAACTTTTCCGGCCGAGACCGTTTCTCTATTTTAGAGGCGGAATCTGGAAAAAGTTCCTTCTACAAAGTTGTAGATAATTAAATTTTGTGTGGAATGGACATAAGATTCATAATTTTCGGATAAACGGGCTAATTATTATGATTTTTGGAAGTTTCAGCACTTTAAAAATTATAAATAAATTATAGAAAAATTATTTTGTTCTGAAAATTATTTTTCAGTAATGTTGTGATATTATTTTAGAATTTCTGGAAACTTTCGGTGAATTTTGAAGAGCTTAGATATTTATTGTATTTTAAGACTATTTAAAGTTAATTTAAAAATAGTGGAAATTCATAGAAAATTCTATGAATGTTAGAAAATTATGAAACTTGGTGAAAAATCTTATAATAATATAAGATAAATATTGATGGTATTTGGAGGATATAAAAGTATGTTGTATTATTATTTCTATTTTAAAGCTATTAAATAATAGTTTTTATAAATAGAAATAATTATAGAAAATTATCGGACGATATGAAAAATATGAAAATTGGCATAACTTGAGTTCTTCAACTCCGATGATCACAAAATTTAAACTGGAACTTCTTGTTATCATTTGTGAGATTCTGTCCAAAGATGGTTATTTATTGATGTATAGAATGAAAGTTATAATATTTATTAGAACTTATTATTTTAAAAGTGAATGGAAATAACTCTTTGTGTGTAACTCAGAAAAATATAATTTTTTTACTGGAGCTAGATGTTCATAACAGGAGTTTACTGTGAAAATTTCGTAATTTTTGGACAGAGGAATAATTTATGATAAATGTAGTCATTTCAGACTATTTTGGCCTATTTAAAAAAAAAATAGTAAATGAAATTGAAAAATTCCAGAAAAAAAAAATATGTGTTCATGAGGATATCATATACTGATGATTCACAGAAAAGAAAACATTTCTGAATGGTTGTGGTATTTTTCATATAAATGTTTGAGTTATGAATAAATGAGAATATTAAGTTAAATGAAGATTAAACATTATGTAAATATGATTTTATTGACAAATGGTCTTTTTATGATATGTTCAGATTTTATAAGAGTATGTGGGTCATTTGTAATAAAATGTTATGTGTATATCATTTTACGTTTGTTAGAGATAAAAGAAATAGTATTGAATAAACAATTAAATTAAATTGTTTATAAGTTTAACAAATAATTAAAATATTATTAAACGATTAATAATATTAGTAAGAGATTAAAATGTTATTAAATACCGAATAATATTATAAGATGATGATTAGTGATTAAAATATTATCAAAGAAAGATAATATTACTAATAAGTTAATGAATTATCTAATGTTTGATTATGTGGCTAAATGTTAGATAATTTATTGTAAGAATAGTTGTATTATGAGTTAAGATATGATTTGCTGATGGAAAGATCAATCTTATAAATGATAGGTTTTTTCATAAGAGATTAAATTAGATTGTGTAGCAGAAATCGACGGACAAGGCAAGTTTTCCTAACTCAAACTCGAGTTATTATGTTTCAAGAATGCTAGTGGTTTAATTATTAAAAATTATTCCACATCTATGATTATTGTTATTCGCACTTAGTGCAAGTCTTATATGTTTATCAGGTATGAAGGCTGATCACCTTCATTACCAAAGTATCTGTTCATGGTCATTGTTGGCCACTCAGTAATATTGATTCAGTTATACATGTATTGCACTTCAATTAATACTCTTTCACAATCATGATATATTGTTGAAAATTCGAAAGCTTATTCTTTCTTTCAATCATGATATATCTTTATTGTATTTAAACTTGCTGAGCAAAGTAGTTGCTCACTCTTGCTATATCATGATAACATTTCAGTTAAGTCCAAGTGCATCAGGAAGGACAAAACCAAGAGGAAAGTTCAAGAGTAACTTGATATGCACTAACTATTATGTTATCCTAGAAAATGATTATGTGAACCTTTTGGGTTATTAAGGTATGTATTAAGTTAAGGTTGTAGACCTTGGAAAATGTGGTAGAATCATTTGAATAAACATCGTATGTTTATATTTATTACGCGTTAATTATATAAGGATGATAAGATGGTATATTGAGATCATTATACATATGATCTCAAGGTTGTAACAGGATTTTTAAAGGTTGCGATTACTGAGACAGAATTTTGATAAAGTTCTAAATAAATCTGTTTAAACAATTATTTTATGGTTGTAATTTATGTATGAGATAATAAAGGTTGTACTATTACTAGTTAAACTCAGGAATGAGTGTACTTTTGACGGACCAGGTCCGGGGTTAAAGGAACCCGGGTTTTGGGGTCGTCACATGCCCTGCACAAGTTTTAAGGCTTGTTTGACTTAAGTCCACAGTTTAGATTTTGCTACCATCCCCAAACTAAACTGCGACTCATAATTAATTTAGCTATTCAATCACAATTTAGATGACAAGTATATCTTATAAGACTAGAATATATAATTTTATTTTTAAACTACAAACCATGCGCGATCTGTTATAAGACTAGAATATACAATTTTATTTTTAAACTTCATACCATTCGCGATCGCCACCAAAATACAGCTGCAAAATATTACATACATGCAAATGTACAGAACTTTTATTACAAGTTTACAACATATAGTACGTTCACAATCATATCCTTAAAACCTATCCAACTATCTATACCAATAAATATACAATCCCCAATCAACTTTATACATATGTACTTTAGTTATTTGCCTATTTTAAATACCCTAGATTTAAGCATAAGTATAAATAATCTATTCTAAATTATCTTCCATCTTACTCTGTGACACAAAAAAGGTGCATGCGTCATACAATAAGAAATGACAATATATTCTTGTACTTTCTGTTCTTGAATCATTATGCCACAAAATTTTGTAACAGTTGAGCAGCAAACCTCTTCTTGTTTTGAATGTTTATGTTTTCGTAAGCAGGATTCGAATGTGAAGCTTGCAGGATGTGAATTCCATTGAAATGATTGTCGATATCTTCTGTTTCATGTCGGCTTCCAAACTGAATGGTTTGATTTGAGAGATAGTTTTCGCAATGTGGAAGGCCAAGACTAAGCGAAACGCCGTTCCCATGAAAGTTTGTTGTTAATTGCTCCTCATATAGTCCGAATCCACTACTTGTTCCTCCTAGGAATTCATTGATTATTAATCCTTTGTTTGTATCAGTACTATGCTTTGTGTCCATGTCTGTGGAGAGGATAGTCCTAGTTGGGGAGTTTTGCATTTCGGATCTTGATGATTTTTTTGGAGTGTTGATGAAAAAGGGTGGTTGAGATTGAAAGGAGATTCCAGTAGGTGAAGTTGAGATTTTTGTGGGGGAACTGTTGTGATTGATTTTGTGTTCTTGTTTGGAATTTAGGGTTTGGATTTGATCGACTTGGATGTTTGTGATGTCTTGTGGAGTGGTGAATTTTGAGTTGGATTGTTGGTTGGTTTCAGTTTTGTTTGTGTTTTGGCCTGAGCCGTTTTGTTGTTCTTGTTCTTTGAATTCTTCCATGTACATATCCTCAACCATTGGCTTCCAGAGGCGAACTCGAGCATTAATGAACCAGTTAGACACCTGCAATTTAAGAAAATTATTAGCTCCAGTCTTATAAAAAATATTAGAGAAATGTTACGACAACCATAATCGTACTCCTAATTTGTATACCTGATGCAACACGTCAGTAGGTTAAAAAATGCTCAGTTTAACACACTTAACATTGATTAAAAAGGATCTAGATCAAGCGAAGTCAGCACTAGTCAATCCATAGTAAAGAGTTGATATAGCACGGGCAGGGATTCGGATTCTATGAAGTTGTCATATCTAGTGGCATCACGATTTACTTCTAGCAGATACAGATTTTAATTAATTTATTTTAGTAAAACAAATAAATTTTAATGATACAAGGGACTAAACAATCATTCAATTATTTATCTCTCATTTGGTTTGGAAGAGTAGATTTACAATATTCATCGTTACAAATATTCTATCCACTGTAGTAGTAGCAACTAACAAAATTAAAATCAATTTCAACAACAAATAAACTCGATACGAATTAGCGTTATTCTTGTTAACCAACTTTTGAACAAGTTCACTAATCCTTTTCACATTAAAAAATTTAGAATATTTTTCACATCTACAATATGAGTCTCAAGTTCATCAACAACACCCCAAAATCCCCATCTTGAAATTTCAATAATTAAAACTTTACAAATTGAATCAATCATTCCTTGTCAAATGGTGAGAAAGATTTATTTGGATCAAAATACATCATACATGAGAGCATAAATTCAAATTTATCCAAGCATTATTTTAATTTTTTTGCCTTCTTATTTTCACACTTTTTTTCTACCTATATAATAAAAAATAAAAATAAAATACCTCTAAGATATTTTGGTCTAGCACATGCTGTCCAAAGCATAGTTCCGCCGCTGACTATATGTAATTCATGAGCTTTTGTGTATTGTTACAACAAATGTTGCACCGTGTTGAGTCACGAAGAAGACGTTAAATTACCAAAATAACATATGCAACCTTTGTTATAACTAACACACAAAAGTTATTAAGTTACATATGGTTAGAGATGTGGCAAGTTCATGAAATCTAAATCCAGCGTATAGTTGCATTGTTGGGTATCAAATTAAGGCAGTCCAAAATTAATAAAATGCAACCCTGTACTATACATACAATTGCAACTCTTTCTTATGAATTAACTAAAACCAAGCTTCACCAAATCCGAATCCATCAACTACATACATATACCCCATAGTATAGAAGCAATGAAAAGAATAAAATGCATTATGAATGGTATATAGTTGATAGTCATGCGTATACATACCTGGCTCCTAGTAAGCCCTGTTTGCTTAGCAAGCATGTGTTTATCCGAGTCCTTAGGATAGCTGCATAATGAAACTTAAAACTTGATTATCAGTTACTAACAATAATTCACTACATAGAAGCTTATGCTGAATCTTTAAATTGAATTCAGTCTCATCCATGTTTTGGAAGAATTGGTGCCGAGTACTACTTATGCATTTAAAAAATTAACGATAAATAAATAACTACATAACACCTGCTAAAAATACATAATATGTGACAGGAGATGGGATAGAGGATGTGACAGAAGATCTGGACTCTCTTAATTTCATGTAAAACTACTTACGGATGCAAGAAATGCTCAAACAGCCAAGCACGAAGAACCGAAACAGCCCTTTCAGGCAATCCTCTTTGCGGCCTCCAAGCATTTTGTTGCATCATTCCCAATTGTTGGAGCGCCCGTTGTTGTCGAATCTGATGATCGACAAACTTCAGCCTTGAACCCTCAACTTTTCCTGTCAAACAAATTTCGTCTTCGCCTAAGCTCTTACTTGTGGCCTTGATTTGTGCAGAAATCGCATCTTTTAAACACCGGAATTGCTTTGAGATTGTTTGTAAGGCAAGAGCAGTGTATGATTTAGCAGACCCCAGTCCTGCAGCTTGCTCAAATGAAGTCACAACTATTTGCATTTGCTGATGGTACTGTCTGTATCTTTGCTCCACCTGAATTGAATGTGATTAATGACATAAAATTAGGGTAAAATAAGTTGAGCTTTTAAATTGTGCTGCTTAATATTTTAGACTAAAATGCATAACTGTACCTTGAGTTTATAATTTTGTGAAGATATAGTACCAGATTTTATAATATAGCAAATCACTATTTCATAATAATTAGTAGTGCAAAATTATATCATATTTTTCTTATGCTAAATATAGCTTACATTAAAAAAAGTACAGTTGTTAGTCCTTTCTTTCAACCGAATTAATCCTTTTCGCTACGCTCGAATCGCGCCTCACCTTCGCACCTCACCTTATACTAATAATTGTACTTAGGGGTTTGCTAATTTATCAAACTCAAAAGATGAAATAATCACACATGCACAAACACAAGGGAGAGTTTTGCATTTTAATCATATTTACATAACTTGTTTTCAAATGATCATTTAGATGTAAAGGTCATAACGAGTTCCTAGCAAAATTATATGCATGCAAAATAAGAGCAAGATGCTGTGGGGAAATTTATCCCTAAGAAACTATACTGCTATAACCATTAATTAAATGTTATGTGTTTGATATGTCAACTTGTTTAAAATAGACTGATCTTCTGTAGGAAAATGATTATAAAATAAAAGAAAGAAAGAGAAAAATTCTCTAAGTATTCAAATTTATTGCTAGTCTTTGGTCTTTGGATTCAAGATTTCTTGATCCAGTAGGACCATCACTTATTTGAAATTCTATACTAAACATCTAGATTAATTAGACTTTGAGTTTGAAGGAAGAATAAAATAAAATATTAAAAAAGAAAACATAAAGAGTCTTCTAGCAGGTCCAACTAGTTAAATATTGGATAACCATGCATACAAATAAATACACGATTTACTAAGATTTAATTATGCCTTTTTATCATGAATAGGAATTAAGAAATGGAGAGTGAGGGAGAGAGGATTTTCCTCCACTTGTATTTGTTTCTGTTCAAAATATCTAAATTTGAGATGACTAAAAAATACGAGGATCATATTTTACCGACAAAAACCCAACTAAATGATTTGCTTTATGAGAGGCAGTTGATAGCAGTGTTAGAACAAAAATGATTTTGTTAAAATAATCAGTGTTATTTTAAATATTATTGTTAAAATATTTATAAAATTATCTTCAAATATATATTTTCACCCTACCATTTTGTCCGATAATATCAATAAATGCTCACAGAAACAAAACTCCTGATGCTCTTTTGATTTCGAATATCAAACTTAAATCATGACTACCAAAAAAAGGTATACATACGTACGTACGTACATATATATATGTGTATTTGTGTACGTACCTCATCAAGCATGCTAACAAGCTTAGCCTTCTTCATCTGAAACTCTTGTTTCTCAGCCGTTGTAAGCTCACTCCGGCGCTTCCCTCCGGTTGAACCTTCATCGGGACTAGCAGCCATTGATTCTTTATTACTATTATTATTATTATTAACCTTCAACATCTCTTTCATTTCCTCAGCCTTAACTACATGACCTCCAACACTAACAACTTCATCCAAAACCTGTTGTGCAACTTTCAAATACTTGGACCCCAAAATCAAACTTTGCATACCAAAATTCCCATTAGATACCCCTGACACCGACGACGACCCCTCGCCGCCTCTGGGCGATATCACCGGAGGCGGCCGATAACCCGGCTGCTCGGACGAGAGGCTCAATGACAAACCTTGCTGTGTGGCTTGTCTATTAAATGTTTCGACGCTGGTGGGCCCACCACAACTGTTTATTGTTACTGCTGCTGGTGGTGGAAATTGTGGGTGGCTTCCGGTGGCAGTGCTGTTTTGATCGTTGGGGCCCCACAGGTTGTAGTGAAAACGAGGGGCGATTCCGGCGAAGGGTGTTGGGATTTCGTCGGAGTTGGGTGGTCCGGAAGTTGTGGTTGCGGTTGGGAGGGGGATGCCGACAAAGTGTTGGGTTTGAGGTGGCGGCGCGTGGGAATTGAGGAAGAGCATGTTGGGTTGGGATTGTGTGTCAGAGTAGGCTGATATGTAATTAGGGTTCATCAGATAAAGTGTCTGCAGGCTATCAGCTTGGATTTCTGAGCTCCCATGAAAGTAGGCTGCCATTAATTTATATCAAAAGGGCAAATTTTGGTAATAATTATTCCAAATTCAGAAATGGTACTATTGTTCTTCTGTTTGTAGTACTATACGAAAGTTTCAAATTGAAGCCTGCAGAAAAGTAAGAGAAAATTTATGATGATCATGAATCCAGTAAATATCCTAGAGATGGGAAACATTTTATGAACAAATCTATATATAATTCAAGAAATTCAGTCTAATTTATATAGTTTGGGGGTAAAAAGGAACTAAAAGTTTAAGTGAAGAACGAAGAGATTGATTTGTTTAAGGTATGCATGCAAATACTTGAACAAATCTGACACAAATCCCATCAAAGATCATAACCCGTCAATTAAAAAATGAAATTATAAAAGTGACAGAAAAATCAGGGAATTTTTTTTTCGCAGCGTGTGGGATATATATATATATATATATATATAAGAGTTCACTCACTAATGACATGTCTGATCTTTAACTGTCTATGTATCAGGTAGACATGGGAGTCCCTCTCTTGTCAGACTGATGAAATTTTTCTGCAACTTTCTCTTTCTAACTTCAAATGAGGAGGAATATAAATAAATAAAAAGGGGTTGTGGGGTTTATAATTGAAAGGAGTTTCAGAATAAGGATACCCTTTCGCTCCTATATTTATTATCTCTCTCTGTGGAATTTGAAATGGGGAAAAAAAGGACAAGACTAAATAATTGAGAGGTGAAGTATTGGCGTTGTACAGTAGCATAGGGGCCCTATTACTTATCTCTTTAGTTTACTTTTATTTTATTTTTTGTGGTAGGTACATGAGATGGATAAGAAACAAGAGAACTTCTTTGATGACCCTCCATTTCAAAATCATTTGATGTTGGCACGTTAGATGGAAAAACTTTTATATATATATAAGAGTCCATTTATAACAAACATTGACCATAAAATCTAATTAATTGATCATTAAATTTTATATCATTCATTGTAAGATCTGACAATCAGAATTTTAAAAAAATAACACCTCTTTGTAATACAATATTTTGAAACAACTATACTACCATAATAATATATTAGAGAGGGGAAGTTGTCTTTAATTACTTTTAATTTGAAACTAGTGATTTTTTCTTTCGATTTGTGGTAATTAAGTTGTTCTGAAACATAACGTAGTAGAAGGTACTATTTTTTATATTTTTTAATCATGATGTCTAAAGATTTGATGACCAATTAAACTCAATAACCACCCTTTACTATGAATCAACCTCTACATATATATATATATATATATATATATATATATATATATATATATATATATATATATATATATATATATATATATATATATATATGTAGAAAGTGGGACAGGAGAAGCATACAGCTGAAAAACGAGGAAACGTCTAGTTCCACCACAAAGCTTATGATAATAACAAGAAAACAAGCTAGGTTGGGGTAACGTCCCTCAGCTTTCTATAATTCTAAATATCTCCACATATTTTGCTTCTCTCTCTCTTTGACTGCAGCAGCCGAGTCAAGATTATGACTTTTATGTTGCTGGTTAAAGAAAGGGGTGGGCTCAATAAACATATACTCGTTAGTTAGACCCATGTTGATGGGTTCACAAGTCTTTAGCTGTGCATGGCGAAGACTAAACCCTAGTAAGAAGCTAGCTCCAAATTTCGGGCTTTAATCAACCTTAAATATGTTTGGCAAAGATGATAATCAAATGTCTAATTGGGTAAGCAAATGTTAGTTATGTTATTAACAGTGTTGGATAAAAAATGTCTAATTATTAAGTATTTTGCCTTAAGATTAATGCATGATACTTTGCATGAGTTGTTCATGGGAGGGATGGTATTTCACAATGGAGCACAAGAGATGAAGCAACTTCTAGGTCTTCAATAAAGTAAAATAACCATCATTTTTAATTTAGATAAGTCTAGGGACATAAAATTCAAACTCAAAACCAAACAATACATACATCTCAACCATTAGAAAGTGCGGCCTGACACGGATTTTCTTGCCAGATAAATCTAGGGAGACAAAATTCAAACTCAAAACCAAACACTATATTCATTTCAACAATTAAAAAGTGCGGCCTAACACGAATTCATGTGTCAGGCCTTATTTTTTAATGGTTGAGATGTATTTTGTCATCGGATGTTGTGCATTTATACTTTTTCTTAAAAAATGGGGCATAACACACAATGTCATACCATATTTTTTAATAGTTAAGATGAATGTAGTGTTTGGATGTTGTGCACTTATATTTATTCTTCCAACTTACTAAATACAACTTATTAAGTAAAAAAAAATACTTTTTAATAAAAAAACATACTCTCATTTTAGAAAATCTCAAGTCATATTTTCACTTTCAAAATCATCACACCGAGTGAAGGTTGTGCTTTTGGTAAAAGTCACATTATTTTTAAAATCTTACACTCAAAAATGTGTTTTAGCTAAAGTTGGAAGCATAGGCAAAACCAAGGGGGGGAGGGGCATATGACCCCGGTAAGGCTAGAAAATTTGTTCTTCAGCTGATAACTCTAGAAAAGTATATATATTTATGGTATATTTATGAATTATGATATATTGTTTGTGAAATAATTGAAATTATTGAATTAGATTAGTTGATGAAATGTTTGAATTGATGAATGATGAAATTATTATGAAATGTTTAAATTGATGAAATTATTGTGAAATACTATAATTGGGCAAAATGAATTTAAATATAAATTTGAGAAATTGTATATTTATGGTATACAGTATACTGATGGTATACTGATGATATAATGATAATATATTTATTGATTAGTAATTGATATTTTTATTTATTCTAGATTATGGATAAATACTTGATTAAGCGACCAAGAATTGTTGATTCTTTTAATAATCAATTACCAAGTTCCAAAGCAACTGGTGGTATAAAAAATTCACATGTGGAGTTCAATCTGAATGATATTGTTAGTGATTCGGGTTACGTAAATCAATTGGAGTTCAATCCAAATGATATTGTTTGTGATTCGCGGTTACGTATGTCGATTGATCGAGTTGGCTTTGGTTTTACCAGTTACGACTGCTACTGTTGAAAGAGTATTCTCTGTGATGAAAATTGTCAAGACTAACTTGCGTAATAAAATAGGAGACGAGTGGATGAATGACAGTCTGATAATTTATATTGAGAATGATATTTTTTCAACAATTGAAAACGAACAAATTTTGAGACGTTTTCAAACTATGCAGATTCACAAGATACAGTTATCTTCTCTTAGTCGTACAACCGAAAGAAGCATTCGAAGCGTCGATAAATAAAATTTTTTTACTGATATATTTTGATCCACCTCTAAAAATATTTTGGTTCCTCTAAAAACATTCTAGTTCCTCCACTGATTGGTAGTATATATTAAAGCTTCTTCTTTAATTGTTTTACCTCTGGCAGGTCCATGTAGTTTGTAGGAGTATCTTTCTTCAGTAAAAGACTCACTAAGCTTGGGATGCAAGCCATGCAGACATTTATATATATATATATATATATATATATATATAGAGAGAGAGAGAGAGAGAGAGAGAGAGAGAGAGAGAGAGAGAGAAGGCCTTCTCATGATCCATGTACTCCTATTTAGGGTACTTGCATTGTCAAGATTGTTTAGATGTCGTATGTCCGATCTCATATCTCATCTCTTGTATTGTTGTCAAACGTAATGTCTCTACTCGATCCTTTACAGTTAACTTTGTAAAATTACCTGGTATTAACAAATGGGATAGGACAACAATAATAAATTTTAGTAATTTTAATTTTATTAAGGTAATTTTAACAACAAATATGAATTCAGTTATTCAAGTACGTGGCATCTTTTATAAAGAAAATTTCAGAATTATTTTTCTTTTTCCTAGTTGCAAGTTCGAATCCATTGTATAGTAGGTAACAATAATCAAGTTATTCAATATCGCCTAGTCAGTAACAATAATTTGTTTCAACGCACGGATTCACAAAGAAACTACTCCTAACTGACACATTTACTAATTATTTTTCCTTCTTTTTTATTGGATTGGAAGTGATTGAACTACATATAGTACAAAAGGAATAATTACCTCCTTGCTGATCAATGGATGAGAGTCGATCAAGTGGAGCTATACTTTAATTTTAGATCAAATGAATACTTAACATACATATTTATTTCAATATCTTAATTAACAAAGGAAATCTTTGTACTCTTAAACAACACTATAGCATAATGAAAAGGATGTTCACTATAGTAGAGAGTAATATATAAATCTCTAGTGAACAAAGAAGATAGCATTGAAAATTACATATATAAAGATCTAGTGATCGAACAAAGAAGATGCAAATGTGTCATTTCTTTTTAATTTACATCATTATCATCGTAATCATCATCATCGTTTCTTAAAGAAAATATTTAATAAGCAACTAATAGATGGAATCGGTGGTTAGAAAAGGGATTAAGGAAGTTGATTGAAAAGAGGGACTAGTATCTGCTGTATTTTAAGTATTGCACTTCCATTTTTAGATGGTCATTATGGTTACAAGAATCTCTCCCTCTCTTTCTTTTTCTCAAATTTTCTTTTAATTTTTTCATGTTGCTTTTTTAAGAATTGATGCTTAACCATGCGTTTTTTGTACTTTCACTTGGTAAATGTCATGTGTTGCGCTGTATATTTTTACTAGAGTAAATGGGTTGTTTACATTGAGCCTTGTCCCTACAATTTATTAGGCCTAGTGCTCTCAGCCCAATAGATTTGGTCAGTTACTTCTTAAACGTACTCCGGATGATTAAATGATGTGGCAGTTACCATAGCGGTTATAACTCAACATTCATCCCGGACGTTAAGGCAGTTACTATGGATATGGTGGGGACGTGACCTACTCCGCCGAGGTAGCCATTGCATGACTCAACAGTTAGAGGAGAAGCGGTCAGAGGAGAAGGAACATTGACTATAAAAGAAAGGTGAACAATAGAGGTAAAATAATGCCATTTTAGCCTACTAAATACTAAACACCTCCACTGTTAACATTTTTTGAAACCTGTACTTACTTTCACACCAAAGGTATCACCAGACGGCCTAAGTCATCAAGTATTTATGGTTGTTCAATTGTCTAAGTTAAGCGTCCTAGACAGTGGTTGAGCATCTTGACATTCAAGTATTAACATTAGCACTAGAAGAAGAGCCAATATTGTGTTTATTAAAGACTCCCTCAATCATCCTAACAAACAAACTCATGGTCACATTACCACTAACCCACAATCACCATGACACTTACTGCAGAGAATCACGCCCGTAGGCACATTGACCTTATGATGCTGACAAGCAGCATCACGTGCAAGAGGTTCAAGACAAGAAGAAAACTATTCAACTCTAACCTAAAGAGCTAGAAAAATAGTTTGCGGATCTAAAAAAAAAATTGAAGATAACTTACTGAATGAACACGGAGCACCATCCTTGTTGACCCTTTATGTCCATCGCTAGGATTGAAGAACAATCACTACTCGGTCATCGACCTTAAGGGACCGAAGGAAGAAATCAAGGTCTCCACCACAACATAGAGGTGGCAAGCAAAACAAGAAACAACGCCAGGATAGTTAGGTTGAATAATCTTTTTCCTTGAAAACCTTTAAGAGACATGTCAGAGCCACCGACAAAAGACCATACTCATCTCCTTTCACTAAGGAGCTTAAGGAAGCTATAATTGACAGGCCTCTAAAGGTTCCGGTGTTGGAAACTTATGATGGCACAAACGATCCCGATGATCACACCTACTCTTATGAAAGGGTGATGCGCTTTCACGGATATGATGTTGCAGGGATGTGTCATCCTTTTATTTCCCTCTATAAAAAAAACTGCCAAATAGTGGATCGTATCACTCCCTTCCAATTCAATTGATTCGTGGGAGGAGTTATAATAGTAGTTTCATACGCACTTCGGTGGTAACAAAAACAGGGCAAAAATGATTACCTCACTGCTACAAGTGAGGCAAAAACCAAATGAGTCTCTTCGACGGTTCATAAAGAGATTCAAAGAAGCAGTATAGAGATCCTTAACTTGGATGCACTTCAGGTAGTCCAATTTATTACTATAGGTTTAAATGTTGATAAGTCCAACCGCTTAATTGAAGATATCATCCTCAAAGCTCCTAGATCTCTTGCTGAAGCCTACGACATCATTGTTAAATTTATAGAGATTGAGGAGGCTCTCGCCAATCTTCGGGGTCTTTCAAGACATGGTGATAATTATCATCAGAGAAGAGACTTCAAAGGCAATGGAGCTGATTAGAGAGATATATAACAACAAGAGGGATGAAGGAAGGAAGGATTACAATAGGAGGAATGATGCTGGGAAATGTGGTAGCCGAAGAGATTCCAAGAGGGATCGACCATAAAATAATAACTCCAAGGATAGGGGAACAAGAATAAAAGCTATACCCCCTTAAACACCAGTAGAGCTCAAATAGTGATCGAGATCAGGAATAATCCCTTCTACAAGAAGCCTTAAAAATCAGGGTATTTTCCAGGCAAAAGAACAATGGAAAGTACTGCTCTTACCATGAAGCTCAGGGCCATGCCACTGAGAACTATTACCAGCTAAAGGACTTCCTCGAAGACCAGGTTCAGAAAAGTAACCTGGATTGCTACATGACGGAGAGAGGTAGACGATCCGCCTTTGACCAAATTACGCCACCACCACCTTCCTCTTTAACACTAGAAGGGTCAATTAATGTCATAACTGGTGGATCTACAACAGCCCTGTCCTATAGGATGAGAAAAGCTTACACCGGGGCTATTCATCATGTGACCAGACAGCTGAAGGAATTCAAAACTTATCCCATCACTTTTATCAATGCGGATTATCTGCCCAAAATGGTTATGTCACATGATAATGAGCTAGTAATAAATGTACAGGTCGGTACCATGGACATGAGGCCAATTCCTGTCGATAATAGGAGTTTAGTTAATGTATTTTATGCACATGCTTATAATCGACTAGATCTGGGGGCAGAAAGCTAGAGCCTTATAGTGAATCACCATTTTATGGATTCGATAACACTACTGTCATTATTTTTAGAACAATTGAGCTCCCAATGGTGTTTGACACAGCTCCGAAGCAGTCTTCCTTGATGGTAAGATTCTACATTATTAATGTGGAGAGCAATTACAACGCCATCTTAGAGAGAACAACACTTTCTATACTCAGAGCCATCACATATATTCCCCACCTGAAAATGAAGTTCCAAATGGAGCAAGGAGTTAGGGAAGTGGCTGGAGATCAAGATATGTCCCGAAAGTGTTATCTCCAGACTCTACAGGCTACTTCCATAGGGATTAGCAAACAAAAAGAGACGGTAAATATTGATATAGAACACTTTACAGAAGGAGGTCCCAAACTGATGGCCACACCTGTAGAGGAAATCGAGGAGATCGAGTTATATCTGGGAAATTTGAAGAAAATGGTTTAAATAGGGCTCAGACTATAGACGAATTTCAGAGAGCGTCTAATCGCACTATTAAGGGACTATTCTGACATCTTCGTATGGACCCCAGTTGATATGTCGATGATAGATGAAGCAATAGTCGTTCACAAATTGAGTGTGAATCCTTATGCGAAACCAATAAAACAAAAGCGCCAAAGCATAGCTCCCAAAAGGCAGAAAGTTATTAATGATGAAATTTCTAAACTCTTGGAGGAGGGTTTCATTTTTAAAATTAATTACCTAAAGTGAGACACCAATGTAGTCGTTGTTAAGAAGCACAACAAAAAATATAGAATGTGCGTAGATTACACTTATTAAAATAAAGCCTATCCGAAGGATTGTTATCCTCTTTCAAGCATTGATCTACTGATTAACTCCACTTCCAGACATATTATATTGAGCTTTCTTAATGCATTCTTAGGCTACAATTAGATTAAGATCTGGGTCGAAGATGTTCTAAAAAAGGCTTTCATCACACACCGAGCCATCTATGCCTACCGAGTAATGTCTTTTGGACTTATCAACGCTGGAGCAACTTACTAGCGTAAGAAGAATAAAGTCTTTAGCGAGCATATAAGGAAGAATATGGAGGTCTACGTCGATGACATGATTATTAAGAATATGCAGACCGTAGATTATATGGGCAACCTTAAAGAATGCTTTCAAAATTTACGGTGTCACAACATGAGACTAAATCCGACCAAGTGCACATTTGGCCTCGAATCAGGAAAGCTTTTGGGGTATATGGTTAGCCAAAGAGGGATCAAAGCAAATCCCAAAATGACATTAGGTATACTGAACATGTAACTTCCAAAAAACTTTAAAGAAGTGTAAAAATTAACTGGAAGGCTAGTAATTTTTCAGCGATTCATGGCAAGATTTATTGAAAAGTGTCTTCCATTCTTTAACTCTTTAAAGAAAGCATATAATCAAAAGACATTTTAGTAGACAGATGAGTGCCAATAAGCCTTTAACAAAAGGTATATATCATCCCCTCTGATATTGATTAAAGCTTCACCCAAAGAGGATCTGCTCTTATATTTATCAGCAAGTCCTCTAGCTGTCAGAGCAACTTTAGTCAAGGAGGATTCTAAAGGGAAAAATCATGTCTACTATGTAAATCATGTTCTTCAGGATGCCGAAATAAAGTACTCTAACATTGAAAATTTGGGGTATTCTCTGATCATTTTTGTAGAAAGTTTCAACAATATTTCAAAAGAAGGACCATAATTCTTTTGACTGATCAACCCTTTAGGAGGGTTCTTTATCGGCCCAATCTCTCTAGGCGATTGGCAGCATGGATGGTGGAATTGAGCCAATTCAATTTGGAATTCCGTTTTTGAATAGTTGTAAAGGCTCAAGCCCTCGTCAATTTTATTACAGAGTGCTCCTTTCTTGAAGGGCAGGAGCTCGAATAAACTATTATTTCTAATGAGGGTCCATCATTTGAAGACCCTGTTTGGACCCTATTTGTATATGGATCTTCCACGTAATTAAGGAATGGAACTAGAATTTTCCTAACTTCGCTCGAAGGATTCAGAGTTCAGTAGGCCATTAGGTTCAACTTCTTGGCCACGAATAACATTTCAGAATACGAAACCCTTCTGGCCGGATTAAAGTTAACTAGGAGTCTAGAAGTAAAGAATTTAATTATTTATAATGATTAACAATTAGTGGTTACGCAAGTGCTGGGGAAGTATGAAGCTCGAGAAGCACACTTATAAGCATATATTTAGTTTATTAATGGTCTGCTAGTAAACTTTCTAAAATATTAGGTCATTGGTGTAGTCAAGACAAATAATGTAATGGTTATTGCTCTCTCTAAGCTTTTAACAACTGATCAGGGGTCGCTAGAAAGCTCAGTTTACTTAAAATTATTGGAGTAACCAAGCACCATGAATCAGGAAGTGTTGGACATCGATCATAAAGACTCTTAGATGACTCTAATTATTAACTTCTTGAGAAATGATGCCATGTCCGAAGATAAATCTCAGGCTCACAAAATCATATTCAAATCTACAAAGTACTATATTATCAACAATAAGTTGTATAAGAATTCCTACTCCTCTCTATTGCTCGTCTGTTTGGGCCCGACGGATGCAGATTATACCATTCGAGAAGTACATGAAGATATCTGTAAAGATCGCATTGGAGCAAAATCATTAGCACACAAGATTCTTCGACAAGGATTCTACTAACCAACTAAGTTAAATGACGCCAAGGATTTTGTTAGAAAATGTCATAAGTGTCAGCTTTTTGCTCCAGTACCGCGACAACCTCCTGAAGAGCTCACTCTGATCTTATCCCTGATCCCATTTGTTGTATAGGGGATCGACATCTTGGTACCACTCCCATAAGGAAGAGGTCAAGTCACGTTTGTGTTTGTGGCTATTGACTATTTAACAAAGTGGGTCGAAGCCAAGTCTTTAGCCAGTATTATCGAAGACACCTGCCTTCATTTTTTTAAAGAGCAAATAGTTTATCGCCTTGATATTCTTATGGCTTTGGATAGTGATAATGGGTTATAATTTGTGTGGCAAAAGTTTGAAGGATTCTTGAATGAACTACATTTTTAACACTATCGAACCTCAGTTGCTTACCCACAAGTTAAAGGTCAAGTCGAAGTTACAAACAAGACTCTACTTGGTGTGATGAAACGAAGACTAAAGGATATTAAAGGTAAATGGTCCAATGAGCTTTTGCATATTCTCTGGGCATACCGAACAACTCCTCAAGCTATTATGGGAGGGACTCCTTTCAAACTTGCATATGGAGCCAAAGCCCTGATACTAGTTAAAATTGGGGTTCCTTCATCCAGAGTTCAAAACTTTAATGATGTTTTCAATGATGAAGGTCTTCTGTTAAATCTTGACTTATTATAAGAAGGTCGTGTTACTGTAATTCTTAAGCTTGCTACATATCAACAACACACAACACGACATTTCAATAAAAATTGAAAACCATAACTTTTAAACTTTAGAGATCTAGTTTTTTGGCAAGCTGAGGCATCTACACCCCAAGAAACAGAGAAGCTAATGCATACCTAGTAGGGTCCTTATATGGTTATTGAAGTGTTGAAGCCAGATATATACAAGCTTTAGTCTATAGATGGAAAGCCTAGTCCAAACATTTAACATGCAGTTCCACTTTGACAATATTTTCAGTAATCATACTTGTACATATCTTCGAGGTTATTTTTAACTGATCATGTTATTTCTTCGATATTTATAAAATGAAAGTTCTGTTTATATTTTATTATTTATGTTTGATCTTATGCACCACTTAATTCTCTCTAGCCTTACCTTTAGTTTTATTCAAGTAAGGAGGGGATAGGGAAGCCTAAGTGTTAATGTTAGTATCAATATTCTATCAAACAGTAAGAAAAAGATAACAGAACTCATTCATAAAAAGAAGATCATGAGAATTTCATTAATTGATTTTATATTTACATAAGTGTTCAGTATTTACATTTAAAAGAAAAAAAAAAGGAAAAGGAAAAATACTATAATAACCATGAATTTTAAGTACATTGTAATTATAATTATTAAATAATTATTAATGAATTAAATTTTTGTGTTAATTAATTTTACTTTTATAAGATTGAATTAATATGTTAATGTAGTTGTATATTTGTTCATTTATTAAAGTGCAGTCAGGTAAGTTAATGAATTAATAAGGCAAGTCTAATTAGATTATATTTTAAGTCCAAAGAAAGTATTAAACTAGGTCCAATGAAATTAACCTAGTGGTTCATAAACATAGTTAATTTATTGGTCTATGTTATGTTTAAACTAGCCCAATGCTTAATTTAATTTCAAATATCAAGTGTTAGTTAATGTTAGCCTAATAGAATGAATTAATTGAGCCCAAATACATTAAATGAATGAATGAGCCCAATATAATTAATTGAAATGACCCAAAGTGAAGCCCAAATCAAAGTCAAAAGGATGGTCAATATATATATATATATATATATATATATATATATATATATATATATATATATATATATATATATATATATATATATATTGTAAGACCCCGAATTTATGAAATACAAAATTTAATTTTTCTTCATATATATTTTTCCTGAAACAGTAAATGGTTAAATTGACAAAATTGAAAGTTAAGGATGTTATGTGCAAATTTTATTTTGTCGGACAATATTCTTTTTGTCGGGGAATATTCGTTTTGTCGGGGAATATTCGGGCCGTACGACGGCGCCGAAATAACTAATTATTGGTGGAGCCCACAACGGAATAATTGTCGGATATAGAAAACGACAGAAGTAACCTTTTTAAATAAAAATAGTCAACGGTGTTAACTGTTAAAATACCGGTGATAAAAGAATAGTAGCATACGGTAATTTATGGTATTTTATTGTGGCACACGGTATTCTACAGTAGCACACGGTATTGCACAGTGTCTCATATTATTAACACCGTAACTGTTACGCATCATTTCATCAATAATTGTCACTGCATAATATTTTATATTATCAATTCAATTATTGTTGCTACACAGTATTTTGCATTATTGATTCAATAATTGTCATTACACTGTATTTCATATCATCGAGTCAATAATTGTTGGTGCACTGTAGTTTAAAATTATTGAACCTAATAATTGTCACAGTTGCAAATATACTGTAATTTATATTATTAAATTAATAATAATCTGTAACGTGTTTATTACATTATTGTTGTAGCATTATTTTATTTTATATGTTGGACCCACAGGAAAAATAAAAATTTTTATTTTTCAAAAGTTACTATTCACTCCCGGAATTTACTATTCATTCCCGGAAAAGTTACTATTCACTGACGGAAGTCACTGTTCATCTCGGGGGAAGTTACTGTTCATCTACCGACAAAAGTTACTGTTCATTACTGTTCACTTTTTGAAAATTTTAAAATTACTGTGCAAAGTTACTGTGCAAGTATTGAAAATTTTTAAAACGTTTGCGCAGCCTCGGCTGAAATTTTTTTCAGCCACCTACCACGCATAGTAACTTCTTTTCTCCTATAAATAGCTTGTTCAGCTGAATAGAAAAATCACACCTAAAATATAGAATTTTTCTATAAGAATTTTATGAGTTTTCTCTGAGAATAGTGAGGTTATTTTGAGAGTTTGAAAGCCAAAAGGAGTGCAGAAATTTTTCAAGTAAGTCTTTTATTAAAAAGTAGTAATTTCATAAATTCCTATTTTTCACGGTATTCACAAATCTTCCCTTAGAAGACTCTTCTTTGAGAAGATTCATTTTTAAAAGCTTTCTTTAGAAGATTTATTTTGTAATATTATTTTAAAAACTATTTTAAAGTAGTTATATTATACTACAAAAATTATGTTAAATATATATAATTTTGATAGTTCATATTATACGAGTTATCATACATTTTGAAATTTATATGTGGTAATTACTAATTTTATTATAAATATATAGGTTGATCAATCTCATTTTTATCAATATCCAGTCACCAGATAAGGTAAGAAATGTCATTTTTTTACACTCTTGAATTTGCTACGGTAAGGGATATTATTTTCTTTCATACTCCTGAACCGAAACTTATTATGGAACTATTGCTTCTATAATTCCTGAAAATATTATATGTTCCATAATAGTTGAACTTCATTATTTCAACTGAACCTTCCTATTTTCTGAATCTTTCTATTGAACTGTAACCGTTATTCTGAACTGAGAATCTTGAATAACATTTTTAAATTTCACTCCACATCATGTTGACAATTTGGACATTATTTGAATCTGCACAAAGTAAACTTCCGATACTTATTATTTATCCTGTTTCTTCTGTTCATCAATTGTATCACTATTATTTGTACTAATCATCAAGAATCAAGCTGTTGTGAATATCTGTGGCCGGGGGCACAGATGTGATATATTTGTTGAACAGATGATAGGTTAAAGGCGATATATTAGGTTAAAGGCGATACATCTGTTCGGTGTCTTTTATGGCACGTAGTGAAAGTTCTCTTTGGCCCGTAGTGCATAGATGAACTGTTGTTTGGTATGATTATGACCAAAGGCTGAATCTGGTATAATCATGACCGTTGTTGTTATATTGAAAGTTCTCTTTGGCCCGTAGTGCATAGATGAACTGTTGTTTGGTATGATTATGACCAAAGGCTGAATCTGGTATAATCATGACCGCTGGTGCTATATTGAATGTTCTCTTTGGCCCGTAGTGCATAGATGAACTGTTGATTTGCATGATTATGACCAGGAACTGTGAATTTATATTATCATGACTAATGGTATTTCAGGTGATAAAAGTTGATGATGTTTTTACTAAAAAGAGAAGCGAGTGGATATTATAGTCTACATTATTCTTCTAATAGATTGCTCATTCCGCTGCTATTATTAATCTGAACATTGTTTAAGAATTTAACTGCAGTTTCTGATATAAACCTTGTAGTCTGTTGTATTCTATCAGGAACTCAACTGTTGAAGGCTAATGATAATTTATTCGTCATTATCTTAGTCATGATATTTCTTACTGGGCTATTTGAGCTCACCCTTTTGTTCCATTATTTTTCAACAGGAGATGAGAACGTAGCTGGGTCTAGCCGGGGGATGGAGTGAGGGTCCGAGGAATAGCTATCCTAGTCTTCACGTGTTGTAAAATAGTGTTGCAATAATAGTGAAGACTTAATTGTGTATTATTATACACTGTATTGTTGTACGTTGTGCTTTGTTGTAATAATTTTGTTGTAGTCTTTTGACGACTCAAGTTTGGGCTGTGTAGGCCTAGATTTGGGGGCGTCACATATATATATATATATATATATATATAGAGAGAGAGAGAGAGAGAGAGAGAGAGGAAAAATAAATAAAAAATATGGCATAAAAAGGCCATTTTGGCCAGTCATGAGGGGGCCCACTTGGGGGTGAAGTGTTGCTCCAAAGTTGCGTATAATACTCATATTGTTTTAGTGGTTTACTAACCTTAGTCAATCACTTAGTCAATCCAAGTGTCCATCAAATAGTAAGCCAAACTAGGAGCTTAATTAACTAGATGTTAGATGATTAAAGAGACTAATGGTGTGTTCCTAAAGTTCTATAAATAGAATTCATCAACACTTGTGCAATGTTGGCCATTTGTATACTTGCTAGCATTTTTAGAGAGAGAAAGAATTCTAGTGAGAAGTGAGAGCATTGTAAGTCAACTCTTAAGAGATATTATACTAGGAGTATGTATCTAGTAGCCAATGTGGATTTATCATCCTTTGTGGTATACTTTGGAAGAAGAAAGAGAAGAGCATCCAAGCTTAAGAGATTTAAAAGTGTTCTTATCTTTATATCTCTTCATTTCTATGGTTAATATTTGCTATAGAAATATTTGTCGTGGTTGGTTGTGGGAGAAATTTGTTTATGATGGAGCTATGGTGAGCTCGAAGATATAAGGATGGATTTTGATGGTGAAAATGTGTCTATATATGCTAAATGCATTTTCCATGGTCAATATATATTATATATGATCAAAATATATTTTTAACGGTTCAAAACCTATTTTGATACTCTATAATGCTAGAACTATAATATATATATATATATATATATATATATATATATATATATATATATATTCATGGTTTAGCATGTTTAATAAGTGTATTACCATGTTTGGTATATAAAACGATAAAAGAAGTTGCATGAAAATATGTTTCTGGTAAAACACTAACTAGTTATGTGATATAAATAGTTGTAGTTTGAAATGTAAAAGTTGGTTATTTGATTTTTATTGTTAGAATGTTAGATTTATGAGTTTTAAAGATAACCCAACTTAAATCACTCAAAAATATGTAAAAATGAGCAAGTTATGGTCTTTATCGCAAAACATATCATTTTTCAAAACCCTAGATGATCGATCCTAAATTATATGTTAAAAAAGTTTTTGAAAATGTGATCAATCTAAGAAATATTAAAGAACAAGAAGTTATGAAGCTAACAAATCTGATTTGATGTCTTTTGAATGTGTATATTTCATTTTATAAAAGATTGAATCAAAGAAATCAAAAATGAAAAATTAGGATTTGAAGAAACAGCACGACCACTGCAGCGGTAGGTCTCACCGCCACAGCGGTAAATCATTTTGTAGGACATCGCCGCAACGGTGGTCCTTACCGCCACAGCGGTTGTCTGAACTTTTGAAAAATTAACTTTTATTTAACCGGGTCAAGTCAGGCCATAAAAACCAGGGCGGGTCGATCTTTTGAAATTAAAATGGATCAGAAAATATAATTAAATATAATATTAATATTTGACAAGAATTAAATAATTAAAATATTATTAAATGATTAATAATATTAGTAAATTAATAAAATATTATTAAATTATTAATAATATTAGAAACTCTATAAAATATTATTAAATGAATAATAATATTAAAAAATGGATAAAATATTATTAAAAGAATAATAATGTTATAAAATGAATAAAATATTATTAAATGATTAATAATGTTAGAAACTCAATAAAATATTATGAAATGAATAATAATATTAGAAAATGATTAATAATATTAGAAACTTAATAAAATATTATTAAATGAATAATAATATTAGGAATTGAATAAAATATTATTAAATTATTAATAATATTATACAAATAGTAAAATATTATTAAATAATTAATAATGTTAGTAAATAAATAAAATATTATTAAAGGATTAATAATATTAGAAAGAGAATTAAATATTATTTAATTATTCATAATGTTATTAAAGGACTTAATTATTATTATTTGATTAATAATATTA
Organism: Hedera helix; assembly: GCA_947179155.2. NCBI lineage: Eukaryota > Viridiplantae > Streptophyta > Magnoliopsida > Apiales > Araliaceae > Hedera > Hedera helix. The sequence continues at coordinate 33,164,529 of OX359276.1, forward strand.
AATAAAATTTTAAACTATATTAAATGATTAATATATGTTTGATGTGATTAAAATATTATCAAATGATGATAATATTTTCAAGTGTTTAATATACCCTTAATTATTTATTTATGTGATTAAGTGTTAACCAATTTAAGATATACAGAGGTTATTATATTAACCTAGATATGATACTAATTGGAAGAACAAATTTATTAATTGTTAGGTCTTTTCAAATGACATTAAATTATATTGGTTAACTGTAATCAACAATCAAGACAAGTTTCATATACTTAAACTTGTATTTATTTTGCAAGAGCTTTAAGTGGTTTAATTATTTAAAATTAATCTGCATCCATATTGTTTATGTATTCGCATTTAGTACATTTGAAACTTTATAGTTCTTTTGATTCAAGAACTGTTTAAGAATGTCTAAGCTAATTATTTTGACTAGACACTGCATGTATAAATTCATTAACTTGAATACTTTCCAAAGATTATCTAAACTATTGGTTGATGCGAATTCTTATAGTAAGACTAAGAACGAACAACCCTAAATAAGGGGATTATATTCGGAAAACTAACCTTTGCGCAACATGTTTGAATGTTATGCATATACATAGGATACAAGAAGTTGATCCCCTCAAATACCAAAATAATAAAAGGGTCGGATACATATCTGATTTACTTTAAGTATTAGTTCATGGTCCTTAAAAGTCACTCAGTAGTATATACTCAATCATTTTTTTAAATTAAAATTTGACTCTTGTTCTTTAACAATCATTATATATTGCTGAAATCTCTAAAGTTATTTTCCATTCAATTATGATATATCAATCTTGTATTATTCTTAAACTTGTTGAGGAAGCTAGTTGCTCACCCTTGCTATATCATGAACCATTTTTCAACTAAGTCCGAGTGTTCTAAGAAAGACAAGGACAAGGGAAAAGCTAAGTATAAAATTTGCATGCTAGTATTATTGTTTAATATTCATCTAATTATTGTAAATCTTTCGTAAACTCTTAAGATATGTTTTTTATATTAAGGTTAGAAGACCTTGGAATTGTATTACTTTTTTGTAAGGAATAATGATGTATTATTCCGCTAAAATTAATGAAGACTGTGTATTTAGTTATTATTATGCATTGGATTTTGAGCACTAAACTCGAAGTTATGGAACCCGAATTTGGGGGCGTCACAGGTTAGTATCAGATCTGTAGATTATAAAACTTTAGGTTGCAAAACTTTAGGATATAACCTTAGAAGAGTCAACTCATTTAGAGTTTTAGGTGATGAATTGTGGAATTCATCAAGTTGAGTAATAACACAATTAAATATACTTTCATTTTCTCAATAAATATATTTTATTGCGATATTAATGTTGTTTTGATGTGTGATTGTAAGATGCCTGAGATCGGATAGTCTAGTCGCACAGCTAAAGAGGATTTCCTTGATATCTATATGGATACTGCATAGCCACTGGTGGCTGAACCGAGAGATGATCATGAGTCTTATCCAGAGATGGAGGATAGAAATGAGCCAGTCAAAGCTCAGGTGATGAGGCCCTACAATGAGGATGAGGCCGAGCCTGAGGAGGATAAGGAGGAGGAGCCAGATGAGTATGATGATGGCATGGGCACTACTGCCAATGACATCATCAAGGAGCTGACTATCAAGAATGATGAGCTAGAGGGTAGAGTTCAGCACTTAGAGGAGGAAAATCTAACCCACCAACATTTGGAGGATCAGTACAAAACAGTAACTTATCAGTTCTTTGCCGAGAACACTGAGCTAGCTAAAAGAGTAGATAAAAGATCTGGAGGAGCAGGTGCAAGGGTATAAATACTCCGTTGAGCATATTGGGGCATTGACCCAATAGCCCCAATAATTGGTGGATCAGGATACAGAGTTGTAAGCTAAATTAGTAGAGACATAGGCTAAGTTAGCAGAGGCAGGGCTAAAGGTTCAGCAAATTCAGGCTGAGAAATAGGCTATCAAGACCCATTGGTAGGAGACGATAGAGGAGAGGATTGAGATGGAGATATAGAGAAATGCTGCACATGGGTAGATGTTTGAGTTGGAGGACAAGTTTCGAGAGAAGAGGGTGAAGATTGATAGGATCAGTTATTTCTATGGTTCTTCATTCGACAGATTTCCAAGTAGGGTGTATTATTACCCATTTGAGGAAGGTCAGTTCAGGCATACTATCAGTAGGAGCTTGGTGATGACCATTGGGGATGAGGAGTATGATGATGCAGTTCGTTGGTAGATGCACAATCATTAGTAGTAGTTATTTTATGCCATCGCATGTATATAGTTACAGTAAAACCCAACTTTTGTATTGATCAAGGGTTAGTATGTTAGTAAATCCTAACTCTAGAAGTTTGTGGGATATGTTTAAGTTAGATCCCATCTTTTGTAGCTTTTTAGGGATAGATGCATTTATAGCAGTATGTTGGTGATTTAAGGTGTTATACACTATTGTTTTAGCATATGAATATAAATGCAGTTATGTTTATGTTTATATATGCTGATGTGATTACTTGTACCTTAGTTTAATTGCTTAAGCGAAAAAACAAAAATAAAAGACAAGAATAATAACTTAAATTTTCTTTTAAACAAAAAATGATACCACGAAGAAGAAATCAACCGCCACCACCTACAGAATTGGTTAATGTTAAAGGGGGGCCACTGAACCCAGTACAAGAATTTATGGAGTTGTTATTAAGAGCATTCCACAATAGAAATACTAAAATGATAGGATCACCGGAGTTTAAAGGGACGACGGATCTAATAGAAGAACATATATGGATTGAGGAAATGGAACAAGTGTTTGAGGTTGCATGGGTGGCAGAAGAGCAAAAGACAGCGTTTGACATTTTCATGATAAAAGGATAGGCAAACTATTTGTGGAAGGCAAACAAAAATAAAGAAGGAGAAGGAACTATTTCTTGGACTCAGTTCAAGGAGTTGTTCTTCGAGAACTACTTTCCGGAGAGCACACAAGTCAAGATGAAAGTTAAATTCTTAGAGCTGAAGCAAGGAAACATGACAGTAGCCGACAATGCAGAAAAGTTTAACGAACTGACACGATTTTCTCCACATCAGATAGACACTGAAGCAAGGAAGGCAAGGAGGTTTTAGTATGCCTGGACTGACCTTCCTCTAACTGAAGCAAGCTCCTACTCTACAGTTTTTTAGTAGAGTTATTATTCTTCAAATCAACACTTTCTCGACCTTGTTGGAGAAAGCTATCACAACAGAGGGTGGAAGTGAAGCCCTAACTAAGTACAACCAAGAGCGAAACAAGAAGAATGGTGATGGGGAAAGCAAATAAGGAAGCAGCGAGGGCAGTAACTCGAACAAGCGCAAATAAAATAACAATAGTTCGCGGACACCCTAGGGAAGCAATCAGAAAAAAGGAATCAAATGTAACAAGTGCAGAAAGAATCATTTTGGGGAATGCATGAAGGACAACAACGACTGCTATAATTGTGGACAAGAAGGGCATATCACTCCTAATTGTCCCAAACTAAAGAAGGGATGTATTATCTCGTGTGGCACTGCAGACCATCAGATCAAGGATTGTCCTAAAATGAAGAATGACGAAGGAAGTGGAAATAAGGGAAGCAACAACAGGCTTACCATTGAAGGGCCGGTGCAATAAAACAAGCCAACAACATGGACTTTCAACATGACGGTGTAAGACACCGTGGAATCTAAAGATGTGGTGTCAGGTATTATTCCGATTAATAATATAAATGTTTATGTATTGTTTGATTCAGGTGCTACCTGTTCATTTGTGTTTGATGATTTCCCTAGATGGTTAGAATTGCCTAAAGAAAAACTAGAAAATCCTATGAACATAGAAGTTGCAAATAAAGAAGTCATTCTTGTAGAGTATATACATAGAAATTATTGTGTAGAAATTAGGGGTCAGAAGTTGGATGTGAACTTAATTTCGATACATTTGAGGGAGTTCGATATTATACTTGGAATGGATTAGTTGTTTAACCATGAAGCGGTAATCGATTGTCAGAAGAAGTGTATACACCTTAAGACACCAAATAAGTCTAAGGTCATATTTTATGGTAGCAAGTCGTCAAGACAATCTTGTTGTCTAATGATGATGCAGGCTAAGAAACTGTTAAAGAAATGATGTGTAGGATATCTGGCATATGTAGTGGATACACAAATAGTGAATCCTGAGATGGAACAAATACCAGTAGTTAAGGAGTTCATGGATATTTTTCCAGATGAACTGTCAGGTCTTCCACCAAATAGGGAGATAGAATTCGTGATTGATGTAGTATCGGGGATAGTGCCAATATCAAAAGCACAGTATAGGATAGCTCCAGTAGAAATGAGGGAGTTGATGGTTCAATTACAAGAGTTGTTAGATAAGAAGTACATTTAGCCAAGTGTTTCTCCACGGGGAGCACATGTGCTGTTTGTAAAGAAGAATGATAGATTGATGAGACATTGTATGGACTATAGAGAGTTGAACAAAGTAACAATTAAAAACAAGTACTCGTTGCCAAGAATTGATGATTTATTTGATCAATTAAAAGGGGCAAAGTATTTTTCAAAGATTGACTTAAGGACTGGTTATCATCAGTTAAAAGTAAAAAAAGGAGGACGTACCCGAGACGACATTTAGAACTCGTTACGGCCATTATGAGTTTCTGGTGATGTCATTTGGACTGACGAATACGCCAGCCGTATTAATGGACATGATGAACAGAATATTCAAGCAGTACCTGAATAAGTTTGTAGTTGTGTTCATTGATGATATTTTGGTTTATTCTAAATGGAAGAGGAGCATTCCAAACATTTAAGATTGGTATTGGAGATATTAGGGAATGAGCAGTTGTATGCAAAATTTTCAAAGTGTAAATTCTGGTTTGAAAGAGTTCAATTTCTAGGTTATGCTATTGACAAGGAGAGAGTTTCAGTGGATCCTACAAAAGTGAAAGCGATAATTAATTGGGAACAACCAAGGATCTCGGTAGTCAATGAACAATCTCATACTCCCGTCCTTCTTCTTGACAAAAAGAACAAGGGCTCCCCAAGGTGATGCACTTAGACGAATAAAACTAGTATCTAACAATTCTTGTAGTTGGACCTTTAACTCTTGAAGTTCAATAGCAGTAATTCAGTATGGAGCTTTGGAAATAGGCTTAGTACCGGGTTCAAGATCAATATAGAATTCAATTTCACGGTTTGGAGATAAGTCAAGAAGTTCATCGAGAAAAATATCAAAAACTCATTAACAATAGGAATATCATTCAAATTTGACGTGTTTTTGTTCAAATCAGTGATATGAGCTAAAAAGGCTTGACATCCGTTTTTCAATAAACGAGTGATTTTATGGCTAGAAATGACAGTTATAGATTTCAATGGTTTGATTGTTTGAATTTGCATGACAAGTTGATTCACTACAAGAAAAGCGTATATTTTTGACGAAAATATTTCCGTCGACATTAAGTTATTTCCAACCCAATATTTCGTCGGAAATAATTTCGATCGGAAATATGCCAATTATAGTGAATTGTAGTAGCGTCAAAGCTTCCCACTTGCAAAAAATACTTTTGACTGAATTTTCATCGGAAATAAGCGTCAATTCAGTCGAAATGCACCAATTATAGCGAATTATAGTGGCGCCAAAGTTCCCGCCTGCAGAAATATATTTCCAACGGAAATAATCTTGAATTCCGTCGAAAATAAACATATGTTCTTTAAAGACCGAACCAGTAGCAGCTTCATTCTATTTCAGTTTCATTCTATTTCAAGTAGCAGCTTCATTCTCTCTCTCTCTCTCTCTCTCTCTCTCACACACACACGCGCATACATATATATTGGGAATGTTATATTTGTGATTTTGTGAAAATTTTTCTAATTGTTCATCTACTTTTGAAATGGTACGTGCAACTGAGCAAGCAAGTTGTTTGATAAAGTGTTAAAGTGAAGAAAAAGCCATGGATTGCTGCTAAATTTGAGGAGACCCAAGTTCCCTTCCTTTTAGATCTCTAAGTATGTCTTCTAGTATACAAAATCTTGATCAATTTTGTTATGCATATGTTGTGTTTGTTAAAATGTGTGAATGTATTGTTCACTAATTATTGATTTATGTATGTAATATTGATTATAGATTGTAGGTTTTTGTGTTACCTTCCTTCGGTAATAGCCATTGCCACAATGCTGCTTATAGTCAATAGCTTAGAGCCTTGTGTTGATTATTCATATGACTGGTATTTTTTTTTTAAAAAAAAAGTAAAGTTATTTTTGATGGAATTTTTCGTGGGAAATAATTTATTTCCGCTGGAAATTCTGTGGAAAATAACTTATTTTCGACGGAAATTCCGTCAGAAATAACATAATATTTTTGACTGAATTTTCGACGGAATTAATCTCGACGTGCTTATTTATGACCGAATTCTTGACCGAATTTTCCGTCGGGAATAATCTTATTCTAACCAAATAAGGTTATTTTCAACGAAAAATTCTGTCGGAGATAAGCTTTTTTCTTGTAGTGATTAGGAATATGAAAACTAATGATCTTTTGAAAACAATCAATTTTATCATGATGGTTAGTTAACCAATTAATTCCTAAAATTATATCAAATTCATGTATTTCCAAAGAAATAAGGTCAATGGGTAATGTGAGACTGTTGATTTGAACTAAGCAATATTTATATACAGTAAATGCAATGGCTATTTCTCCTAATGGGATTTCAACTGATAAGTCAAAGTCTAAATTTTCAAAAAGTTAAGTGTAATTGTTGAGCACATGCAGGTGAGATAAAAGAATGGGCAGAACCAGTATCTAATAAGGCATAAACTTTACGAGAATTTATGAATAACTTACTAGTTATTACCTCGTTCGGGTTTCATGTCATTTGGGATGTTACAACAAAAGCTATTTCCTAAACTCCAGATTTTTTCTTATCCGCTTTAGCTTTTGGTGCCATCATTGTAGTTAGACTTGATTTTGTAACAGGACAAAATCGATCAATATAACCTTATTTCCAACAACTGTAACACTACTTGGATTGCTGAGTACAGTTCAGGCTAATGTGACACAATCCGCTGGTTATGCCTATTATTTAACGGTTACGAGGTGTAATGGCACACAATTGTCTAAATTCACGCACGTAATCGATGTTTTTTCCAAAAAGTCCATTGTGATTCTTTTCACATCCAGTGGAATTTAATGTGGAGCCTTTTCAAATTTAAAGTTAGGCCTGGACTACTATTAAAACCAAAGCCCATTTTATGAAAGTCCATTATACACTTGGAAGATGCCCAATTGGCCCAAACAGAAGCGAATTGATTTTCTTCTAAATGTTGCCTTTGGTCTGAAGTCCTTAGAATCTTGAAGCCTTTAACTTTTCGGTTTGAAGTCCTTGGACTCCCGAAGCCTTAAACTCTTTGCTCTGACCTCCTCGGACTCCTGAAGCTTTATCTCTTCGGTCAGCAGTCCTTCGACTCCCAAAAGCTTATCATTTCAGTCTGACGTCTTTGGGCTCCTAAAGGTGTTGTCCCTTTGGTTTGATGCCTCTGGGCTCCTGAAAGTTTATCTCTTTGATCAGATGCCTCCGGACTCCCGAAAGTTTATCTATTATGTCTGATGTCTCTGGGTTCCCGAAAGCTTATCTCTTTGGTCTGACGCCTCTGGGCTACCAAAGATGTTATCTCTTTGGTTAAATGCCTTCGGACTCCCGAAAGGTTATCCCTTCAGCCTAATGTCTTTAGGCTTCCAAAGGCTCTATCTCTTCTTCAGCCTGAAATCTTTTCAGTTCTCAAAGATTTTTTTCCTTTACTCTTTAACCACATTTCATATGCTAAAGAAGCTGGGGTAATGTTGGGCAATGTATTTTTACTAGAGTAAATAGACTGTTCACATTGGGCCTTGTCCCTACAGCCCATTAGGCTTAGTGCTCTTAGCCCAATAGGCTTGGTGTGTTACTTCTTAAACTCCAAAGGATTAAATGATGTGACAGTTATTATAGCGGTTATAACTCAGCATTCATTCCGGAAGTTAAGACAGTTACTCTAGATATAATGGGGATGTGAATTACTCCTTCGAGGTAGCCATTGCATGAGTCAACGATTAGAGGAGAATGAACAATGATTATAAAAGAGAGATGGACAATAGAGGTAAAATAATGCCTTTTTGACCTACTAAATACTAACCACCTCCATTGTTAATATTTTTTAAAGTCTGTACTTACTCTTAAACCGGGTGTATTTCCTAGCAGCCCAAACCGTCAAGTATTTTAAGTTGTTCAATTGTGTAGGTTAAGCGTCCTAGATGGTGGTTGAGCATCCTAACATCTTCAAACATTGACACTATATTTTTTTTATTTTAATAATAAACTTGATTTGGATGAATTCTTTGAAATACTTGAGCAAGATCTGTCATACTAGTAATAATTTAGTAGACTGTTGTTTAACTGTCGATAAGGATGAGTATTTAGAAGTCAATTGTTTCTTAGAAGAGTGTATGGTTATTACTTAATAGTTATTATTGAAGTTATATTCATCAAAAGTCAAAATTACTCAAGCTAGTTGCGGCCCTCATTGACTAAATTTATGGGCGATGGGAATTGATATTTTTATAAGAAAAAATATTATTTTTGAAAGATTTTTTTTATATGAATAGTAATTGAGACTCACTTAAATGTAAGTGAGAATTTATGAAAATATCAATTTTAACTTATAAAAATAACAATTCCCTATCTTTAGAATAGTTGGAAACAATATTAAAAATCTATATAAATGGAGCTCAGCAAAAAAAAAAAAAAAAAAGACTTGATTTAGAGTTTTTCTAAAATCGAAAAAAAAAATAAAAAAAAAGGCTAAGTTTTGTTAAACCTGTATTTCAGAATATGTTTCGTATGTAATGTCTCATCAAAATTCCAAATAAAAACATTGCTTAACGACACATCTTTCCAATATGTGGCTAGCTTTCCATAATGGTCAAAGTAATAATCGTTCTAACCCCCCAAAAGCGCTTAACTTCATATATATAGAGACCCACAACCATTAAAATGCATGATCAGATACCATAGCTTGCCTTTGCACGTCTCTCACCATGAAAGCAACAAATCGTGAATATTATCTCAACCAGTCCTTTCATATAATTAAATAAATATCTTGAGGGTCGAGGAGGAGAGGGTGAACTACAATTAGTACGCAGTATAAATTCATATTGGTTTTAGTTAAAATTATATCTTAAAAGGAACAATATTACATTAATAATATTATTTTGAGAGAGCGGTTTGCTAATTAATTAAATTTAAGAATAAAAGTAATTATATGAACATATATATATATATAGACATACAAATTTGATGATCAAATTACTCTAAACTAGAATGAGTGGAGTATTTGGTAGTTGATATGCCCTATTAATTAGTTAAACAATGTGGGTGCATGTGTTTATGTGATATTAATTTTCTGGTCGGAGGTCCCTACAAACCTGCAACTATAAACAAAAATAAACAACTTTCAAATAAATTTTAGTTGCAATAGGGAATTCGCAGAGATTATTCATTGTACATGGAATTAAGGCATCGTTAAAAATTAAGAATAATTGGTTTCTAGCTAGTAGACTACTGGCCACATTTGTTAAGTGGTTACTAGTATGAGGCTAGTAGTAGGTTATTACTCACCAATTATATGATAGGATACCTACTACTAAGGTTACTACCTACTGGTTTGATTTTTCAAAACATTATAAAATTTTATTCCTTTTATTTTGAAATATAGAATTAAATTTTAAAATTTTTAAAATAAATTTTAGAAATACTTTAATTTGAAATTGATGTAATTTATTGAACTTTTAAAAATAATAAATTTGGAAATTAGTAACATTATCTTGATAGTTTCATATATCAATTTTAAATTTAAAAATGTATTAAAATTAATATTGATAATATATTTTCGATGAAACAAAAGAAATATTTTTTGTGATATTTTCATATTTGTCCCAATATATTGCATGGTTCCTTCGTGGTTATTTACTTCATGACTATTTAGTATTGTCCATTTATACGTGCCCTTGACCTTTACAATGTAAGAATATGCTAGTGCAAGCTTGAGAGAGCTCACAACCATAGTGGTTGACCACACAATGGCGACTCTACCTTGTAAGAAGGTGGATAATTAATTGTCAACCTTAAATTTTTGAAAAAAAATTCGTTTTTTTTTTTTTATGTTCTATTTTAAAGAGTACAATATACGAGAGTAATTAAATACACAATTATTATTACATTATTAATAATCAAGTTAAGCCTTACATAAATAAAGAAATAAATTTACACAAATAAATATTAATTATATTAAAAAATAATATTAATATAAATATATATAATTTTGCCATCGTAATTTTAAAAAATATGTATTTAGTACTTTTTCCATTCACTTCGCTAAAAAATTTGAGTCCGCTACTAGAATTTTCTTGGTGGATCCCATATGTCAATAACAATGTTACATACATCTAGATTATATTTATTTATAAAAAATATATTTAGAATTAAATTATTTATTTTAATTTAATACTACTTTGACATATTTAATCATTTGATAAAGACTTATTAATCCATTAATGTTGGATTATTAGTTCTATTGTAATACCCCGAATTTTATAAAATACAAAATTAATTTTTCTTCATATATATTTTTTTCATGAAACAGTAAGTGGTTAAATTAATAAAATTAAAAGTTAAGGATGTTATGCGCAAATTTTATTTTGTCGGACAATATTCGTTTTGTTGGGAAATATTCGGTCATACGACGGCGCCGAAATAATTAACTATTGGTGGACCCCACAACGGAATATTTGTCGGATATAGAAAACGACAAAAGTAATCTTTTTAATAAAAATAGTCAACGGTGTTATCATTTTTAACTGTTAAAATACCGGTGATAAAAGAATAGTAGCATACGGTAATTCATTGTATTTTATTGTAGCATACAGTATTCTATAGTAGCACACGGTATTGCACAGTGTCTCATATTATTGATCTGATAACGTGGTCATTGCACAGTATTCATCAATAATTGTTGTTACACAGTATTTTGCATTATTGATTCAATAATTGTTATTGCAATGTATGTTAAAATTATTGAACCTAATAATTGTCACTGTAGCAAATATACAATAATTTATATTATTAAATTAATAATAATCTGTAACGTGTTTCTTACATTATTGTTGAATTATTGTTGTAGCATTATTTTATTTTATATGCAGGACCCGCAGGAAGAAAAATATAAAATAATAATAATAATAATTAATTATTATTTTATGTGAATAGTAACGTGAATAGTATGTGGACTCATTGCGGGGGCCACATGAGGAATGAAAAATGTGAGTTTTGTTGGAGAAAAGTTTGGTGGAGGCTGCCACAGCCTTTGTTGAATTTTTCAACACTAACGTGCAGCAGTCAGTTCACCTACCACTGCATAGTAACTTATTTTCTCCTATAAATATCTTGCTCAGCTGAATAAAAAAATCACACCTAAAACATAAAAAATTTATATATGTATTTTATGAGTTTTCTCTAAGAATAGTAAGGTTATCTTGAGTATTTGAAAGCCAAAAAGAGTGTATGAATTTTTCAAGTAAGTCTTTTATTAAAGAGTAGTAATTTCATAAATTCCTATTTTTCACGGTATTCAAAAATCTTCCTTTAGAAGACTCTTCTTTAAAAATATTCATTTTTAAAAGCTTTCTTAGGAAGATTTATTTTGGAATATTATTTTAAAACCTATTTTAAAGTTATTATATTATACTACAAAAATTATGTTAAATATATATAATTTTGATAGTTTATATTATACGAATTATCATACACTTTGAAATTTATATATGGTAATTACTAATTATATTATAAATATATAGGTTGATCAACCTCATTTTTATCAATATCCAGTCACGTGATAATGTAAGGGGTATCATTCTTTTCATCATCATAAATGGTATTATTTTCTTACTTGTAAGGGATGTCATTTTCTTTCATACTCTTAAACTTACCACGATAAGGGATTATCATTCTTTGATTCTCAAAAATAATATTGTTTCTTTCTTACTCATAAGATGTGTCATTTATTTCTATGTATTAAATGGTGAGAATAACCTTACGGCGCGGATTACCGCCTGTTAGTGAATAACCCTTGTATTTATTTTTTATTTGTCTCTTGTGAAAATAAATTGTCTACACGAATTATCCCATGACACTTTTATGCCATATTCGTTTGTAATATCATTTTCTTTCATATTCGTAAGTGATATTATTTTCTTTTATACTCATAAGGGATACCATCTTTTTCATCTTCCATTATTCAAACTTACTACAGTAAGGGATATTATTTCTTTTATACTCTTAACTTACTATGGTAAGTACTATTTGGTAAAGTTTTCTGAAATGATTATATGTTCCTTAATAGTTTGTACTTCATCTAATATCATTTCAATTGAACCTAACTATTTTTCTAAACATTTTTATTAAACTGTAACCATTATTTTAAACTGTGGATCTTAAATATAATTTTTGAATTTCACTCCACATCATGTTAACAATTTGGACATTATTTGAATATGTACAAAGTAAACTTCCGATACTTATTGTTTATCCTGTTTCTTCTATTCATTATTTGTATCACTGTTATTTGTATTAATCATCAAAAATCATGTTGTTGTGAATATTTGTGGCCGGGGGCCACAAATGCGATATAATTATTGAACAGATAATAGGTTAAAGGCGATATAATAAGTTAAAGGCGATACATCTATTCGGTGTCTTTTATGACACGTGGTGAAAGTTCTCTTTGGCCCGTAGTGCAAATATGAACTGTTGTTTGGTATGATTATGACCAAAGGCTGAATGCTGGTATAATCATGACCGTTGGTGTTATATTGAATATCTTTGGCCCGTAGTGCAAAGATGAACTGTTGATTTGCATGATTATGACCAGTAACTGTGAGTTTGTATTCTCATGGTCAGTGGTGTTTCAGATGATAAAAGTTGATGATGTTTTTCCTAAAAAGATAAGCGAGTGGACACTATAGTCTGCATTATTCTTCTAATAGATTGCTCATTTCGCCGCTATTATTGATCTGAACGTTGTTCAAGAATTTAACTGTAATTTTTTATATAAACCTTATAGTCTATTGTATTCTATCAAGAACACAACCGTTGAATGGTAACGATAATTTATTCGTCATTATCTTAGTCATGATATTCTTTACTGTGCTATTTGAGCTCGCCCTTTCTTTTTGTTCCATTGTTTTTCAACAGGAGATGAGAACGTAGCTGAGTTTAGCCGGGGGATGGAGTGAGAGTCCGAAGGATAACTATCGTAGTCTTCACGTGTTGTAAAATAGTGTGATAATAATAGTGAAGACTTAGTTGTGTATTATTATACACTGTATTGTTAAACGTTGTACTATCTTGTAATAATTTTGTTGTAGTCTTTTGACAACTCAAGTTTAGGCTGTGTGGGCCCAGATTTGAGAGTGTCACATCTATAAAGTCATTTAATAACTTAAAATGAAAGGGACTATTAATTTTAAATTTTTTATAAGATTATATAATCTTACATAAATAGTTTTAGAAATGATTAAAAAAAAATAATCTATCAGACTATTTAAAAGACTAATAATCTTTTATTATGAGATAAAATAATTTAAAATAATATTAAATTAATACAAATAATTTAATTCTAAATATATTTTTTATAAACAAACATAATTTTAGAATATTTTAAGTCGATGCATTGATAAATTGCATTGTGATTCTGGGGACAAAGATGATGATTTAGATGGATCTTAAATAAGCCATTTATATAACTAAAGGAATAAGAAGATTTTACTACAAACGGGAACAACCGTCGCTAACGAGTGTATGCCTATGCGACTACTTTGCTACGATCCGTGATCAGAGCAAAAATAACAATATCGGAGTAACTATTTATTTAAAGATATTTTTATAATTATTTTTAAAGATTTTAATGTTATAAATTATATTTATTATTTTTAATAATATTATTTTTACTCTAATAATATTAATATTTTTTTATTAAAATATCAAAATTTATAACCTAATTTTTTTTATTATTGTGAGGTTTGTATTTGCAACTTAAAGTATTAGTGATATTTAATATTGAAAAATTCAATAAAATATAAATTATTCTGTAGTTTATTATACCTGTACGTACTCATACCTAGGGGTGCACACAAAACCGATCAAAATCGAAAAACCGACCGAACCAAACCAAACCGTTACTATTTCAAACCGAAAAATATAAAATCGAAAAACCGAACACTATAAAACTAAAAAACCGAAACTAGTTCGGCCGGTTTGGTTTGGCTTCTCAAAAAACCGAAACCGACCGAACAATTTAAAATTATAATATAATTTATATACTTTTCTAATAAATATTTATTTTATATAATTATATGTTTTTATTGTGACGAATTTACAAAACTTCTATCCTAGTGAGTGAGTTAGGTGATTTTTGTTTTTCGGATTTAGAGAACTTCTATTATAATTAGTAGTTATTTAGTTAGTGATTTATTAATTATTATGAAAAATTGACAATATAATAAATATCAAATTATCAATTACGGAACCGAATAACCGAATAAACCGACCGATTTAACCGAAACCGAATAAACCAATAACCGATTACGATGTAAAAATTTGGGCGGTTTTGGTTTTTAATTTTTTATAACCGACTTAAATGGTTTGGTTATTTTTTTTTTCAAAAAACCGACCAAACCAACCGTGTGCACCCCTACCCCTTCTGAAGTGTGGGTGTTTAGAAGATAAAAGGTATTAAAAAAAAAAATTATGCCCTTACATCTATCTATATGGGATTAGAATTCTTTCATTATTTTTATCCTTAATTTTTACCAATATACATATAGTGATATAAATATTATATTTAATAATAATCTTAATAATTATAATTTATAATTAAATATTAAAAAATAAATATAATAAAGGGAATTCTAATCTCATTTTTTTAATTTTTTTTCGTTGGTTATACCCAGTCTAATTGGATGTACGTTGTTCGAACTACATTACCACGTCAATATAATAAGAATATTTTAGAAATTTCACAATCGTTGGATTTACGCTGCTGCGGGACCCAACCCCATAGGCACCAAAGAACAGGCGTCGGCTGTAATCCACATGTTATCTCACGGCGGACCCACCATACGAGATATTTCCCCACTGGGGCCCATTACCTCAATCAATCACTTTGAATAATGCCTATAGCCTATAGGCAAACCCACGAGCTAGTGGGCCGCACGTGTCAAACAATTTGAAGGGAGAGGTAAGAAGAAAAAGTAAAAAGTAGTCTTTTTTTTCAAGCTATTCTTTTGTCGTAGAGTGACGGACACGTGTCAGTTGCATAGAGAATAACACCCTTGTTAAGATGAATAAGATCCATCATTTTCTTGAATATGAAATTTTTGCTGCCTTTTTGTTTGAATCCCTTTCGATGAATCTTTTCAATTGACGCAAATATTTTATTTTAATTGTCCTAATTTATTTTAATATAGGAAGAAGGGTTTAAGTAGAAAAAAAAAATAGCTTATTGTTTTCAATTTTTATCACACGTTATTACTTTTTGGACCTATTTTTGTAATATACTATTAACAAGAATTGAACTCTCAAGCTCTCTATATTAATAGAAATAAATCATATTAGTGGATTAAGTGATCATCAGCAGTAATTGTACATAGTTTAATAATATTATTTTTTTTTACTATGTTGAACGAAATTTAACAATTTTGACTTTATTAAAGTTAAATCCCAAGATCTCTCGATTCTTCATGAATAAACTTAATTACTGTACTAAATAAGCTTGGTATTAGTAATATCATTTTGGGTTTGATTTTGAATTTTTTTAAAAAGTATTAAGTTATGTGTGGGTGAATTAAGAGTAACGTTATAATCACAAATTATGATAAATAAAATTAGACAGAGGAGTATAAAACTTATAGTTTACAAATCTAAATAAATTTATACCAATTCTATAAATCTGTGAATTGACTTTTTAGTCAGAATTGGACTTGTTTTTGAAGTAAACCGAGTATTATTTCTTTATAATTAAATATTAAATTACAATGGTAGTACTTTTTTCCCCTCTTATCTTGTCATTATTTCAAGATTTTGCAAACATAGTCAACAAAAAACTTATGCTTGAGAAAAATAAGTTGTAAAATAAGTTGATCACATAAAATATAATATCACTTATGTGATTAAGGATAATGAGTCCCTAAAGTGGTAACAACATACTAACATAGTCATTAATCATGTCATCTTAACCCCCGTTTTCTCAACTTTTTGTGGGCAATAGCGGCACATGTATTGTAATAATTGGAGGTGGTTACATTGATAGAAAGGTGACCTCAACTATCGACTACTTTTTAGACTCAACTAGTTTCTCATTTCATTTTTATTATATATGATATTTTAAAATAATTTCAATAATATAAAATATTTTATAAATATTTAAGAATTTGTTTTTCTTGTTTTGTTTCTAAATTTTTTTATCAAGATAAAATAATCGAGAAGGAGAAGAGGATTGAGTAATTAATTAGTATATAGATAATAATTAAATTCTAAACCAACATTAATTACTTAATATTAATATTAATGAGACTCCTAAATATATGTGATTATGTCTGTAAAAAAAAAGTAATTAATAGTTATAAATTTAGATTTGTTTTTCTAGATGATCCTAATTAATTAATAATACTACGTGTGAGTTTTGTAGAAAAAAGAGGGATTGGTTCGGTTCCACTAATCTCTTTAATTAATGGAATCTAACAAAAGTAGTTGAAGTTGTTTCAAAGTCATGTTTGGGGGCCATTGATGATGATGTTCTCAATTATTTGTTATGGAATTTATGCACCTCATTTGCATTTAATTAGGCGGTAATTTAGGTAGACTAAAATCAAGCGTTTGAACTATATAGACCTATAAGAACAACATGAAATTTGAGGTTAACTTATTTTAATGTTACTAATCTACTTTTGTAGTCAGCTGTTGTATATTTTTTGCTAAATTTTAATATTAATAAAAATTTATCATAAAATTATTTAAATCTTAGGGTTTTATCTCTTATAATTGTCAAATTTCACCCCCAAATACATTAAATTATTCAAACTAGACCTAAATTTCAATAAAAAGATCATACATCTCCATTTTGCATTCTAATCTTGAACCAGATTATTTCGTTGTAATTCTTTGCACACAAAGGAAAGAAAGAAATTCCTCTTTATAGAATGGAGTGTGGCCACAATTTTGCTTTTTTGACCTTTTTATTATGAATATATATGAATGATTAAAAATGGAATAATGGACCAGTGCAGGTGCAAGAACCCGTACATCTACTTTATTTATTTCCTTACTTTCTTTCTTCTTGTCTTCTTTCTAGTTTCTCTCTCTCTCTTTTCCCCTTTAGTTTTTGCCCTAGCTAGGTTCGTTCAAGACAATAAAATGTACCATTGTTGGCCAGCACAAATTTGGGGTAAAAATTATAATTTTTTAATTGAGTTTTTATTTAACTTTAAATTTGTTTAACGTCATAGTCATAGTGAGGATAGGGAACCCTACCTCAAGCATTACATTAAAAGAATTTCGTTAACAATTATAAGATAATATTTTCACTAAAATGAGATCAAATAATGCCTCTACTTTGCTTGAACTCGACTATTTCCGATTAAAATAAACATCAATTCAGATATATTTATCGTGTCTTTAGGAACTTAATCACATGATGACATATATATTAAGCAAAAACATTCAAAATCAATATGATGCATTAAATCCGTCCAATAATATTTTTATTAATGGAAACATTAAAAACTACAGCATTTTAAACTATTGTTATGACCGATTAATTGTGACAACTATGTTATTTCATATACTCTTATATAAATGACAAAAATAATAGTCATCCTTATGGCAACAACATAATACATTGATTTCTTCTCGAATCCAGACTTTTGCGATGTTGTACGTCGAATTTATTATGATTATGGATCTGTCTTGGGGCATATGATTAGGTAATTAACCAAGATATCAGTGGTATATACCAAATACATTTGACTTAGAAAGAGACTTCCAACAATTTGGTGAGCGTTAAGCTAAACTTAGAAAATGTCAAAAGTTTTCTGGTAACATGATGCGAACTCCGTACTAAATCCTAAGGAATAATCTTATATCAATCAGTTGCAAATACAACTTGATATAGGTTGATATAAGTCTTAATTACCCTCTTCCCTTGGGTAACTAGCTTTGCAAGGTGGGTGCATTGATGCAAATGCACAACTTGGTGTGGATTGATACATGTCTCAACCCCTCCCAGTCCCATCTCGATTGCAAATGCACAATTTAGTGTGAATTGATATAAATCTTAACTTTTCTCCTTAACTAACGAACTTTTCAAAATAAGTCAAAAGACAACAAACATTTTACCTATCAAAGACACCAGAATGGTATCAATGATCAATGTAGTAATATATAGACTAGAATTGGCACCCGAAGTGGAAAGAAATGAAAGTCCTCGACTTGTGAGAAAAATATTTTGACAAACACACTTAAGTGACATATGACTATATATAGTGCTCTCTCTCACTTTTTATTTATTTTATTATTATTATTATTATATTTATTTAATTAACGGAAGTACATTTTTAGGGCACACCGAGAGCCCCAAAACACCTCTATCTAATTAATTATATATGTGTGTGTTTATACTACGACGTAGTACATACGCCATACATGTATAGAACAACACCGCACTACTTCGAAACATGTCTATAATACCTATATATGAATATATGATGTAAATTGATGCCTTGATGTACATATATGTTCTTGAAAAAGAAGTATTCTCTCTCTTTTGATTAATACTATGTAATCCTCTTCACTTTCTCTCTCTTTCGGTCTGATTTCTTGCAACAACAAGAATAAACTTAACCTTATTATATACCTATTAAGTGGTTTTAATGTGTCAATAGAAGGTGACACGTTAGTGTAACTAAAGGATTGTTTATTCGCGCATCACTTGATAAAGAGAATCATTGGATAAGTTAATAAGATACTATACTATATATAATTAGCCACTCCATCGATGATGTGCTAATTTTGTGGCATGGTGTGATGTGATTGAGCTATGTTGGTCTAATGATGTGCCACAATACTCAAGGCTAATTAAAGATTATATATTGATGTAGTTCTAACTTCTAAATGCCACTTTCAACATTCAAGAAGAATTAGATTAATTTGTGCTTTTCATAATTTTATATATATATATATATATATATATATATATATATATATATATATATATATATATATATATATATTAGTTGACCGTGACAAATAGATTAAAATGGCGTATTTTAATTAATGAAATAGTGAAATACATGCATATATAGCAAATATATATTAATTTTAATTAAGGAATTGATATTTTCACAATAAAAAATAATAGCTCCACAAAATCTCCTTGGATAATAAAAGGGTTTTAACACTCGTGTGAAATGAAAATTTTAAAAATATCAAATTTTATTTATAAAAATATCAATTCTCTTCCAATTAATGCGTACAAATTAGCATCTTATTATTTTTAGTTATATAAGTTCGTATTTAACAACTTGAGCCGAAAAAGAAAAGGGAAAGAGAAGACAGATAGTTTACAAGTTGGATACAACTGCGAGTATAGTTTTGCGAACAAAATATGGCCCAGCCCAGTCCTGCCGAAAAATATCAAATTTGAAGTTGATAATCAATTTGGGCCTTTTTAATGACTCACATGGAATCAATTGCCGATATTATGGCAATGAAGTCAGGCTGGGCCTCATACCTTGCTCTTGCCTCAGTCTCCCCAAATCCTTGCCTGACTGGGCTTATTATATTTGAAATTAATTTTTTAAAAGTTAGTGTTAATCTTATAATTTAAGAAGTATAAAATATTTTGTAATAAATATGACACGAAATTTAATCATACAATATTATTATAAAATATGGTTCATCTTATCCAAGATTTGGGGCATCTTTATATTGGTGCTTAGAATCGACACATACCGTGGATTAAGCTTTTAGCATTATGTTGGTAGATGTAGCTATATTGTCCGAAATTATTATTTTAATTTGACCCTTAGTTGATATCTTGGATTCCTCCTCTTGCTTGCTTGATGTGAGATATATGATTTTGATCGTAGGTTGGAGGTATAAAATTGTGATCAAGGGTCTAGGTACCCTCTATGCCCATATTCATCAACTTTGGTGCGATGTGTGATAACATTTGTTATAGGAAATAGGTTAATTGTCCGTTTGAATTGAACAAATGAAATAGATAAAATAATATGATAATTTTAAAATATTTTTAAGGGTATATTTTATTTTACCACTTTTCATATGGATTAAAAATCAAGAGGATACAATGAATTTTTGTTTCACTGGAATAGTTTATCACTCAAAATAATCATCAAATACACTATTTTTTATTTTATTCTTTTTTCGATTTCATTCTCTCAATCTAAACGTAACATTAAGGCCATCATCATCGACCTATGGTCTCCAAGTAAGAATGATTGAACACGACTCATGACACTCTATTCTAACACCAACGATCTTTACAAAATAATTTCTTTGTCTTCAAAATTTGATGTTGAAAGAAGCGGAAGAATCGAGGGATTTTCAACTTTTAAATATTTTAGCTGTTATTTTTTAAGAACTTATATTATTATAATTGAATTTTAGGGATACATTTCATTCAAATAACCTAGGAAGAACTAGGAGAGAGGAACTAAGTGAAATTTAGAAAAAACTAACCTTCAATCTTTTAGGGTGTCTGCTGAATTTTGATCTCTGTTATTAAAGATTAAATTCGAAGCCGGAAAACTTCACCATAAAAAGAGATGCCCTCTAAGTTATTACCTTCAATCTAAAATATTAGCCGTTTAAATATCTATGAATGATAAAACATACATTAAATGAATACTGTTCATAGCTAATACTAACTATGCATGCGCTCCATGTATAAATGTAACATGTCTTTTCCAAATAGACGGTTAATATGTGACACAAAGAGAGCACTGCTCATCGTATCTTTGCCAAATAGATTCGTATCGAAACCTATATCAACTAAAAACAAAAACGAAATAAATAATTGATTTTGACACTCATATCTGTCCATCAAAACAATGAGACAACTGATGCAGAGAGTAGCATGTTTTTGGTATGCTACAGTACATAGAGCACTTAATTGCAAAAAAAAAACAATTGCAGATTTGATGGTTATGGTTCAAACAATAACTGCGGATGTGCATTACTTCAATCCCACCAATCAACCCCATGAACCAAAACAACACCACAAATTGTTAACAAGTTGCAACTCCTTTATCGTTTCTGGTTATGTTCTTTAAATGAGTCATATCTTCTTATCCAATTCATTGGTATCAGCCAATTGGATTAAATGGCCGTCTAATAACTATAGGACACTGTAGGTAGGGAGAGAGCATTGCATTATTGCAACTAGACAATCTCAAAACGATAAGAAAGTCTTTTTTGGCTGGTTAACTTCTTTTTTTATTGGGGGGGGGGGGGGGGGGGGAATTGGGCAGACAAAAATTATGTATGATCGATGAACCTAAAATTATCAAGCCCACTTTATAAGTTCTGTGATTATATTATTTGTGAAGAATTAGCCTTACATGCTTACCAAATAAAATTCTGTGAAAAAATATTGTTTATGAAACCTCCAGTTCCCTCCCACCCATAAAAGGAAAAAAAAAATAAACAATTTTATTTATCCAATACAATTAGGGGACCAAAATAAAGTGTCCTTACTAATGTTCCTACATCATTATTATACAAAATCCTTACTAGAGCTCTTTGTATTGTAATCATAATAGCAACTAAAAAGAATACAATTATTTCTCTCTCCTTTTTTCTTTTTCGTTTTACTGTCTTTTAAAAATTTTCTAACTCTTTATTTGGTATAGATAGGTGCAGTTACTGTCTTAAATTTTAATTTACACGACGGTAAATATGATTATATGGAAACATGTTTCATTTCATTTAAATAGGAGACAAGCGGCTAAATTTACCTAAAGAAAAATCACCAAATTCGGATTATATAAAAAAAAAAATGAGATCGTGATTTTATTTTTGTTTGGGAGAACGAATAGGGTTGACCTTTGTTACAAGGAAAATAAATTAAATTTTGATGTGATACGTTAACAACTTAAGTGTGTGTGTTTTTTTTTATAGGGACAGTCAAATTTCTATATAGATTAGTACCAAAAAAATTGTATCTAGATCCTCTCCTCCATGTACCTAACACCACTCTATATGAAAACAAAGTAAGAGATATATTTGTCACAAGTGCAAGATGACAAAAGAGCATATGGCTTTTTATTGGACATGATTATCGACCAAGTCACGCCATTGGCCATGGCCTACTCAATTCATGATTTGGAATATGTTGTCAACGAAGAATTAGGGTTTTTGAGGTTTGAATGTATAGTTTGATAGCTAGGGGGTAAAATAGGGTTTTACCCATGCTGAAGATTAAGCAACACTCGAAAAGATTTTTCAAGTGCAAATTCTAATGCCATGTGGACAGACTTTGGAAGTAAATACGATGGAAAATAAAGGAAAGAAAGATTAAAAAGGAAAACACATACGTATCAAAATAAAAAAATTAATAATGGTTATTGATATTTTTAGAGTAAAAATAATGTCACGGTAAATATATATATAGTAATATTTTTGTAATTGTTCTAAGAACGCTTAATACTTTAAACGACACTTATTATTCTACTAACATTATTTTTGTTATGACAATAACGACTGCAAATAAAAATCTTAAAGAATAACAGTTCAATTTCATCTACTTAAAAAAGTTCAATTAATAACAAAAAATAGTTTGCCAATTAATTGTCTTTTATCTTTATTCGTAATTTTCAAATTCCAACTTTAAATAAAGTTTAATTGAAATCAGAGGTACAAGAATTAAAGTAGACACCAAAACAATATATATATATATATATATATATATATATATATATATATATATATATATATATAGAGAGAGAGAGAGAGAGAGAGAGAGAGAGAGAGAGAGAGAGAAAAGATCAAGAACATACCTCCTTATTTGACATACTAAGCATACCCCATTTAACGACGGTTTAATCTGTCGTTATAGGTTCAGTCCATTACTATAGCTTTTAACGACAGATAACATATAGCGATGGGCAAACATATAGCAAAAAATCGAAGCTATAGTAACGGAACGAACCTATGGCGACGAATCAAACCGTCGTCCGATCTGTCGCTAGAGGGGGTATGTTTGATTTGTCAAATAAGGAAATATATTCTTGATCCTTTCTATATATATATATATATATACATACATACATACATACATGATGAATAAAAATTTGAGAAACCCCACATTCCAACATTTCATGGAACCAATTAAGTGATATAATCAAAGCAACATCACTTTATTTGCATCAAAAAGTTCTAGTGCCATTGTGCCATGCCAATGTCAATGCCCTAGATCACAGTGTCTCATAATTATACAAATTCGCAGCTTTTTTTCTTCTTCTTTTTGCACAGAAAAGTGCTCCTATAGACGTAAAATTTAAGCATGAATGAGTTGTTTTGAAGGGAGAAAACTATGAAAGTGGCACTTTAATTGTAGCATTTTTATTATTTTTTTTGTATACAGAAAGTAGTATTTATTAGTACTGAAAAAAAAAACTTTTTATTATGTTAGTGAAAGGAATATACTTGTTGCTCTATAGAAACTTTAAACGTAAATGTTGATATTAAAGTATTAATGATATATTTTCCCAATATATATATATATAATTTTCTAATGAAACACAGGAGTATAATAATCTAAAAAATTGGGAATAGATCCTCTCCAGTTCACTTGTGGACCAAAAGATCCCCGGTCCTAATTGAACATATATACTTGATTTTGTCACGTCTAATTTCAATGTTATTAGTAAAATGGTATTTTTTTTTTAACACAAGTCTAGACCTTTTGTTTATTGTTTGTGCCACATATCAATTTTATGGGTATTGGACAAGGTCCAGTGATCCATTGGTGGCTTAAAGTGGATTCATGGTCACCATGCATGGTCTTTGCACATTATGGTAGAAGAATTTGGCTACTGCGTTGGGCTTGTGAGTCTTGATTCTTGTTGTTTGAGTTATTCTGGCCTCTTGTGCAGCTGTGCTTTATGGTCATTTTGGTTAGGTGTGTTTCTTGGTCTTTGCTAACCCTTGTTTTGCTTGTTAGTTTATGGTTTGATAAATGTTTGTAACTATCTTAGCTTGGTTGGAGCTGTTTAATTAGGAAATAAATTAGTAGCTTGAGATTGCTAGAGTAAAAATGATTTTGTCAGAACAATAAGTGTCGCGTAAAGTATTAAGTATGTATCATCAGAACAATTATAAAAGTGTCGTGCAATATATATTTACTCTGACAGTATAATTTTTACACTATTAGTTTATATGATTGCTTCCAAATATACGCACTCAATAAAATATAGTTTAGAGTGTAGATAAGATTTAAGTCTTGTCAGACGATGAATAATACTTAATTGATTAGTCTTGAATATTGACACATACGTGTTTTTCTTTGATCAAACTATGGTGAGCGAAGAAAAAAAATCGGGCAAGTACAAAACTAAAAGGAAATTTTATACTTTTATTAATTAAAAAAAATGATGATTTGATATTTTGAAGTTGTTATTAGAGCTACCCAACCTTAACACCATTTTTATGTGGGTGTGTTAAATGGAAAACAAATTGGAATTGCAAAAAAGAAGTGTGAAAACAGAATCCTCATAATTTTGAAATATGAGTGGACTACATATAATACGTAAGTGGATGTTGGTGAGACAAAATGAAGATTGGAAATCAAAATTGGATTTAGTTACTTACATAGAAGTCAAGATTCTCAGGCACTGAAAGCATATACATATTTTTCCCTATGGCTTTCGGTCACATATATGTAATTTTCCATTGTGGCGCACTCCCTGCCACAAAGGTCCCTCTGGCAAAGATTCTTTTTGTAACACTTTTTGATATCGATTAATATATAATATTTAAATATGTATACAAGGATTTAAAATTATTATCAATTATTTATATCTTTAATTATGACATTTTAGTTGAATCTGTAGAGAGTTAAGATGATTTAAAAAAATATTATTAAGACATCACATTAGGTCTTATTCTACTATAATTTAATTTGAACTTAAAATTTGATCCGAGACGTTATACTTTTAATAATACACAAAGTGAAAAATACAACTCCAAATTATATATTTTTGATCCTTTAAATGGAAAATATAAATGAGATTTTCTGATTTTGTCAACTTTGGAGATGATTGCCTATCATTGTGGACCTCTATGTAAATACCATCCACTTCTATTCCATGATTTCCTTTTTTTTAGGTCAATGTAAACTAATACGGTTTTTATACACTTTTGCATTCATTACTTGGTGAATGATTAAATTGTAAAAGGTAAGATTCTTTTTTTATGCGTTATTTACATTTTCTCCCCTTGAAATTTATACTTTTTATTCTTTTGATGTTTTACTCATATAAATTTAAATCTTCATATTAATTTACGTTTTTTTTTATGTAAAATTAGTCAATCTATTTGAAAATTAAGGCAATTAATTCAGGCAAATGAATTGTCTTCTTCTTATTTTTTCAATAATTTTTAGAAATTAATATATTCACAAGTAAAAGGAATAGTTATACAAATTTTCTCTCATATAAATAGTAAATAAACTCCACACTCAGATAAGATAGAAGTTGTGAAAATAGCAAATTTTGTTTGAAAAAATATCAATTCCTTAATTTTTATCATATTCAATAAACTATTCTTCTAAATAATTTTTGGATATGAATCTGGAATGATTAAAAACTAGTAATGAGACAGGCATGGAAAATAGTCTCTCTTCTTTTTGTCAAACCCACGTCTAGTTCAATCAGTTCAATCACTTGGATAATGTGGTTGTAAATTCCACCTAATTGTACCATGGTACTAAACCTTTGAGGGCTCTCCAAAAGAAAATTTAAACTTGTTGCCGATGAATTGACAAATTTATATATATATATGAAGTGGTTGAATTGTTACAAGTTCAGCTTCAAGACAAAATAGTCAACAGTTTGGGGAAACCATCAATTTAGTCGACAACATTCTATAAAGAACAAGATTTTAGTGAGTTGTCATTTAAGTCAAATTTTCTCTCTCCTTCTATGAGCTTTACACAATTTTATGTTATAGCTTTAGACAATTTTTATATATATTTTGAGCTTTTATCATTACAATCTTAATATTATTTATTTGTTTGACCCATTACGAATTAGGTTTTACTATTAAGGTGCCTTGCGGTATAAGCAAGTAAGGCTTAGATAAGGACAATTTACTATTTTTATTTTTTAATTTATATTCAAGAAATTAAGCCCTAGTGAATTTAAGATTTATCACCTTATCACCTTACTTGATGCTTTTGCAGTTTATGATTTGTATGTTCAGATTCCATTTTCTATTTCTTATAGATATGAATTTTTCAGCAATAGAATATATTTTTGCTTTTGAAAAAAAAAATTCTTCTCCAAACACGAATTATAGCTTTAACCTCAGCACATCATTTTTAGTACGATGAGTTTAAGACTTTTAAGTCACTCAAATGCATAATCCCAATACCCTAAACTCAGCATAATGAACAAGCTTTATATAATCTAAAAAATAATCCGTTATTGGTCCTGGTAACTATTTTATTTTAGTACAAAGAGTTATAAATATTATTAAATAATGGAAATAATATATTCTCTCCGTCCCAAAAAGATGACTTAAGTGATACAAAATTCTGTCTTAAAAAAAATGTCTAAAATATGTAAGTCAACTAGTTAAAATTTTACATTAACTGGTTTACCCTTGATCATGTTAAATCTTAATCAGACAGTAAATTAATCGCATCACAAATGAATGATTCAAATTAATTTATTTTATCTCCATAAATTAAAGTAATTAACACACATACCAACACAAGGACAAAATATAAAATAAATTTATACTCCTCTCTTATTTAATTTCACCCAAATTTATCTTTAAGACATTTTTTTAGGAACATAAGGAGTAATATTTAGTACCATAGTTGTTATTTTAAAAGCTTGATTAAATTAATATCAATTTTAAATTTAAAGAACTGATATTTTTACATATATATATATTTCATACATATTTCTTTCATATGAGTATAAAATACATCTCATCTTTATATAAAAAAATTATATAAAAATATTAAATATACGTAAAAATAATGTTCTCCTAAATTTAACAAGTTAACTCAAAAAAAATCAAAACTAGTCTGTAATTTATCCCTGCCCCTCTCCTTTTCTCTTTTCTTTCCCTTTCAGAATTCTTGTCTCCTTTTCTTTCCAATCCCCGTTTCCTCTCTCCTTCTCTCTCCGAACACCAAACAAAATGAGATCGAGAATATAAAAGGACAGCAAAGAAAATGAAAGGAAAGGATGAATGTGTAGTACATCAACAAAGACACAGAGTGGAGGTGCATTATATGAGGAGGAATCTTTTACCCAATTCCCCATAATTTCTAATATAGCCACAATGAGGTTAAAATAAAGTACTCCTACAAACTCCCAAAAGTAACACAAGTCACGTGCTCCATCTTTTTATGTCTTCTCCCTATATTTTTTCTCTCCAAATAAAAAAATTAATAATCCAATGTAAAAAATTTCATATAAATAATATTATTTATTATGTGTGTCTTAAATTTTTATTTAAATTCAAATTTTAACTTTAACAAAAAAAATTACCACAAAAAAAAGAAGAAGATAAAATTATTGATAACAATGAATCTGTTATCTTATTTAGATATGTTGTATTTTTAGTCTAACTATATATGTTATTATAGGAAAAGTTTTGGTATGCTTTTCTTTTTCACTTTTAATCGCTTTCATATAGAGATTCAAAACTTATATTTTGTACGCTTTGATAATATTTTCTTTTTCACTTTTAATCGCTTTCATATAGAGATTCAAAACTCGTATTTTTTACGCTTTGATAATATAATATATTTTCTCAATTAGGTACGTGTAATGTTTTTTTATTTAAATTTTTGTGTGTTTACCGTTCTAACACTTTTTACCACGTGCAATTACATTAAGCTTACCAATTTAGCAACCCATGTGAAATTAGAGTCTTTTAAATTTAATAATTCATTAACCAATTATTTATTTATACTTATAATAGAAGCATAAGAGTTCCAACCACCTATGACATTTTAATTTCAGATGTTGAAAAAGGAATATTTATCGTAGTTGATAATTTAATGAAAAGGTAAGGGCAATAACTGGCATGTCAGCCAACAAGAGTCATACGATACCAATAAAAAACCCTTAACACAAGACCAAGAAAAGAATAGAAAACAGCTACTTAATTAGTTAACATTATCATCAGAAGAAGTAATTGTTATATGTACTCTTGGAAATAATTAATCATCCAACTAGAAATCTTATGCCATTAAAAAGTTGTAGTGCCAAATGAAGTTGGGTCAGTAGAGAGATTAGATAGAGAAAAGAAGGAAAAAGGGAAAATAAGTTGTGAAAAATTGATATTTTACAAGTATTTTTTTGACCTTTTTACAATAACTTTCTTACACGACTGGTAAGTAGGTGCTATATGAGTATATTTGTGTAAGAGAAATTTTATATTTATATTAACCCTTAACAGAGCAAATATGTATTTTACGATATATTTACACTTGATTTAACCACACTTTAACTATTAGCGACGTTTATTACTTAACGTAATTGTTACACTAAAATTACGAGTGAAAGAATTATTTTTTGGAAATAGCAATTTCCCTGTTGATATTGACCTTTCAAATTTTATTTCAAAAACAAAAATACCTTGTATGTTGTATTGCCACAATACACTTTATAAAGATAATTTAGTTCATGTTATTAGCCGCTCTCCACTCTAAAAAAAAATTTCTGATTTATTTTACTTTCAAGTGAATTGCAAATGAAGAAAAAGTGGAGTGCAATTATCACATTATAATTTTTTCATCAGTATTTTCAATCTTTACTATTGCAATTTGTAGAGGGTACTTTTGTCTTTATGAGAAATGTATATAGTCTCAATGGTATTTTGTGGATTGCCCATATTATCCAATTAAATTTTTTTACTGTTAAAGAAGCAATGAGAGAGAAGGTAAGGGTAACATAGGGAAAAATTATAAATTTATGCCCATCCTAATAGTAGGTGTTATTGGTTTGCTCAAAATTGGCACAACCCGAGTGCTGCCTGAAAGGCATAGCAGAAAAGTATTGGAATGGCAAATTCATGATGCCCCTCAGGGACACAAGGGGAGCATTGGACCACAAAACAAATGGGAATAAAGTGTGAAAATAGCTCATTTTTTTGCCTCTTTTTCTTCCACAAAGTGCCCTAAGCTATCTGGCATTCCTCTTCGAGGGATAGGATGGGGAATGTAGGTGCTCAAAGCATTGTACATGTCCCAATAAAAGTACATCAGAAAAATTTGTTCTAGTTATTTGGAATTTGTACCAACCAAAATAAAATATAAAATATAAAATAAAAAAGGGACAGTCCCCAATTAATATTTATATATAACAAGACATGAACAGATCTTATTCAATAATTTAATAATTTTATCAAGTTATTTTGGTTAATCATTAGTTAATACTGAGTTAAAACTGAGTCAATACTGAGTCAATCGTTTAAGACTACTTTCTCATACAATGTATAAATTTTTTGTATACCGTAAAATATATATACACATGCATGTATGAGTTGTGATCAATGTATAAACTTTTAGTTTATCGTAAAATATATACAATTATTTTCAACATTATATATGTATTATGTCAATAAAAAATAATAAATATATTACTAAAAAAAATACTAGTACTATAATTATTATTATTTGTTGAGTGAAATTTTTAGGGCCATTAAGATATAAATCATGACACCTAGTGGTGGATTTTATTTTAATAAGTAGAAGAGACATTTTATAATCGTAGCGTTCACCGACTAATCGAGTAGTAATGATATTATTAGCAGCTAAACTATGACGAACCCTAAGTGCGACATTTGAACGAAAAATTATAGATAAACGAATAAAAGAAAAATGTTGTGACGCTAGTTTTCATGCGAGTCTTCGTTGAATAAAAGAAAAATGTTGCAACGTTAGTTTTTATTAATACATTTTATTGATCACTATCCTACCCTTGAGTTATTTTTATGAGACATATAAATGTTGAGAAAAATAGATATATTTTGAATTTATGTATCTATTTTTTACTATTAATTATGTGAATAAATATTAATGATAATTTTATTAATTTAAAGAGACGTGCAAAATGGTGATCACCCTTATAAAATCCTATAAATCTCATGCATAAGTATCAATGTATTCCACAATTATAATTTAGCGTAAATTATTTGCCAGACGTAGCATGAACAAAATTTTTATTAAGTTAGATTTGATGAATCTTCATAGTTTTGAATTAAATTTTTATCATAAATGTTGAGAGATATTTAAAAATTGTATCATAACACAAATTGACTTGCGAAAATGAATATTTGATTTCGAAAAGGGGCAATGAATTTCTATCTTAAAAATCATTTTTTGGCTCAGTATATGCATTATTTATTTGTACTGCGTGTACAAATTTTTATATATCACATTATATATCATTTTTAGCGTTGAGAATAATTAAATATAACATTTCAAAAAGCATTCAAAGAAATGTATAATATTTTTGTTTTTCATATTAATTATAAGTTGAATAAAGCTTATAAAATTATGGTGAAGTAACTCATAATTAGAACTGGACTATATGTAGAGCAAAAGCGCATATTCTTTGTTTTGACTAATTTAAAATTTTATTTGACTCGTATTTTTTGATTTCGAATTAACTCAATAGTCTAAAGAATGATTTTTTTGGTCAATTTGCAACCCAATTTTGTTCTTTTAACTATTTTGTTTTTATTTTTGCATGTTATAAATTTATTTATATTAATTTCTAAAATTGATAAACTTAGGATAACTTATCAAATTCATAAATTAAATGTTATGCATCCCTTCTCTCTTATTTTTATTTCAATTAAAATGATATATTATAATAAATTTATTTAAAATTAAATAAATAATTATTATTATTATAAATATTATATCTTAAATATGCTATATTATAAATCATTTTTAAATTTACTCGTCTTTAAAGTTTATTAAACTTGTTATTATTATTATTATTATTATTTTAAAGTATGGGCAATCATCGATGACGTTGTAAAGACGGCAACCCCCCCTATCTCGTCTCCCCTGACTTCTGACAAAGGCAAAAAAACACATTCTGAAAGCCCTCTGACCCAAGTGACTCAACCCTAACCCAACCTTCCCATAGAATGTTCAAGGAATTTCGGAATTTGGGAATTTTTTTTTATATTCTTGAGATCCGAAAGAATAAAAACAAGAAAATAATTTATTATTAATTGTTAAGGGTAGTGGTGTATAAATGGCTCACGATCCCATCTAGTTAAAGTCTGACCTGGTTAAGGCTGGTTCAGCCTGGGCCGCCTTGAAGGGCACGAACAGACCGTATTTTTTTGGCTCAAATTTAGCCTGATCTAGCATACCAATAAGCCTGACCTAAGATCTGACCTGGTCTGAAGTCTGGTTCACCAAAAACTAGGTCTAACATATCAATTTTCTTTCTTTACTATTTTAATTCTTCCATTGTAGATGAAAACTTCCTTTTTGTGACAACTCATTTTATAAACAAAATAAAATTAACGTCTTTCAATACGTTAATTCATGCATATTTATTTATATACAAAAAAAGAAATCCATGAAAAACACACTGGATAGTGTATATATAAGAATTTTTCTTGCCTAGCTAGCAACCTACATTTTTTACAGATTTTTCATTGCATTTTTATTTTAATAAATACTTAACTTAAAAACTAGAAAGTCATTTGTAAAATAATAATAATAATAAAAAATATAGTTTTTATAAAAAAATAATAATTTTTTTTATATTAATGATAGTATAAAATAATTCAATATCTTTAAAATTGTATAATATTTTAATTAATTATTGTAATTTGTAAGTTGTAATACTTTACTTTTAATTAATATATCAATTAAGTTTAAAATTTTTATTAGTGTTTTTATAATATTTAAAATTACTAACAAAAATATTAAATGGATCAGATCAGACCGGTCTGGAGTGGCATGACCTGCAGGCCTCAACAGACTCCATTTTCAAACACCGAGCCCGACCTGGCTTGTAGGCCGAAAGTCAAAGACCCGACCTGGTCAACAATTAAGGCCTAACAGGCCTAGGCCATGCCAGACCTACTTGTTGTGCATGACTAGTTGAGGGTATGAGAGGTGAATATTATTTCACATTCTTCCATGAGATATATTTTTATAATAACAATATTTTGAGAATTTATAAAAATACTCTTTTATACATAACATTGAAGAGAGCTAGTGTATTTGATTATGCAAAATCATACCATTGTTTTAGAAAATTGTAAAAATACTCTTTTGTGTATAAAGTTGGAGAGAATGTATTTAGTTATATAAAACGATGTCATTTTGAGAGCTATCTTAGGTAAGAGCGTGATGTAGCATTCATCTTTCTTTTTGCCTTATAAATTGTTTATATTTCGCGTGCTTACTATTTTATTTTTCAAAGAAAACGATAACTTATATTCACATTACGAACACAACACAAGTACAAGTAAGTTAAAGAGTTTAAGGCGACACAAGCAGGGGTGTGGCTCTCCCTTCATAATCATAAAACAAAGTTTTCATAACAAAAGCAGGAGGATCATCAATGATAACAAAAGT
Source organism: Hedera helix (assembly GCA_947179155.2). Classification (NCBI taxonomy): domain Eukaryota; kingdom Viridiplantae; phylum Streptophyta; class Magnoliopsida; order Apiales; family Araliaceae; genus Hedera; species Hedera helix. Next base: position 33,197,496 of record OX359276.1, read on the forward strand.
AACCTCCTGGTCGACAGCCCCTTTGGCATCCCAAGCTCTTTTGAGAAGATTCCTGCATGCATTCACTAGGTTAAAATATGGAGTATTTCATAGAGCGCGCATATGATAAAATATGCTGAACTGCCTCCTGCGAATCTATCCGACTCTACAATCATTTTGTCAAAACCCAAATTCCAGTAATGATTTAAGCCATCAAATATCGCCCAAAGTTCAGCCAGAGTAATTGGAACTCAAAAGTTTTCTAGACGTAGTCTTGATCCAAACCTTAGCTAGAATGATCTCTAATCGCTGAACCAGCGGCAGCACCTCCACCTCTGAGGGAAGAATCCGTACTATTGGCAAAAGATTTTTCTGAGATTTCAGAGCACATGAATAAGGTCCTAGGAGAAGAAAGGATGTTACATTCATACAGGTAAGCTTCCCATTAGGAGAGGGCCAACAAGGAGATGATCCTTCTTCATGCAAGCTAGCTTGCCAAATCAATGGCATGCCATTTATTGGACATTGGACTACGACCCCAGATAAAGTTCCCAGTAATTCAATCCATTTGATTGCAAATATGAATAGGACGAATAGGCAAAGCTTGTAAGGAATACGTACACTGGTAGAGCAGATAACACTGCTTTTTTTCCCATAACAATTCTACCTGTCATGGGGATAGGAACTTTGCTTTCCAAGAAGCAAGGTTAGAATTTAGTTTCTCCAAAAGAGAATGGAAATATTCTTTTGTTATTCTAAAATAAAGAAGAGGCGATCCCAAATTATTTGTTGAATGCATCCCTGTAATATTAAAAAATTGCCTTTATGTTATCAAGAGCAGATCGAGGAAGCATTAATTAATTCTACACAAATTTTCCTACATATTTATGTTATTTTTTATATTTTAATATATTTGTTTGGAATTACTTTTATACTTGCAAGGTTCTATTCTAAATGCATGCTGTGAATTTGTACAAGTATTCAAAAGTACTAAAGCAAATTATTTTTAAAAAAACAACAAAATGTCATACGAAATTATATAACATTTTCTTTATCCTTTTATTATGATTTTGTCATTTTTGTTTCAGATATTACAAAAAGTTATTCATACTTTTCAATTTGTGCCTGTCATGGAATGTGCATGTCACATAATTTCCTAAAGTTATAAAAAAGAACAAAAAATCAATTAATAATTATTAATATCTTGGAACAAAACCAACATTTCTCATCATCATAACCAATTAAATTAACATGAAATTCTTATATTTTTATTTCTATTAGTTCCTTTTATCCCCGATGCGTGCATACCCGAAAGGGGGAGAGGAATTTAAAGTCATCAGATCAAAATATTTTTTTGATTAGATCATCCTAATAATTTGAATCTATAAATTCATTCATATTATTTATTTATTTAAAGATATTGCTATACAAATTTTACTCTTCAATATGATTTAAAACCTATTAGAGACACTTACTAAGATTTTCACTATTAGCCTATTAGGCGAGCAAAGTTGACCAAATTGATACTCTCTTCCTTTTAGAATAAAAATTATTATTATTATTTTAGATAGTCTCAAATTAATATCTATTTATCTTATATAATATATATTTTACAATAATTTGCATATAATATTATTAGTATTAATTATCATATTTTTATTCTCTATACATATTTATGAAATATCATTAGGTATGTATAAAAACAATTATACAATTAAATGAGAATTTAAATATAGACAATTTTGTTATTTTATCATCTTGTTTAATATGCGTAAAAAGTCAATCAAAACTTTTATCCTGTGACGAAAAAAGTACATTGTGATATAAATAAAAATATTTTAGTTTCATAAAATTTAAATTTTTTGCATTCATACATCTCAAATTAATTTTAAATCACGGAACTAAGAAGAGCCTAGACAATTTCTTATAATATTAATTGTACTTGGTGACTTGAATTTACATAGAAAAAGATGATGGCATATCATGATGTTATAAATTACTTAAATATGTCAATTCAGAAGCTAAAATAAGCAAATGGAGTAGTATATAGTAACAGTAATTCATGGGTAGTAGTATAAAATTTCCAAAAACCGACAAAATACAAAATGTGTGGTAAAAGCGTAAATCTTTCCCAACACCATGGTCATTTATCAAATTTCACTTTCCCCTCTTTTGATTAACTTTGGCGCAGTTTATTATCACAGTCCCCATCTGAGTGAAGAGAAGTGAGAGAATCACCAGAAGAGAGAAAAACTCGTCCTCCCTGAAAATTGGCAGCCAAAATTTCCACTCAAATAGAAGCTAAAAAACGACAAATTCATCCCCTTTTGCTTCAATCAAATTTCCCTATCACAATCCCAAATTAATTTCTCTTATTTTTTTTTTCAGTTTTACACAAATCTTGCACTTTTCTTGAATACCCATTTGTCTATTTGCTCAAAATGGAGAGCCTAATGACCAATTACGAGCTCAAAGCTTGTGGATTTGTGTAGGTTTTTCCAAAAAGGGTCTTCATTTTCCCTTTCTCTCCCCTCAAAGTTTCTCTCTCTAGAATGGCTTGCAGAAGGACAATATATGGGAATTTGGATCCGGAGAGGAAGAGGAGTGGTGGGTTGAGGACCAAACAGGCCGGAAGGGGGTCTTGCCGGGGTAGTTAGATTATCAGACCATAAAATATAAAAAAATGAGCCTTGTTTGTCTCTGACTCTATATATCTCTGTTTCTCTCTCTCTATATGTATATTCATAGCATCATCACCTTTGTATGGTTGGGTTGGGTGAGTGTTGATTCAAGAAATTTATTTTTTCACTCATAAGAGAAATGGGGTACCTGTTAAAAGAAGCTTTGAAAACTCTTTGTGGAGTTAATCAGTGGTCTTATGCTGTTTTTTGGAAGATCGGTTGCCAAAACCCAAAGTAAGTTCAATTTCTTTTACTTTAATGGATGAAAATCTCTTTTTTTCAATCGCCCACAAAATGGAGAAGAAATTAATTCTAATATCCTCTCTCTCTCTCTCTCTCTCTCTTTCTTGTGGCAACTTTAATATAATTTTTTTGTGTAATGATAAAATGGAGGAAGAAGAAAAGGATGGCTCTTTAATTTTCATGTTCTTTTTGCAGTTTTCTTGCATTTAGTCTCATCTTTTTCTTTTTAGAAACTTGTGCTGACACCTGTTTGGTTCTGAGAAAATGGAGGAGACAATGCAGACTGGAATTCAGCTTTTTTGAAGTCTATGTAAATCTGTTTATGTTTACTACTTACTAGTACATCTATTTATTTATGTGTTCTTTTTATGCCTTGTTTGATTCACTTGCATTTATTGTCACCTTTTAATTTTAATTTTTGTTCTGAACTCTATTTGATTTCTGGAAAAGTGAGGGAAAAGAGAAAGTATTGTTCAATCATCAATGTCCATGTTGTTTTTAGCTCTGTGAAACAAACTTACTTCTAAAACATGGCAATTTTGGCTGAATTCATTTGTTTTCCCAAAATTTTCTTTTTGACCAGAAGGGAAGAAATTTCTGTAAATTTTAAACATGTTTGAATATTTTTGTTTATTTATTTACGAGTTAAGGTTATAATAAATTTTTGTCTAAGATCTATTTTTTTTTTTGACTTATTAAAGGTTTTTGAATATTGTTGTCTTGCTTTGTGCTTTTATAATCATTTAACTCTCTGTTTTTGGAGTATTCTGTTTGGTCCTCTCTGCTTTGTCACACAGCATCTTAGCCAGGAAAAGTAGATCTCTTTCAGTTTGACATAACCCTTCCTACTATTACAATTTCATAAAAATAAATCTATCTTAGATTTAACTCTTATATGATACCAATTGTTCTAACTTTTTTGTTTAAGCAATTTGTTTTGAAATAAATTATTAAATACACTACTAGAACATGCAAAATATCTGAGATCTGTTGCTTATTACTTGCTTTCATAACTGATGTGGTATTTAGGCTTTTTATAGAATTTCTTGATTTTTTATGTAGATCAGTTTGTTTCCATTAATGGTTTATTTATTTAACTAGAAAATGATTTCTTAATTGCAAATTTTTGAAAGATTTACATGTTTGCTCAAATTTCCTCATTTCAGGCTTTTAATTTGGGAGGAATGTTATTACGGCCCTATAACATATTCTAGTCTTCCACACATTTCTGGGATTGAGAACCCAGACGTTTTTGATGAGTGGGAAGCTTGTTGGGTTTCTTCTGAAGCTCGCAATTCTCTGCTTGGGGTGCAGGCAGGGGAAAGAGTCCATTTGCTTGTTAACAAGATGATGATGGACAATAATGTTAACGTTGTAGGAGAAGGGTATGGTTTTATATTTTATTATTAAATTTTTTTATGGTTTACTCCTATGTTGCATGGACTCTTTTAAAATCCAGAAATATTGACACGGGTACGGGTGCGAATGTAGGACACGACAGTTTGATGGAAAGTGAACCACGATGTTTTAAAAATAGGCTTATCCGTGTCGTGTCCTTTTAAGGATTGTTCTAGGGGTTGCCGAGTCCAAGTAACATAGGTTTACTCTGATTTATCTTGTTGGTGCTTTCTTGTTGTGCATGAGAAATTCAAAAGAGTTTTCTTTTATAATTTTGATTTCAGGCTAGTTGGGCGGGCTGCATTTACTGGAAATTACCAGTGGATTCTTTCACAAAACTATACTAGAGAATCCCATCCACCAGAGGTATGTATCATTGGACGTTCTTCTAATAACTAGAAGTATAAGATTTTCACAGATGCGTACGCTCTGATTCTTAGTCATATACATTTGCATCCTTGCTTAATTTCTGAATTAAGTTGAAGTTCACAAGGAAATTCAGGTGATTTATTTTCAATTGCAACTAAAATTGGTATCTGACAAGTTCCTAACAGTGTCTAGCTGGTTTACAATTTTCTTCATTAAAACAAAATCAGTAATATAGATTTGTACAAATTTCTAACGTCTGCTTAGACCCTACTATGACACATGGTTTCTTGATGACTTGTCAATAAAAATATATAATATGTACTTTGTTTTTTTATGTTAAAAATCTTACTGAGACTTTTTTTTTACTGTGGATGCTCTTAGGTATTAAATGAATTGTGTCAACAAGTTTCAGCTGGAATGCAGGTATGATAGTTTCTAGCTCTTCCTATGTCAGATATGACCTCCTTTTCTTTTTCTGCTCAGTCACAGGATCTACTCTTCGTTTGCAGACAATTGCAGTCATTCCTGTTCTTCCCCATGGTGTTCTCCAGCTTGGTTCATCATCAGCTGTAAGCACTAGAATCTCTCCCCTAAAATTTCAGAAATCCACGCATGATTGTGTACATTTTCATTAGAGGATAATACCTCGTAGCTGTCTCAGGTGTAGGAAAGCTTTTGACATAGTTAGACTCAGCATCATGAGGTTCAGCAATTCTTGATGACTAAAATCAATGATAAACCCTAGGTTGGCATAGTACCCTATTTATTTTGGAAGTTCGTTATTTTATTTCCTTGTTTGTATTTTGTTCGAAGTTGATGTAGTTTTTCAGTATTGACTACAGATAAATTAAACTTTTTGCTTGGCTTTTCCGACTCATAAACTTGGCAGTACAAGTTCCTTGTATTGTTTGTACTTTCTCCAACTTGCCAAATGTCAATGACTTTGTTACTGTTCTTGTTATGATTTTATTCAGTGTCAATGTAGTTTTCAGTTTTGACGACAGATAAATTAATCTCATTGCATGTACACTTCTGAGTCAATAAGATTCTCCTCTGACTAGGGTACATAATTAAGGGATCTCTATTTAACCAGACTAACGATAGATCCTCAATACTTTGATTCACTGACACTGGATAGAGATGAAGTTAAAAATACTTGGTTTATATTATCTTCTACCTTAAAGTTCACAAGTAAAACAGTAGTTCTATCAATCCTAGTTATTCTAATGGATTTCTACTTAGTTCAATTTGCTTTAGCGCCTCAACTTTCTCTAAACATTTCTACGGGCATCTTAACTGGCTCAGATCATGGAGAATATGGGATTCGTGAATGACGTGAAGACTCTAGTTCTGCAACTTGGATCTGTTCCTGGCGCTTTATTTTCTGACGTCTATGCAACTAAGGAACCTGCCCCAAAGATAGGAGCATCGATAGGTCTCCGAAAATCTGCTTCGATGGATTCTTCTGGGAAATCTAAGGTTACAGACTTCAATCACTTGACTTATATTAATGATAATTACAACCAACAAGACAACTCTCCAGTTTCAAGGGGGGTTGGTGAAACCTCTAATTTTCTAATTAGACAAATTCAGGATAACTTACAGTCTACTGGTCCAACTTTCCAATCCCCCCGAAGTTCTTTTAAGACCAATGGTCATGGTCATGCTGAAGTAATTCCGGTTATGAAGCCAAATAGCCAACTAGAAAATGGAGTGGCAGGAGCTGAGATCATCCTCTCGAATTCAGAGGCGTGGCCGAACCAGGAGACTTGCTTTCACATTCCAGGCTCCAGAATGAATCAACAACCCTCTGCTGACCCATTAGCTACAAATTATGGCAGTCTAAGATTTCTGGAACAACAGATGTTGGTAGATGCTGTTGGCGGTGATAATGTTAACAACAGGCTAAATGAATCCAATATCTATAGTTTGCAGCGGAGAACAAATGTTACTAGTTCTCACAGAGGTTCCAGCAGTGTCTTATCACACGAACCAAGTGACATACACAATGGTTTGGGTGGTCATGTGTCAGCAACATCAAATCCATCATCTCTTCCAACTGCACATAGGATATGTTTGGCTAACACTAACATATCGTCGGTTTGTGCGAGTGGGCTTCAAAATGTTACGCAATATAAAACAGAGGTGTCTAACTCTGGTTTTGCAGAAAATTTGACTACTAGTCAATTACTCTCTGATAGCTCTGATCACAAACTTCAATTCATGGACAAGAAGTGTACTCAAGTTGATTTGGATGGGGGTAAAGCAGAAATGGAAAATGATATATTCCATGCTATTAGCATCCCGTTTCCTCAGTCAGATGAGCATATCAGTTTGACTGGGCATATTCCTGGTTATGGCCATGATGGCCAAAAGCAAGACTATGGTTACCAGAGTATGGGACTGAACAATGCTCAATTTGAAGATGTGTATGTCCAGGCACAATCTGGGGATGACTTGTTCGATATTTTGGGTGTGAATTTTAAGAACAAACTATTTTACGAAAGTTTCCTAAATAATGGGCCAGGCACAAACTCAAAAAATGTGGACAAGGGTAATTATGCCTCTAATAAACTTCACAATGTATGCTCTGGGTTACAGCTGGTTGATGAAGGAAACTCAGACAGTGGTATCTTCTCTGTGACTGAAACAGACCATCTTCTAGATGCTGTGGTCTCTAAGGTTCAGTCTGCTACAAAGCAGAGTTCAGATGATAATGTGTCTTGCAGGACGACATTGACAAAGTTCAGTAGCTCCTCTGCTCCTATTGCGTCTCCCTCCACTGGGCGGGCTAATGCTTCCAATCAGATGCATGAAGAGTTATTTGGTCTTTCCAAGTCTCTAACAAAAGCTGGGGCATCAGGCTCTGGTTCATTTAAATCTGGTTCGTGCAAGGAAGATGTAGGAAGCTATTCCCAAACGAGTTCCTTTTTTGGATCCCAAATCAGTTCGTGGGTTGAACTTGGTCATGATATGAAGACTAGTACTAGTGCCTCAACTGCATATACCAAGAGGACTGATGAAATCAGTAAATCAAATCGTAAAAGGGTTAAACCTGGAGAGAATCCTAGACCTAGGCCAAAAGATCGACAGATGATCCAAGATCGTGTGAAAGAGCTCAGGGAAATTGTTCCAAATGGCGCAAAGGTAGTGTTTTTTTGTTTAGCACTCTTATTTTGCCTATAACTTTTTTCTTTCAAGTTTCATTTGTTTAGTTACTGAGCTATTTATTGCACACCTGTTGGGATTAACAGTGTAGCATTGATGCACTACTAGAACGCACTATCAAGCATATGCTTTTCTTACAAAGTGTCACCAAGCATGCTGACAAGCTAAAACAGACAGGGGAGTCCAAGGTGCGTACATACGTGCACTCTGTACTCAGATTCTCTAGTTTCTTCCCAATTCTTCTTGTGGCAACTTACGTTGTCGATTTAGTGTTTGATTGTCGATAAATGACTTGCAAAAAGGTGAGAAAAATAGCTTGGCTTAATATATTTGGACTATAAGATCCTCTCATATGACTATTGCTCAGATAATGATGTTACATGATTGGGGAAAAGAGGTTTATTTTTCAAAGTTCTGCAGAAAGTAGCTACTAATTACTAGCCACGTAGAATGGTTGAAACAATGGAAATTCATGTGATGCTAAATTTTTTCATGTCAAACTGCAGATTATCAGCGAGGAAGGTGGACTACTGTTAAAGGACAACTTTGAAGGGGGAGCAACATGGGCATACGAGGTTGGTTCACAGTCTATGGTCTGCCCTATCATAGTTGAGGATTTGAATCCACCTCGTCAAATGCTAGTGGAGGTAGTAACTCAATTTTTTTATCTCTCAACCTTAAAACTTTGTTCCTGCTTCTATCAGCTATATGCTTAATTTTTGGTGCAAGTTAACCTTGTTATACTTGGTGTGATTTACTTTTTGATTTGTTTTGTTTTGTTTCTTTATTATTTCCGGAGATAGATGCTTTGTGAAGAAAGAGGTCTATTCTTGGAAATTGCTGATATTATTAGAGGATTGGGATTAACCATCTTAAAGGGGGTGATGGAAACTCGGAATGACAAGATTTGGGCACGCTTTGCTGTAGAGGTAAACTAATATTTCTGAGTACGGACTTAAATGTTGTCCATTATATCTTCATTCTTTTTTATGAAAGGACTTGACTGATGATTCTTGTATAACTCTTGGCATACAACATAGCGTACTTAAGAATGGATGATCCAACTAATGATGAGAAGATTATTTTATTGCCTAGATATTGTTAATGATACTTGTTAATTTGAGGAAGCGTCATTCCATATCTTTGGCATCTTTGCACATTCCCTATTACTTTGAAGCATGACGTGTGTAACACTATATAGACAAGAATTTTTTTGGCGAGTTTGAAGTAGGACACAACCCCAACTAGTACTTGAAAATAAAGCTGTATTAAAATCAACGTTTTCACAACAAATTATTCATCATATATGAGAAAATATGATATCATATGGTGGTACTCTTAAACATGTAAATTACTTATGGCAGTGTTCGTTATTTAGCATGCATTTTGACTAAAAAATTAGTCACCTATAATAATTAACAAAGATGTAGCAAAAATAATTTCAGTGATGATTTTTAAGGTAGTGGAGGCGTTATCATGCTGTTTCTGTAATTGTATTCATATCTCCTACAAGTCTTTATGTGCAAGTTTTGTTAACAGGCTAGCAGAGATGTAACAAGGATGGAGATATTTATCTCCCTTGTTCAACTCTTGGAGGAAACAGTCAAAAGCAGTTCAGCACCAGTCAATTGCATTGGTAATGACAATGTAAATGCCTGCCAGCCTTTCCACCAAGATGCCTCCATACCTGCAACTGGTATGCCTTGTGGATTTCAGTGAATCGCCTTGTATTTCAGTTTTGGATCTGGATATGTTGAGAGCAGATGCAGTTTATGCTTTTGCCATGACTAACATTTATCCCAAACTGATCTATATTCTGGTTCTTAATCTCGCTGACAATTTTGTCTTCCCTTAAACTCTACGAGTGATCTCAATATGAGGCTGGGGAGATTTGTGTGGTAGTTGTATGCTTCTAGAGACGTTTGTTGAATGTGACATGTGCTTTAGAACTGTTCTTTTTAAATGTCTCTTCTTTTTAGTTTTTGGTTTTTGTCCACTAGGCTGTTCGTAAAGTAGTCTATATATTGTGGGGGAGCGGGTTATAACTAGAGAATCTGTAGTGGATTCTTAGATTACAGATGTATAGAGAAAATGGAACATGAAATGAAGGATGGGGTGTTTAATTATTTAGCAGACTTTTTCTTCTTCGTTTTCTGTGTTTCTTGCTGGCGCAAAAACTGGTATGCTTTGTTTAATATTCAAGATCTTGTGTTATTTGATGATCTCAAAAATTATATATATATATATATATATATATATAGTGCACTCTTAATAAGACTGCAGAATACAACTTTGGTTGTATCTTGTTCTTCAATTGTGCTATATACTCGCTATGGAATTGTGAAGGAATAGACAAATTTTTCATGCCGATTTTAGGTATATAGAATGTTCGAGTACAGCGCATGCATACACGATTTTAAGAGGATGGTTTACATTTGTTTCAAAGTTGCCAATTAGTTCCATTTCAGACAATTATTTTTATCCTGTCTATGAAGCTAAGTAGATTGAATTCTATTATGTGATCCCCATTCTAACAATTTTGCAATGGAACAAGTGTTTCAATAGATTGAGTTGTATGAAGAACTCTCGAGTTTTCTAGGCTTTGGTTCTTAACCTTTATATAATATGTTAGTGATGCCAGTGATTGAAAATAATAATAATTATTATTATAAATTAAAAGTTATTATATAAAAACAATAATAATAAATCAGATATGGGCAAATTTAATTCGAGAAAGGAAAGACTTGCCTTTAATTTTGGGACGAATTAAATAAATTATATATCTATAATTTTAGAGCAGACTAAAAAGAAATCCTTAGCTCTTTAATTTTTTAACGGATGTATTCTGCCCAATGAAAATATATATCTTCTAATTCTTCTGTCCATGGTGATGAACATTATTCTGCAAAATTCTCCATTCTTTTATCTCTGAGATGGTTGGAATCAATTCGGTGTAAACATCTAAAGCCTCATCTCACAACAAATTACGTGGGAAGGGAGGATATCGAATACGTTGCCAACGAATTAGGATGGTTGATGCGTGTTTAAAATGGTGCAACTTCTTCTCTCAAGTAAATTTGGGAGAAGTTAGATTGTGTTTTATATGTAAACTTTTATATTACGAGTTACATGAATAATTATAGTTTAATAATATATATGTAACTTTATATGTAAATTTTTATATTACGAGTTACGTGAATAATTATAGTTTAACAATAGGATAAGTATAAGTGTATAACACTAAACACAATATTTTGATCTCAACCATTAAAAGATGGGGCCTGACACGAAAATTCATGTAAGGTCCTACTTTTTAATAATTGTGATACATGTAGTATTTGTAAAATTATCCTTAAAAATATATTTGCTATAGTGACCAATCTTATAATCTTTTCTCATCCCATATATTGATAAATATTGTAATCGTAATTTTTTTTTTAATTTTTATATATTGATAAACGTCACAATCATAATAAAACTCCGTAATACATAACAAACTTTTTTCCTTTAAGAGTTTTACACGTTTAATATTGTGTCTTACTTGTAGATATTTATTTGTTATTTTTGTTCTCATTATTGAGTTTTTTGATTTCCTATTTAATTGCACAAACACGAAAAAGTAATTCTTGAGATTGAGGCTGTGTTAAATTCATTTTTTTTCTAACAGTGGTATCAAAGTTTGGTTGTTTTTGCAGTTTTCTTGTGTAAATTAAATGGAGGATTAAACACTAGGTTACATGATTAAACTCAATGCTACAAATTATACAATTTGGAAGGCAAGAATGTAGGATTCGTTTTACTGCAAGGACTTGTACGAGTTATTTGAGAATGATGGAGTCAAGGCCATAAACAAGAGTGACACACTGTGAAATAAGATGAAAATGAATACTATTGATTTGATTAGATTGTGGATTGATCAAAGTGTGTTTTATCATATTGCCACAGAAACTAAAGTTTATGCTCTCTGGTAGAATCTAGAGTCCATGTACGAAAGGAAGACATCGCAGAACAAAACTTACTTGATCAGGAAGTTTGTGAATTTTAAATTCAAGGAAAGAAACTTTGTTGCAAAACACTTGAGTGATTTCTAGAGTTTGATAAATCAGTCGAGTACGATGAAGATAATTATTGATGATGAGATGCAGGATTTGTGTTATTGAGCTCTTTACCTGATAGTTAAGAGACGTTGGTTCTATTGTTAAGTAACTCTCCCAATGGTACGCTGTCTATAAATATAGTCAAAGATAGTTTGTTCAATGAAGAACAGAAGTGAAGAGATACCTTAGTGAATAGTGTTGAGTCACGAGTTTTTGTCACACAAAGTAGAGGTAGAAACAGAGAAAAAAACTCTCCTGAAGATGACAAATTTAGGGGAAGGTCTAAAGATAAAAAAGAGGTAATTTGTTTTCACTGCTAAAGACAGGATCACATAAGGTGATAATGTAGATTTTTAAAGAAGGAACAGTCAAAAGAAAAAGATGAGGATAATTACTCGATTGTGTTGGTTTGTAAAAATTCATAGACATACATTCAAATTGAATAAAATAGTGGAAACATGGTAAAATCAAATTTTAAAAATTTACAAACCATAATCCAGGATCGTCCTTTATGCGCAACTATTAATTAATAAAGAAGACGTTAGAGAAATACCCTTGTAGAACTCAAAACTTCAACGGGTACAAGTTCAACTTCAAATTCTTCACATTTTCGTTGAATTTCACCAATTGGATTCCAATGATCAACGTTAGCCACCCAAGTGTTCGGCCTTTAGAGGTGATCCACTAAGAAATAATAATAATTTAAGAAGTGAGTGATGACAAACCCTAATTTTCTCTCTCTAGAGAATATGTGAGTACTCTCCCAAAACTTGTGGAAGTGTATGTATGTAACCCTAATTCATAATAAGACTTTTCTTATTTATAGATTTAGTAAACACTCCTAACACTTTTAGGAATATGGTTTTTAATTAAACTCCTAATCTAATTAGGAACTTAATTAATTTAATATAGTAATTATAATTCCTAAACCATTTAGGAACTTAATTATCAATTATGAGAGTACTCTTATTAATTTATTTCTAAACCATTTAAGAACTAAATAATAATGATAATAGTAATAATAATAATAAGACCCCTCTTATTAATTTATAATTAGTATTTTCAAAATACTAAATAATAAATATTAAGCTATTTAATTTATTCTATCCCCATAGTATAAATTAAATATACTTAATTTATTATTACAATTATGTCATTTACTTCTTAAATAATTTTTTTTTTGTGATGTGACATCCTTTAGGTTCTCCATATTAAACCGGTTATATAATAAATCAATTAGAACTATTCTAATCTTATTTATTTCAATAAATTAATTTATATAAATAAATTAAACTATTTAATTTATTTAAATAAATAATATTTATTCTATAATAAGGGTAAGCTCCCTTAGCGATTAACGACTTTCTAGATAATAAAGATTTCAATATTTAATCACAAAAGAACTTGTTCAGCGAATAGTTACTGAACAATTCAATCATTCTAACTCACAATATCCCAATCAAATATAAGATATGATATTACTGTCAAGTCTTATTTTATTTTATTATATGTATTTCGATCCTTAAATGAATAACTCTAATTAATATAAATTAGAAACTACTTTCTAATTTCCATTCTGCATTGGCCAAGGACTACTAAGTTGTCATTTATCGAATCACATAAAACATTCTCTTCTTTTACTAGAAATGGTAGATTCTTTGTTGATCATTCACCTATCTCCATGTATAACTTATTATATCCAATCATACCCTTTGATACACCTTAAAGGTTTTAAGGAATATGTGAAAACATAATTCATCATACACAAAATACTATAATGATCTCAAGTCCAAGGATCACTTGTACTACTATCACAAAAGGAACTCCAATTGACAAACAAGTAAGACTCCATTAGGTGTTCCTTGAGCGAGTCACGTTCAGTGAACTTATTCTCTAATAAGCACCTACGTATTTGTTTTAGTGTCTCTACACAAATGATTATGAGATCAAGCATTGCATGGCCGATCGCGCCTGGCGCGAACAAGGAAAGCTAAGAACCACTGCAGATCTGGGGTATGCACGTGCAATGCGGGCGATAAGCGGCTTAGCTGACATAGCCAGGTGTAAAGGGGTTGTTTGGCAGACATGGAATTGCTGCAGAAACGGATTATTCGCGATTTTAGCTTATTATTGGATTCTGAATTGGATTTCTTTTTCACTTTTGCTTATAATTATTATTGTACTCCTATGAATACACTATTAAAGACTTATTTTTAGGACATTAATATACATTAACATAGATTAACATATTTTTAGAGCAGAATATTATATTAGAGTAGATTTATTTTATTAATTTAGAAGCAAATATTTAACGCGAAAGATTCGAGAATTGAAACCGGAACTTAGGGATTGAAGACTGTGATCCGAGTGATAGACGGATATCAACACATATTTGATTTCTTTTCTTTTACTTTTATTTTTGTGATTTTGAGATGTTGAATTATTTGTGGAAAATTTATTATTTAATTATGAACTAATTTTTACTTGAGATTGCAATTGAACCCTATGTGTAGTTTAAATTAACTTATTTTCTTTTTAATTAAATTTATTATAACTGAATTATTTATCATATTTTGTATGTTCAAGTATGTAATTATTTGCATTAATTAACTAGGATAATTTTTATAAAATTTGAAGATGAAGTATAGATTTAGATCTAAATATGATAACATCTGTTCATAAAATCTGAAAGGGTTTATATGATTAGTATATAGGATATGAATATACATATGTATCTTTTGTAGCCATAAAGAGAATCTGAGCTTAATATTCTAATTAATATATTTCACATAGGAATATAGTGATTTAATTAATTAGAGTGTTCCTCTTTAGTTCTATTGCTTTAGGGTCATATTTAAATGGATTTGTATATATGTCATTGGAAGATGCGTATAAATACTATAAAAAGTTATTGGTTAACAATTTAATATAATTAATTAATTAAAAAGAGAGTTCAGAGATTTAAATAAAACATTAGGGAAAATTATGATCTTAAATATTTAAAACCTGATTTAATCCTTTTCATTAGTTTAATGTAGTTGTTAATTTTAATTAAATTTTATTTCATAAGTTAATTGCGATTGTTTAAATAAAATTAATTTGATATAAAACTAGTATTTGGTAATTATTATTATTTAATTTTCTGTGGGAACGATACTCTACTTACTAGTATATTACTTGTTGACCGTGTATACTTGCACGCATATATTCATATAGAAAATACCTAGCAAATAGAACCCTTCTGTGGATTGCAAGGGAGATTGAACCTACCTATGAAGGATAATGTGATGGATGAGATGCTCAAAATTCATGAAGTTAGAGTGACAGTAATTTGGTATGCTGTCGAGGCAATGACAATAAACAAATGTGCTGCTTGGGAGGCAACCCAAGAGTAGTATAATTTTTTTTTTTTTTTTTGCATATATGTTTTAGTTATTTGTGCCTTTTCTTTGCATTTTACTTTACATTGGGGGCAATGTAAATTTTAAGTGTTGGAGAAGGAATTTAGGTTAATTTAGTTATTTTCTTTGCATTTTTAGGATTAAATTTTGAATTTTATGAGTAAATTCACTGTAAACCCTCACGAGACAAAACTCTTCCACTTGCGTAACCTTGGGGTTTTTAAGGCTTGTTCCGCGTACTAAGTGCAACCGTGTTTCATATGAAAATGGGTAGTTAGTTTTTTTTTCCTTTAAGATGTGTCACTTAAACAAAGAGTTAATTAAATTTTTAGCTAATGATAAAATTTTAATTTTTATTTAATAACTGTTGGAAAAGGGATAATTTTTTACTGAATTTTGATTATTTGTTAGTTATTTACTTTGTTTGAGATCTTTTATTTTTATGCACTTATATCCATTTATTTGTGCTAGTTTTAATTTAAGAAAAGTTTTTATAGTTAATAGGACTATTATAAAGGGTTGTGAAATCCATATAGGCGCACTTAGAAGGGGATCGAATATGTGTGGAGGAACGATACCAATTTTTTTACAATTTTAGTAAACTGTTATTTTTTGTTTTTGTTTTGTTAAGAATGCAGTATACTGTATTATGAACTCAACTTGTTGTAATATGAATTCAACTTGCTGGATTACACTTTCAGAAACTATTTACTATTATGATTTTGAAAATAATTTATTTGTATAAAATGAAGATCTAAGTTGAAATAAATAATTTACTGATGAAATATCTATCAAAATATTAAGATTGTGTTTTCACAATTCAAAATTGAAACATGCAATAAACGAATAAAGTAAAATAATTAATCACATGAACACAATGATTTTTTATGTGGTTCGTTTCCTAACCTCTACTTTAATGGCCTAATCCACGTCCAATACCAATTAGTATTGGAGACTCATTTTATTAATCAACTTGATTTACAATCAAACCCCTTTACAAATCAAGTTTCCACAACCTTTGAGGATCTATCCTCCCCAAGCACTTTTGCTCCATTTGTGCATCTATGCACCCTAAACACTTACGCTTACTTCAAGTACTTCTACTCACTGAGCTCCTAAGCTCACCTAGAACTTGATTGTAAATACCCCTAATACAAACCGAATTAAACACTAAAAACTTTAAAAGAGATATAAGTGATTACATAATAAACTATGATCAAAGCAATAAATATATCACAACTCAAAGCTCAATTCTATATGCAATGATCAAAATAATAAGATAAGATATCACCGATTAAAGCCCATATATTCAAAGATGAAAAATGATCAAATAGTACTTTTGAAAAACCTTCAGCAATTTATTATGCTTCACATGATGGATTGAAACTTTTTATCGAGAATGTGAAGTCATAATATGTTCAATTTATGCTCAATGTAATTCTATATTTTGTGTCTTGCTTAGCTATAGAAAAGTTGATTTATACTTAAAGATTTACTAGCCATTGTGAGCTATTGCAATAGAAAGTTATCGTTGCCAAATTTCTGGAATTAAGATGTGATATGATTTCAACAAATTGTAAGATATTACCAACAGTGTTAACTAGATAGGAACAATTAATTTGGAAACCATAGCATGAATTACGTATTGTTATCATTAGAAAAGATCACATATTGATTTACCAAGATTTTAGCTCAAGAATTTTGTTCCTTAATTATATCAATTACATCGGACATGATTGATATGATAAGATATATTTATTTTTGGAACGCTCAATCAATTAGCCCATTCTATGCTATTAAGATTTGGTCTAACATATTTTGATTAACATGGAAAGTTTAATCATTCAAGTCTATAAATTTAAGATCTTTTGAAAATCTTTTTCCAATTAGAGCCTTTAAAATATGAAAGTTATTAGATTTTCAAAAACCATGAATGGTGTTTCCTTTTAGATTTTTGAAAAACTCGATCATTAATTCCACGTATATCATATAATGCAATCCTATGAGCTTTGATTAAAATAAATTTTTGTGCTAAGATCTTACATGGAAACTTCGAATCCTAACGTAGTATCAGCCTATGTAGCTTTATGGCATTTTACAGTTATAATCTAGTTGGCAATCCAATTAGCTGCATTTGTATAGCTCCAGTATTGCATGCTCTAGTAGGATTCTGTATGTCTGCGCTTCTACACTTCTTCTTGGTGTCCCAGCGCCTTTGAGTGTTATCACTATCTAGTTTGCTGTATCACAACAACATAACTGCAATCCATTATTTATGTTCACACAACATATTTCTTCATATGAATTATAATAAATATAAACGACGACAGATTATAAAATAAATCATCGTTTAAAAGTACAATACTTTACAAAACTCAACAAAATTACGATGAATTACAATCAATTAAGCTAAATTAAAGTAAGTACAACTAAATTATAGTCTATAAAACTAAATGAAACTAGTACTACCAGTTGTCTGCAAAGAATCATCGGTTAGGGATCGACGGTTCTGCTGTGGTGTATGAAAATCATCGTCGTCACCCCCGGTCGCGATCGGCATCGCCAGCATGCTCGGAATTGTCATCCTGTTAATACAATTACAAATATTAGTCATTAGTCCATAATTGGACTCCGAATCTTGGTAACAACTGCCCAACACGACAATACCAGAATTTACTGAAGTCGGTTCATTTATGTCATCGACCTTAAATCTATACCCATTGACGATATAGTCGGGAAATGAACTAATCAATTTGTAAGGTCCTTCGATGACATCTTTAAAATGCTCATAATTGTTGTCTTTTGCAACCCTTCTCTTAAACCACTGTTGAAAATTTGTAGTCGTGAATGATTCCAACTGTACTACATTTAAGCTCGGATTTAAAGCATATGTTTCGTCTTCGAATGCACTGAAATAGTTATAACACGATTTAATTGTAGGCTAGGCTTTTAAAAATTAAAATTTTAAAAATACTATGTACATATGTTATGTATGACGATACTTCAGGCATATTTAGAAGCACATATGTAGATACAATTTTTAAATTTTTTTCGCTTAAGTACGTCATCGTCTCATGGCCAAATGGTTTAGCCGGATAGAAAAATACAGCTAACTCATCAACACATGATTGGACTCCAACGACCTCATTTTAAGTTAAACGATTATGTTTCGTTGTGACAACATCCTCAAAATACAATGAGCTGAAGTTGACAAGCTCTTCCTCTATGTACCATTCAGCAATAGAGCCCTCTACAAGAGCTTTATTTTTTACTTTCTGCTTTAAATGACACATGTACCTAAAATATAATAATTAAGTTCACAAACATTACGAATATGAGTTATGAATATCAACAAAAAAGAAATGTAGGCGATAATACCACTTAAACGGATACATCCATTAATATTGCATAGGTCCTCCATGCTTAAGTTCATATGGCAGATGAATAGGCAAATGCTCCATCGAGTCAAAAAATCGCAGAGGAAATATCATTTCTAACTTGCACATTGTCAGCACTATATTTTTCTCCATCTGCTCCATATCAGTATACCTTATAACCGTTGAGCATAGATCACGAAAGAAATTTGAAAGTTCGGTTAAGGCGTCAACAATTTTTCTGGGTAACATCTCGCAAAATGCAATTGAGATCAACTTCTGCATGAATACATGACAATCATGACTTTTAAACCCAGTAATTTTCAACTATTCAACCTTACTACAACAACATATATTAGAAGCATATCCATCTGGGAGCTTCAACGCACTTATCCATTTGCAGATGTCTTCAACTTGTTGCTTGGTTAAACAGAATGGAGCTTTAGGTTTTGAGTTGTTAGGTCGAAGCCACAAATCTGGCCATATGTTAAATGCCTCCAGATCTTTCCGTGCATTGTCGGTGTCTTTTGTTTTACCACTCGCATCTAGCACGGTGTAAAATAAGTTTTTAAATACATTCTTTTCTGTATGCATTACATCTATACAGTGACGGACTGAAAGCGTCTCCCAGTACGACAACTCGAAGAACATGGGTGAATACGTCTAGTTATGAGCCTTGCCGTAACCTAGTGCTCTACATTTACTGTGCTCCTTCCCTGGCAGTGGAAATTTCAGATCGTTCAGCCAACCGAAAACCTCACTGCCTGACAATCGACCGACAACCCCCTTTTTCTCTGTTTTCTATTAAACTGTGTAGACATCTTTTTGTAACTATGATCAACAGGAAAGAATCTACGTGCAGTACCAAAGAAACTAATTTTTTGGCCATGTTTTAAATGTGTGCCTTGCACATCCCCCACACAAACTGGACATGACAACTTCCCATGAGTCGACCACCCACTGATCATCCCAAGTGCCGAAAAATCAGTGATAGTCCACAACAAGGCTGCCTTCATCAAAAAATTTTGCTTTATTGATTTGTCATAAGTTTGCACCCCCGTCTCCCACAACATCTTAAGTTCATCGACTAACGGCCTGAGGTACACATTTATGTCCTTTGCAGGACTCTTATTCCCCAGTATGAGTGATAAGTAGGTTTTTTATCTACTATTTTGATGCCAACTTTCTATAATTATCGCTTGTTCTCATTAGTTTTTATTACTGTTTATGCTTTTATATCTATTTTGTAGGTTTCATGCTCCATAGCTCATTTTTTGGCCTGTTCTATCTATTTATGGACAAACTGGCTTGTTATGGACTAGAACATGTGCGGGGGAGAGAAGTACAATATTTCAGGACAAAATGGTTCGATGTGGGAGCGATATGCGTGAAGATCAGATGCAGCAGAAAATTGAGCACAGACTGCATGATTGGTGCATGGCGCAGCTGCGCCCCATTCCTTCATAAATATTGCGCAGTTGCGCCCTTCCTCTCTGTCAGCTCTCTTCCTGCCATCAAGCGCAGCTGTGCCCCATCTCAATACAAAAACGGCGCAGCTGCGCCAGTCGTTCGTGCCAAAATCCAGCAACTGATTTTTTGAACGGGCCAATTAAAATCTCCTGCTACTGTGATCGTAAAGAAAGCTACTGAGGCTCTATATAACAGTATCCTCATGAAGAGCTAAATAGATTAGGTTAGAAGGAGAAAAAGAGAGCTTCTTGTTCTGGCTTCCTTGTTTTCTTTGTTCTCTCTTTGCTCCTTTTGATTTATCTAGAGTAGTTAAGCTTAGGACTGAGCTGTGGAAGCTTGAAGCATTGTGTTAACCTTGGAACTCTAGATTCGAAGAAGAGAAACCAAGCTTTGGATTTCTTATTCTTTGTTGTCTCTTTCTTTTCATTTGTAGCTTCAATGTATGAACATTTGTGGATGATGGTTGTTATTTCTATTATGAACTAACTTCTTTTATGGGATTATAATGAAACCTAGGGTTTAGTTCAATTTGTTATGCTTCTGTGTTATGGCTAAATGGTTATGTATGGATTGTCTAATATGGTTTGTTTTAATTGCGTAATTGCTTGATCACCAATTACCATGATAACTCACACGGAATCGAGATGGGGAGTGTGAGTTTAGATCTGACCATGTTAGCTTGTGTTCATGATTTTACAAGATGTTGGATTGCATGATTAGTGCTAAGGATAGACATATACCGAAGCACCACACGTAGTCTTTTGAAAACCTGTGCTTAAACCCGTTTTTCTTTAGGTCACATAGAAATATAGTGATTTAATTTACTTGGGTGTTCTTTCCCGTTCTGTTGCCCTTTGGGTCGGATCTGGGTTGGTTTTGGGTATGATGCAACGAGAGTTGGTCATGCTTTGGTTTTGTGTTTTCGACTAACAATCCGAAAATAATTAGTTAGGTTTAACAGGAAGTATCGCAGTTGAATGACACCCTAGGTGAAGTTATAATCCCATGCCTCCCTTGTCTAACTATATCGTTTGTTAATTAGTTGTTTTTAATTTTCGCAACTTAGACTTAGCTCACAATTCATTGATTTGCTTGACCACTGTTTAAAAGAACCGAAATAGTTACAAAACTGTTGCTTGTTAGTTTAAAATCGATTCATAGTCCTCGTGGGAACGATACTTTACTTATTCTATATTACTTGTTAACCATGTGCACTTGCGTGTAAGTGTTGATTTGTCATGCGTACGGTTTGGCACCAACAAGTTTTTGGCGTCGTTGCCGGGGACTTTGAGTAGTTTTTATTACTTTCATCGCCGGTTTAAATTAGATTGGTTTAGTTGAACAATCTTTTCTTAGCTCAATTCTTTTTGTATATTTCTTTGGTTTCAGGTACTATTGACTTTTGCATGCTAACTCGACCAAAGAAACGTATGTTGTTGGCTCGCAACGACAACATTAATAGAAGAGTTCAACAAGTGATTGAGGTTAGCTCTGACAGTCAAAAGGGAATTGAACCGCCAGAAATCATTGCGGAAGAACAAGAGGCGCCCAAGCCATTAAGAGATTATGCAACGCCGCGAATAAATGAATTGCAAGCAAGTATCACAAGGCCGACAATCACATCTCTTTCCTTTGAAATTAAACCGAGTACCATTTAAATGGTGAAAAATTCAGTACAGTTTGGGGGAATGGCTAACGATGATCCGAATGAGCACTTGCTGAGTTTTTTGGAGATTTGTGATATGCTCAAATTCAATGGAGTAACGGATGATGCAGTGAGACTTAGAGTCTTCCCATTTACATAGAGAGATAAGGCAAAGAGTTGGCTTCACTCATTACCTCCGGGGTTGATTACTACGTGAGAAGATTTGCCGCAGAAATTTTTGAAGAAATTCTTTCCTCTTACAAAGACCAATAAAATGAGAAACGACATTTCTATGTTTGCGCAACAACATGGAGAATCACTATATGAAGCATGAGAGATATATAAAGAGTTGCTCAGAAGATGCCCGCATCATGGATTACCTCAATAGATGCAGATGAACACCTTTTACAGTGGTTTGAGTGGCAGCACTTGGACTAGCATAGACGCAGCATCTGGAGGGGAATTTATGGCAAAGAATTTTGATGAGCCATATGAGTTGCTTGAAACTATGGCTGCCAACAATTATCAATGGCCTACTTCGAGGCTAAATCAACCAAAAGTGGTCAGAGTTATAGAAGTGGATGCTATCACAGCCTTAACAGCTCAATTTTCAGCAATGTCCAAAAAGATTGATGCCATTGCGGAAACTAAAGTGCAGTAAGTAGCTTATGTTTGTGAGCTATGTGCAGGGGCACATTCTACAGAGCAATGTGCTATCAACCCGGAATCAGTACAGTTTGTAAGTAACTACCAGAGACAACTGAATCAGTATAAAAATACTTATAACCCTGGAGCTAGGAATCACCCAAACATGTCATGGAGCAATAATCAGAACCATTAACAAGCTCCAAAACCACACTATCCTCCGGGATTTCAGAATAACCAACATGTAGCACAACCTTCCCAACCAGAGAGAAAACCAGATTTATAAGAGTTAATGCTGAAATACATGGCTAGCAATGATGTGTTGATAAAGAGTCAGTCTGCAGCCATCAAAAATTTAGAGAACCAAGTGGGCCAAATGGCAAATATGCTAACAAATAGACCTCAAGGATCTCTTCCAAGCAATACAGAAGAAAACCCGCGAAGAGAGGGAAAGGAGCACTACAAAGTTGTTATAACTAGAAGCGAAAAACAGTTTCTGCCAACTGGCGCAAATGAGCCGGAAGTAATAAGGGAAACGGAGCAGTTGCGCCATGCCTCAGACTCAGTTGGTGCAGAAAGTTCTAAGGAAAAAGTGGAAGGTGTTGTGGAGACGGAATCAGAAAATAAGGATCAACCAGAAAAGCCACCGGTTACTCACAAACAAGTCTATCCTCCAATACCTTTTTCACAAAGGCTTCAGAAATAGAAAATGGACAAGCAGTTTGCTAAGTTCCTTGAAATTTTCAAAAAGTTGCAAATAAATATACCGTTTGCAGAAGCTTTAGAACAAATGTCGAGCTATACTAAGTTCATGAAAGGAATTCTGTCCCGAAAGAAGGGATTGGAAGACTTTAAGACTATGGCTTTAACTGAGGAATGTAGTGCGGTTTTACAAAGAAAACTACCTCCTAAACTGAATGATCCGGGTAGTTTCACCATTCTATGCACGATAGGGAGTTTGTCTTTCAACAGATGTTTGTGTGACTTAGAAGCAAGCATTAACCTCATGCTGTTGTTGATCTACATACAATTTGGACTTCCTGCACCAAAGCCCACAAACATATCCCTACAGCTTGCAGATAGATCTATTACATATCCAAGAGGGATTGTGGAGGACATTCTGGTTAAAATTGACAAGTTCATATTTCCCGTGGACTTCATTATCCTGGACTATGAAGAGGACAAGGATATTCCCATCATTTTGGGGAGACCATTTTTAGCCACGGGAAGAACTCTCATCGTTGTGCAAAAGGGAGAATTGATAATGAGGGTCTAGGACCAAGAAATAACTTTCAATGTGTTCCGGGCAATGAAGTTCCCTACCAATGAAGAAGAATGCTTCCGAATGGATGTGGTAGAAAGGGTGGTGGAAGATGAGTTTCTTAAAAGTGCGAGTAAGGATCCGATGGGAACTATCTTGGTGAAGGACAGTGACAGTGACGATGATGAGAAGGGGATGGTTGATTGTCTCCAAGAGCTGGAAGCACTACCACAGGTGAACACATGCAAGATACTTATTGAGCTGTTAAAAAATGTAGTTGAACCTCCAGATCGTTTGAAACCATCCTTGGAGGTACCTCCTACGCTTGAGCTTAAACCGCTCCCATCACATCTCAGGTATGCTTCTTTGGGTGATTCAAAAACTTTGCCCGTGATTATTGCATCTGCACTAACCCCTTTACAGGAAAGTAAGCTGATAAGAATCTTGAGAGAATTCAAGGAAGCTATCAGATGGACAATCACCGATATCAAGGGCATTAGTCCATCATTCTGTATGCACAAGATTCTAATGGAAGAGGACAGCAAGCCGACTGTGGAGCATTAGAGAAGGCTCAACCCCATTATGAAAGAGGTTGTTAAGAAGGAGATTCTGAAATTGCTAGATGCTGGGATCATATATCCTATCTCTGACAGTACATGGGTAAGCCCTGTCCAATGTGTGCCCAAGAAAGGAGGGATGATAGTCGTGAAGAATGAGCATAATGAGTTGATACCAACAAGGACAGTGACTGGTTGGAGGGTGTGTATGGATTATAGAAAGCTAAACAAAGCAACAAGAAAAGATCACTTTCCATTTCCATTTATTGACCAAATGTTGGACAGACTGGTGGGTCACTAGTACTACTGTCTCTTGGATGGCTACTCGGGGTATAATCAGATAGCTATTGCACCCGAGGACCAGGAAAAGACAACCTTCACTTGCCCCTATGGGACGTTTGCGTTCAGACGAATGTCCTTTGGGCTTTGCAATGCTTCAACAACATTTCAAAGGTGCATGATGGCCATCTTTTCTGGCATGATGGAGCATAATGTGGAAGTCTTCATGGACGATTTTTCTGTATTCGGGGATTCCTTTGAGTTGTGTCTAGAGAACTTGATTCTTGTGTTGAAACACTGTATAAAGACGAATCTGATTCTAAACTGGGAAAAATGCCATTTTATGGTACAGGAAGGAATTATCCTTGGGCACAAAGTCTCAGAAAAAAGATTGGAGGTTGACAAGGCAAAGCTGGAGACAATTGAGAAATTGCCACCACCTACAATTGTTAAGGGGGTGCGTAGTTTTTTAGGTCATGCTGACTTTTACAGATGGTTTATCAAGGACTTCTCCAAAATATTCAAGCCTTTATGTAGCCTATTAGAAAAGGAGGTCTAATTCAAATTTGATGAAGACTGTTTAAAGGCCTTTGAGCTATTGAAAACAAAACTAACGTCGGTACCCATAATTGTAGCGCCGGATTGGTCTGTACCATTCGAATTGATGTGCGATGCTAGTGATTATGTAGTTGGGGCAGTTTTGGGTCAGCGCAAGGAAAAAATCATTCATGCTATCTATTATGCCAGCAAGACCTTAACAGATGCTCAGCTAAACTACACCACCACTGAGAAAGAACTATTAGCGGTTGTATACGCTTTCGACAAATTTAGGTCATATCTCGTTGGAACAAAAGTTGTGGTTTATATTGATCACGTGGCTATTAGATATCTGATTTCCAAGAAAGATGCAAAGCCCAGACTTATCAGATGGATTCTTCTTCTCCAAGAGTTCGATCTGGAAATTCGAGACAAGAAGGGTTCAGAAAACCAAGTGGCGGATCATCTTTGTAGATTAGAAAATCCGGAGCAGGATAGGAAAGACGACGCGGTTATAAATGAGTATTTCCCGATGAGTAGCTTTTCACTGTGACCTCAGAGATTCCTTGGTACGCTGACTTTGTCAATTTTATAGTCAGTAATGTTCTCCCATCAGAGTTAACTCACTAGCAAAAGAAGAAGTTTTTCCAAGAAGTGAAGAGTTACCTGTGGGATGAACCCTTCTTGTTCAGACAATGTGCAGATCAGATAATTCGCAGATGCATCCCACACAGTGAGACGACCAGTATACTGCATGCATGCCATTCTTCTCTCTATGGAGGTCATTATGGGACGGAGAGAACCGCAGCTAAAGTACTTCAAGCAGGGTTCTATTGGCCTACTGTATTCAAATATGCCCACCAGTTTGTAAAAAACTGTGATCGATGTCAACGAGTAGGTAACATTTCCAGACGAAATGAAATGCCATTAAACTCAATTCTGGAGGTGGAGTTCTTTGATGTATGGGGATTGACTTCATGGGGCCATTTCCATCATCGGCCGACAATTTGTATATTCTCTTGGCAGTTGATTACGTTTCGAAATGGGTAGAAGCCAGTGCTCTACCATCCAACAATGCCAGAGTCGTCCTGAAATTCCTTCAAAAGAACATCTTCACTAGATTTGGCACTCCTCGGGCAATCATCAGTGATGGAGGGAGCCATTTCTGTAACAGGCTCTTCACAGCATTATTAGCCAAATAAGGAGTAAAGCACAGAGTAGCCACAACCTACCACCCCCATTCAAGTGGCCAAACCGAAGTTTCTAATCGGGATGTGAAGAGAATTCTAGAAAAGATGGTAAATCCATCAAGGAAGGATTGGTCAATGAAACTAGACGATGCATTATGGGCATACATGACAGCCTATAAAACTCCCATTGGCATGTCGCCTTTCCAGTTGGTTTATGGCAAGGCATGTCTTCTTCCAGTGGAATTAGAGCATAAGGCTTACTGGGCCATCAAGAAGCTGAATTTCGATCTCTCAGCCGCAGGAGAGCAGCGACTACTCCAACTTAATGAGTTAGATGAAATTGTACAAGGAGAAAGCGGAGAAAGTGAAACGATGGCATGATCGGAAAATTATGGAAAGGAAGTTCGAGTCGGGACAAGCAGTATTGTTATTCAATTCCAGGCTTCAACTCTTCCCAGGTAAACTTAAGTCTCGATGGTCAGGACCATTCACAATCAAAACTGTTTATCCTCATAGCGCCATCGAAATTATGGGAAAAGAACATGATCATCCCTTCAAGGTCAATGGGCAGCGTCTGAAGCATTATTGGGGAGGCGACTTTGATCGCCAACAATCCTCAATTACCCTCGATGAGGCAGAATAAACTGAAGAATAGTCAAGCTTTATGACTATAACTAAGCGCTTGTTGGGAGGCACCCCACTTTTTGTCTAAATCTCTATTTGATTAATCTATGAATTATGATATTGTTAAGATTAACGTGTGAAAGACTCTTGGATATTTGAATTTTGTTTTTGTGATTTCTTTCAGGAGGAGTCTGTATTAAATTAGCATGCTTGATCAGAGAAAAAGAATGCTTTCAGTTTTGGGCTGACTGGCAGACTGCGCAGCTACACAACCAACTTCTCAGCGGCATTAACTAATGCATTCTCTTAGTTAGGCGTGGACGCACAGTTCCCGGCCTTTGGGCAGGGAGGCTTGTACCCACCGCCAGATACGCCACCTGAGGCCTAGGGGAGTTTCTCTCTCACCCTTATCCCCAATGAGGACATTATGTAACTTAAGTTTGGGGGTATTGGGGGTGCATGTCATGTTTTGTTATGTCATATTTATTATTCTGCTTTTCTTGTTATTTAAATTAAGTTTATTTTTAGTTGCATTGCATTTAGAATAATTTGCTAAAAAATAAAATAAATTTAAAATCAATTTGCATCATATTTATTTCTCGTACTGCATGCAGATTAACTGCATCATATTGCATGAATCCTAGCATCGTGTTCGGTCGAAATCATATTGGCCTATGATGATGTTCGGTTTTGCTTGATTATGTAACGGGGTTGAAAACCGAGTCTTAGTTATAGTGTCATGTTGGTTTGTAAATCCTAACTTGTTTGACTCTGATATAACTGGATAACACTTTATGTGTAATTATTTTGTTTGGTGTAGTCTAAATATGTACATAATTGTCTTCTAGTGGAAATTTTTTGTTAAAACAATAGAAATTTTATGAATGGGTTGTGTTGGCTATTACAACACAGAAATCAAGTTTGGGGGTTAAAAAAAATGGTATATATTGATAAATATGTTGGCTAGTTTAGTTCTGTGGCCGTTGATACTCGAGTTAATAGGCCCGTAGGGGTGTCTTTACACCTAGCGCCCTAAAGTTTGGGAGTCGTTGGTCGAAAGCTCGTTACATGGGTATCTTCGAAGCCTAATAGGACTAGGCATTGCACAGCCGGGTGTAAATGCGAGAAAGAGCAAATAATGCCCTCGTGGTTGTATATAAAGCTAGTTAATTCTGAATAACCCTGATATTGGTTGATGTGAAGTTGTAGCTGATAGTTTTCCTGTTTATCGTCTTTCTTGAGTTAGAACTGTGATTTTCCCTCTAAGAAGCGCATTATGGCAATATTCGCATTATATCAACCTTAATGGTAGCCAAGCACACAACACACTGTATCAGTAATAATAGGTTGTGGAATTGTCGATTGATATGACCTACTGACTATTTCTTGGTTGGATACTATATTTATTGATCACTACAACTCCTCTAAGGTTGCTCAATTAAAATTTGTACTGGCTGACGTGGATTCGTAGGCATGTAGAGTAGGCTGCATTTTTAGCTTATCTTGCATTTCAGATTGTTTGTACAGTTTCTTTATTATGTAGTTTGAGGACAAACAATGGGTTAAGTTTGGGGGTATTGATAAGTAGGTTTTTTACCTACTATTTCGATGTCAACTTGCTATAATTATCGTTTGTTCTCATTAGTTTTTATTACTGTTTATGCTTTTGTGTCTATTTTGTAGGTTTCATGCTCCATAGCTTATTTTTTGGCCTGTTCTGTCTATTTATGGACAAACTGGCTTGTTTTGGACTAGAACCTATGCGGGGGAGAGAAGTACAATATTTTAGGACAAAATGGTTCGATGTGGGAGTGATATGCGTGAAGATCAGATGCAGCAGAAAAATGAGCACATACTGCATGACTAGTGCATGGCGCAGCTGCGCCCCATTCCTTCACAAATATTGCGCAGCTGCGCCCTTCCTTTCTGTCAGCTCTCTTCCTACCATCAAGCGCAGCTGCGCCCTATCTCACTACAAAAACGGCGCAGCTGCGCCGGTCATTCGTGCCAAAATCCAGCAACTAATTTTTTGAACGGGCCAATTAAAATCTCCTGCTACAGTGATCGTAAAGAAAGCTACTGAGGCTCTATATAACAGTATCCTCAGGAAGAGCTAAATAGATTAGGTTAGAAAGAGAAAAAAGAGCTTCTTGTTCTGGCTTCCTTGTTTTCTTTGTTCTCTGTTTGCTCCCTTTGATCTATCTAGAGTAGTTAAGCTTAGGACTGGGCTGTGGAAGCTTGAAGTATTGTGTCAACCTTGGAACTCCAGATTCGAAGAAGAGAAACCAAACTTTGCATTTCTTATTCTTTGTTGTCTATTTCTTTTCATTTGTAGCTTCAATGTATGAACATTTGTGGATGATGGTTGTTATTTCTATTATGAACTAACTTCTTTTATGGGATTATAATGAAACATAGGGTTTAGTTCAATCTGTTATGCTTATGTGTTGTGGCTAAATGGTTATGTATGGATTATCTAATATGGTTTGTTTTAATTGCTTAATTGGTTGATCACCAATTACCATGATAACTCATACGGAACTGAGATGGGGAGTGTGAGTTTAGATCTGACCATGTTAGCTTGTGTTCATGATTTTACAAGATGTTGGATTGCATGATTAGTGCTAAGGATAGACATATACCGAAGCACCACACGTAGTCTTTTGAAAACCTGTGCTTAAACCCGTTTTTCTGTAGGTCACATAGAAATATAGTGATTTAATTAACTTGGGTGTTCTTTCCCATTCTGTTGCCCTTTGGGTCGGATCTGGATTGGTTTTGGGTATGATGCAACGAGAGTTGGTCATGCTTTGGTTTCGTGTTTTCGACTAACAATCCGAAATAATCAATTAGGTTTAACAGGAAGTATCGCAGTTGAATGACACCCTAGGTGAAGTTATAATCCCATGCCTCATTTGTCTAACTATATCTTTTGTTAATTAGTTGTCTTTAATTTTCACAACTTAGACTTCGCTCACAATTCATTGATTTGCTTGACCACTGTTTAAAAGAACCAAAATAGCTACAAAACTGTTGCTTGTTAGTTTAAAATCGATTCATAGTCCTCGTGGGAACGATACTTTACTTATTCTATATTACTTGTTGACCACGTGCACTTGTGTGTAAGTGTTGATTTGTGATGCATACGGTTTGGCACCAGCAATGAGTAAAGTCAAGAACAGATACGGATCCTTTATGTACATTGACGGTAGAAGATTGTAAGCTACCATGATCACTGGCCACACGGAGTATGGTTGACTAAAATTTTTAAATGGAAAAAACCCATCTGTAGCCATGCCAAGCCTGACATTCTTACTTTCCTCAGCAAATTGAGGAAAATTTTCATCAAACTTCTTCCACTCATCTCCATCTGCGGGGTGAGACAATTGACTAGGCACGACGTCCCTTGTTTTATGCCAAGTCATATGCGCAGCAGTGTGGGTCGACATGAATAGATGCTGAAGTATTGAGGTAAGAGGAAAGTACCTTAGGATTTTTTTAGGCACACACTTAGTTTTCCCCCCACGTTTAGTTGTCTTGTAACGAGACAGGTTGCAAATGTCACACTGCAGTTTATCTATGTCAGCCCCATAATATAACATGCAATCCTGCTCACAAGCATCGATCTTTGTATACCCCAAATTCAAACCTTTTACCATCTTTTTCACTTCATAATAATTTGAGGGTAGAGTGTGCCCTTTGGTAAGAACTCGCTGATAAGCCTAAGCAATTCATTGAAATCTCTCTCACTGTAGCCATGCTCATTCTTGAAGTGTAAGAGCTTCGTCACTGTAGATAGCCTGGTGTGCTTATCATTTCCAGCGTACAATGGGACAACAGATTTAGATAACATATTGTAAAAGGCTGTTGTTGTGTCCTTTGGCTCTTGATAACCAGTGATTGACGACTGCTCATTTTCACCTCAATCAATATTGTTAAGGCCATACGCATCAACCAACATCTCCACGACATCATAACTATCATCGTATCAATCCCCGTGAATTGGTTGGCCTATACTGTCGCTTCTTTCGCTGAACTCAGTTGACTCTTCGTGATGAATCCATAGAGAATATCCATCTACAAACCCACGCGAATACAAGTCATACTTAATGTTGTTGGCTCTATTCCAAATCAGGTTTTTACATTTGAAACACGGGCATCTCATCTTTCCGTTCGAATTATCAGCATGTTCATTGGCAAAATTCAAAAATTTGGACACCCCATCACGGTACTCAGGCAGTAATCCTCTACCATCAACCGATATTCTACGGTACATCCAGCTCCGGTCTTCTGACATATTTAACTAAACAATACGATGTATCAAATTAACCAGGGTGCTTAGCGTATGTGTGTATTCATGATTCCTGCATGACTTCAACTTCTAAGTATACGGGTCAGGCTTCTGTCCCGTTCCTAGATGCGTCTCCTCACTTGTGCCAACACCTTAAGCACGTTTTTTCTGTTTCAAGGAAATTTCGATAGCACCTCCCTATGGTCTCTAAGTACACGAAATAGACCACGTCAACGTAGGCTAAGTATGCGCTAAGAGAACATGTAGAAATATCAGCGAAAAGTCCTAAAACAAATAAAACGTACTCAAATTATTGGCACAAACCTAAGTGAGAGACATAACATCTAGCAACAGTCATAGACGGGGGACTATTCGACATTCACTCCTAGTGAGTGAATGTCAAACGGGTTTCTAAGCTCCTAACCAAAGTACATGCACAAGTGATTATAAGGAATTTAATTTAATCTAATTATATTAAATTAATTTTATTATATTATATTAAATTAATTATATTTTATTTTATTTTACTTAATTTAATTTATTTTTTTTAATTATATTTAACTTCACTTAATTTTATTTTATTTAATTTTATTTAATTATATTAATTTATTTTATTTTATTTTATTTTGTTTTAATGAATTTATTTTATTTTATTTTTTTAATGAATTTAATTTATTTTAAGTATATTTAATTTAACTTAAGTTTATTTAATTAATTTAATTTAATTAATTTAATTATATTTTATTTTTCTTAATTTATTTTAATTATATTTAATTTAACTTAATTATATTATATTATTTTTATTTTATTTTATTTTACTTAATTTAATTATATTATATTAATTATATTTTACTTAATTTAATTTATTTTTCATTATATTTAATGTAACTTAATTTCATTTCATTATCTTTAATTTAATTTAATTTTATGTAATTATATTTAATTAATGTTATTTATTTTTATTTTTTTTATTAATAAATAGATAATTTGCATTATAGTATATTATACTATATTATTTAATGTAATTTAAATATTTTAATTTACTATAATTATTTTATTTAATGTAATTTATTTTTTATCTTTTTTTTATGTTAGTTCATTTCATTTTATGTTATTAGTACAAAACTAAGTAAATACTACTTATTTTATTTTAATATTAAAAAATTAGGAAAATACATCACAAATATTGCAATTGTAGAATTCTGACAGAAATTCCATCAGAAATAGCTAATGTAACAATACTCCACATACTGAATTTCTAATACATTATTATCACAATATATATACACAAATTAATTTCACATTTCATCAGTAATGCTATTCAAATTTTAATAATATATATATATATATATATATATATATATATATATATATATATATATACACACACACACACACACCTTACGGAGGTGCCGGTCGGAGGTGTTCCCGGATGGTGGCAACGGACGACGGCGGCAACGGAGGTGCAAACAGACGGCGGCAACGGGGGTGGCAACGGGTGGAGAGCTGGGTCGGAGAGAGAGAGAGAGCGAGTACTGAGAGAGAGAGAGAGAAATAAAAGTGGAGGCGACTGGGGGAAAAAGATGATGAAATAGGTTTTTAATTTATTTTTGACGGAATTTCCGTTGAAAATAAGTTAAGCTCGACGGATATTTGGTCGATAATATACATTTTTTCCGTCGACATTATATTGCCAGGAGTGGGAACTTTGGCGCCAACGGGAGTTCCATAAGATTGACGGAATTTCGTCGAATTTAAATTATTTCCGGAGGAATTAAAATCGACGGAATATTCCGTCGATGATGAATTATTTTCGACTGAATAAATTTCGTCGAAAAAAATTTCGTCGGAACTAGCCTATTTTCATGTAGTGTGTTATGTTAATATACTAAGTGAGCAAATGAGCTTATGTTAGTGTATAAGATGTATAGAGTTCAAGAGTTCAAGTATGAGTTTAAGGTGAATTTTGTTGAAGTTGGCAAAATTCCACAAAAATGTGATTTTTGCTCATTTTGTGCAATTGAAGGTAAAATAAAGCTAAATTCCTAAGGTTTATGTAAATACACGTGTTAGTGTTGATTTGAAAGTCATTTGGTGCTTATGGCGATAAAAGAGGATTTTAAATGTTTAAAAACGTTCGCCGACACCTAAAACGAAATTTATGAAAAATTCGAATTATTTGAAAACTTTTTATGTTTTTGAAGGCCCACCATGCAAGTCATATATATGTAATATGTACTAAATCATGTGTTGGAATCAAGTTTTGTAAAAAGGGGCCAAAAATAAGATGAAAATTGGAAATAATTTTTTTTTCAAAATCTGTAGCATCTCGCCGGGGTGAAGTCTTTTGAACTAAACACTGCGCCAGGGTGTAGTGTAACTGAAAAGAGTTCGCCAAAGGCAAAATCAGTCTCCATCAGGGCGCAGTCCAGCCGAGGAGATCTCGCGGCCAGCAAGATGTTTAGTACAAAACATCTCACCGGAGAGAGATGTCCTGGTTTTTGGAAAAAAAATGTTATTTTAATCCAAAATGAAATGTTTTAATATTAAATACTAGAGACATGTATTGTAAGTTATAAATTGATAAAAATGATCAATGTGGTAGGTATTAAGATATGAATGAACAATATGCTATGTGTTAAGGGTTATGTAAAGGTAAATGGTAGCTTGTATAGCAAGGTAGAGCATGCATGTGTATATAACTAATGCGTGGATCAATATTATGGTTATATAGGACATAATCGGGATAAGGTATTACCGATAAATGTAAGCGAGTACAAAGACAAGTGTTCTTTTTTAACTCTCATTTGTAGTTCCTTGAACAGTGAATTATGCCATGCATTCTTATGAATCATTTTGAAGTTCATTCATCATTGAATTGTTATTGATAAAGGTCGATGCCAATCTTAATCTGGCTAGACATATGTAATAATTCATGTTGAATTCAAATATTTATTGCTATGGTCTCCAATCCATATTGTTGTGGTGCAAAATCTATGAAATGCTGTAACAGAATAACCCTGATAAAAAGGGGAATACAAGTAAAGAAAAGAATATATTTTTGTGGCGTGGTTGTATCGCTAGATATTTATGTTGTGCACAATGTAAATGTACGATAGGTTGATCACCTAAAGTACACATTTGAAAGGAAATGCAATCTTATAACCGACTTGGGCAATATAAGTTTTTGTGATTGGTATTGTTCATAACGAGTTCGTGGTCTTGTGACCATACAACAAGCAAAGTTAATGTTTCAAGTTAATCATGTTAAAGTTCATGTTATGATCTCAAATTTTTTTCATGGAACCCTTTAATGGTTCTACCCTATTGTACCAGATTTTCATTCATTATTCAGGAATATCATGTCATTATTTGTTAATGTACTTGCTAAGCTATTTTATGCTCGCCCTTGCTTTAACATGATATTTCAGCTAAACGCGAACAAGCAGAGGGGTTAGGGACATATAAAGGAAAGGGAAAGGCTGACAAATAATAGTTGTACAGTTAAGGAACAGTTGTAAATAATATAATTTTTGTAATATGTCAGACTATAAATGTTTTGTAATGTTTAAAGGTCTGTAAACCTAGGCTAATTATATATTAATGTAAATTAAGTTTTGTGGTACGTGTTATGTCCAATAGAGGTAAGAAAAATTGCATTGAACTAAAATAATTATTCATGTGATTTTATAGTATGCCAAAGATTAGAGAATTCAGTCGAGCAATAAAGGAAGAATGCAGGGACATTCAAGTGGATGTGATGACTACTGTACTAGGTATAACAATAGTACCAACTGATGAAAGTGGACAAGAGGAAGATCCATAGGAACTGGAAGGAGACTCTGATGGGGTATTTCTGGAGAATGCGTCATCCGAGCAAAGGGAGGCCGACCAAGAATGGGTAATCATCTTGATACAACAGAATAATGAGTTTGTAGACAAAATCCTGGAGTTGGAAACTCATGCAACGGAACGATAAATAGCCGTTGAGCAGAATGAGACGGCAGTACAAGTGTTAGTTAATAGAAATATAGAGCTGGGGAATAAACTGAGGCAAGAAGAACAAAAATTTTAAGAACTGAGAACGACAAGAGAGTTTTGGAGGTTAAATTGAGAGAGGTAACTATTGAGATAACCAGGTATGAAAATGCCGGGGCTAAAGCAATAAGGAGGATAAATCTAGTGGAAGAAGAGGTAAGAGCTAAGAATGCCCAGATTGATAGTATAGGTGTAAAGGTGGACAATATGAGCTATACTTTTCGTATAGCTTTTGGAAGGGCACAAGATAAGGTGTATTACTACTTTGTAGAATATGATCAGACCAGTAATACCTTGAGCAGGTGAAAAATGATAACTATTATGGATGAAAAATATGAAGACGTAGTTCAGCTGGAATGCTTCAGTAGGATATATATAATAGATGTATATGGTTATGTATATATCTACGTGTGTATATAATGTAATAGTTTTTTTTTTTTTTTAATTATAGAAGGGATAGATAGTGTCATGTAACCTCTTTTGTTCTAAGGAAGGAAGTTCTAAGTTTGTTGTATAGTTATGAAATATGAATCTTAACTTTTGTAGTCTGAAGGGATAGAAAGGTTTATAGCAATATGCTAAATGTGGTGTAAGGTGCTAGGCATTAGTCGATTTGCACATGAATATAAACTTAGTTGTTGAATGTGTTTTGAAATGACTATGTGTTTAAGTTAACATGAAAATATAATATGTGAATGATAAGATAATAATCATTACATAAAACTGTTAAACAGAAATGCCTCCTAGACGAATACAAAACATTCAACCTCCACTAGAGGAGTCTGTAAATGCTCTAGAGAAATAAGTTAATCCAATGCAGCAATTTGTTGATTTGTTAATGAGAGCTTTTCAGAACAGGAATATTAATCCTGCGGGTGATCAATCTGTAGCTGCTCGTGTTAGTTCCCAGAGGCACACAAGTGATCTAGAGGGGGGGGGGGGTTGAATAGATCTCTTAAACTTTTTACTTAAATTAAATAATATTATCAAGTAGTTTATTTAATCTAGATTAGTTTGCATAGAGGAATATTAGTTTGAAAACTCCCCTTAAAGATTTATAAAACTTCTTAGTTAAGTTTAGACTGTATTGAAGATAGCCATTTGTCAAGTAAACCAATCATAGCAGTTATATCTATATATGACAGAATCTAAATGATTGAATGTAAATAACAAAGAGAGTTTAAGTGGTTCGGAGACTGAATAACTCCTACTCCACTCTTCTACTTCAACGAGTAGGAAATCCACTAAGGATGGCTCTTACAGAACCCTTCAAGCTCAGCAGGCCTGGAATCTCTGGTTCACTAAGAACCCTTCAAACCCAGCAGGTTTGGCTAGTTTAGTCACTTAGACAAGGACACAAATGCCCTCTTCAAGTCCAGCAGACTTGGCTCCTTTAGTCACTAAGACAAGGACACAACTGCCCTCTTCAAGTCCAGCAGACTTGGCTCCTTGTTTGTTGATAGATGTTGGAGTTGCTACTGAGTTGTACTTTAAGTTCCATTTTCTTTAAATACTCAGTAGTAAGATGTGATCATGCTTGAAATGATATTAAGTTCGGCAATGATGCTTGGCTTCTTTATATGCTCAATATCTTCTTGTGATCACCCATTGTGTTGCTAAGCTTTGGCAATTCAGCTCCTTTGGTACTTGATAACTTCTCGAGATGAACTTCTGAGATGACTGTGAAGCTCCTTCCTTTTGGTACTCAGTTGGTCCTTCTTATCATTGACATTTTATAGCTTCGCGAGATGAGCTTCTGAGATGATTATAAAGCTTCTTCCTTTTTGTACTCAGTCGCTAACATATCTGTATCAAGTTGGCGTTTAGGCTTCTCTCTATCACTTGCTTAGCAGCTTTGAACACTTATCTGGTAATAGAGTCATTTATCTCTATGTCTCTCTCAATTCAGTGTTAGTGTTCTGGTGGATCGTAGAGCGTTCTTCAGCATATTCATTTTTGTTTCACTCTACGATCTGTTGTTGTCCACCATTCTCTCTTGTATTTTTTTTAACAACACCTTTTTTTCTTTGAGCATTTATGCTTTTATATATTTGTGCATATTTTACCGTTTCAAAAGGTCTGTTGGGTTCCTTTGGCTTTGTGCAGATCCTTGATATATTTGATGTTGACTTTCTGTTGCTTGTGTCAGTGCTCTTTCCCTTTTATGACATATGTTCTGTTACATCAAACTGTAGTTCAGCTTTCTGCATTTTTAGCCGTTGCATTTCCAGAGTTGTATATCAAGGATTATTATATATTTAACCTTCTGATCCATCATTAAATATCTTCCTTGACTTTAATAACCAATTGCTCTATTGCTGTCAGAGATGTCCTGTTAGTCTGACTATTTTCACCAGCTTGCTGAGTAGTAGGTCCTTACTTATAGTCGTCTAGTCACAAAGTGTTCTGTGACTCTGACATGCATCTGTTCCCTAACAGCACTTAATCTTTCTTTAATCTAGAGGAGGAATATTCTCTCTTATCTCGCACCATATTACAGTTATGTTCCTTTACTGCTTCTAATAGTGAATTCGTAGAGTGATTGTCTGTCCATTTAGACTCTACGAATTCAACTCCACTCGTTACTTGAATTATGTCAGGTAAAAGGTTGAGTTGGAGTGATCTTCTCTCTTACTCTGCGATCTTGCTATTCTGTTCAGATCGTAGATTTGCTGTCCGCAGGCTTTGCTTTATGATGTCGTTCTAGGATCTTGTCATTTTGTTCAAATCGTAGAGTTGCTGACTGCAGTGCTTCTCAGTGGAATCGTTGAGTTGTTGTCTTCGTTAGCACATCCTTTATTTCTGCTTAATGACTATACCATGCGTAGAACAATTTTTTTGCATTGTCTTATCTTCTGGTTTCATTCTATGATTTCTTCTATCTGTGCAAATCATAGAGTTCTCGTATGTGCTTGCTCTTCGAATCCACTTTACGATCTTGCCAGATTGTGCATATCGTGGAGTTCAGTGCTTCTCTGATTCTACGTTTTCTGAAGGCTTGATTAGCTGTCTGTTCGACGATCGTAGAGATCTGCTCTACATTTTGTACTTGATCAATTCTTCAATTCAACTTGTATATTCTGTAAAACTCTTGCACAGCTGTCTCTCCTTGAAGATCGTAGAGTTATCCTGGTATGGAGTCGTATAGTCCACTCTACGAACATACTGAATCATTGAGTCTTCTTTGCATGGAATCGTAGAGTCCATTCTACGATTATATTGACTGAGCAGATATAACATAAGATCAACTTAACAGATTTGATCTTTTCTAACTAAGTCCTTGTACATCATTACATCATTACATTGAAAAGACTTTACAAACTTTGCCATACAACAATGATTTAATCTTATATTACTCTGCTTATAATATTTATCTTTAATGCAGAGTAACTTCTACGGAAAGATCAACCTAACATTTCTGATCTTTTATCTAAGTCCTTTGTACACATAATTCTTTTCAAAAGGACTTTACAACATTTGAACCAGATAACTTTTACTCTTATTATAAGCAGCATATAGTTTTTAACAAGATCATATTTGTGTTATACAAGTGTGCAAATCACAATATTTGAATCAGGTAATATATATCATATACACATGATCATGTAGACACATATTTAGATTAACATGTAATCACTTAGTCAATTAACCACATAAGCACTTTAAAACATATACGCACATAATCAAGTAAGCACATGGGCACATTAACACATAAGCACTTAGTCAGATACATATGGACAATCAACCATATAAGCACAATTATCACAATCATTTTTGCACAACAGTCGTCATCATCAAATCAAACAACCTTCAACAGCTCATATTGCTACCTTCAAAGACTTTAAAGCTGTAGGACCCCTAGAGTTCAAGGGGACTATGAATTCAGTAGAGGGCTATAATTAGGTGATTGAAATGGAGAAAGTGTTCGTCGTAGCTAATGTTATAGAAGAACATAAAACTACATTTGCTACGTTCATGTTGAAAAGAGAAGCCTATTATTGGTGGGGTGCCAATAAAGGAAGATTAGGAACGGGAGTTACATAGTAGGAAAGATTCAAAGAATTGTTCTTTAAGGCTTACTTTCCTCTGGTGACACAAGATATGATGGAGGTTCAATTTTTAAAATTAAAGCAAGGAAATATGACAGTGGCCAAGTATGCGGCTAAAGTTAACAAGTTGGCAATATTTGCTCCACACCAGGCGGACACGGAACAGAGAAAGGCGAAATAGTTTGAACGCGGACTAAAGTCATGGATTTATAATAAGGTTTCAATGTTTCAGATTGGGACCTTTACTGGAGTATTAGGGAAGGCTATTTTGGCTGAAGGAGGCAATGATGCTTTGAAAAAGTACAAATAAGAACAGCGTGGCAAGAGAAGTGATGGAGCCAATAGAGAAGGGAACAGTGGAGGAAGCAACTCCAATAA
Organism: Hedera helix; assembly: GCA_947179155.2. Lineage (NCBI taxonomy): Eukaryota > Viridiplantae > Streptophyta > Magnoliopsida > Apiales > Araliaceae > Hedera > Hedera helix. The sequence goes on from OX359276.1 coordinate 33,237,170, forward strand.
ACAAAAATGGAGTAATAACAGTAACATAGCTGGGAGCAAGCAAGGAGAACTAAAGAAGAAAATGGAACTGTGTCCAAATTGTGGGAAGGGACACTCGGGAGTATGTTTAAAAGGGAAGAATGTATGTTTCAGATGCAGTTAAGAAGGGCACATTGCACCAAACTATTTGATTTTGAAGACAAGCAAGGGATGTTTCCATTGTGGAAAAATGGGGCATCAAATTAAAGATTGTCTGAAGAAGAAAGCTGATGGGGGAAGTGGAAGTAAAGGGAATAACAGTGGAAAACTGGCAATCGGTGGACCTGCATAGCCGAGGAGACCGACGACACGTACATTTAATATGACAGTACAGGATGAAGTGGCATCAAAAGATGTGGTGTCAGATATCATTCCTATCAATAATATAAACGCCTGTGTATTATTTGATTCAGGCGCTATCTGCTCCTTTATATCTAATAAATTTGCAAAGAGATTGAATTTACCCTAAACAAAATTAAAAAATGTGTTGAATATAGAAGTAGCAAACAATGAAGTAATTCATCTGGAAAATATTCATCGGGATTGCTTTCTGATAATAAGAGGGCACAAGTTAACAGTTGACTTAATTCCTATTCAGTTATGAGAGTTTGATGTAATACTTGGAATGGATTGGTTATATAACCATGGAGCAGTGATTGACTACCAAAAGAAATATTTAAACCTTCAGACTCCTGCCAAGTCTAAGGTAGTATTTTATGGTAGCAAATTGCCAAGGCAATCTTGTTGTTTGACGTTGATGCAGGCCAAAAAGTTGTTAAAAAAAGGGTGTATAGGATATTTGGCTCATGTGATTGATACATAGAGAGTGGGATCAAAAATTGGTCAGATACCAGTAGTAAAGGATTATGTGGATGTGTTTCCAGATGAATTATCGGGACTTTTGTTGGACAGGGAGATATAATTTGTGATAGATCTTGTACCAGGAATGACACCAATTTCGAAGGCACCGTATAGAATGGCTCTAGTAGAATTGAAAGATTTGATGGTTTAGTTGCAAGAGTTGTTGGACAAGAAGTATATCTAGCCAAATATGTCTCCTTGGGGAGCCCAGTGTTATTTGTAAAAAAGAAAGATAGATCGCTAAGACTTTGTATCGACTACATGGAGTTGAACAAGATGACAATTAAGAACAAGTACCCGTTACCAAGAATCTATGATTTATTTCATCAACTACGGGGAGCAAAGTATTTCTCGAAGATAGACTTAAGAAGCGGTTATCACCAGTTGAATGTGAGACCCGAGGATGTACCTAAGACAACATTTAGAACTCGTTATGGTTATTATGAGTTTTTAGTGATGTCTTTTGGTTTGACAAATGCACCAGCTGTATTCATGGATTTGATGAATAGAGTATTCAAGCAATATTTAGACAAGTTCATGGTGGTGTTCATCGACAACATTCTAATTTATTCAAAGACTCAGGAGGATCATGCGGAACATTTGAGGATATTGTTGGAAAAGTTGAGGGAAGCAAAGCTATATGCAAAATTTTCAAAATGCAAATTTTGGTTAGAAATGGTGCAATTTCTGGGGCACGTGATTGACTAACAAGGGATATCGGTGGACCTAGCAAAAGTAGAGGCAGTAATAAATTGGGAACAACCGAAGACACCTACGGAGGTGTGGAGTTTTCTTGGTTTAGCTGGATATTACAAAAGATTCATTAAAGATTTCTCAAAGTTGTCAGGTCCTCTGACTAATTTAACAAGAAAAATTGTGAAATTTTTATGGTCGGAGAAATATGAAGAGAGTTTTTTAGAACTTAAGAAAAGGTTAAGTGAAGCGCCTGTGTTATCATTGTCTGATGATACATGAGGATTTGTAGTGTACATTAACGCATCACATAAAGGACTTGGTTGTGTGTTGATGCAACACGATAAGGTTATAGCGTATGGGTTAAGACATCTAAAGGATTATGAGAAAGGGTATCATACCCATGACTTAGAATTGATAGCGGTAGTTTTTGCCTTGAATAAATGGAGATATTATCTGTATGGAGAAAAGTGTGACATATACACAAACCACAAAAGTGTGAAGTATATTTTCACTCAAAAGAATGTGAATATGAGGCAGATGAGATGGTTAGAATTAATTAAAGATTATGACTATGATATTCTATACCATCCAGGGAAAGCTAATGTTGTGGCCGACGCCTTAAGTAGAAAGGGTCGAGAGAAATTGGAAACGATGAGTGCTCAAGAAGAATTAATTAAAGAAATGGAAATGATGGAAATAGAGGTAACTTATCTGATGGAGTTGGAAGAAAATATATTTGTGGTAGAAGCTCATCCAACATTATTAGATAAAGTGAAAGAAGCTCAAGTGCAAGATGAGGAGTGTGGAGGAATAAAGGAACGGATATCTGATAGTCAAGAGGTTAAGTTTAAGTTGGATGAAAATGGATTACTCAGATTCGGAGGAAAGATATGGGTGCCGATGGTATCTGAATTGAAGGAAGACATCTTATAGGAAGCACACATTTCAAGATATTCAATTCATTTGGAAAGTATGAAGATGTATCAAGATCTTCGTCAACACTTTTGGTGGTCCAACATGAAGAAAAACGTGGTAGAATGCGTAAGTAAATGCCTAACTTGTCAAAGAGTTAAGGCAAAACATTAGAGGCATAGTGGGCTATTACAACCACTAGAGATCCTAGAATGGAAGTGGGAGCACATTACAATGAATTTTGTGGTAGGACTTCCAACTACGCAGAAGGGCTATGATGCGATATGGGTGATAGTTGATCGATTAACGAAGTCAGCACACTTCTTGTCGATCAAAATCAAATTCAATTTGGATCAATTGGCAAAGCTTTATGTGAAGGAGATTGTGTCTAGACATGGAGTTCCGGTATCGATTGTTTCAGATTGGGATCCGCGATTCATATCCAATTTTTGGAAGAGTTTTCAGGAGCATATGGGTATGCAGTTGAAGTTGAGCACATCATATCATCCTCAAACAGATGCGCAGAGTGAACGAACAATCCAGACGTTGGAAGATATGTTAAAAGCATGTGTAATGGATTTCAAGGATAATTGGGACAACCATTTACCGTTAGTTGAATTCGCATACAACAACAGTCATCATACGAGTATTGGTATGCCATCTTACGAGGCACTATATGGAAGGAAGTGTAAAACACCTCTTTGTTGGGATCATGTAGGAGAATGTAAGTTATTGGGACCATAAATAATGCAACAGACTGCAGAGATAGTCAAAGTGATAAGATCAAAGCTCGTAGCAGCATAAGACAGACAACATAAATATACAGACTTGCATCGTCAGAAGAGAGACTTTGAAGTAGGGTCCTATGTGTTCTTAAAAGTATCTCCCTAGAAAGAAAAAATCAGATTTGAAAAGAAGGAAAAATTGAGTCCAAGATTCATTAGACCTTTTGAAGTGCTGAAGAGGATAGGAGAGGTAGCTTACGTTGTAGCATTACCTCCAGAATTAGAACATATACATAATGTATTTTATGTATCTGTACTGAGGCCGTATAAGCCAGACTACAAGCATGTAATAGAATATGAACCTATCCAAATTAAGAAAGACTTAACGTATGAGAAAACTCATGTTCAAATTATTGACAAGAAGGAGCAGATTTTAAGGAACAAGGTAATACCTTCTCTAAAGATAATGTGGAGGAACCACAATGTTGAGGAAGAAACGTGGGAGTTAGAGGAAAGAATGAAAAAGGATTATCCGAACTTGTTTGTGTAACCTTATAATAGTGATTCCGAGGACGGAATCCTTATAAGGAAGGGAGAATGTAATGACATGGAATTTGTTAATATTGTAAATTAATAAATTAATGAATGAAATTAAAATTTTAAAGTGTGACAAGTGTTTTGGGACAAGCAAGTTATGTATTATTTGATTGTGAAATAAAATTCAAGCCTAATAAAAAAAAATTGGATAAAAAAGGACATAAATTGGTTAAGAAATAAGCAAGTTATGAATTAATTGAAATTAATTCTCTAGGATTTTTTAGGAAAGTCCAAAATGCCCTTATAAATTTAAAGAATGGCATTGCTATCATTTTTGGTGAGAAATGCCTTAAATGCCATTATGTATTGAAGTGAAAAGTCTTACATAACCCTAACCAAGCATGGTTTAGCTTAACTAGGATGGTTGAGAGTTGGAGCAGTATATACAAATTATGTATGTATATATTTTGTAAGCATAAGTTGGATATTTCATATTTCATTATCACTTTTATCTTTCAAAGTTGCTAAGTAGAGAGTTCATAAGAGAGGAAGAGAGAAAAGGCTAGGGTTTGCTAAAAGCTTGAGAGATTCGAAAGAAAAAGTGTTCAAGAGGCTTAAAACTACCATCAAAGTGGATCATCTATCACTAAGGAGCTTCATAGCAAGAAGGAAGAGATCACAAATAAGGTATAAATGTGTGCTTGCTTTAAAACTCACTGTCTAACTGTTTAAATGCAAGAATAGGAGTAGCCATGAATGTATTTATGGCTTAAGTAAGATTTATGTGAGTCTATATGCTATATGTGTGATTTATTGAGAAACCCTAAGTGTTGTAGTTGTATTACAAAGGTGGTGAACTATGCATGCTTGTATTCAAGGCTAGGAAATATGATTTGTGAAGGATCATATGTTATATGTTGTTAGATGTGATGCAAACCTAGATAAAAAGGTTGAGCATGTTAGAAACATGTAAAGTTTATTGCTAGATATCATCATATGTTCCTTAAAGGTTGAAAAGCATGGCTTGTATAAGGAAATTTCAATATTAGGCTATATTTTTCATTTGACCAAATCATAATCTGTAAAGTGATTTAGAAGGTGCGTAAAGATGTTATGTGAATATACTAAGTGAGCAAATTAGCTTATGTTAGTGTATATGATGTATATAGTTCAAGAGTTTAAGTATGAGTTTAAGGTGAATTTTGTTAAAGTTGGCAAAATTCCACAAAAAATGTGATTTTTGGCCATTTTTGTGCAATTGAAGGTAAAATAAAGCCAAATACCTAAGTTTTATGTAAATACACGTGTTAGTGTCAATTTGGAAGTCATTTGGTGCTTATGGCGATAAAAGAGAATTTTAAACGTTTAAAAGCGTTCGCCAGCACCTAAAACAAAATTTATGAAAAATTCGAATAATTTGAAAACTTTTTATGTTTTTGAAGGTCCATGCAAGTCATATATATGTAATATGTACTAAATCATGTGCTGGAAGTAAGTTTTGTAAAAAGGGGCCAAAAATAACACGCAAAATAGAAATAATTTTTTTTTCAAAATCTGTAGCATCTCGTCGGGGCGAAGTGTTTTGAACTAAACACTGTGCCGGGGCATAATGTAACTGCAAAGAGTTCACCGAAGGCAACATCATTCTCTGCCAGGGTGTTGTCCAGTCGAGGAGATCTTGCGGCCAGCTAGATGTTTAGTACAAAACATCTCGACGGGGCTAGATGTCCTGGTTTTTGAAAAAAATATTATTTTAATCCAAAATAAAATATTTTAATATGAAATGCTAGAGACATGTATCGTAAGTCATAAATTGATAAAAATGATCAATGTGGTAGGTATTAAGATATGAATGAACAATGTGCTATGTGTTAAGGGTTATGTAAAGGTAAATGGTAGGTTGTATAGCAAGGTAGAACATGCATGTGTATTTAACTAATGCATGAATCAATAATATGGTTATGCAGGATATAATCAGGATAAGGTATTACCGATAAACGTAAACGAGTACAAAGGCAAGTGTTCTTTTCGAACTCTCATTTGTAGTTACTTGAGCAGTGAATTATGCCATGCATTCTTATGAATCATTTTGAAGTTCATTCATTATTGAACTGTTATTGAGAAAGGTCGATGTCAATCTTGATCCGGCAAGACATATGTAATAATTCATGTCGAATTCAGATATTTATTATTATGCTCTCCAATTCAAATTGTTGTGGTGCGGAATCTATGAAATGTTGAGAACAACTCTGATAAAAAGGGGAATACAAGTAAAGAAAGGAATATATGTTTATGGTGTGATTGCGTCGCTAGATGTTTATGTTCTGCACAATGTAAATGTACGATAGGCTAATCACCTAGAGTTACACATCTGAAAGGAAATGCAGTCTTATAACTGACCTGGACAGTATCAATCTTTGTGATTGGTATTGTTCTTAACGAGTTCTTGGTCTTGTGACTATACAACAAGCAAAGTTAATGTTTCAAGTTAATCATGTAAAAGTTCATGCTATGATTTCAAATTTTTTTCATGGAACCCTTTAATGGTTCAACCCTATTGTATCATATTTTCATTCATTATTCAGGAATATCATGTCATTATTTGTTAATGTACTTGCTGAGCTATTTTATGCTCACCCTTGCTTTAACATGATATTTCAGCTAAACCCAAAATGTTAGGAAATGGTGGTGTTATCCGGTAGAAGGCCGATCACCTATATCTCTCAGTAACATAACAGTCCAAATTGCCATCCTACACCTGTTTCTCTAGGAAGTCTTTCACCTAATAACAATCTTCTGTGTTATGGCCCTTCACCTCATGATAAATGCAGTATCTGTCGCCATTTTTCTATATGACAAAAACTCTGATCTTTGGGTTTTTTTTTTGTAAAAAGGCTCATTATTGATATCATTGACGATGTTGGACCTGTTGGTAATCAAGGGGGGGGGGGTGTAATCTTTATCATCTTTTCTATTTCCCTTATCCTTAGAGCCATCATTTTTTTGTTGCCAATCTCCCTTGAAATCTTTTTGGCCGTTGTCCTTCTTATTATCTTCTTTTCTATAGGCTCCATTGCCTTTGGGGTCTTTCTGGTGAAAATCACATGTGCTTTTCAAAGAACCTCGAAGATTGGCGAGGGTCTCTTCCAGTTTAATAAATTTATCGACCTTTTCATAGACCTCTGCTAGAGTCTGGGGAGCTTTGGAGATAATCTCTTCGATCAACCTGCTAGATTTATCAACATTTAATCGCATATTCAAAAATTGGATTGCCTGAGTTGAATCTATTGTAGGGATACTGCATCTCTGAATCTCTTCATATACTGCCGTAGAGTCTCATTAGGTCTTTGTTTCACTCAAAGCAGCAACATTATCATTCTCGCACTCCTCTTATTGTTGTCGAAGTGTGTATGGAACTGCTCCTACAGCTCTTCCCATGAATCGATGGATTGTAAAGGTAGGAAAATTATCTATTCTCTTGTTATCTTCTTCAGAATGGATATAAAATATGACACATCGTCACTGCATCATGACTATGGGGATCACCTGCCCTATCGTATATTTAAAAAATAGGGACTTTGAGGCTCCTATCAATTTTAGCTTCCTCGAGTTCCTTTGCGAATGGTGATACACGTGGTTTCTTTGATCCGAAATTTCTATTGAATGTCTTCTTCAGGGATGATTCGCCAGTATGGCTACCCTCCCGGTGTCTCCTGGCTCGATCAACCCTGTTTCGCCGTGTGGGAGATCTCTATTGTTTTTTATGGTCTTTAGAATGCACCGACCGGGAGTTCACAGTTATTCGATCATGATGGCATTCACGGTGTATATCTCGGTGTGGGTTATGAAGGCTTGAGAGGGAGGCCGAGCCTCTCTGGCTCAACAAGTCTTTTCCAGTCGTCTTCATATCTTTATATTGTTTGTCAAGCTCTTCTTGTAGGAGATCAAGAGTTTTTTTGTGGTCATTTATTTTCTGGAGACGGTGTTGCCTTTTAACGTTTATTGTATGGTGAGTTTGTGAATGAGCCGATCCTCGAGAATTGTTCTGGCTCTTTGGGGGTGGTGAGGACACTATGTTAGTTCTTTTTTGGTTGAGAAAAATACTACAATACCCTCCTTGTAGTACCAATGTTAACGCGATTTGTTCGCACGTTCAACCACCGACTTAGACATGAACCTGTACAAGCTAGGAAAATCACCAGAGAGTGCTTGACGCCGTGGGCCGCCGGGGGATACTTCTGGTGTGAGAGTAAGTACAGAGTTCAAGATGTGTTAACAATGGAGACAGAAAGTATTTATGAAGCTAAAATATTATATATATATTAAGAGATGATCATATCTTTATTGTTAACCATGTATTATACTACTCTCACTGCTCCTCGGGATTAAGATTCCTGTTCGGAATTATGTATTGGAGATTTAGTTGAAGAAGGTAACTGTTATCCTGATCACTGCTAGATAGATAACTCTCATTTCAATTAGAATTAGATATGATAACTCATTAGCTATCCGAAAGTGTTAAGAAGTCTAACTCAAGCCTATCGGACTTAAGAGTCCTCTTGTGTGCAATGAACTATATGACCGAACCCAACATGAACAACCCATTTATGCTAGTAATTTCGCAGCCCAAGAGTACCCTTTCCCTTCAATTTGAATATATGCATTTTATGAACTTGACAATACCATTATTACACATCAATATTGTTATTATCAACATATAGGATATGTGGAAAGCCCTTTAAGCTCATATTTGTTATTTAACTGTCCTAGGGCATCGATGCAGAACATCTTTTAACCCGACACAATTCTTAACCCTCAGCTTTAGCCTTTTGGTGAGTGGTGACTACTGTCCACAAGCATACTCCCCGGGCTTCAGCCTTTATAAATAAAAAGGCAAGCAATCTTATACATGAAATATAAAATCAAAATATCTTATATTTTCTCAAGGATGGAAGTATATTTGATGCATATTAATATATAATAAAAATTGTTTTGTACATCTGACTGGACATTGTTATTTGCAGTAGTCCTATATATCAAATGAAATTTACAAACAAAATTTTAAAATATAAATTCGAATAAAAACTCCCATATGACTCAAGTACAAGGGTCTCTTGATGTAGTAGATTTGTCCTGTCCTCGAACAGTGTTGCTAATCCTATTAAAATGCATGCATGTTTATCATTTCCAGCTAGTTTTGACAAACACATTATAAGTACTTGTCTGGTGGAGAGGTATAATGTGATGCGATGTGATAAAAAAGACTTTTAAATATATATATATTTTTTGACAATATTAGTTTTATAAAAAAAGTTTAAAACATTATTTGGTTGCTAATTATAAAAATGCTTTCAAAAAAGAATAATTATAAACACATAACAGTCAAATACTACATCAAATACTATATTCATCTATACCATTAAAAAATAGGTCATGACATTGAAATTCGTACTACTTTTTATTAGTATAGATTGATATAGTGTTTGATTGTTGTGTGTGTAGACTTATCCTTCTTAAAAATATTGGGTTAAATGCATATATGATCCTGAAATATGTACCCTTTTACACTTCGTATCCCCCATGTTTAAAGGCACCCATCTCGCTACTCAAAGTGTCATAATTTGATTGGTTGGAAGGCTGAAAAAGGTCCGAAATGTTTACTTAACAATAATTTGGATAGCAAAAATGAGAGCCTTTAAACATGAGGGGTACGAAGTGCAGAAGGGTACATATTTCGGGGTTGGATATGCAATTAACCCAAAAATATATAACTAAATTATACAATGTGTTTTATGAACTTTTAATTTGTCATTAACAATTTAAAGACAAATTTGTAAATTTTGTTCGGCCAAAGGTGTTTAAGCCAAAAGCATTAATTTTTTCTTCTTCTAAATGAGTTTTTTAAAACCAAAATCCCACTCCCTAAATAATTTTGATTTTTAGTTTAGAAATAAATTTATCTTTTCCTTTTTCTAAAAAAAAGAGAGTAAGAAAGGGTATATATTGAACCCAGAAGCATATCCGCCTTTGTTCTAGCAAATATAAGCCCTTAAACAATATGAACATTCGCCTGTCAGTGGTTTGAATTTGGTGTGCAAACCGCAAGAAATAGTGTCCCATAGTTAGGAGAATATATTAATTTCTAACAAGGGAAGTTGTGAGTCAGTCAGTCAGTCGGTCCAAATCAGATAATATATTATTCCCCAAGCTAGATTTTATTTTTGAGGAACCCTAGCTAGATTGATTATATTGCACCAATACCATTGAGAGAGAGAGAGTGAAGCCACGAAATTCTGGAAAAATGAAATTTATAGGGAGGGCCGCCTGATTTCACTTTAATTTGCTTGATTCGATTCCCTTTCATGTCCTATTTTATATCTGAACCCGCTGATTAAAATAATTGGATGATAATATTCGCATTATTTCATACCGGAAAGAGGTGACCGGGTCCAATAAAAGAATATATTCCATTGATAGTCTCTCTTTTGGTTTCATAAGTAATACATAGTGGCACACGCGCGATGCGTGTACAATTCAAATAATTATATTATTTTATATTTTAAAAAAAGTAAAAAAATAATTTTGATAATAAATAAATAGTTTTTTTATTGAAAAATTATTAATATTTTTTAAAATAATGAAGAACTATGTGAACATATGAACTACACAAAAAATCTACAAAATATCTAGAAATTGTACCATTGCATGATCCCTTTCTTCCAAGTCTCGCTTTTTGAAAATCTTTTTTCTGCAGCAATTGATCCACATGAGTGTATAAAAATTCATGCCAAAGTTAAGAAAATCTCTTACTTGGTGCAGATTATGGAAAAAAAATGCGTATTATTTTTGTTGGAAGTGATTTATTTAAGGAGAAGATAATTTCTATAATTTAAGTTAAGAGTCTTTTTATGGTTACAAAGAGAGGAGAGGAGAAGAGGAGAGAGAGAGTAATGTGGAAAGTTGGCAATATAAAGAAGGGATAGGTGAGAAAGTGGGGTTATAAATTAGCTAAAATATAAGAGTTTAAATTTTATCATAAAATAAACCAAAATGGGGTGAGAGATCAACTATTCTCCTCCCGCTTTAAAACTTAGATGCGTGTACAATTCAAGTAATTATATTTTTTTATAATTTAAAAGAAGCATAAAATAATTTTGATAGTAAATAAATAGGTTTTTATTGAAAAATTACTAATATTTTTTATATTTGAATTTATCGAAATTCTTGATCACCGTCAACGATATAAAAAAAAAAAAACAATATATTTCGGAAAAAATTATTGCTATGCATTAATTTTCCCAGTTACACATATACATAGCATACAACTTCTAATGTGTTACAAAAATAAGTATCATATCTCTGATATAAAACTTACGGACTTGTCTTATATTTTACCACACGTGAATTATCTCCTTATCTCTAACAATTAAGTCTTATCTCCAATAACACATGCGAATTATCTCTGTATCTCCAACAATTAAGTCTTATCTCCAATAACTCAGTTTATATCTATTTGTTAACTTTCTGCAGTTGAACACCTTCTTATACTAGTTTCATCATAACTAGAACTCTCATTTATCATACTGCCATGATTCTCAATACTCCTCCGCAAGCTAGAGTGTGGCACATAAAACACTCCTAGCTTGGTCCTTAGAATATTAAACTGATTGGTAAAATGTGCTCTGCCAATTGATTCTGTGATCGAACAAATCTAGTAATTAAGGAAATGATCCGGTAGTTACCTTCTCTTCTCTCTTACAAAATGATAATTCAGTTCTATATGTTTTGTTCTAGCATGCAAAGGATTTATAGTCATATATAGAGCACTAATGTTGTCACAAAATAGTATAGGAGGAGTAGACAAATACACCTTCAAATCCTTTAATAAATATGTGATCCATGTTAGTTCAACAGTTGTAGAAGCTAGTGCTCAATATTCTGCTTCCGCACTTGAACGAGCTACTGTAGGTTGTTTCTTAGAGCTCCAAGATATGGAATTTGCACCAAGAAATATACAATAACCAGTTATAGATCTCCTAATTTGAGGACATCCTTCCTAATCGGCATCAGAGAAAGCATAAAGACAGAAAGTGGATTGTGAAGTAATTCTCATCCCATATCCCATTATACCTTTCACATATATTAGGATTCGTTTGACTGCTTGAACATGTTCATGAGTGGGAGATTGCATATACTGACACACTAGATTAACCACATGAGATATTTTTGGTCTTGTCAAAGCAAGATATTGGAGTGCACATATTATACTCCTATAAACTGTTGGATTAACCAATACTCCCTCTGTGGAACTGGGATCATGCTGTTGTTCTAGAGGAGTAGAAACACATTTGGAATGTAACATATGCACTGTCACGCCCCGAGATCCCGACTTTCTTTAATTATATCCGATTATCTCTGGATAACATAACCATTAACTTTAAACCATCTTAACCTGGAATCCCGTGCGTTAAACTTAATCTTTAACATTTAAAATCATTATATTGACCGTAAAGTGGTCCATATATATATATATATATATATATATATATATATATATATATATATATATATATATATCTTATTTAACTTACAATCATTACCTGTCTCAGGATCTCAACCTTCAATCTCCTTGTGCTAGACTTAGATCAAATACAACAAGTGATGACCTAGTCTATTACAATTTCATGATCATATATATATATTCATGATTTATAGAACCTGCAATTAAAATTTCGCCATGAACCATTCATACATGGCCCAATTTATATATATACCTATTCCTGCCCACAAATACCTTTTTACATTTATCTATATCATACATATCCTGTTTACATATCTCCGTACCATACATACAAGTTTATCGCATGTATCATTTTTTCCTGGATAATACATACATACATTTTTCATTCTCTAATCATACAAATCATATACATTCGTTTCTATCTTCTAGATTTAACAATTAAAACCAAACCGGTACATAATTTCTTCCATACAACTTTACATATATCAAATATCCTCTATGCTTATCTAGGCATTCACGTTCCTTTACCTTAACTGCACCGGAACCTCCGGCCTTCTTGTATTTTATCTGAAATGTTAGTTCATAGCAAGAATGAGCACATAGGCTCAGCAAGTAATTCAGATAACACATTTCATGCTTACAGTTTATACTATGCGTCATGCATTCTTTAACTTAACATGCTATGTTTAATGTCACGTAATTCATTTAACAATTAATTCATGAAATTGCACATAAGCACATTCCGAACTTCTTTACTACCGCATAGTTCACTTAGAACAACAGTACATTTAGTCTGAAAACTTGCCTGATATGCTTTAGTTACACTTAACCTGTACCGCCTCGCTTAGCCTTTTATCTTTCCTCGCATCGGGTGGCTAGTCCGAACTTTATCTATAAACACGTAACCTATTTATCAATATAGGATCATAAAACTTCATATGACTTATCAAACTTAGATCATAATTGCTTAACCATTAATCTCTATTTATTACACATTTGATGTATTATACCTTATGTAGGTTTATAATACATCTTATTTCGTTATCGATATCTCTTTCATAACCAATTTCACGCTTTAGACTTAGCTTTAGGCATGTTACATTATGCAATTTATTCCTTCATTATACCTTGACACCCTTTATATAGCCCATTCTTAAACAAATCATGCTTTTCTTCCATTAATTCATTTAGGATGATATCTAACATTAAAATATACATGTTCCATGTATGTTCAACATCTTCACTTTGGGTTTTACTAGCTTCATCAACATCTAACACATAACCTTCGTTAAATCATAACTTCTAAACATGAGCATGAGCTTGCATGCACCTAATACCATCATACCCCCCTTTAACCCTTAGGGTTCCACATGAATTACCTTCTTGACACATAATCTCATATAACTCACACATTTAACCATAAATATTTGCACGGCTTCACATAAATCCCAACTTTAAATACTTAAAACACATAACACAAGAATATTAATTCTAAAACATCAATATACCTTCAAGTAGGTCTCTTCTTTTCTTGCCATGAGGCTTGTTAAAGCTTAAATCTTTCTTTTTATACTACTTTGCTCTTCTTGATTACCTTGCAAGCCATCTTTCATGGCTTTTCTCAAACCTTAGCTATCTTTCTCTATTTTTTTCTTCTCTCTTAGCTCTCTAGCCCCTTCGAAATGCTGGAAATTTGGAATGAAATAAGCTTTCATTTGCTTAACATGTATAATATATATAATATAAAAGTACTCCAACCATTAACTCAACCTTGGTTAACTTAGCCTGCATGGTTAGGGCACTTTAGACAAATCACACCACAAAACAAGGGTGGTTTAGTCATTCTACCATCTTAGGACTCAAAAGTCATTTTCAAACTTATCAAGGGTAATATGGTCATTAACCTAAAAATCTAGAGAATTTATTCTCTTTAATTCATAATTTACTTAATTTAAATCCATTTCAAGTTTATTTTGATCCAAACTTGTTTTATAAATCTTGACTTTTATTCCATCATTAAATACTTCATAATTGGCTTGTCCCATAACACTTGTCACACTTTGAAACTTCGAATTTCTTTAATCAATAATAATTCACAATAACTTACAAATTTTACATAACATTTTTTTATTCTCTATTTTCTACGAACCATTTTTGGTTCCTCATTCAATCAATTTCACTTTTCCAATATCCCAATACAATCGTTTTGCTTATCTTTTCCATAAACCGCTTCCTCGAGAAGCGAACCTCGACCAAATTATCAAATTTCATCAATGTTTATCCTTTAAACTCATAATATCCTTTTATGACTCTTATGTCCTTTCGTTTATTTACATAACACACATAATGCTAATTCTCAACATTCTTGCATACAAAATTCTTTATTCCCACTCTCGGGGTATTACATTCTGCATTTACGAGTAATATAATTACTCACCTCATTTCCATCGATAATCATTTTCTTCCTAAATTCCACATATTCACATATCATACGCTTAACCTTCTATAAATCCATAATAATCGATTTAATCATATGGTTCCTTCTTCACTGCGCATTCATACTTACCTTAACTTGTCATCCTCATACTATCACTTCTCTAGGCCTATTCATTAAGCTCATTGTTAACTTTCATAACCAATTCTCAATTCCATTATACATCATCATTTCCATTTCTTCTAAACTTTAACTTGTCTTTCTATATTCGATCACATATATATATTGCACATAATCAATTTCTTACCTGTTGACACGTAACCTCGTGTCTTACCATAATTCTTTTCTATCATATTGATCACACAATAATTCAATTTAATCATATAATAATCACATTTAATCATTGCTTACTACATTCTAACATTTAAACTAGGTTTTATCTTATAACCTTTACTTAATTAATCATAATTCTCATTTGGAATTCTCCTAAAATACTGGGGTGTCACATGCACCTTCTCAAGAAACTCTATAGCATATTTATGTTGACTTAAAAGAATTCCCCCAAGAATATAATCAACTTAAACTCTAAGAAAATAATGTAGAATACCCAAAGCTTTCATAGCAAATGATTTACTAAGCCAAAAGATAAGGAATGCAAGGAGAACTGTATTATCACTTGTAACTATTACATCATCCACATAGACAAGAAGGAAAATAGTGCCCATATCATAATGACGAATAAAAAGAGAGGGATCAACTTTGCTACAATAAAATCCCAAATCCAAAAGATGCAAACTGAATCTATCTGTAAGCCCATGAATAAAATTAGGATTCACATTAAATGATCTAAGACAAAAAATAACGAATAATGAATAATGCACAACGAACAAATAAAGACCGAAAAAGATGGAACGTTTCCCCCTAGGGTTCGCCCCCTAGGGGTGAATCACTTGGGGGCTGTTTAATGTTTTATTTCCCGAATTTCATCCCGGACAAGTTTTAAGCGGTGCAAAGAATAAATAATGAATTCAAAATTGAGAAGAATTGTGAAGGTTTAAAAGATAAACTTCTCAAAGAAACAAAAATCAAGAGAAATGGACAAAGAATCAATCAGAAAAA
The DNA here is from genome assembly GCA_947179155.2 of Hedera helix. NCBI lineage: Eukaryota > Viridiplantae > Streptophyta > Magnoliopsida > Apiales > Araliaceae > Hedera > Hedera helix. The sequence continues at coordinate 33,252,993 of OX359276.1, forward strand.
AGTATAAAATGAGAAAAATGAGTCAGACTTGAGGCGCCCCCCTAAGGTTCACCCCCTAGGGTAGGCCCCCTTGGGGGTGGTCTTGTTCCATTCCATGATGCGTTTCTTTGCCTTCTTTGACAATAAAATTGAATTTATTTGATCTTTCTAGACTTAATATTATGCAACCTTAAAAGTATAGTTTAAGAGATGTTGTCATGAGTCCTGTGGCAGAAGGCTTATGATAACAACTTGTGGTTAGAAATCAGTTGAGGGATTAGATTGGTGGCTAGAAGAATTGGATGATTTGGGAATTACCCAAATAACCGGGGGTATTTTAGGAATTTTCCTGTCATTAAGGGTATTTCTGGAATTTCCCCTTTAGACATGTGCCTGGCACATGACCTGGAGATAAGAAATACCTTGTCATAACTCTCGAACACCAGTGGTTACGCCATGATCCTAAGAGTTCTGTCATGTGTTACTTTGGTAGTTGTTCATCGGTTCTTCTCTCCTCTCTAATCTTTCAACCGATTCTGTATTTTTTGCGAATTTCTCTCCTCCACCATAACTACGAACCCTAACCCTAGCAAGGTATGCAATATCCGTGCCTACATTATTTTGGTGACTTTACAGGGGAGGTGAGAATTTGTGAAGGGTATGCCCACGACTTGGAGTGGGAGAGCTACGGGAAGAGTTTTGCCAATCGTAAGTATTACTTCACCAGATTTTGTAGAGAGACGGGTAGATCTTGATTAACCAATTATTGAGGAAGCATTAGACGGTAGTTTTGCTTCTCCGATGGCTGAACAAAGACAGACTGACAACGCACAAGGAAGTAGCGGAAGGCCAAATGCGAAGGCTGCGGAAGAATAGACAGTGACAATGAATGTGCAAATGGAAATGTTAAGGACACTAAAGGAGGTGCGAGAAGGACAGAGGATGATGATGAACATGATGTTGGACATGCAAAAGTGACAAGAGGATATGACCAATTTTTGACAACAGATGATGCAAATCCCTGCCTTAAAAGCGATGCTTACAGGAAGTTCACAACAAAATCACTCGGCAGAGAAAGATGATAGCAATAAGAACCACCATAATGTGATCCCTGTGACAGAAGCCCCACCGATACTCGTGATAAACCTTGAAGCATAAGATAGTGGCGAAGGAGTGCAAAAAAGGGTAGAAGTAAGTCCCACATAATAACCCATTGTACCAATCAACCCACAATCATTCACACAGCTACAAATGTCTACTATTCCACCCATAACCCTTGTTCCAAACTCACAACTAGACGCAAGTGTGCATCAACTTGTTTTCGCTCCCCAGATGAATCAATATATGACCATGTCCCAGAAGGCTCCAAGGACGAGTCTATAAATAACAAAGGAAGATATGATGGATCTGATTAATCAGATGAAGAGGCAGACATCTAGACCTGCAAAGTTAGATTTTACCCCACAGTATGCAATGTACATAAGAAAGCAGCTGTATCCCGCGGGGTACATCGAGTATCCCCCACAATTCCCCAAGTATAGTGGAGAAAAAGAAAATGCAAGGGAACATATTACACGATTCGTGGAGTCAATGTTCCTGTGGTTGGGAATTGATGAAGTAAGTAATCACAATCTTTGGTTGGGAGTTTAATAAAACGCTTACTAATGGTGCATTCAGTTGGTATTATAATTTGGAGAAGGGGTCGGTCAGAGATTGGGATGATATTAAGCTTCAGTTCTTCAAGAAGTTCTTTTATGTTCAAAAATAGATGACAATTGTAGAATTGATGAGGATTCAACAGAAACAGAATGAAGAGTTGTCTAATTATGTTGATAGATTTCGGGCTCAGACGTAGAGGTGTATGAAGCAAATTGAAGAAAATAACGTAGTAAGTATATGCAACAATGGTGCAATGAATACCTTTAAACCCCACCTGATTACCAAGGATGTGATTCATTTGTAATGATGTCCACCCTTACACAAGACATTGGAGAAATTGTTACAGTATCAGTGAATCATCCAACTGCTACATGGAAGGGAAAGCGAACGGCAACTGTGGCTTTGGCAGATTCTTAGTTAAAGCCACAAGGGGGCAAGAATGAGAAGATAGAGAAAAATGATGGAAGAAAAGACAAACCAGAAGACAAGTATTTAGGGTTACTTATTTTAGGAGTAATTACTTGCAGTGAGAATGCAATTAGAAGATTGTATGAACAATGGATAAAACATGGGGTAGTCAAGCCACCAAAAGCTAGATTTTCGATAACATAAGAGATGAAGAAAAATCCAAAATTTTGTGTTTACCACAGATACGTGGGACACTCTATTATGGATTGTTACAGTTTAAGAAGAATTTACCATGAGAAACTAGCAGCGGGAAAGATTAACTTGTCAAAGAAGTAGTGTACATGATAAGCCGCTACCCAACCATAAAGGCAATGAGACATGTAACACTGTGATTTATGTCGGAACATCAGGAGCTAGAGAAGTTGCGATGACAGAAAGTGGGGAAGTACTAGAAGGGATGGAGGTTCCTGAGCTAGGGATGCAAGTGATGACATTAATGAATGGAGTAAAGTTTAGAAACTTCTTTGATCAGATTGGGTTGTCCAAAGAAGTGAGGATTGAGGCAACCAATGCATTAATCAAAGTTGCAGAGACACAAGAGACATGTATGGCAGTGAAAAAGAGTTTTGGTAGAATATTAGAGTAAGAAGAAGGTAAAATTTCCTTCTCCAAGGAAGTTAGGGAAGTAAAATATCTGCATAATATACCATTTATGTGATGGCAGTTATTAACGGCATGGAAGCAAGAATGACGTTTATTAACTATGGGGAGTCTGTGAACATCATGCCCTACAGTATTTTTAAGTTATTATGATTATCAGACAAGAAGCTCGTCAAAGAGAAAACAAGCATCACAGGGTTCACAAACCAGTGTACAAGGACCCGTGGCCATATAATGGTGGAGATGCAAGTAGGGAAGATAATGGGACCCGTGATGTTCTATGTGACGGAGATAGATGTTGTTTATCATGTGTTATTAGGAAGGGCATGGCAGAATAACTATAGGGTTGTGCCGTTAGTATTTTATCAATGTATAAAGGCTATATGGAAAGGGAAAAAGGTTCGAGTACCGACAACAAAAAACCCTTTTGCACCAGAGGTTGAAGCGGCTTTCTTTGATGATGTTGCTGAGGAAAGAGAAAATATTATTGCTAAACTTGACTCCTTGAAGTTAGCAAGTTGGGAAGTTGTATAGGCAGATAAATACGTGATCAAAAAGAAAGAAAAGAAAAAGATGAATATTGAACGGGGTGAGAGCTCCAAGAGGAAGTAGTCAACAGTGGTAGACTTGGAGAAGGAAAGAAAAGAGCAAAAAAAGAAGGAATTGAGTCTCGATGATTTCAGAAATATAATTAATGCTAAGTGAGAATAGAGTGGAAATCAGAAGCTGACAGGGACCAAGAGGAAGGATGAGGAAAATGCAAGCTGAAAAAGGGTTGTAAGACCCAATGGAAAAATTGTGTTTCACTTATGACGGGGCGAGGGGGATGAGTCTGAGGGTATACTCAGGCCCGAGGACTCAAGAGGAGTCCCCCACTCTAGTAGTAGTGGGAAAGCAGAATTAGTACAACAAAATGTGGAGACAACTCCAGAATGCTTTGAAGATTGACCTAAACCCCAACATAATGAATTGGAGGAGGTAAATCTTGTTGGTTTGCAAAAATATAGCATACATATAATCAAATTATATAAGCGCAACGGAAGCAATAAAAATCAGATTTTAATTTTTTTTGTACAAACCAATAACCCGGATCTTTCTTATGCGACTATTATTAATTGAGGAAGGATAAAAGAATTTATACCTTTGTACAACCAAGCTTCCACGGGTACAAGTTCATCTCCCTTTAATCCTTCACGTTCTTCTTCAAATTCACCGATTAGATTCCACGGATCAATGTTAGCTCTCCAAGTGTTGAGCCTCTAGAGGTGATCCACCAAGAGATCTATGAATTAAAGAAGCGGATTATGGTTTCTCCAAACCATGGGTGGCTAGCCCTAATTCTCTTTCTCTCTCTAACTCTTAGATCTAAAGAATTATGGAGTACTATCTTTAATCTAATGAAAGAGTGTGTCACCTTGATCTATGATAAGACTCCTCTTATTTATAGATCTAGTCAACCCTCCTAAACTATTTAGGATTAGGGTTTTAATTTGATTCCTAATTTAATTAGGAACTAAATTAATTAATTACAATTCCTAAACCATTTAGGAACTTAATTATTTAATAATGAGAGTACTTTTTATTAATTAATTACTAAACCATTTAGTAACTTAATTAATTATTATAATTATAATTCCTAAACTATTTAGGAACTTAATTATTTACTAATAATAATATTACTACTTATTAATTAATTACTAAACCATTTAGTAACTTAATTAATTATTATAATTATAATTCCTAAACTATTTAGGAACTTAATTATTTAATAATAATATTACTATTTATTAATTAATTCCTAAACCACTTAGGAACTAAATAATAATACTAGTAATAATAATAATAGTAATAATAATAATAATAATAAGACTCCTCTTATTAATTTATAATTAGTATTTCTAAAATACTAAATTATAAATATTAAGCTATTTAATTTATTCTATCACCATAGTATAAATTAAATATACTTAATTTATTATTATAATTATGCCATCCACTTCTAAAATAAATATTACTCTTTTGCGGTGTGACCCTTTAGGTTCTCCATATTAAACCGGTTGTATAATAAATAAATTAGAACAATTCTAATTCATTTATTACGAATTAACTCTTTAATTCAGAATAAATAATTATTCCACAATAAGGGAAAGCCCCCTTAGCAATTAGTCGACTTTCCAGATAATATAGATTTCAACATTTAATCGTAAAAGAACCTTTCAGCAAATAGTTACCGTACAATTCAATCCTTCTACCACACAATGTCCCAATCAAATATAAGACACGGAATTTCTGTCAAGTCTTATTTATTTGATTATATGCATTTCAATTCACAAATACACAACTCTAGTAAATGTAAATTAGAAACTCCTTTCTAATTCCATTCAACCCTGACCAGGGATTTCTGAGTTGTCACTTATTGAATCGCATAAGACATTCTCTCCCTTTACTGGAAGTGGTAGATCCTCTGTTGATCATTCATCTATCTCCATGTGTACCTTATTATACCCAATCACATCCTTTGATATACCAATAGGTCTTAAGGAATATGTCAAAGTATAACTTAGTACACACAAGATACTAAGATAATCTCAAGTCTAAGGATCACTTGCACGACTATCACATAAGGAACTCCTATTAACAGACGAGTAAAACTCCATTAGGTGTTCCTTGAGCGAGTCACGTTCAGTGAACTTATTCTCTAATAAGCACCTACATACTTGCTTTAGTGTCTCTACACAAATGATTATGAGATCAATCATCCTCTTCATAAGAGCAAGCATAGTATGTACCAATCTATCCGGATCTACTAATCCCCTTTTTAGTGATCCAACGATTAGGAACAATTTTAGTTTTGAGATATCTTGAATTTAGATCTCATTAGCATGATCCTCATCATGGTTCTAAAAGCATTGCTCGAAAACTATGGGTTTATCCATTTCATTAATTCAAGTAATTAATCATGAATAAAGAAATGCCTTGATACTTTTATTAATAAATGAATAAGATTACAAAGTATATGCTTATCACATCAAATGTGATTGGCTTGAGGGCATACTATCAATGGAGGAAGGGATGACGAGGCCGATCCATGTTAATAAGGAATTAGATGGTGATAAAAAAAAAAAAATTAATCAAGCTACTGTGAGAATACTGAGATGTGCTTGCATGGAGTTATGATGAGATGCCAAGGATTGATGCATAATTAGTAAAGCATGAACTGAACATAAGTCCAAGAGTAAAACCAGTGAAGCAGGCACCTCAAAATTATTGGATGTAGAATTCATTAAACCAATACAGCACCCAGTTTAGTTGTCTAGCATTGTACCAGTGACGAAGTCTAATGGGCAATTGCGTATATGTGTAGATTTCAGGGATCTGAACAAGGCGTGTCCAAAAGATATGTACTCGTTACCCAACATAGATACCTTGGTGGATGCGACTACAAATCATGAAATCATGTCATTCATGGATGGGTTTGTAGGGTGCACTCAAATAATGATGTTGGTAGAAGACGCTGAGATGATAACTTTTCAAACACCTTTCAGGACTTTTTACTATGTTGTAATGCCATTTGTGTTAAAGAATGCCGGGGTAACTTACCAATGAGCGATGCATGTTATCTTTCATGATATGATTCACGACATTGTGAAAGATTATGTGGATGATGTAGTAGTAAAGTCGAAGAAAGCAACAACTTATGTGGGGGGGACTTAAGGAAGGTGTTCGAATGGTGTCAAAAGTATAAGTTAAAAATGAACCAAAAAAAATGTGCATTTGGAATGACAACTGGGAAGTTTTTGGGTTTTCTCGTACATAATAGAGGCTTGAAGGTTGATCTTGGCAAGGTCAAAACAATCACGGAGATGCCCCGACCAAAAACACAGAAATAGTTGAAGAGCTTTCTAGGAAAGGTTTCTTACTTGAGGAGGTTTATGCCAGCATTAGCAGAAATGACAGAGCTATTCGGGAGCCTACTAAAAGATAAAGCAGAATAGGAATAGGGGCAAGAACAACAACGAGCATTTAAAAAAGTGAAAGAGATATTGACCTCATCAAAAATAATGATAGTACCAACAAGGGGAATTCCACTACAATTATACATCACGTCAACGGTGAAATCTATAGGCGGAGTGATTACACAATAAGTGGACAACGAGGAGAAGCTTGTGTACTACATCAGCCGAATAGTTAAAGGACTGGAGACCCAGTATTCATACTTGGAGTGACATTGTATGGCGTTAATGTTTATCACACAGAAAATGAGACACTATTTTTTGGCGCATGAAGTTCAACTTGTGACTAAAATTGATCTAATCAAATACTTATTTACCAAACCTACACTAGTAAGGAGACGTGCACAGTGGATGATGATTCTTTTCGAATATGACATCAAGTGTGTGATGCCGAAAGCAACTAGATGTCAAGCTTTGGTAGATTTGCTAGCCCAGTTCCCGAATGGAAAGTTTGAAGCCCCAACTGAAGATCCCCTGGAAGAAGAGGTAGAGTTACCTGAATCAGAGAATGAAGATTCAGAATGGTGGAATTTAACATTTAACAGGTCATCGACTCAAGGAAAAAGAGGAGTAGGAGTGGTATTAACTACTAAAAAAAGGAAAAGTGGTAGCACTTTCTTACAAATTAGATTTCCCATGCACAAACAATGAAACAAAGTATGAGGCATTTATATTGGGTTTAATGACGGCTCAAGAACTAGGAGCGAAACATCTCAAAGTAAGGAGCGATTCCAACTTGATAGTGCAGCAAGTATGGGGGCAGTTCACGGTTAAAAAGCTAATTTTGGCACCTTATAAAATCGTGGCACAAAAAGTTATGGAGGCCTTCAGGATGGTGGTGATCGAGTATGTGCCAAGGGAAAAAAATAAGTAGCCTGAAGCCTTAGCAACAGTAACATCTCGAGTGCATGTTACCAGAGAAGACATGGGTGTGAAAGTGATAAAGAGAACTCTCCCTACCACGGTATTGGAATCATTCCTCAAAGAGTTGATCGATGATTTGAGGTATCCTGTTTCCCACCAATTATAGACAAAAAAAGGGGACAATACCATTGGCAGAACTTTAAAAGTATAGAATCATCAAAGGGATACTTTATCATCGGGAAACAGATGGAGTTTTGGCGAGGTGCTTTGGGAAGATTGAATCAAAGAGGGTATTGCATCAGGTACATGAAGATAGCTGCAGGTTGGCAGACATTGGGTTATATCGGTGGTTACAACGACAATGGTATTATTGGCCCGAAATGAAGAAAGAGGCCGAGGAATTGCAACGACGATGTCTTTCGTGCCAAGAATACCCTTAGGAAGAGGAGTGCGCCTTCATAAATGACATAGAGGATTGGCGGGTTTCGTATGTGAAGTTCTTATAGATTAGTATTCTCCTCGCCGAAAAGAAGGACGCAAGTATAATACAAAAGAAGTCACAAAGATTTTACTTGCAAGAGGGAAAGTTGTATAGACGGGGATTTAATGGCAAGCGTCTACGGTGTTTAGACTTAGGAGAAGCTAACGACTTGGTTTATCAGATGCATAGAAATGAGCACCAAGGAGGAGCTAAGTTGTATAAACAGTTGATTGATCATGGGTACTACTGTCCAAAGATGAAAGAAGATTGATTAGTATCTAGAACCAGGAAGTTGCTCTAATACCATATAAAGAAATAGGAAAATAATATATTTTGGGAAAAATTATTACAATGTATTAATCATCTCAGTTACACACATATATAACATACAACTTCTAATATATTACAAAGATAAGTATCCTATCTCTACTATAAAACTTAAGAACTTATCTTATATTTAACCACACATGTGAATTATCTCCTTATCTCTAACAACTCAGTTCATATCTATTTGTTAACTTCTTGTAGTATTACAATTTCTTATATGAGTTTCATCATAACTATAACTTTATTTATCATACTACAATGATTCTCAATAAAAGCATTGAACCTGCACAATTAAACAACCAAAAGCATTTGAAGGCTTAGACTGTCGAGGGATAGCTCCGGCGTGAGAGTAACTATATATCTCAAGATTCATTAATAATGGAGGTGCTTAGTATTTAGTGGGCAAAATTAGTCTTAGATCCTACCTCAATTATTAACTTTTCTTTTATAGCTGACATTTTTCTCTTACTGTTAAGACGTGCAATGATTACCTGAGAGAGATAACTCATGTTATAGTCCTATTCGATAACTACCACAATGTTTGGAGTGAGTGCAGAGTGGTAACCGTTGTGGTTACTATCGCATTTATTCTATCTTTTGGAGTTTAAGTGGCAACGGTTTAAGCCTATTGGGTTAGGTACTTTTGGTTTCACTATTTGAAGAGTTTGACCTACAAAGAATCTCTTATTGCATCTGGAGTTTGAGATCTCTTCCTTTTATTAGTTAATGAGCACCGACTACTTCTGGAATCTGGGGTTGTCTCATTCTGGCTTTGTTTAGTACAAAATCTTACTTAGTTAAAACTGTGCTTTTCTTTTCTACTAGATTTAGATGCTCTGTTGAAGTGTCTACTTCAACTTCTCAGACAAGCATTTAACAAAATCTTTCTTTATTAACCCAAAAAATTAGCTATCCAAATAACTTCTTACCAATTTTACTCTTGTTTGTCATGCCTTATTATTAATTCAAGCCTCTTATACCACAAATCATCAAGCTGAAAAATTTATTACCACGAATCATCAGGCCTTATGATTAAGTCAAGCCTCTTGTACCACGAATCATCAAGCTGAAAATTTTATTACCATTAGTGCATCTTAATCTTGACATCTTACTCATTGTCAAGTTCTTCATCTTTAGCTTTTACCTTCATATAGCTTGCTTTCTCCCTTTATCTCCTTTCCTTCTATTTGTGTCTCAATGGAGGTATATCATTACCTCATATATAGTAGGTTCCCAAATTGTTGATTCACAGTCTCAACAAGTTAATCTACAATGAAAGAATATATTGAAAAAAATTGATTAGATGCCCATCGTGGTCCAACTCATGAAAATCTTGAGATATGTTTGGAGCAATGACCAGATAAAGAAAGAAAGAAGAAGATATGTTTCAACCAGATAATTTGTTTCCTATTCATATATTGTTTCTTTGTTGACTAGTCCATTTGCTGACTCCTAAAAGGTTCAAAACTGATCAAGTATTGACTTATGATGGCCGACTAATATAAGAATAAGTTCACACCTATCCATTATTGTTTTGAATTATATTTGGAAGCTTTGTTAGATAGTAGTGATTCAATTTTCCGAGGGTTGCTCTCATTAGTCTAAGATAAAAATATTTTAAACTGTTGATGCTCTCTTACTGGGTAAGAAACTTGCTTACAAAAAATAAAATTAAAGAAAGTGTAAGAAGCCTGCTTTCCCTTTGCCCCTTACTGACGTGGTTTTGTCATTTATTCATAGCCTCTTTGTAATTTTTTTGAATTTAAAAGAATGAAATATTCGAGCAAGGACCTAAATTGTACAATTTTATTATTTTGGGAAAAGGGGGCAATTTTCTACAAGTTGAGAAGCATGGGTAAAGAATAGAGCCATTAGATACATTACATAAAATATGATGTTCCATGATGTGTTATTCTCCTTTGCTCGGACTCGTTGAAAGCAATCTGTGCACATAACATTTAGTAGAACCTCGTCTAAATGTTCTTCTCCCGAAAATGTTTTCTTTTATTGTTATTTTTTTTTACGGTGTAATGCTTAGATGGTTCTCTCATATTTTTGCTGCATATTAGCTCAAATTTTTCGATAAGTTTCTCACAACTAAATTATTACAGGAAGTTATAAGAATCAAGAATGAGCATCCCGATGATAGGCATTGTATTGTGAATGATAGAGTAAAAGGTCGTCTTAAGGTTACTCGTGCATTTGGGGCTGGATTCCTAAAACAGGTATGTTATTGTTGGTTGTCACAATACCTTTCTTATGGTTTTCTTAGGCAGTATGTAGATCTGTGCTTGTATTACTGGAATTGTATATACTATTTATTCATTTTTGAAGTAGATGCTTGCAAATATTGCATTATAATTTTCTATTTGTGTTACATGGATGTATCGAATTACAGGACATAGTGTCAGTATTTCTTGATTACTGCAAACTGAGTTTGGTGAAGATAACTCTTCTTTATGTGATTGTGTTTCACTGTGCTCTATTGTTTACTACATTACCCTTTAAAGTTGCTAGCAATCTTATAAGTAAATTTCTTGAAATCAAAATATTGCCATTAATGTGTGTGCGTGTGAGCACATATGTGTGCCTATATAGATTAAAAGCTCTTATGGTGATAAATTTGTTTCAGAAATGTTCATTTTGTGTTGTGCTCACTGGTGGAATTCTATTAAAATATTCCTTTGATAAGCAAATAAGATTTTAATTGATGAATCTTCCAATTTCCAGTAGAAACATATGTATTGGGACTGTTAGGATGTAATGAAGAAAGCTGCTGGAGCAAGTAGGAGAGTTTTTCGGCTTCTGGATCATGTTTCATCCATGCCAAAATCAGGAAATAAGTATGAGAGTTTTTCAGCTTCTGGATCACCCTTTTTGTTGTAGAGATTCCCTGTATATATATAATGTGTAATATGGGTTTTGTAATATAGACACAGAGAATTCATCAATGAATACAAATTTAGTTCTCTCACAATTTCATGTTTTCATCATGTTCTTAGTTACTGCTTAATTTTCATTTTAGTTCGATAAATTTATCAAACTTAATATAGACACACGACTAGTGTATATAAATGTCTTCTACATTGGCATGCCTTCGAATATAAGAGAACTGTTATATTTGACTACATCATTAATGGAATTAATGGTCCTTTCTAAAATATTATTACCAAAATATTTTCTCCAATCATAGCCTAAGTGAATCACAATCTGCCAACGAATTGGTAACAAAATTTTACAACGACATAAAATTCGTTAAGAAAAATGAAAACATTTCACAAATCGTAACTAATGATAATCGTTGGGATTATCTTAATTTAGGACAACATTTTAATAGTCGTTGCAAAAAGTTGTATAAAATATGCAAAAAAAATAAAATTGTTACCAATGAATTTGGTTCATATTAGGCAATAAAATATAGCAACAAAAACACTTTCATTGCCCACGATGAGGAGAAATCAAGTAGCCAAAAATTTTGCAACAAAATTCTAACGATTTTTTCCCGCCAATGAATTGGCAACGAAATTTCGCAATGACTTCTGAATTTCGTTGCCAAAAATGAAAGTCTTTCATAATGTGCAACGAATGACAAAATTTGTTGCTAAACATACACTTTTAGCAACGACTTTATAAGTCGTTGCCCGAAAAATCGTTGCTAAAGTCCCATTTTTTTGTAGTAAGGTTGCAATCTAATGCGTAAATGTATCTAAGTGCACTCTAAAAAAAATTCACTTAAAAAAATACAGTTTGCACCCAAAATTGAGGGTGCATTTTGTTTAGCATAAAAAAATTTGGGGTTCATTTTTTCTAGTGAAAAACTTTGAATGGTGCATTGCGTGGTAAAAAGAATTTTATGTTGCACTTAAATACGTTTTAAATATTAGAGTGCAAAACTCAAAATTTCTTCAATTTTGAAGTACAATCTGTACTTTAGTCGCAAGAAATAGTGTCCCATAGTTATGAGAATATATTAATTCTAACAAGTTGCAAGTTTGTCAGTCCAAATCAGAGTAATATATTATTCATACTAGATAATTTTTTTAGGAACCCTAGCTAGATTAATTATTGCAGCAATAGAGAGAGATGCCACGAATTTTTTGAAAAATGGAATTTATAGGGAGGGCCTGATTTCACTTTTGCTTGATATGATTCCCTTTGATGTTCTATTTATTCCACATATCCTTATATCGGAACCACTAATCAGTTGTTGCTAAGTTTCGGCAAAGTAATTGGACGATAATAGTTACCTTGTTATATATGGGGATGATAATAACTGGGTGATAATAGTTACCTTGTTATATATGGGGATGATAATAACTGGATATGTAGTCTATCTTTTGCTTTCATAAGTAATAATGTAATATGATCGATTTTTTTAAGTGACCCTTCCGTTTTTTACTTTTATTTTTTATTTTATATATATTAATCCTATTTGGCAGACATTTTATGCGTGCAAGTAAAAAACTGTAAGGTAATTAGTGGGATTATAATCTAAGAACTAGAGATGAGAGAGAAAGCAGGAGATATATAAAATAGAAATGAAAAGATAAAAAGATTTTTTTAATTGCTAAAGAAGAAAGATGTGGCAGAATTTCAAAAAACAGTTATTTTTCTTCCTCTTTTAAAATTATATATACTAATATTTGTGGCACACACTATGTGACTATAATTAAAATAAACAAAAATTATAAAATAGGCATCGTGTGCAATTAAAATAAATAAATTATAAATAAAAATTATAAAATGTGAGTGAGAAAATATAGGAGAGATTGTAGGGATAAAAAGTGAGAAAAAAAAATAAGAAAGTTTGAATTTAGATATGACAGTTAAAGGGAGGCCGTTATTTTCACTGCTCTATAAAATACTAGTCTTCACTTGGCATAGACATAGTGTGTGCAAGTAAAAATTTTCAAGTTAATTAATGGGGGAGATAATTTAGGATAATTTAGGAATGAGAGAGAAAGTAGGAGCCAAAAAAAAATGCAATATATTATAGAAAAAATAGAAAAGAATTGAATGGAAGTTAGAGATGAGAGAAAGTAGGAAAAAGAAGTTGCCATAATATTTTACTCTGTGTCGGAGCTTCACCAACATAACTGTTCACCAACCCTTCTCCCATTATATAATACTGGTCCAACTTGGCACACATGCACCATGTGCATGCAAGTAAAAAACTAAAAGGTAATTAGTGAAAAGATAATACAGGCATGAGAGAGAAAGGGAAGATAAAATAGGAATAAAAGAATAAATATTGTTAAAGTTATGACAAAGCTTACATATATAGAGGGAGAGAGTTAATGACAAAATCATCCTTTTAAATTTGGCCGAAAATTATTATTATTTTTTAAATTTAAAAATTGTCAATCAATATCTCTATATATTTTATAACTCCTTTTCGTGGTTTCGATCATTCTTCTCACTAGAGATGCCCACGTATCAAAATTTTAAGCTATATACGAATCTATTATATATGTTAAAATGCAGTACATTGACACCATCAATTGACAAGTGTCATTCACATAATCCGCCACCTCTCATATACCAAATTAAAAAAAAATTCCTTACATAAATACTAACATAAACACATCCAATTTTTATAATTCCCAAAATCATGACAAATTAAAATTGATATAATATTTATCAACTCATTTAATTTCTCAATATTACAACATCAAAATCATAAATTGATATTTTTTAATTAAATAAATACTAATAATGCAGTATTTTTCTCATATTAAACAAATACTTACAATAACTATTACAGTATTTTTCTCATATTATCTCATCATTTACATATAATTTTCACGCCAATTTTTTTTTACTATTTTTAATTTCATACTCACACAACAACAACAATTGGTAATATAAAATTATATCCAAATTTGAAGCTCTACCAATTTTATTTTTTTTTGGATATAAACATATATTATCAAAAACACATCCAATTTTTAATTTTATAATTCTGAAAATCATTACAAATCTAAACTGATATGATATTTATCAACTAATTTAATTTCTCAATATTGCTGTATCAAAATTATAAATTGATATTTTTTAATTAAACAAATACTAATAATACAGTATTTTTCTCATATTAAACAAATACTAACAATAACTATTATAGTATTTTTCTAATATTATCTCACAGCTGAACTATTGAAGTTTTTTCTAATATATATTTTTAATTCCATTATCATTATCCAAATCTAAACTGATATTTTAATCAATCCCAAATTAATATGTTGATTTTATAATCCCCAAAATCACTACAAATCTAAACTGATCTGTTATTATCAACTAATCTATTATCTATTATATATCTATTATCTATTATACATATTAAAATGCAGTACATTAACACCATCAATTGACAAGTGTCATTCACATAATCCGCCACCTCTCATATACCAAATTTAAAAAAATTTCCTTACACAAATACTAACATAAACACATCCAATTTTTGTAATTCCCAAAATCATGACAAATTAAAACTGATGTGATATTTATCAACTCATTTAATTTCTCAATATTACAACATTAAAATCATAAATTGATATTTTTTTAATTAAACAAATACTAATAATATAGTATTTTTCTCATATTAAACAAATATAACAATAACTATTACAGTTTTTTCTCATATTAATATTATCTATTATATATATTAAATTGCAGTACATTAACACCATAATATGACATCTGTCATTCTCAAATTACACCACGTCTATAAGCATTAATTGTCAACCATGTGAGACTACCAACCAATACTCCAAAGTTCTAAAATTTTAAACTACTTCATTATGTTGGTTTTTTAAATATAAAATTGAATCCAAATTTGAAGCCCTAACAACTTAATATTATCACCTAATTGAACTATTTATTTATCCAAAATTTTCAATTCCATTATTACACTACAAATCTAATATTTAAAATTAAATTCAAATTCGGAGTAGTAAAGTTGATTCTATAATTCCCATAACTGATTCCAAAATTTCTAATATTATAACATAATTGAACAATATTATAACATACTTTCTAATATCAAATTAAAATATTAAATCCAAATTCGAAGCAGTTTAAATAAAGTCTATTATCTAAATTAAATATTAATATTCTCCGTAAATTAAATTTCAAAAATTATGTTACCTACAAAAATTAACTCTCACCCAAAAATATTGAAACGATCCAATAAATTCGATTTCCAAATTAAAATCAATCTCAAATTGATCTTATCCAACAAATTGCATCAAATCCATGTTATAACCGTCAGGCAAATATTTTTAATTTTTTTACATTTAATATTATACTTTTACACACACAAACAATGAAATCATTATTAATTTGGTATTGCTTAAATGTTAATCTTCTCCGTAAATATATTGACATATAATATTATCTCACCTAAAAAAATTATCTCTCACCCAAAAATATTGATCTTATCCAATAAATATAAATTTGGTTTTCAATATTATCCCTTTTAAATCCCATTAATTTCAGCAATCTCAAATTGAAATATATAACTATAACACAATATTATCCAATAATCTCTAGATTTTTTTAACATAAAATATCTTCAATAAAATCATACAAAATCGCAACATTTAGGCGATACCAAATTAATAAATATATACCACCTCTTTCAGTCCAAATCACACCACAAAACAATACTCTCCTTCATATATTTTTCGTCTATACAGTAAGCTTATTTTTTCTTTGATTAATCTTCTTTTTGTACTTCTACTACATTCTGTTTTTTTGCCTTACTCATAAATCTGACTTTTTTTGTTCTTTGATTATTTAGATGGCAACTACTAAATATGATTTTGTTGATAACATCAGTCCTATAAAAGAAACGTGAAAAATTAAGGCGCGAATAACTAGACTCTAGAGTATGCCTAGCTTCCACAAAGATGACTACATAAATAGCATTGAGATGGTATTGTTAGACAAAAAGGTATATATACATACATGTATACATGAATTTGACAACGAATTTATAATAGCTTACCATCTACAACTTCTTCCTTTGTACAATAGCATAATACACGTCAGTATAAAAAGAACACATTACTAGCAACAGTGGTTTAATCAGCGATGATGATGTGCAAGGATCTCAGTCAACTAATGTTGAAATCTCAACTAACATTTCACACAAGAAGATCAAAGTCGAGAAGGATGACAACTTGACTGCTTCAAATGAATTTGAACCAGTCCACCATTTTACATAGATATGGTTGTCATTTTTATCAACAATGATGAACTTTAGCGTTATCATGTTTTGGGTAGTTAGTAGGGATGTTTTGGATGAAACTTTCTGGTTTTAATATTGATCATGGAGTATTATTAAATCTAAATTGTTTATCTACATTTTCCTTAATTTTATGTTCATCTTCTGTCGTTTAAATATTAACCAATAATAGCACATAACTCTCACACAAAAATTTTATTACTTTTTTTACACCTAACAAAAAATTTAATATCATGTCATTTCTTCAACTCCCCATCCGCTTTAGGTCATATAGTGAAGTCCCTCTGCATGCAGCACGTACGTGGCAATCGATTAAACCAACAACAAAATAATAAAGTAAAGAAAAAAAGTCTTAAATATGAATCAAACATATATATTATTTTTGTATTAATAGAAGACTTACCGTGATATTGATTGAACTAAAATATTATTATATACCAAAGGTGATATTTTTTTTATGAGACTTATAGTATGAAAAAAACGATCATGAATATTGAAAACAAATGACATCAGTAGCAATATTTAACAATTCAAGAAAGGATCAATTAATTTAGTTTTGGTCATGCATCTCTATTTTGTGGACTTGATCATCAATTTTATGAGTTCAAATTTTTTAAATCAATGTTGGACTATTCTAAAATACGCATCAAACTTAACTAGCAAAATCTACTTTACTTATTCATGTATACAATTATTATATTACTCAAAAGTAATATATGCATATGCTAGACTCTGTTTCAAGAGTAGTAATGTTAAAGGAATGGAATGGCTTGGGAATTGAATGACAATTCCTTTCATAATGAATTCATTCATGTTTGGTTAGTCACTTGGAATGAGCATTCCATTACTTTAGTTCTTCCAATCCCATTTAACTGTGATTTTTCATTCCTTTCTAAATAGGTGCATTTATTAAATCTGAATTATTTATCTTCATTTTGCATTATTTTATGTTTATGCTATAAAATCATTACAAAATTATATTTATAATATTATCTCATACTTGAACTATAGAATTTTTTCTAATATTTTTAATTCCATTCCCATGATTCAAATCTAAACTGATATTTTAATCAATCTCACATTAATATGTTGATTTTATAATCCCTAAAATCACTACAAATCTAAACTGATATGATATTTATCAACTAATTTAATTTCTCAATATTACAACATCAAAATCACAAATTGGTATTTTTTTAATTAAACAAATACTAATAATACAATATTTTTCTCATATTAAACAAATACTAACAATAACTATTACAGTATTTTTCTTATATTATCTCATCATTTACATATAATTTTCTTATATGATGAAACTCGGGTATTATTATCACATGTACTTATTATCACATATATTTTTTGGTATTCTCAATTTTATACATATAATTGTTAAAAAAAATTTATTACCTACATTTTCAACAATTTCTTATATGTTGGTTGTATTTATGTTATTAGAGTCTATACAGGGAGAGTCATTATTTGATGCTGAATTGTGTCACACCTATAAGCAAAAGGTCTATGCATTCAATCAGCGACGATGACGTACAAGGATCTCAGTCAACTGTGTTGAAATGTCAACCAATAAGTTGCGAAGAAGATCAAAATCAAAAAGGATGACAACTTTATTGGTTCAAATTAGTTTGAACCATTCAATCATTTTACTGATGACTTTTTGATTTTAAAATTTATTATTTGCTGATGACTTTTTGGTTTTAAAATTTATTAATTTCTGATGACTTTTAGCATAATCATGTTTGCGTTGTTAATTTGGATTATTGGAATGAAACTTTTTGGTTTTAATATTGATTATTGGATATTATGAAAGCTAATTTTATGATTTAGTATTCAACTTGATTTATGCATCCTAAATAATATAAACCAATAACTACATCAAAACCTGATTACTTGGTCTTTAAAAATAAAATATTTTTTTCATCTCACAAAGAAACATTATTTATATAATATCTAAAATACTCTTAAGTAATTTTATTCTTGAATATTATCTCATAAAAAACTTATTTAACTTTTTTTATGAGCATTTAATCAAAAAATTATCCTATAATTGAATATAAAAATCTAATATTTGTATCCCAACATTGCACCAAATTCAAAATAATATTATCGCAAATTGTTATTCATCGTATTATTACTCTTGTGCTTTAAAAAGTAAACATTTCTAATTTATATCATTCTCCTAACTAAGTTGCTATATATACCCTTTAGTTACCTGCTAAAATCCTCCCGTAACTTTCAACGTTGGGAGTCAGACACAATTTTACCCAATTTTATTCTCTACATGTGTATTGATTTACTAATTTGCTTTGCAATAGCTTTTCAATTTCAGCAAGAGTATAACTATTTTTTTTTTAATTTCATACTCATACAACAAAATGTAACATTATCCTATAATTGCATCAATCCAAATTTGGTATTATTCCATAAATATGTTACGCATACAAATGTCTTTCACACAATAAATAATAATCTCATTCATGCGTTGAAAATTATTTCCAATACTTGGTTTTCAATTTTTTTTAAAAGATAATTACAGCTATTTTTTTTTAATTCCATACTCATACAAAAAATGTAACATTATCCCACAATTGCAGCAATCCCAATTTGGTATTATCACATAAATATGTCATGCATAAAATTTGAATCCCATATTATTATCTAATACTTGGTCTTTTTAACTTTATTTACAGATAATTTTCACACAAAATCATAATCTCATTCTCACGCAAAAAATTCTTTCCCATACTTGGATTTTCAAAAAAAAATTAAAAGATAATTACAGCTAATTTTTTTTATCAAATTGATATTATCCCAAATTAATGGGTGATTGATGTAAATACATTTTTTATTCACCTTATAAATAGAAACTAACACTTTCATTACAAATCACACCACAAAAAATTCTCTCCTTCTTATAATTTTCTGTTATACGGTAAGATTAATTCTCTTTCATAGATCTAAAATTTTCATGGTTGTCATTTAAAATGTATTGCTCGGATGGAGTTGGAAAATTCAATGTATTGCTGACTATCAAGTATTTTTTTGACAAAACTAAATGATTACGTAATTGTATACAACGGAGCAAAATTATATGAGTTATTTTTGTTATACATTTGTTAGATAAAATTTTAATTTTTAAATATACCATCTTCTTATAATAGTTTAATTTATTAATTATATATATAAATTTATAATCAACAAAATGAATAATCCCGCCGCATCGCGCGGGTGTGTATCTAGTAGTCTATGAATTTGAGGTTTTAAACCTTCTAAATAGTAGCCGTTAATGTATTGTGATTTTATATCTACATATAATATCCAAAAAATAACTAAAAATTGAAACAAAATATTAAAACACCAATTAATTAGACATTTTTCATTAGAGAACATTTAATTTAGATGTGAAAACCCCCATATCTCACCACCCTAAATCATAATTTCATCATGCTTTCCCATACCGTGGTGGCCATTGTAGACGCTAGTATGGATGCCGTCTTTGGTTGAATTTGGGACTGAACTGCGAGTCATTGAATCTGGGACGATGAAGCTTAGAGAAATGTGTCATGTTATTGAAAATCAAATGGATGAATGTATTTTTGAATATTGTAATACATGTCATTTTTTCTCACCTGATAATTTATGTTACCCAAAAACGCCACTTTCTCTCTTTAAAACCATCCTCCAATTTATACCCCAACACAAAAATTAACAAAAACTCATGGTCTAGTATTCCAAAATATATCACCGGGCAACTAGCGAGTGTGAAGAAAGTCCACCGCACCCATTTTCATCAGCAAGGGAAAATATCGTGTAATGGTTCCTGTCATGGTAGTTCCTGTTGTTGTTTCCGACGGTACCAGTGACTATGTATTCATGAGTGATGATGATCTGGATCTGGATCTGGATTGATGTGAAGAAGAAGATAAGCCTATGTTCTTTTTATTTATTTTTATTTTTGAGTTTTTTTTTCCTACTTTTTTTTAAGGATTTTGTAATTATAGAATTTGTAAATAAATATGTATTTATTTATTTGGTGATTGATGTGTAAATAAATTTTTAGTTTGTTAGAGATTTATTATTTATTTTGAACTTTAAAAGTCGATGGGAAAAAATTAAAAGTATTTTTATTTGGGCAATAACTAGTTAATTACAAGTGAAAAATGTATTTATAAGGTCAAAATACTTAAAAGGTAGTCAAACGTATACAATCCTTCAATTTCGTAGGCAATTCACAATTTGATGACATCTGTCTATATACGACAAATAATTTGACCGAAAAGCAAAAAGGGAATACTATTGTTATTTTAAAATACTTAGAGGTGACGATTCCCAAACTTTGAAAGATAAATTGATTTTCGACCAAATTTAGGGGGACAGTTATGTAATTAGTCCATATGTATCTCAATGGTGAGTATGTAAATATTGCTACTACATCTTGCATCGTTTATTGTAAGATTTAACGGTCATAATTTAAAAACACGAGTCCTTAACACTGTGTTGTCATACACAAATCTTCCATTCGCAACACCGTGTTGTAGTAGGCTAGTTACCATGCATCCACAACACTATATTGCAATAGTAAAGTCTTCCTTCACAAGACTGTGTTCGTATTTTTAAATTATGACCATCTAATCTTAATAAGAACGACGTAAGAAAAATGAACGTGGTGTTTTCAACCTACGCAGGCATGCAGTATAAAATCTTAAACATGGACAATGCATCAATTTCAACTAGGGTTTTTACTCTTTGTATTTCTTGATGGAACGGATCGAATAGCTCAAATCACCTGTGAGAGGCCCCAAAAGTTTATACATTGAATTTTAAAATTTAATTTAATCAATGTTGAACTTTAATTCAATATGATCAAACTTCGAACACTACGATAAGGGCCTTAAGGTGTACCATGATCCCTTACAACTCAATGACTACCGTTAGATGGAATTACCAGTATGACTTGGTAGATCGAGAAAGGACCGATCTGGTTTCACTAAAACAATATTCCATTGCCATGTCATCCATAAGAAGAATAAATCAAATGAAATGCCTTAAAAAAAAACATGTCAGTATTACTAGAATATATACATGTGCATGGTATTTGGATCATCAATTCAAAACCATGATGATATACATAGCATCAATGGATAGGTTGTAAAGTTTATGATACAGAATTTTGTGTACTTTAAAAGTTCTTGAAACTGATCCGTTTCATTTTTTTTATCTAGCTGTTACGGTTAGAGAATAACAATGCAGCGAAAAAAAAGAAAAAAAATAATCACATAAAATACAAATTTTACGTGGTTCACACGCGTTGAGATGGTCCACGAACAACTAACAGTTTTTCTATGTTTTGGAAATTCCGTACATCTTACTATTGTAGGATCCCTTCCTTACATAGCAAACCGCCCCCCGCTCTAAGAATAAACTCAATTACCTTTTGAATAGTTTTACAATCACTTTTAAATTAAAGTTCGGATCAAATTTCACTAATAATAATTCCTTCAGTATTTCTTTATTGTTTAGGAATTATTCGTTTAGTGTCATGGATTTCTCACTATTTAATTATGCGGCAATCCTTAATGCATAATATAAATCTGACTATATAGAGGATAAAATGGTTGTGACGATGATCCAACGTGAAATTGTCTTGAAAATTTTATCAATGATATAGTTGTCATTTTATCAATTTCGTTAATGGAACAAATTTTTGTCTTCACCATTCCATTACTTAAACTTGATCATTTTGGGTATGTAAATCTCAACCACAGCCATATTTCCCCTTATAAATAGAAAGAGAAACAAGGAAGAGAAAGAAAAAGTGATTTCCCCTCGTCACTCTCTCCCTACCTAGAATGTGATCATAGTCGGTAATTAGGTAAAAGAAAAAAGAGATACCAAACTAAGCTAAACTATTTTATCCCTTTGGGACCAAGTACACAAGGGAAAATGATTCAATTTCTATTTTCTTATCCATTGCCCACCAACAAAATGGATGTTGGCGAGGAAAGTACAAAAGAACTACTAGTGCTGACATGTCTTCCATTTCAATTCAAACTGAGGTTCTTATTAATTCATGGTTCAGACATTATGTAACAAAAATGCTATTTTTTTCCCTTCTCATGAGAGAGTGTATTGGGTTCTTTTTATTTGAGAGGAGAACTTGTGAAATTACAAAATAAACTTTTAAAATAGAACTTCCCTTGACAAAGTTAATATTGAGATATTGACATGAATGGTCTGAATCAGTTGTATCCCTTTTATCTCTCAAAGAGTGGCATTTTTAACACCTTCTTTTCCTTTCTTCCTTTATGAATGTCTATTATTGGAATTCATATTTATTATCTCAATTCCAGTCTCATCTTATATCGTATCTTATATAGTGATTTCAGGTAATCTTTATCCATATACGCACAAAGTTAACTGTAAATAAGTAAATAAATTACACTAAAATAATACATGATGGGATGGATAGGAGATGAGACGAGAGCTTTGTTAAATTTGAAATATCTAATGTATTAATAACCCTATATGTTAATTATTTCCTATTAAAATTTGAAAGGTAAGAAGTTTACATGGGGTAGTTGCAACGGTAAGTACAACGTACTTGATCAACTGTTAATTTCAAGAGATTGGAGCAGTTTGACAATTTTTACCTTCAACCTCTGGCAAAGGTAACCTTTGATCATAGACCATTTGTTACAACAAAAGACAATAGGGACTGGGTTCCCAAACCTTTTTCATATTATACTGCACTGTTGGAGGACATGGCGGGTATGTACTTCAATTTTGGCTGGGGGCTGAATCTGTTTGCGGGAAGGAGTCGTAAATTGGGGTATGTGATTATTGCGTATACATTATGGTCTATTTGGGAAGCTAGCTGGGAACCTTCGGATTTTCCAGTAAAAAATTATATGCTGGATGGGAATTGTGAACAGGGTGAAGTTTAGATCTTTTTGGTTGGGGTCTTAGCTATTAGTTTGGTTAAGTGATGTAATGCTCATAAATGGTTAGAGGAACCGTGGCTTTATATTTATTAGGTGCGATCAGTATTTGGCTTGGTGTTCTGTATGTGTATATCCGAACCTTTTGGAAATGTTTGGTTTTCTTTGGTATTAATAAAATTAAATTTTAGCGGATTAAAGAAAACAATAAGATAAATAACATGTATGTATTATCCAAAATAAATTCATGAAGCTTTATATGAATTGTCATAGTAGTACATTACGTTTTTAATTCCGTGACATTGGCAAAAGTAACTCTTTAAGAAAGGAGAGTATATACCTAGAGCTAGAGGCACAGACCAAATAATGCTGAGAAGACCTACTTGAGCATTGAATTCACAATTTCTCATATTGTAGGTAACTTCTCAAGGAAAAGCCTGCCGTCGATACTTGCTAGGCCCCAAGTAATTATTTTTAACTAGGCATTGAAACACGACGTAAAATATGACCCAAGTTCATTTCAACCTCAAAATAAACTTGTTGCTGATAAATTTACTTGGTGAAAGAAACTGTGGACCCAATATAACAAGTTGAAGCTTTTATAAGTCCAAAAAAGGCAAATAATTATATCCCACCAAGATAAAGAAGCTCTATAATCGGATGAAAATATCTACACTTTCCTAAGGTTTAATGGGCTCAGTGCATAACAGCTATCAACTTGAGGCTCAGCAGTGTGAAACAGGTCAAAGTTACACTTCAACACTTCAGAGAGTTGGGAAAAAATTCTTGGAGATGGAACAAATTCGGCTGAAAGGGTTGCAAGTTGAATAGTTGATTTAACTTTCACCACCTTTAGCTATTACTTGAGAGGAATTTTTGGATTTTGCTGTTGTGTATGGATAACAGACATATATCATCATCCAAAGTTAGAATCCACTTAGTCATCTAGCAATTTCAACCTCTCAATTTTTGCAGCAACTTGTTTTGTACGTACAAAAAATGCACATAGACATGTTCGAGTTTGAGACATCTATAAATTTGTGACATTAAGCCTGTCATCTCCACAAACATCACACATCTCTCTTTCTTTTTCTCAATCTATTTTTTTAGTGCATGTAAATTTTCTTAATTTTCATAATTTATCATTGGAATCGCGGTGGTTTGTGGCGATGATGAAAATTTTACAAGTCAACGTGATTGAAGTTGCTAGAATGACGAAGAAACTAGGAAAAGATGATCCGAGACGAGTTATTCACTCGCTAAAAGTAGGATTAGCACTCACATTAGTTTTATTGTTCTATTATTTTCAGACTCTTTATGATAGTTTTGGTGTTTCTGCAATGTGGGCTGTGATGACTGTTGTGGTTGTCTTTGAATTCTCTGTTGGTAAGTACTAGTTCATATGGTAACAAATTAATAACGATAAACTTACTGGCACTAGAAAAGATTACAGAAAAAACCGCATATGTAATTTTTTCTCTATATTGATGCAACTTTTCATATATACTAAATAAAAAGTTCAACCAATCATAACAATGCAACTCTTTGCTGCACCATTTATATGAATGGAAAAGGGTAGCATCCTTGGTTTTTTTTTTTTCCTGCAATTTTTTTCCATTATATGTATCTTATTGTTCTCATAATAGCTTATATAAACCACTAGATTTTATAAGTAGTTGTTCTTATAAACTTACATGCAGGTGCTACACTTGGAAAAGGCTTAAATAGGGCATTAGCAACACTTTTAGCTGGTGCTCTTGGTGTCGGAGCTCATCACTTAGCTGTTATATCTGGAAAGACTGGTGAACCCATAATACTTGCAATTTTCGTATTCTTTCAAGGTATTTATATTCATGCACTATATAGTCCTTTTAATAATAAGCCCTTAATATTGCCGAAGCAAAAATAATGTTCTAGGTTAATAAGTGTCATTTAAAGTGTCAAGTATCGCTAAATATATATTTGTGATAGCATCATTTTTGCTGAGCAACAACCTAATAAAAGTTGTGAAATTATGTTCTATTAATTATGGTGTATTTAATGTATGCAGCGGCCCTAATAACATTTGTAAGATTCTTCCCCAAAATCAAGGCTAGATACGACTATGGAATGTTGATATTCATCTTAACATTTTGTTTAGTGTCTGTATCTGGTTTTCATAACAATGAAATACTAGAGCTGGCACACAGGCGCCTTTCGACCATTCTCATTGGTGCTGCTACCTGTGTGATTGTGTCCATTTTTGTCTGCCCTGTATGGGCTGGTGAAGATCTACAAAACCTAGTTGCTCTCAACATTGAAAAGCTTGGAACTTTCTTGGAAGGTACGTCTTCTATTCAGGTTTATAAAGTAATTAAAAATTCCGCTCCTCTAAAAATACAAATTATTTAACTCACAAATGCAATATACTAAAAATAATAGAGTGCGTTTAAAGGTTCAAATGCACTAAAAGTTACCACTGCAAACATTGTAAATGTCAGTAACTAAACAAATCTAATAAAAAATGAATATTTTATAACTTACCACTCATAATTAATGAAATCTACTTAATACGTACGGTTGTTAGTCCGAACATTAGCACTTACCATTAACATAATATTTTGTAGGATTTGGAAATGAATATTTCAAAACATTCAAGGAAGAACAACTCAAGGATAATAGTAAGCCATCATTTATGTTGGGGTATAAAAGTGTTCTTAATTCAAAGAGCACCGAGGAAACACAGGTGAGTTCATTAAAAAGTTCAATCAGTTTTCATCTTTATGTGAAGAATAATAAAGTGTAACACGTATTTCCTTGATTTGGCATGCAGGCTAACTTTGCAAGATGGGAGCCAGGTCATGGGCAGTTCATGTATTGCCACCCTTGGAAACAATACCTGAAAGTTGGTGCCTTAACTCGAGAATGTGCCTACCGCATTGAAGCTCTTAATGGCCTTCTCAACTCGGATACACAAGTACTAAATGGAAACTTTATCCACATTCAATCTAGATATAGACAAATTTTAATGTTTTACTCCTTTAATTCTACAAAAAGAGTCACCTTATAAAATTTTAATATCAGTTTTTGACAACTTAAAATTTAAAATTGATAGGCTTAAAGACACTTTTATGACCTCGTGACTTTCTAAATTTTACAAACTGAACTCCAATTTTTGATGTTCAAGACCTTTGAATTTTTTGAATTTTCAGATATAAAACCTTACGATTAACTGAAGCTAACGTGACAATCTCATGTAATGTCACATCTGTTTTCAGTGAGTACCATACGTTTAATGTTTACAATTTCAAAAACTCTAAGGTTCAATCTCTTAAACATTAAACATTGAGGTTTAGTTTATAAAACTAAGAAATTTACACTGTCAAAAGTGTTTTTTGAATCAAATTGACATGAATTAATACAATTTCAGTCAATATAATCATGAAATTAATTAATTATTTAAATGTCTTTTTTAATTAATTACAAAATTTATTACTTTAATAGCTAATTTGAATTTGTATTAGTTTTAAATTTAGGCTTTAACCTTCAAAGAAGTCAAATTGTGATTAATTGCTATGATAAGTGTGCGTTCTCGACATAGTCTTTCTAAATATAAATATATATCTTTAGTGGATTAAAGCATCTAATAATCAGACCGTGAACTTTGTAGCAAGTGGTAACATATATGAATTTATAGATAAATAAATACCAATGTATAGTAAACGAAAAGGTTATTGAAAATTATCTCCTATTAATGCAGGTGCCTGAAGAAATCCGTCCAAAAGTTCAGGATATTATCACAAAAACAAGCTTAAATTCTGGGAAAGCAATGAAAGAACTGGCCTTAGCTATCAAAACAATGACCACTCCATCTTCTTCTGAAAATTCCCATATTGCAAACTCAAAAGCGGCAGCCGAAACCCTGAAATCCTTACTCAAATCGGATGTTTGGAAAGGCGTTGAATTCGTGCAAGTGATGCCAGTGGCCACATTAGCATCTGTACTAATTGAAATAGTAATTTGCGTCGATAAAATTACAGAATCGGTGCATGAACTTGCTTTGCTTGCACAATTCAAGAATGTAGACTTGCTGGAGAAATCTGATGAGACTAAGAATTCAAAAGTTGTTATAGTGCCTATTAAAGGTTATTGTCCTGAGGTTGTGATTACAGTAAATGGATCAGCTGCAGCTAATTCAGAATATGGAATTTCCTCCAGTTCAAGGAATAGTTGACATGAGGAAATGTAAATAAATGTTGCCAACTTAATTCATTATATAATACCCAATATGAGTTATTGTGAGTGGGTATTGAGCTAAAAGCTCGTTCTTTTTCATTTTTCTTTATGTTCTGATCTGAATATTGAAGTTATAAAAAATTCCTTCCTCTACTTTCTCTCCGTTTTTGATTCAAGCGGTACTAAATGACGCTAAAAATTAATTAATTTTCACTTTTATTTATTTATTTATAAAAAATAACTTCTTTTTTCCAGTTTAATCCATAAACTCTGGAGGATTCCGTCATTCCTAAGTTCGTTAACAACCATGAGTTCATCATGATTAATCGTTAAAAAACAGTTATTTGACATTTCAATTAATTTTTAACACCATAAAATAATGGCATGAAAGCTTACATGGATATATATATTTATTAAATTAGTCTCATCTTCTCTCTCATCCTTATTTTTTAAGCATCTCCAACGGTACAAATAATAAAAAAAATTGCGGAACTACGGTATGAATTCAATGAGACAAGCAAATAGGAATTTTGTAATAAATTTGAAAACTGGGGGATATTAGATAACATTACTATATTTTCATATTATAGTTTGGTGAAGGTATTTATTCCATTTAGAGATGATAAAGTAATTATGAGATACGTAGCTTGGCTCAAATTCTTCATGTATATATTTGGCTCAAATTTATGTCACATCGTAAGTGGCGTTTCGGGATATGAAATCCCATATTGGCCAATCCAAGTTTTAATACTAATTGTTGACGTCTGATTTTGTCTGATTATCCTGCTGATCGTCCGAAAAGAATATTTACACAAAAGTTCTAACGACTTGGGTCGTTAGTGGACTCCTCCGGTGTGAGTGTTAGTAAAAGTTTTAAGATAGGTCAACAATGGAGGCTTGAGTATCTAGTATAGTAAAACAAATGTGTGTGTAACCCTTACCTCCACTATTGACCGGATATTTATAACACTTACTTAACACTTACCAATCCTATTAGGAATATCCATCGGAGAATTAGTAATAGAATATGTAAGTGGCTATCCTAAACCTCTTAGGATGCAAGACTCCTACTCCAATTCGGATTAGATATAATAAGTCATTGCTATCTGAATGAATTTAGGAACTGTACTCAAGCCTATTGGACTTTGGAGTCCTCATGATAAACTGTCAAGCTGATGGTCCATTGGGCCTAGCCCAATATGAATTACCTGATCAGGCCTGACGAAATATCCATCCTAACATTGCCCCCCACTCCTCCAGTATATAAATGTGTTGGAGGAGTAGAATAAAACATTCTGAAGACATATGTAAGTGGACAGATCCATAGGGAAATTAACTCTTCGGGACTCCAGATGTCTGGACACCGAAAATATCAGACCGAAGGCAAACCCTCATTAAACGTTACATATGAATCCAAGGGCAACGTAACAGAGGAGGAAAACTCCTTCGAGAGCTAGAAAGCATCGAACCGAAGGGAAAGCTCCTTCAGAAACACAAGGGCGCTTGGCCGAAGGGAAAGCTTCGTCGGGAGCGCAAAGGCATCAGACCGAAGGAAAAGTCATTCGGGAACCTGGATGTAGTTAGCCGAAGAGAAAACTCCTTCGAGAATCCAAAGGTGTCAAACCGAAGGGAAAGCTCTTTCGAGAACCTGGAGATATCAAATCGAAGAGATAGCCCCTTCGAGAGCCCGGAGGCATCAGATCGAAGGGGAAGCTCCTTCGAGAGCCCGGAGGTATCAGATCGAAGGGATAACTATGTCAGAAAACCCTAAGCAGTTGCAAACAGAATTGCAAGAGTTGAGTCTTATATTGCAACCAGGCCCAAACCTTTGGTCATTAAACCCATAGAGCCCAGCCCAACTGTCTGCACAAACGATTCAGTTTTCGTTTTTTGAATTTCAAAAACAACGTTAGACAGCCGGCAATGAGCACGGGGGCTAAATCATTTATTGCGCTGTCGTAATCCCTGCAAACATGCCACCGTCCGTTTGATCAGTATTATCCTGTCCATTGAGCGAAGAATAAAATAAGGGAGGTCATTTCAATCGTCATTCGATCGGAAGCGATTGATTTTGAAGAACAGACATCCGGCAGAGAAACTCTTATCCCTTCATCAAAGTTCCATCGTTCTAGACCTGCTCTCCACCGATCATCATTCCCTCGATCTTCATCTTATCATCAAGTAAGTTCTTCGCCCTTTGTTCTTCAATACTCCACAATGGTTAGAAGTACAAAAATCACAAGAGCATAAGTTTCGTCTTCCCGAGTTGAAGACGAGGTCACCGTCGCTAAACTGGGGATCCCAGAGGGTCGACCGTGGAAGCCAGTAGTCGTAGGGCGGATGAGGGACGTAGAAGAGTATAACATGAGTAAATATTTCTCCCTTCTATATAGAGTAGTGAACACCTCATCTTCCATCCGAAACCATCATTTCGACCTGGCCCAAACAGAATTTTACATTCCAGAGTCGTATGAGATTAAGAGACTTGGGGCTGGTGAAAGGATGTACTATCAGCCCGAGTGGGGATGGATTCCGATCCATCGACAAATGATGATCTTCGGGGTCCGATTCCCCCTTCGCCCTTTTGTCCTGGAGTTGTTACACACAACGGGGCTTAGTTTAAACCAATTATCCCCCAATTTTTTTATCTATATAAATAGCTTCATCGCCTTCTATGCCTCTGAATCGACCCCACCAGCCCTAGACTTATTCTTTTAATTCTTTTCCATCACCAATAATAAGGAAAAAGGTTTCTTCCAAGTAATAAAGAACCCCGGGAGAGACACCTTGATGGAGATCCCCTCGAGCAATAAGGGATGACATGGGGACTGCTTTTTCATTAAGGGACCAGACACTGAGATGGTTGGACCTTGGGCAGACCCGAACAAAGACCAGCTGAATCCAAAGAGGATCTCTCAAGGAAGGTCGGAGGAGTTCGAGGTCTTATATTCCAAGGACTGTCTGTGAAGTGGGACCAGGACCTCCTTAATGACCAAGAGTGGTTATATTCCTTCGACTGTAAGTCCTTCGCTATGCCTGTTATTTGACTCTGAATTGATAAAATACTCACTTATTTTGATCGTATTGCAGTGGCCGATCAAGGAAAGCATCCCGATAATGAAGCCATACTCTAGGCAACCAGTGTCACGAGGGGTAAACTGAGCGCCGCTGAGAAACTGAAGGCGAGCCTCATTTTAAAGGCTGCAAAGCCCACAGGTCCTGCTGGGGCTACCATCGCTGTTGAGGTAACGGCGGGATCTTCTCAAATGAATGATACCATCAAGCCCACAAGAGAGGAAGCGTCTGCTACCAAAGATCCGAGGCTCGGAAGACCAAAAATAAAAAAGGAAGAGGTTGGTGCTGAAGTCCTCACTAGAGGCAGGAGCTAATAAGGCTCCACTTCCTTAGGGGACCCCGGTCAACCCTCCTGTTGAGATTAAGGTCATCGGTCGGCCAGAAGAACCGATGGTCCCTCCTCCTCGGTCCCTGGAGGACGATATCCCTGAAGAACAGGGGCCTTTAACCAACCAACAAAAAGGTCCGGCTGACGCTCCAAATATGACCGAAGAGAGACGAGTCGAGGAGGGACCAAACACGGATGCACTGGGTTCTGCGATGATCCCCTTTGCTGCAACCATGTTCTGTTTAGGGAAATGCAATCCTTATAAAGGTGTCTGACCAACAAAAAATATTGGAGAAGGAATGCACTGAAGCCGTTCAGAATCATCAGAAGCTCCGAGAGCAACTGAAGACTACCCACGAGGGTTTCCGCATCATGCAAAATGAATATGAGGAGATGCAAAAGATGAAAGTTGAAAAGGACAATGGGATCACTCGTCTTCAAGCCCAGCTTTATGATTATGAGAAGAAGAGAAAATAGGTCCTTGAACTAGCCGAGGCTAAAGAACTCAAGAAAGTCCGCCTCGAGAAAAAAGTGCAAGCACTTGAGGCCCAGGTTCTCCAGCAGAAGGAGCTCATTGATCAGTCAGATAGTATCAACAAGCTTCAAACCGATCGAATGAAGAATCTGAAGGATAATATCAAATAGATCGTTGAAGGTTGGGCTGCCAAAGAGGCTGACTGGATGAACGGACCAATAGCCTTTGCCTCCCCGAGCGTATTAACTCCCGAACTCAGGAAAAAGGTGGTCAATGAGTACAAAGCTTCGGACGACTTCCAAACAGGTATCTATGCTTCCGTCGTGAATGAGTTCAGTGACGAATTTGAATATGCTCGGGAGCTTGCCAGGGAAAAGGGTCATGACCCCGATCAGCTCGGAATTGTGTTTCCCGAAGACTAATTTCTTTTTTAAAAAACTTGTCTTTTGTTTCCTTGCATTTTGTAATCCTTAAAGACTTTGCCAATTGCAATTTTGTTTTTTGAATGATTATACTTTATCTTTTCTCATGAGTTCTATTTTATCATCCATATGTATAACTGTTTACTTATACTGTTTCGCCCCTTACTAGCCTAATCAGATGTAGATCCGAAAAGGCTAGTAGATGAATTTAAAGAATCTGTATCAACATAGTAATTAAAGAAGAAGATGTAAAAGATTCTCATTAATATCGAAAAGATAACACTTATCGGCTAAAAACATAGCCTCAAAATCTGACCAAGTACAAATCCTATCGGCTTCAAATATAGACTCAAAATTTGACCAAGTACAATACATCAACTACTGATAATACCTACAAAGCCGAACAGCATGCCAAGTATTTAGAACACTCTTTCCATCCATGCACTGAAGCTTGTAAATGTCAGCCCTTAAAACTTCGATCACCAGATATGGACCTTCCCATGTAGGCATTAATTTTCCAGTCTCTCGAGGTGTGGATGCCTCGACTTACCGAAGGACCAGATCGCCGACGTTGAACGACCTGTTCTTAATATTTTTATTGAAGTGTCGAGCAGTTCGTTGTTGATATGTAGCCAGTCTAAGGACCACTGAATCACGCTTCTCTTCCAGCAAGTCGAGATTCTGTCGAAGCCCTTCGCTATTGAGAATTTCGTTGAAGTTTAGGACTCGGGGTGTAGGTACCCCAATCTCAATAGATATCAGAGCTTCGGAACCATAAGCTAATTTAAAGGGTGTTTCCCTAGTAGTAGTCCGAGGAGTTGTTCTGTAAGCCCATAAAACATATAAAAGCTCATCGGGGCATGCTCCTTTTGCGTCTTTCAATCTTCTTTTTATACCGTGAATGAGTGTTCTGTTAGTGACCACGACCTAACCATTAGCTTGAGGATGAATCACTGAAGTTCGACGATGTTACATGTTAAGTTCGGTCAAGAACCCTTCGAACATCCTTCCAATGAACTGAAGCCCATTATCGGAGACCAGAATCATCAGAATGTCGAACCGGTAGACTACTTGCTCTTTGAAGAATTGGAGACAGGTGTGCTCAGTGATTCTGGCGAAGGATTTGGCTTCTACCCACTTTGTAAAATAATCGATAGCCACAACCACAAATTTTACTTGTCCTTTACCCTGTGGAAGCGGGCCCAGGATGTCTATTCCACAGACAACAAAAGGTATCGGGAAAAGTATTGGAGAAAGATCTTCGGGAGGTTAGTGTGGAACAGATGCAAAAAGTTGACACTTGTGACATTTTTTTGCGAAGTCTTTGGCGTCCTCGAGCATAGTCTGCCAAAAATATCCTTATCGTAAAATTTTATGGGCAAGTGCCTTTGCTCCCACGTGGTCCCCGCAGATTCCTTCATGAACTTCCCGAAGATCATAATCGGATTCTCTTGGGTCGAGACATCGGAGCAACGGGGAAGAATAAGATCTTCGGTATAGCTGACCATTAACGATGCAATATTTGGCAAATTTTTATTTTATTCTTCGGGCCAAAGACTTATTCTCAGACAATTCACCAGTTAGAAGGAATTTGCGGATTGGGGTCATCCAAGAATCTTCATGCTCAATATCCATAACTGTCTGAACCATTGTACTCGGATGCTGAAATTTTTCCAAGTATACAGGTCCCTCTAACTCCCCTTGGTCGGTGGTTGCCAATTTGGAGAGGGCATCGTCCATTGTGTTTTCTGATCTGATCACGCCTATAATCTGATGCTTCGAAAATAATGCCAACAATGACCGTACCAGTTGAAGATAAGCCTGTAAGTGAACTTCTTTTGCTTCATACTCTCCCAAGACTTGTTTTACTACCAGTTGAGAATCGCTGTAAATTACCAAGTTCTTCATTTTCAGACTTCGTGCCAGTTTCAATCCTGCCACGAATGCTTCATATTCAGCTATGTTGTTAGTGGCTATGAACCCAAATCGTATTGATTGTTGTACTCTGAAACCTTCGGGAGAAGTGAGAATTACACCTGCACCGCTCCTTGTCCCGGTAGCAAACCCATCTACGAATAGTGTACATGTTGACTCTTCGGTAACCTTTATATTAGCCATATTATCTGCGCCTTTTTGTTCTGACTCTTCGGGGAAAGAGCACTCAATGATGAAGTCAATTAGTTCTTGCGCTTTGATGGCCGTCCGAGGATGGAACTCTATATTTAACTGACTCAGTTCTATAGCCCATGTTGCCAGCCTTCCCGATGACTCTAGTCTGTAAAGGATTTTTCAAAGAGGCTAATCTGTGAGAACGAGGATAGTCTGACCCTGGAAATAATGTCGAAGCTTTCGACTAGAGATAATTAATGCGTAAGCCAACTTCTCTAGATTTGGGTACCCGGTTTCAGCATCCCGAAGAGCATGGCTTACGTAATAGACATGTTTCTACCCTTGTGAATCTTCCCTTATCAAAGCTGATCCTATTGTCAAAGATGTGGCAGACAAGTATAGTTGTAAATCTTCTTTGGGGAGTGTTTTACTAAATATCGGAGGAGAAGAGATATATCTTTTAATCTAGTCAAAAGCTTCTTAGCAGGCTTCGGTCCATAGAAATGTCTTCTAATTCTGAGTTCCCTTCAAAGTGCCGAAGAAAGGGAGACACTTCTCGACTAAACGTGCCACAAACCGACAAAGAGCTGCCAACCTCCTAGTCAACCGTTGAATTTCCTTAAAGTTCTCTGGCAGTTGCATTTCAAGGATAATCGATATCTTTTCGGGATTTGCCTCTATCCCTCTTCGGCTAACCATATATCCCAGAAATTTGCCTGACCCGAGGCCAAATGTGCATTTAGTCGGGTTAAGTCTCATGTTGTTTGATCTAACATTCTCGAAGCATTCTTCAAGTTCAGATAGGTGATCTTCTTCCTTCATGCTTCGGACAATCATGTCATCAACATAGACTTCCATGTTCCTCCCGATCTGACTGTTGAACACCTTATTCATCATTCTCTGATAAGTAGCCCCCGCATTGATTAAGCCGAAGGACATGACTTTGTACGCGTAGTCCGCAGATGGCTCGGTGTGTAATAAAGGCTGTCTTCAGGATATCGCTTTCATGCATAGCAATTTGATTGTCTCCCGAGAAGGTATCTAGGAAGCTCATTATGGTATGTCCCGAAGTGGAGTCGATCAGTTGGTCGATACTCGGGAGAGGGTAATAGTCTTTCGGGCATGCTTTGTTCAGATCTGTATAATCTACGCACATCCTCCACTTCCCATTGTGCTTTTTAACCAATACCACGTTGGCGAGCCATTTTGGATTAGTGATTTCAAAGATGAAGTCAGCAGCCAAAAGTTTACCGATTTCATTGTCAATTACTTGTTGTCTTTCGGGAGCTATGTTCCTCTACTTCTGTTTCACGGGTTTTGAGCTTGGGTTTACACTCAACTAGTGCATGGCCACGGTCTGATCAATGTCCGACATGTCGGCTAGGACCCAAGCAAAGATGTCGGAGTACTCTTGTAAGAGAGCCACTAGCCGAGTCCTCATTTCATCCTAAAGGCTGATTCCAATCTGCACAGTTTTCTCATCATCCTCTGGGAATAACGGAATCTCAACCGTGTCTTCAGCAGGTGTTGTGATTGGCTCAGTACACCCCTCGGTGAAAGGTTCAAGCTCGATCTTCAAAGTGGTTTTCTGCCTGTTATCAATAATGGGAGATGTCTGAATGGTCTGTAGATAACACCTTCGGGAAAGGTCCTGATTACCGACTGATTCCCCAATCCCATTTTTTATTGGAAACTTCATCTTCAGATGTGGGATTGAGGTTATTGCTTTTAATGCTAACAAGGTTGTTCTTCCCAAAATAGCGTTGTAATTGTTTTCCACTTGAACTACGTAGAAACGAACCATAATGGAAGCTTATTTCGGGGCAGTCCCGAGGATAAAGGGCACTTCAATCGTCCCCGCTATGCGGACTAAGTTATTTCCGAACTCGTATATGGGAGACTCATTGCAGATCTCCAGCTTTCTTCCCCCCCAAGTCCTGCCAGTTGTATGCTCGACTATAGAGTACATCGACTGAACTCCCATTATCAACAAGCATCCTCTTCATATCCATGGTTCTGACCTAAGCTATAATAACGAGTGCGTCCTGGTGGGGAGTAACCATTCCCGATGAGTAGTCGACGTCGGAAAAGGTTATGGGGTCGGTTTTGATGTCATGCAGTTTGCCAGATGCTTGATAAACCTCTCTCCCGAAAGCCTTTCTTTTTTGGTTGGAGAGGGTGGAGATTGATCCTCCGGAGATGACATCAACAACACATCTTGCCTCTGTGATCGGTGGTGGAGGCTCAAGTCAATCAAAGGCTGACGGTCGGTAAGAATCGATAACATAACTGTCTAGATTACCCTTTCGAACTTGTTTTTCCAATAAATCTTTTAGTTGGTAATACTCTTCGGTGTCATGACCTTTGGCTTCATATTAGGTACAATACCGGTCCCCACCCTTCTACCTTGCAAAAACTCGTATCTTCGAGGGCTTCTCATAGAAGGGTTCATTTTTTATCGCTTTCACGATATTGCTTTTATTGGTATTTAGGGGCGTGTAATCCTTTTCATTACCCCTTCTGTGCCTCGGGGGATCGTTCTTTTGCTGCCGATCCCTATTGGAATCTTTTCTGTCATTCCCCTTTTTTCTGTTACTGTTGGATTTCTTTTCGGCACTATCGCCTCTGGGGTCTCTCTGATGAAAATCATATGTGTTTCTCGAAGAACCCTGAAGATTGGCGAGAGCCTCTTCCAATTCCACGAACTTGTCCACTTTGTCGTAAGTCTCTAATAAAGTTTTGGGAGCCTTCAAGATGAGCTCCTCGATCAACCTGCTGGATTTATCCACATTTAATCACATGGTTAAAAATTGAATTACCTGTTTCGGGTCAATTCCATTGATTTTAGACACGGCCTCCCAGAATCTTTTGACGTACTGCCGAAGAGTTTCATTCGGCCTCTGTTTTACTTGTAGGAGGGAAGTCATCATCCGGGCACGTCTTTTGTTACTCCCGAAGCAGGTATGGAATTCCTTTTGCAACTCTTCCCACAATTTAATAGACCCGGATGGGATAGAGGTGACCCACTCTCTAGCAGTCTTCTTCAGAGTGGATAGAAATAGGTGGCACATCGCCACCGCATCATGTCCATGAAAGTGTATGGCTTGTTCGAAGGAGTAGGTCTGATCATGGGTGTCTCATGTTCCGTCATACATCTCTAAAGTGGGAACCTTGCGGCTTCGATCGATCTTAGCTCCTTCTAACTCTTTCGATAATGGGGAGAACCGGGCCTTCTTGGATCTATAGTATTTATCCGAAGCCTTCTTTGGTGAGGATTCCCTAGTATGGCTCTCATAGCTTCGTTTATCTCCCCGATCTCTCTTGGAAGGCGATCGGGCTCTCTTCTGCAAGTCTCTTGTCCAGATCGACTTGGAACGGACCGGCTCCCTATCCCGATCCCATTCATCACCTCCACGTCGTCTTGGGTGCCTATCGTCTCGGCGATCTGAGCGAGAGGTTGAGCCTCTCTGGCTCAGAAGGTCGTCGTCGGCCTCGATTAGTTCCTGGTATTGTTTATCAAGCTCCTTCTACTGGACGTCTAGAGCTTTCTTCTTTTCGAGGATCGCCTGGAGACGACGCTTTTTTTCCACTATTGTCTCCCGGTGGGAGTAAGTAGGAGGTGGCCTCCTTGAGTTACTCTGACTGCGTGTTAACTGTGATATCTCCATGTCAATTATTCTTAATGGAAAACTCACTCGTTACTAAATACTAGCACCCTCCTTCTAGTGTCAATGTTGACGCCTGATACTGTCCGGCTGTCCTGCTGACCGTCTGGAAAGAATACATGCACAAAAGTTGGTGTGATGTCGCAAGCACCCAAAAATAAAATCTTACTTTGGAAAAATAAATATGTAGTAGTGTAAGCAAGAGTCGATCCCACAGAGAATGATTAATTTAATCTTATGTTTTTGCAAACAAAAGTTGGGGGGTTTTTTAATTAAAGAAATAATTTAAATAAAACTAATTAAAATAAATATGAAATAAATAAAAAAGCCTTGGTTTAAGTTAACATCCACCATCAAAAATTTACAACTGATCACTGATGCAAAAATAACTCAATTCATATTTTGAAGATTCACCGTAGAAAGAACTACTCGCAGGTGGAATAATTTTTCTCCTCTATCCTTAATTTTAGATAAGTAGCGCCACTTGGTCTAAATACCCTTACTATTAAACAACCTCCGGCACTTGCTAAAGATTTAATTTAATAGCAACATAAAGAATTAGAGAGATCGTTGAACTAAACAACACAAGCCACTTGTTTGCATTTAATTTAGATGAATATTCTTCCTAAGATAAAATAATCTTTTGATCTGCAAAACAATTATTAAACTTAGTTGCTTCATAAATAGCAGTAGATTAATATGAATAATAAACTAGTGGTACTCCTAGCAATTAAACAAATCAATCATAAAATTAAGCATAGAAGAATATTCAATAATCAAAATATAAATTGAACAATTAAAATAAATTAGATCTCACAGTGGATAAATCTTGATGGCTTCAATCACTTAAACCAAAAAAAATAAATTAACTACTCATAAATATAAAGAACACTAAATAATAGAAGAGAGAATTTTATTCTAATGAGAGTTGTGTATTACAATGTGTCTCAAGCCCTCTATTTATAGGCTCCAAAATCCTCCTAACCCTAGTAGGATTTACAATTAAAAA
Organism: Hedera helix; assembly: GCA_947179155.2. NCBI lineage: Eukaryota > Viridiplantae > Streptophyta > Magnoliopsida > Apiales > Araliaceae > Hedera > Hedera helix. Next base: position 33,291,886 of record OX359276.1, read on the forward strand.
TAAAAGAAAAAGAAAATAATTATTTTCTAACCCTAGTTGGAATTAAAATTCAATTTGGAATCAAAAAGTAGTAAATTCGCAAAATAATCTGATTTGGGAGAATTAACGCGCCAAACAAACGAGGCGCTCGCTACAGTGACCAGCCGGCAGCCCGCGCATTGCGCGGTCCTTCGCTACAAAACGACGCCGTTTCGCTTCTGTTCCTGCTACTGTTCGCTCACCGCACGCGTATTGCGCGAACTGCTATCTTTTTAACCGTCAAACGACGTCGTTTCTTTTCCTCGCTGTTGAGTCATCCGCGCGCAATGCGCATGCGCCAACTTTTTCGATAATTACAGATTTGCCCCCGGTCTTTGCTGTTTTGACAGTTTTGTCCCTCAAACTTTGCTAAAATTACAAAAATGCCATTAGACTTTTATTTCCCTACAAAATCAAATATAAAATAAATAAAAATAATATAAAAATACTAAAAATCCTAAAAACACATAATAATAAATAAAACACCTAAAACACTAAAAATAAATAAAAACACATAAATAAAAATAAATATAAAAATATTATAAAATTACGTAAATTAACTAAAACCCTATAAAACCTATTAAAACCAAAATAAACTAAATAATTAAACATTTAAGCACACAATAAATATAAAAACTAAGTATTAGGGAATAAAAATATCGTATAATTTAACTCTATCAAATACCCCCACACTTAGCTTTTTGCTCGTCCTAGGGCAAAACAAAAATAAAAACTATAAAAATAAAATTAATAACCAAACAACTTACTTGAGCAACAGATCAATATCAATTTCAACATCAGCCTCAAAGATTTTTAAATGATAACTCAAAGAAAATTTCAAAACCATGCAAAATCTAAAATTTTAACATATTTATTAATTTTACTTTACTCAAGACCTTTTGTGTGTGTGGGAATCCAAATGTATCAAACTAATCAAACTCGGATAAGTTTAGGTTATTAATTACCTTATAAAAGACATACAACAAAACTCAATATACTTATTTTTCTCATCACTTTCAGCTAATACAGACAAATATAAATCAGAAGATCAAAAGGTTTTTAATTCTTTTTTTCTTTTAATGGGTGCATTTTATGCTCCATCCCATTCTTTTCTTTCTCTTTTTTTTTTCTTTTTTTCACGGTGAGTGCATTTTATGCTCCATCTCACCTGCGAGTGCGTTTTACGCTCCATCTCGCTTTTTCATGTGTTTATGAGTGAGTGCGTTTTACGCTCCATCTCAACCCACCACAAGATTTTTCTTTTCAATAATAATCCTACAAAAATTACCTAAATCATCTCCTCCAAATTATATTTTGCCTTATATTTCACTTCAAATAATGATCAAATAAAATATAGAGTTCAAAAATCTCTCTCATAAGCATTTAAGCATTTAAACGTTCTCTTAATTAAAACTAGCTCAAACAAATGGATATAAGTGCATAAAAATTTAAATGATCTCAAACAAAGTAATAATTAATAAAAAGTCAAAAATTCAAACTAAGCAAAAGTTTATTATTTTTCCAAGAGTTATTAAATAAAAATCAAAAATTTTATCATTGGCTAAAAATTTTAAATTCAATTAACTCATTGCTCAAGTGACACATCCTAAAAATAAAAAAATAAAAAATAAAAAATCAAAAATCAAAAAATCAAAAAAATCAAAAAACTACCCCATTTTCGTAAGAAACACGGTTACACTTAGCATGTGCAACAAGCCTTTAAACCCCAAGGTTACCCCTAGTGGACGAGTTTTGTCTCGTGAGGGTTTGCAGTGAATATACCCACAAAATTCAAAATTTCAAAATTTTTTAAAATTTCCTAAAATTTGCAAAATATGACCTAAAAATAACAAAAATAATAACAAAAATCCTAAATCCTTTCCCTCACACTTAAAATTTACATTGTCCCCAATGTAAAGTAAAATGCAAAGAAAAAGGCACAAATAAATATAAAAAGAAAAAGGAAAAGAAATGCAAATCTGTTTTCTGTTGTTGCCTCCCAAGCAGCGCCTTTATTTATTGTCCTTGGCTCGACAGCAGGCCAAAGTACTACGTTACTCCAACTTCATGAATTTTGAGTACCCCATCCATTACGTCATTCTTTATCGGTAGATTCAGTCTCCCTTGCACGTGACATAAACGTTTTACTCCCTCTTCAATGAATAGACATTTAAGATGATGGGAGAGAGTCTTTATATTCGGGATGGGATCCTGCAAAACAAAAGATAAAAATTTGTTAGGCGTAACAGGCAATGGAACGAAAATTATTGAATTATTATCAATAATCATTGGCAACGAATTTAATGGAGCTTCATCCTCCTTCAAATTTTGTTTCAGCTCAATTATTTCTTCTTCCTCTAACTGCAACTTGTTGGTAATTGCCATCTCTAACTTTTCCTTGTTTATTTCCTCAACAACTTCCGCCACCTTAGGTATGTCATCTTCAAACATAACATCATCGTCGATATGAACACTGTCTGCTTCATTGATGGTGTTTGCTTTCTCTTGTTTCGGTGATGAAGGCACTGTCTTTTCTGGATCTTCACTTCTTAACTTTTGTGCATTTGTATTCTCCGTTGGATTATTCACTATTTGAGAAGGTAATTCTTCAGAATCTAGTTCCTCCAAGTGACTGATTGCAATTGCCATTTGGCCCATTTGTTTTTCCAAATTCTGTATATTTTCCTTCATTTCCTGTTGAAATTGCAAAGTGTTAGTTTCAATTAATTTAATCATATCCTCTAAAGACATATCAGAATTAAATGATTGGCCCTGTTGTTGTTGGGGATATGGCTGCATGTATTGTTGATAGCTTGAAAAATTCTGATGTGCGGGCAGAGTCATTTGTGGATTCTCATAGCTAAAATTAGGATGATCCCTCCATCCTGAATTATACGCATTTAAATAGGGATCATATCTCCATTGGGGTTGACCAGGGAAACCACTTGCTACATTGACTTGTTCATAGGACTCCTCGCGAAGAATGGGACACATATTAGTTGGATGTCCTACCACCGCACAAATCCTACAATCTTCCATTGGTTGTGTACGATCTGCAACCATTTGATAAACAAGAGAAGTTAGATCATTAATTTGTTGCGTAAGAGAAGAAATTTCTACCTCCTCAATATAATTAGAGGCTGCCATGACTTCCTTCCTTAACCTGCACAACTAAATTAAATTATGAAAATCTAAAAAAATAAAAATAAAAAATTACTGAATTAAATACATATTTACAAAAGCACAAAATTAAATTAAAATCATTCCCCGGCAACGGCGCCAAAATTTGGTGTGATGTCGCAAGCACCCAAAAATAAAATCTTACTTTGGAAAAATAAATATGTAGTAATGTAAGCAAGAGTCGATCCCACAGAGAATGATTAATTTAATCTTATGTTTTTGCAAACAAAAGTTGGGGGGTTTTTTAATTAAAGAAATAATTTAAATAAAACTAATTAAAATAAATATGAAATAAATAAAAAAGCCTTGGTTTAAGTTAACATCCACCATAAAAAATTTACAACTGATCACTGATGCAAAAATAACTCAATTCATATTTTGAAGATTCACCGTAGAAAGAACTACTCGCAGGTGGAATAATTTTTCTCCTCTCTCCTTAATTTTAGATAAGTAGCGCCACTTGGTCTAAATACCCTTACTATTAAACAACCTCCGGCACTTGCTAAAGATTTAATTTAATAGCAGCATAAAGAATTAGAGAGATCGTTGAATTAAACAACACAAGCCACTTGTTTGCATTTAATTTAGATGAATATTCTTCCTAAGATAAAATAATCTTTTGATCTGCAAAACAATTATTAAACTTAGTTGCTTCATAAATAGCAGTAGATTAATATGAATAATAAACTAGTGGTACTCCTAGCAATTAAACAAATCAATCATAAAATTAAGCATAGAAGAATATTCAATAATCAAAATATAAATTGAACAATTAAAATAAATTAGATCTCACAGTGGATAAATCTTGATGGCTTCAATCACTTAAACCAAGAAAAATAAATTAACTACTCATAAATATAAAGAACACTAAATAATAGAAGAGAGAATTTTATTCTAATGAGAGTTGTGTATTACAATGTGTCTCAAGCCCTCTATTTATAGGCTCCAAAATCCTCCTAACCCTAGTAGGATTTACAATTAAAAATAAAAGAAAAAGAAAATAATTATTTTCTAACCCTAGTTGGAATTAAAATTCAATTTGGAATCAAAAAGTAGCAAATTCGCGAAATAATCTGATTTGGGAGAATTAACGCGCCAAACAAACGAGGCGCTCGCTACAGTGACCAACCGGCAGCCCGCGCATTGCGCGGTCCTTCGCTACAAAACGACGCCGTTTCGCTTCTGTTCCTGCTACTGTTCGCTCACCGCGCGCGTATTGCGCGAACTGCTATCTTTTTAACCGTCAAACGACGTCGTTTCTTTTCCTCGCTGCTGAGTCATCCGCGCGCAATGCGCATGCGCCAACTTTTTCGATAATTACAGATTTGCCCCCGATCTTTGCTGTTTTGACAATTTTGTCCCTCAAACTTTGCTAAAATTACAAAAATGTCATTAGACTTTTATTTCCCTACAAAATCAAATATAAAATAAATAAAAATAATATAAAAATACTAAAAATCCTAAAAACACATAATAATAAATAAAACACCTAAAACACTAAAAATAAATAAAAACACATAAATAAAAATAAATATAAAAATATTATAAAATTACGTAAATTAACTAAAACCCTATAAAACCTATTAAAACCAAAATAAACTAAATAATTAAACATTTAAGCACACAATAAATATAAAAACTAAGTATTAGGGAATAAAAATATCGTATAATTTAACTCTATCAAAAGTCCTAACGGCTTGGGCCGTTGGTGGACTCCTCCGGTATGAATATTAGTGAAGGTTTCAAGATAGGTCAACAATGGAGGCTTGAGTATCTAGTATAGTAAAACAAATGTGTGTGTAACCCTTACCTCCACTATTGACCGGATATTTATAGCACTTACTTAACACTTACCAATCCTATTAGGAATGTCCATCAGAGAAGTAATAATGGAATAGGTAAGTGGCTATCCTAAACCTCTTAGGATGCAAGACTCTTACTCCAATTCGGATTAGATATAATAAGTTATTGCTATCTGAATGAATTTAGGAATTGTACCCAAGCTTGTCGAACTTTGGAGTCCTCATGATAAACTGTCAAGCTGATAGTCCGTTAGGCCTAGTCCAATACGAATTACCTGATCAGGTCTGGCGAAATATCCATCATAACACTGATCACTATACCATCCTGAAAGAAGTTACTCCACTAACTAACAACTGATATTGAACGGCTCAATCTCAACTTGTTTAAAAACAATGGTTAACACACACACACACACAAATATATATATATATATATATATATATATATATATATATATATATATATATATAATTACAAATATAAGCATTCAAGTTTTCTCCAACTCAAATAATAATAAGCGACTCGAAAATTAAAAAGAAAAAAAGGGGAGGCCCACTTGGCCCTAAGGCTACAACGACAAGAAGGGATACATTATATGTTCATTTTGTTCTAAATTATAAAATTAATATTAATTTTTTTAAAATCAATTTTAAATATTTTTAAATTTAAAATTGTCATTAATTTATTTAATTTATGTCAATATAATTATGAAAATTATAAACTATCTAAAAAGTATTAATAATTATAAGATTTATTATTTTTAAAACTTAAATGAATAATATCAATTTTAATTTATAAACATTCTAAAATTAACTTTTAGAAAGTTATTATTAATTTTATGGGAACTGATACTTTCATATGAAAAAAATAATATTTTCACATGGAAAAATAATATTTTCACATGATTCCTCTCACATGAATAGTTAGAGGGTCATACATTAATCTGAGAGAGACTCATATAAAATTATTATTTTTACATGTAAAATATCAATTTCCTAAGTTTATAATTTAAAACGGAGCAATTATATATGATCTCATCTTGATCCTCAATTTAACAAGAGGTCCCCTTTTTTTTTTTACTTGCACACTCTTGTACACACATCTAATCTTAACTTCTAATCTTGAGAGCAAGCATCTCAAAAGGAGATAAAAGTAACATTCTTGAGAGAAAAGCGCAAGCATAATGGTCCTTTAAGATGTCAAATTTCCTATTTTGATAGTACGTACTTTTCAGTGTCAAAACCATGGCTAATAACTTATAGCATGTAATCATACCATGGACGGTTTGTAGGATCGAGATTGCAAAATAAATAATATACGGAAAAAAATGGTGGTTGGTGGAGAGGAATCATAAAGACTACTTTTTTCTAATTATGAATTTTAAGATGTACTCTTGATAGTGTATTCACACACAATATTTTTCCACACGTTTGACATTCATAATATATTTATATTATCTTTTAAAAATATTCAATTATCCATACATCAATCCATAACTATATATAATAAGACATTAAGACATCTTACCCAATAATTTTATAATTTTATTGAGTCGTTTTAATTGATTATGAGTTAATACCGAGTTAAGACTAACTCCATCATTCAGGATTCTAATTTTTTTATACAATTTATAAATTTTTTGTGTATATATATATATATATATATATATATATATATATATATATATATATATATATATATATATATATATTGTGCGTTGTGATCAATGTATAAACTTTTCGTTTGCCATAAAATATATACAATTATTTTCAATATTATATATTTATTATGTTAATAAAAAATACCAAATATTTATGAAAAATGTAATATAAACTAACCCTTATCTCACACCGGCTATGAAACTTGTATAATATAAATTATCAATTTAATACGTATAAAGTGCCTCTAAAATACACCTAAAAAGGGATTAAACCATTTATAAAAATAAACTGATAAACATGACCATACAACAGTTAATTTGTGAAAACAACATTTTTCTCTACAAAAGGTTTTGAAATTTTTTGCATGTTTGGACTTGATAGAAAAGAACGAAAAAGGAAAATAGAATATTAAAGTAACAAAAAGAACATTACTAATGAACATATTTTGAGTGATACATAATTTTTAAAATTACAATATCTGAGTGTAATATTAAAATTGTGATGACATGAACTCTAGAAAATCTCTTAAAATGGTTTATATTTCAATGTATTTTAATTTCACCTTTCTTTTGTCTTGTTTTTAGTTAGTAGTTTTTCTTACTGTTATTCTTTTTTGCGGAGCATAAGAAAAAATCATGATCAAAGTGCCCTACCAACGCTCTTTTTTCTTTTTTTTTAAAATGAGTATATCTATATATACTTTTAAAAGTTTACATTTAAAGATACATATAAAGATAAAATTGTTGAGATATCACGTGATAGTAAAGTTCTGCATCAAATACAAGGAGAAAGATTGAGAATATATATGCTTTAATTGATTATAAACCTAATAGGTTAACCTTTAGGGTCAAAATATGATTTCAGATGAGCATATATATGCTGAATATTCCCAATTAGTATCAGAGTCATAACTATGGGCATGGGTATGGTAAGGATTAATTGAGCATGATGGACGAAATAATTCATTGAGCAAGTGGTGTGGTGAGCTTCTCTTACAGAGGCTCCTGGTTGGCTCTTGACAATAGATATTGAAGAGTGTGGGTTCTTCATTAGGGAGAGACACGATGAGCTACACTCCATAAGTTATGAATACTTGGTGGTTTATGTATTTTTTGAACAAGTGATGAACTTTTCTCAGGGAGACTCTTGGTAGATCAAACAAAAGAGATATTGAGAGATAAGTTCATTATATAGAGAAACTTGATAGATACTTTTAGTTGATCAAATATGAGATAATGAAGATAATGGTTCATCAACTGAAGAAATTGTAGGAAACGATTTCCAAATAAATTAATAATTTTTACTTTTAGAAATTATTATCCCAAAATCTTTCTATTAATTTAACATAATCAAAAATATATTACATACATTGTGCTTAGTTGTAGCACAATGGAGAACTTTGACTTATTTTGATGATGTATTCTACTCCTCCTAATCTTCCTCTATATGACCCTTATTTTGATATTACGTATTTTTTTCTGAGTGTGGGCTCAAAAATACTCAGTGATAGTGTAAAACCCCAAATTTTATGAAATACAAAATTTAATTTTTCTTCATATATATTATTTCTGAAACAGTAAGTGATTAAATTGATAAAGTTAAAAGTTAAGGATGTTATGTGTAAATTATATTATGTCAGACAATATTCGTTTGGTCGAGAAATATTTGTTCTGTTGGGGAATACTCGTACGACGGCGTCGTACAAACCAATCATTGGTGGACCCCCACAACGACTAATTGTTGGATATAAAAAATGACATAAACAATTTTTAAATGATCAACGGTACTATCACTTTTAATTGTTAAAATATCTGGTGGTAAAAGAATAGTAATATACGATACTACAAGTAACACATGGTATTACACAGTAGCACACGGTATTGCACAATAGCACATGACATTGCACAGTGTTTCGTATTATTGAATTGATAAAGTGGTTATCGTACAATATTTGACTTTATTGTCACATGCACAATAATTCATATTATTAAACTGATAATTGTCACAGTAGCATATGTACAGTAATTCACATTATTGAATCAATAATTGTCATTACACAGTAACGTATTCTTTCTTTTACATACTTTCTGCATTATTATGATGTTAATTAAACAGTTGTATTTCATTACCGCATGTTTGGTGAATAACTCTTCGTATTCAATTTTTATTAAATTGTGGGAATAACCTTACTGCGCGGATTATCGTCTGTTGGTGAATAACATTTCGTATTCATTCTTTATTAATCTCTGAGAATAACCTGACTATGCGGATTACCGCATGTTTGGTGAATTACTCTTTTTATTCATTTCTTATTTGTCTCTTATGGAAATAATTTTTCTACACAAATTATTGCATGACACTTTTATTCCATATTCGTTTGTAATACCATTTTCTTTCATATTCGTAAGTGATATTATTTTCCTTTATACTCGTAAGGGATACCATTTTTTTCATCTTCCATTATTCAAACTTATTACGGTAAGGGATATCATTCTTTTAATACGCTTAACTTACTATAGTAAGTACTATTTGGTAAAGTTCTTGAAATGATTATATGTTCCTTAATAATTTGTGCTTCATCTAATATCATTTCAATTGAACATTCCTATTTTTCTAAATCTCTCTATTGAACTTTAATTGTTATTCTGAACCTTGGATCTTGAATATCGTTCTTGAATTTGAGTCCACATCATGTTGACAATTTGGACATTATTTGAATTTGCACAAAGTAAACTTTAGATATTTATTGATCATACTGTTTCTTCTGATTCATCATTTATATCACTGTAATTTGTACTAATCATCAAGAATCAAATTGTTGTGAATATCTGTAGCCCGAGGCACAGATGATAGGTTAAAGGCAGTATAATTGTTGAATAGATGATAGGTTAAAGACGATTTAATAGGTTAAAGATGATACATCTATTTGGTGTCTTTTATGACACGCGGTGAATGAATATCTTTGGCCCGTAGTGCAAAGATGAACTGTTGTTTGGTATGATTATGACCAAAGGCTGAATACTGGTATAATCATGACCGTTAGTGATATATTGAATATATTTGGCTCGTAGTGCAAAGATGAATTGTTGACTTGCATGATTATGACCAGGAACTGTGAATTTATTTTATCATGACTAATGGTATTTCAGATGATAAAAGTTGATTATATTTTTCTGAAAAAGAGAAGCGAGTGGACATTATAGTCTGCATTATTCTTCTAATAGATTGCTCATTCTGCTGCTATTATTAATCTGAACGTTGTTCAAGAATTTAACTGTAGTGTTTGATATAAACCTTTTAGTCTATTGTATTCTATCAAGAACTCAATTGTTGAAGGCTAACGATAATTTATTCGTCATTATCTTAGTCATGATATTCTTTACTGGGCTATTTGAGCTCACCCTTTCTTTTTGTTCCATTATTTTTCAACAGGAGATGCGAACGTAGCTGGGTCTAGCCGGGGGATGGAGTGAGAGTCTGAGGGATAGTTATCGTAGTCTTCACGTGTTGTAAAATAATATAGCAATAATAGTGAAGACTTAGTTGTGTATTATTATACACTGTATTGTTAAACGTTGAAATAATTTTGTTGTAGTCTTTTGACAACTCAAGTTTGAGCTGTGTGGGCCCAGATTTGGGAGTGTCACAGATAGAATATATAAAGTCCTTAACTCCCTAATAATTATCAGGATAATTGAAAAAACTTACGTATATATTTTATCCTCCATTTTCTGTTATATCTTAATAAGGGCTAGAGTGGAGATCAAGTAGGATTCTATAATTGTAGCTTCAATATAACTCTAATTTCTGATTAACTCTTTAATTAATTAGAATTATATTAATTATAACTAATTCCACTGAATAGTTATAATTGCACTCTAGAAGTAATAGAATTAAAATTAATTAATTAAATCCTTCCACTATTAGTATCTTACAAAAATACTCCTCTACATTAATATTCATAAACGTGTGTACGTAGGAATAAAAATGTTAACCCACTACGTTTACTGCTTATATCCTTAAGTACATAATTTATAAACTTTTGATCACTCATTAATTAATAAATTAAATTAATACTTTAGTAATTTAAATTACTAAAAATACTTAGCCAAGATTCCGGTGATCAACTAATAAATTATCTCAAAGGGATATTACAATTTAATTGTAGAATTCCATCTTGAAAAATACATGTTCCTAATTTCATAATATATATCACCCAACATATTGAGGTATTGATTATATTAAAATTTTCACTCTTTAATATATTACAGTGACACACATTATAAAATCAAGTTCATTATTCTCTCAGGATTAAGAGTAATTGCATATTAATAGTAATTGAAAATTATTTGTAATAACAGTATTTAACAAATAATTTTTCGTAACGATCCAGTTCTATGTATTTCAAAAATACACCAATACATTTGATTAAAGTTTCTACTTTACACGACTCAGACAAGTCATCAAATCAAGTGTATTACAATCTACTAGAATGGTATGTCCATTTCCATCCAAGATTAAGAACAATATAATTTCTTTAATTATACATAACATATAATTTATGTCTTCCGTATATGACACTTCTTCATATACATAAATTATAAAATGTATAATTATGGACAAAATTTATGACACATTTAATTATGCCAAATTGAATTAAATTTTATTATTAAAATAATAAAATAAATATCAATATTGGGTTTTTCTGGGCTTAAATCCTTACAGAAATGATGGGGTAATGCTCAAAAGAGTATGGTTAAAATTTAAAGGGGAGCTTGGTGTTGATGTAGATAGAAAGATCACGCGTTAAGGGGAGATTGTTGAGGTATTGCATGATAGTAAATTCCTACATCGGAACAGAAGGAGAAAATTTAATGACATATATGTTCTAGTAGTTCATAGACCTAATAGGTTAATATTTTGGATTAAGATATGATTTCAGATGAGCATATATATAGGCTGTATATTCAATTCCCAACAAAAAAAAATTCTCTTTCTTTTCTCTACAATGGATAAGTCTACACACATACATACCAAACATAATTTCAAACACTCACTCCCGTCTCACCATTAAAAAGTGGAGTCTGGCACGGATCCGTATCAGGCCCACTTTTTAATCCGTGTTAAACCCTACTTTTTAATAGTGAGATAAGAGTGAGTGTTTGAAGTTGTGTTTTAAAGTAGTGTGTGTAGACTTATTCCTCTACAATACTTTCTTTCTCTTCTTATATTACTATTTTATCTTTGTGCGTCATTAAATGTATATTTTGGATGTGTGCATAAATATATTCTTTTTTAATTAGCCCAAACACCTAAAATTCTAATTTTTAGTTAAGCAAAACAAAGCCATTATAGAAAACTTTACCAATAATCTAAAAGTGCAAATAATATATTTCATTTATCGAGAATTAACTTTAATTAACAACTAAAAGTTGAACGCAAAGAACATGTGAAAGAACTATGAATAATTAAGGAAAATAACATGTTTAAACAATCCATAAAATTTAGGAAATCATTATATAATACACAAGATCAGTTATTGTGTGTCTAAGTATATTGAGCTAAAAGCTCATTCTTTTTCATTTTCCTTTATGTTTTGATTTGAATATTGATTGAAATTATAAAAAAACTCTATTGGTGATGTTGTGTTTTGATAGGCTCAGTTATTGGATTTAGGTGCTCTGAAATATTTGGAAGGTGCTGAGGATTGGCCTCCAAATCCGTCTCTAATGGATAAGTTAGTAATAGTAATGGAGGTTATAAATCTGAGAATAAAAATGTGTGTGTAAAAACGTACCAAATGACGTCTTATTGTATTTATATATAATGTTTGGATAGCTGTCTGTTGAAATTTCTCTAATTTTTGGGCAAAAATCGTTATAGATACGTTAAAATATAAATAGATTGATAAGGATAAGAACCCTCAATAAAGACTCTGATCCAAGCTCATTTTATGCATGATGGGGACATATTGTACTAACTGGCTCTCAGGCTCCAGCTATAGGGTTCGGGGTCCAATAGAGATTAGGGTCGTGAGAGTGAGACTCCACTCCTTAACAAGGCCCCACTCTCATAGTGTATTTGTAATGGAATGGGAGAGTATTTGGTCCCAGTCACGTTACATGGACTGGCCTTATTAATGGATCAAGGAGTTCGTGGGAAGTGTGTTTAGGTATGTTGAAGGATAATTTAGGATTCGTCCAATTCGGTCTTCGTGAATAGCCTGGGCGGTGTTTTCTTAACTAGTTCATTCTCACCTCATGAATGATTCGATTCGAGGACATCAGAGTAACTGGGGTTAACAATATGTATCTAATTTATGTTTTATTATTATCGGGACCTAAGAAGGGACCCGTGCATCCTGATGACAATGAATCGTTACATATGTGGAGTATGGGAGACAGATGGGTGCACATTTTTCTATACCAGGGGATTATATGCCACGTGTCTGAGTTGCCTCTCATCATCATCGTTTGTGGGGTGGCCTAAATAGTTTTTGAACACTTGTTGGTTGTTCACTTTCCTTCATTTATTCACTTACTTTCTTTGATGAGTTTTCTTCTCTCTATTGCTTTGATTTCAAAATCTTCCCCTATCACATTATGTGTTAAATTTACACCTTCTCACCAGTGGTACGTATTCTTAGGTCTTCTCCGATACTTTTCAACGTTTATTTTCTTTAATTTAGTCATTTTTTTTGTTACATGAGCGTTTATTGCCTCTTTATGTTTTCTGTCATGTTTGTTCTTCCTAGTTGGGGAGGAATCTTCATATATTCTTAGCTTTCGAGGTAGAATTTTCATAGATTCAAAGCTAGCATTCGAAAGGAAATCTTTATAAATTCTTAGCCTTTGGGGTAGAGTCTTCATAGGTTGGTTTTTGGATCCAGTCTTTAAATATGTCTCGAATACCACATCACTTTCAGGATAGGCCAATATGCATCCATCTAAAGAGATTCTCGATCAGAGGAGCGAGACTGATTCTATGTCCTCAAGTTGTATTCCGAATCCTTCTCTTATTTCCTCCTAGCCTCCGGTCAATATTTCCATGTTCCCTCAACCTATAGGTTCCTCAAAAAATAAAGGCAAAGAGAGAATGCCCAAGGGAATTAATAAGGGGAAGACTCCCGAATTCAATGTAGATTTTGCCCAAGTAGATATGTATCCTGGGTGTAACCTCCCAAAATCTACTTCCACCAAACTAATTGGCTAAATGCTTGAGGATTTTAACTTTTCTGCCACCCATTCTATTGTGATGCCCACGCAGTGCCAAGGAATATATAATAGTACCTTATATTAAGAACGTGGGGTTGAAGTCTCCATTAGTTAGGTTGAGGTATCACGTCAATCCTTTCAACGTGGACTTCGCGTACCCCTAAATAAATTCCTCATTAGCTTATTATAGCAAATAGGTATAGGACGTGGGCAACTTAACCTGAATTATTTCACAGTGATAAATGCCTTTTTGGCTTATTGTATCAGGCGGGGCATCGATCTTAACCTCAAGTATTTCTGGTATACCTTTAAGCTAGGGTGCGACTCTCAGGATAGTTTTTATACCTTAGCCTAAAGGCCTGGGAGATCGAAATGGGTGAGGAAGCATTCTAGTAATAAGAGATGGACCTCATATTAGTGCTTTTATTTTCGGCCCTGAGCATGTTGATTTACCTGCATGGTTCCCTGTAATGACCGAGAATTTTGAATTCTATTATAAATAAAATTAGGAATTTAATTTCTAATTAAGTTATATGAATTAATTTAAACATTTATGTGATGGTTTGACTATTTGAATATTCGGTCAATTTAATTAAAGAAAGTCTGATTAATGAGTTTATTAAATTAACGGACTAACCTAAGGATTATTGGTATAAAGGAATTTATTGGTTATGGATCCCTAATTTAATATTCAATTAAAATTTGATTATATGACAAGTCTAATTGAATTATGTAATTAAATTAAATTTAATTATTAAATAGTCTAATAATTATTTTAAAAATAAGTTCAAGGTGAATTAAAAGAATAATGGACTTGTAGGTTATGTTATGTGATTTAATGTTTAATTAAATTAGTCCAATATTTTATTTAATTGGGAGACTAGTGAATTATTTTTGTAGGCCCATGTTGGTGAATTAATTTGGTGATCTAGTGACCCAAACAATTAAAATACAAGCCCAAACATTAACCCAATTGAGCAAGCTTCTTGAAAACTTCAATTTATAAATTGTGTAATAAAAATAAATGGAAAATCAAGGATTTTATGGGAGTGGCCGGTGGTTTAGGAAAGGTACCCACTTGGATTTTAAAATCAATCAATTGAGTTGCTTGATTTGCTAGAGGAAGTGTGTGGATCACTTAAGCCAATTTGCTAGAATTTGTGAGAAATGTTGATGTTCATTCTATAGATATAGATGATATATGTATAGAATGATAGGCCTATAAATAGCACACCACATTTTATTTGAGAGGGTTTCAAAAATATTACAAAAGTTCTCTATATTGGGTGTTAGTGAGTTATAGTGAGTTAACTCGGTGATTGAGTGACTTTAGAGAGTTCTTTAGTGAGTTTCATTACCGAGTCAAGCGAGTTAAGCGATATTTCTTCAAGGAGGTGTTCTTGGATGCCATCACACTTCATAACTTATTTTGGAAAGCAAAGAAAACAAGCTATTAAGAGCAAAACATATAATACCACCCGAAACCCTGACTTGTATGTTTTTCTTTGTGTTACATATGATTTCTATAATAGAAAAGTTATTTTCAAGCTCTAAATGTTTAGATCCATGCTAGATTGGTAGATCTAGGGTAAAATGGGTTTAACATGAATATTTATATGTGTTTGTGTTAAAAAGTTTAGCAAAATGTATGAAAACGATTTTTACCGATGGAACCCTAAGCGAACGTGTGATTCAGAGCTTTATATTTTGAAACCTACAAGTTGTATGTGTGATTTATTTTCTTCATATGCTAGGTATGTAAGTTAAGAGTAAAAAATAGTTGGAATCAAGTCAAAAGGTTTTAAAATGAGTGAGTTATGACATTTGGAACCAAACGAGTTCACTATCAAACCCTAATGCACAACAATCCACTTTGAGCTCATTTTTCGTGACCTATACATGTCCAAAAGTATGTTTAAATAATGGAATCTTGTAGTTCAAGAAGATACGAATCCAACAAGACCAATTTGAGATCATGTAGATTTGTAGATTTTATTTTATTCAAGTTTGTGCAAATGAGGTAAAAATCACAAAACAAATCATAAATTGAGCAACTTTCTGCATAAATTTTGGGGTGGCAAGCGCCTAGGCGCCTCTGCCAGTACTCTTGGGCACCTAGGCGCCTAATATGGCGCCCTGGATGCTCAAAGTCCGTCACGAGTCGATTTGGGTTAGCTTTGGTTCGATTTTGGTTCGGGTTGGGTCGGTTTTAATTAATTAAATGGGTCGTATAATGTTTTAAATATTAATATAATTAATATAGGACCCAAATAAATTAAATATTTATTAATAAAATAAATTAATAATATTTAAGGTAATTAATTATTATTTAATTAAAATTAATTAATTAATTATTATTTAATTTTTATTAAAATAATAAATAAAGGAAATTAAGAATAATTATTATGAATTAAAAATTATTAAATTAATTATTTATTATTTAATTAATATTAAATAATAAATAGGGATAATAATTAATAAATTATTATTTAATTGATATTAAATAATAATTAAAGAAGAATAAAGTTAATAAATCTAATTATTTATTATTTAACTAACATTAAATAATAAGTAAAGATAATTAATTAATTATTATTTAATTAAATAATAATTAATAAAGGTTAAAATTAATAAACTAGTTACTTATTACTTAATTGAAATTTAAATAATATGTAAAGTTGTTATATTTAATTAATGATTATTTATTTGACTTTAAATAATAATTAAAGGAAGATAAAGTTAATATGATAATTATTTATTATTTAATAAATAAAGATGATTAATTATTTAATTATTATTTAAGGGATATTAAATAATAATTAAAGGGTGGTGAAGTTAATAAAATGATCATTTGCTATTTAATATTAAATAATAAATGGGGTTAAGTAATTAAGAAATTTTTACTTAAATGATATTCAGTAATCATTAAAGAATTGAGGATAATTAATTAATTATTTAAATGATATTAAATAATAATTAAAGAAAAATAAAGTTAAGAAAATAATTGTTTATGTAAAGATAAAGAAACCAGTAAAGTTAATTAATTATTTATTTAATTAATATTAAATAATTAAAAAAAAGAAATTAAGAAAATAATAAGTGATTAAACAATTTACATTTAATTGTTTAAGTCTTAAGGTGTTAAGAAAATAATAAGTGATTAAACAATTTACATTTAATTGTTTAAGTCTTAAGGTGTAAATTATTATTAAATATTTAATAATAATAGTAAGTGATTAAATATTATTAAATGATTAATAATATTGGTAATTGGGTAAATTTTATTAAGGGTTTAAAAATATTAGTAACCAATTAAGATGTTGTTAAATACTTAATAACATTAGTAAATGGTTGAGTTATTAGTAGTTGTATAATAATATTGGTTGGATTTTTACCGATGGAACCCTAAGCGAACGTGTGATTCAGAGTTTTATATTTTGAAACCTACAAGTTGTATGTGTGATTTATTTTCTTCATATGCTAGGTATGTAAGTTAAGAGTAAAAAATAGTTGGAATCAAGTCAAAAGGTTTTAAAATGAGTGAGTTATGACATTTGGAACCAAACGAGTTCACTATCAAACCCTAATGCACAACAATCCACTTTGAGCTCATTTTTCGTGACCTATACATGTCCAAAAGTATGTTTAAATAATGGAATCTTGTAGTTCAAGAAGATACGAATCCAACAAGACCAATTTGAGATCATGTAGATTTGTAGATTTTATTTTATTCAAGTTTGTGCAAATGAGGTAAAAATCACAAAACAAATCATAAATTGAGCAACTTTCTGCATAAATTTTGGGGTGGCAAGCGCCTAGGCGCCTCTGCCAGTACTCTTGGGCACCTAGGCGCCTAATATGGCGCCCTGGATGCTCAAAGTCCGTCACGAGTCGATTTGGGTTAGCTTTGGTTCGATTTTGGTTCGGGTTGGGTCGGTTTTAATTAATTAAATGGGTCGTATAATGTTTTAAATATTAATATAATTAATATAGGACCCAAATAAATTAAATATTTATTAATAAAATAAATTAATAATATTTAAGGTAATTAATTATTATTTAATTAAAATTAATTAATTAATTATTATTTAATTTTTATTAAAATAATAAATAAAGGAAATTAAGAATAATTATTATGAATTAAAAATTATTAAATTAATTATTTATTATTTAATTAATATTAAATAATAAATAGGGATAATAATTAATAAATTATTATTTAATTGATATTAAATAATAATTAAAGAAGAATAAAGTTAATAAATCTAATTATTTATTATTTAACTAACATTAAATAATAAGTAAAGATAATTAATTAATTATTATTTAATTAAATAATAATTAATAAAGGTTAAAATTAATAAACTAGTTACTTATTACTTAATTGAAATTTAAATAATATGTAAAGTTGTTATATTTAATTAATGATTATTTATTTGACTTTAAATAATAATTAAAGGAAGATAAAGTTAATATGATAATTATTTATTATTTAATAAATAAGGATGATTAATTATTTAATTATTATTTAAGGGATATTAAATAATAATTAAAGGGTGGTGAAGTTAATAAAATGATCATTTGCTATTTAATATTAAATAATAAATGGGGTTAAGTAATTAAGAAATTTTTACTTAAATGATATTCAGTAATCATTAAAGAATTGAGGATAATTAATTAATTATTTAAATGATATTAAATAATAATTAAAGAAAAATAAAGTTAAGAAAATAATTGTTTATGTAAAGATAAAGAAACCAGTAAAGTTAATTAATTATTTATTTAATTAATATTAAATAATTAAAAAAAAGAAATTAAGAAAATAATAAGTGATTAAACAATTTACATTTAATTGTTTAAGTCTTAAGGTGTTAAGAAAATAATAAGTGATTAAACAATTTACATTTAATTGTTTAAGTCTTAAGGTGTAAATTATTATTAAATATTTAATAATAATAGTAAGTGATTAAATATTATTAAATGATTAATAATATTGGTAATTGGGTAAATTTTATTAAGGGTTTAAAAATATTAGTAACCAATTAAGATGTTGTTAAATACTTAATAACATTAGTAAATGGTTGAGTTATTAGTAGTTGTATAATAATATTGGTTGGTAATTAAAATATTATCCAAGTATGATAATATTGTCCTATAATTTATGAGTTAGTAAATAGGAAATTATGTGATGTCGAGTCAATTTATTTGAGAATGATAAATGAATCCCTATGTGCTTTACTAATTGAAAGATAATCATATTAGGTCTTTTAAATAAGATAAATTGAATTGTGTAAGTGTAAGCGATGAAGCAATTCAGGCAAATTTTTCAGTACTATATGCTATTCTTGCAAACCTGTTACTATATACATAAACTATTATGTGTGCACTTATTGTACGTGCTAACTGATTTCTAAATGTACATGTGTATAGTCATATGATGTTAATAGCTGATATAAAATTAATGCTATAAGTTGAAATGTGTTATATGAGTTATATAACCTGGATATATTAACACGAATGGTAAGCATGAGTTACTTGTATAAACGCAAAGCATGATAAACATGATGCCTATATAAATACAAGGCATGGAGCATAAAGCATAAATTAAATATGACATATGCGTTATGTGTTAGCTGTTAGACTTGCTGAGCCGTCGTGCTCACTCTTGCTATAATTAAACATTTTCAGCAAAGTACAAGGAATTAGAAGATCCCGGAAAACGAAATGAAGATGTTTGAAGTTCTTTTTTTTTTTTGTTATAAACGTTGTTGTTAGAACTGCTTAAAGCTAACGTTGTATCCTGTTGGGAATAATTATCGTTCAGTATCATCCTTGATTTAAAGCCTTGTAATATAGTGAAAGGTAGTTGTATATCAAGACGAGTGTTAATGTTCTATGAACTCGGGTAGTTAAAAGCGGTTAGTATATAAGCATATCGACTTATTGTTATATTGCGAGCTTTTATTTGCTCACAATGGTTGTAATACACTAGGTCATGAAATATAAATTATTTGAGTTGTAAGATTTATGTAAAGATTGCGATTCTGAGACAAAGTTCATAGAAATGTTATAAAAGTTTAAATTTTATTGAGTTTTTAGTAGCATTGTATTATATAATGTTATAGTTTTAAGGAGAAGGTTGTTCGTTAACGACCGGGGGTCGCTCATGGCCAGCGAGATGATTCTCTGGGCATTACATTCTCGGCCAATCCCACTGTTGTTTACGAGGTTTTAAGCTTAGCCCCCGATGACTTAAGTCAATATTGGGATTTCTGTGCTCTTTCGGGGAGATGAGAGAGTATAGGGCCCCACTGATTTTTGGGATCAAGAATGGTTGGAGGAATAATATACAGGTTAGTCTCAACTATAGTTTTTATACTTGTATTTTTATATGTTCGTTTTCATTCGTTTATGACTAATGTTATATGTTAACGCTAGAATTTGTCCGCATGTTCAACCACTGGCTGGGACGTTCACCTGCATAGATAAAACCATCGAAAGTCCTTGACGACTTGGGCTGCCGAGGGACACCTCCAGTGTAAAAGTAAGTATAGATTTCAAAAGGTGTAAATAATGGAGGCAAAAAATATTTAATAGGATAAAGTATTATGAAAGCTATATCTTTACCTCAATTGTGCACCTTGTATTTACAGTCCTTACTCAACCCCTAAGGGTTAAGACTCTTTTTAGGAGCCGTATCTTGGAGATACAGTTGAAGAAGGTAACCGTCTTCCTAGTCACAACTAAATAGGTAACTCTCATATTAATTCTAATTGGATATGGTAAGTCGTTAACTATTCGAAAGCGACTAGGAGACTAGCCTAAGCATATCGGATCCAAAGGATCCTCTTATGCGCGCACCAGGCCTATTAAGCTACATGGCCAAGCCCAATGTTGGCAGCCCATTTAAGGTAGTAAAATACGCAACCCAATATTTTCCCCCACTCTTTCAGCATATGTAATAGGTTGGAGGAGTAGACCGGAGGCTCCAGGAGTCCGAGACTTTAAACCTTTGTGAGCATATTTTTAGGAAGCTTGAAGGCATCAAATCAAACATATAAGTTTTCGGATTTCCCTAACTTCAGATGAACTGATATAAGCCTTCAGGGTCTGAGGGACTTCAGATCACTGTGTTGGTCCAAAATCTACAAAATCAAGATGTAACGCCCCCAAATCCGGGTACCTTGAACCTTAGACTTGGTACGTCACGATACAACATCTTCTTACACTCTATACAATTAATGCGGAAAATATAAACATACATTGTTTATTCCAAATGATTCCACAACAATTTCCCCAAGGGTCCATCAACCTTAACTTAATACATACCTTTAATAACTAAAAAGGTTTACATAGTCAAACCACATTAAATAACATAGCAGATAATATCGCCTGATAATCTACTCTTGAATTTATCATCTTGTCTTTGTCCTTCTTAAAGCATTCGAGCTTAACTGAAATATTATCATGATATAGCAAGAGTGAGCAACTATTTTGCTCAGCAAGTTTAAATACAAGAAAGATATATCATGATTGAAAAGGAATAGGCTTTTGAATTTTCAACAATATATAATAATTGAGAAAGAATGATAAATAATTGAATAACTGAATCAAATAACGCTGAGGGGCCAACAATGACTATGAACAAATACTTTGGTAATCAAGGTGATCAGTCTTTCATACCCGATGAACATATGCAATTTGCACCCAGTGCGATTAACAATAAATATTATTGAAGTGGAATAATAGACAATAATTAAACCACAAGCATGCTTGAAAATGATAATTCAAGCCAAAGTTAGGAACTTACTCAAATAATGAGTTTAAGGTTAAAGAACTTGTAGTCAAAATACTTGCACGGAATAATAAAGTGTGCACCAGTGAAGGAAACTTGCTCAATAAAATAATATATCCTGCTCGAATATAAATTGAGTAGGGTTTAGGGAACTTGTCTGATAGTCGATCTACAGCTAACTAGCTTTAAATAACTCCTTCTGAATGACCTAATATTAACAACATTGGTCTATCAATTAGCACTACGTAAAATTGTACAATTATGCTATTTATCTAACAAATAAAAGTTACATAACAAATAATTTAATATACTATCATTAACCTATAAAACAATTAATCAATCTTAGGTTAATAATTTAATTAATTTATATCAAATTTCTCAAGTGTTAAACACTTCTAAAACTATTAAACAATTTATTATAATTGTTTAAACAAATGAGTTAAAAGACATTTTCTTTATTTCATTAAATCTAATTTTATTTAATTACTATTTAACATTAATTAAATAGTAAGTAATTAACTACCTTTAGTTATTATTTAATAATAAATAATCACTAACTAGATTTATTTATTATTTAAAGTTAATCAAATAATAAATAATTATATTATATTATAAATAATCAAATATCCTTAGTTATTATTTAATAATAAATAATAACTAGCTAACTAGATTCATTTATTATTTAAAGTTAATTAAATAATAAATAATCAAATTATATAGTAAATAATCAAATATCATTAGTTATTATTTAATAATAAATAATAACTAATTGGATTTATTTATTATTTAAAGTTAATCAAACAATAAATAATTAAATAATCAATCTTAGTTGTCTTTAATTATTATTTAATAGTTATTAAATAATAATGAAATAATTTATCATCATTGTTTATTATTTAATATTAATTAAATAATAAATAATTAATTTAATCATAAATTTGGAAAATATAATATTAAACTAACTAGATTAATATTTAAAACATTTAAATATTAATCCTAAATATTTATTATATTTGGAAAATATAATATTAAACTAACTAGATTAATATTTAAAACATTTAAATATTAATCCTAAATACTTATTATATTTGAAAAATATAATATTAAACTAACTAGATTAATATTTAAAACATTTAAATATTAATCCTAAATACTTATTATATCCTCCAAACACTATCAATATTTATGTTATATTAATATAAGATTTTCCACCAATTTTCAAACATTCATAGAATTTTCTATGAATTTTCACTATTTTTAAATAACCATAAAAATACAATAAATATCTAAGCTCTTCAATAATTCACCAAAAATTTTCAGAAATAATATCATAACACTACTGTAAAATAATTTTCAGAAAAAAATAATTTTTCTGTAATTAAATTATAATTTTAAATGTGTTGAAACTTTCGAAAATCATAATAATTAGCCCGTTTATCAAATAATTACGAATCGTATGTCCATTCCACACGAAATTTAATTATCTACAACTTTGTACAAGAATTTATTTCCAGATTCTGCCTTTAACATAGATAAACGGGCTTATCGAAAAGTTGGCCAGAAAATATTTTTCGGTCATCTTCTCCGGCGGAATGGCAGGTTTTTCGACGAGTTTTCCGGGATTTTCTTGCCCAGATCTGCTCTCTTATATCTCATGGTGTCATACGTATAATTAAAATCTATAACGGAACCCATCATTATCATGTTCTTAAAACACATACATAAACCACATAATAGACCAATACTTAACCATTTAGAGTTTTGAAACCCAACTTTGCACCTAATTCATGATTTCCACATTCATACGCAGAACATACATTTGACAGCCTCTTGGTCTAGTTTAAGAGTAGCATTTGCAAACAATCACATTAAAACTTTATTAACACGTAACTCGTCTTAAATCATGCCAATGGTTTAACATTCTAGCATTTGACATAACTAATATTGCCAAAATCTTGGCCATTTTTCTGCATACACACGGATTTAGCAAAGAAGTTCACATGAAACCATACTTTGGAATTAATTTAGGCAAAGATATGCTCATATAGGCATTTTCTCAAACATCTATTGTGCATAGATTAATACCCACACGCTGTTCTAGGTTTTAAATCACATAGAATGCATTGATCAATTAAATTCCTGCCATCATCCAACCTTGTACCGCCATGGATCCTTCATGATCCCAAATCATAACACAACAACCTCCCACAGCAATACAAATCATGAAACAATACTCATTAAACACGTAAACATAAACTAGAAGTTTTAAGGTATAGGAGACTTTTGAATGCTAGAGCTCTTGCTAAGCTTGCTATAGAATATTGTTAGGATTCTTCTTCTCCTTAATAATCTTGGTGAAATCGGTTGAAGGAACAAGGATGGACAGAGGAGTTCTTTTTCTGTATTGCTCTCAATATTTCGGAAATGAGCAAGGTAATATTAAATGATTTGGGGTTGGATATACATAGAAGGCTCTTTACTTCTCTCTCCTGCCAGACCTAGTCTGTAGCTACCACACCAGTTACTCAGTTAGGCCACCTTAAGGTCACTTCCTGCTCTTTTAGCATAACCTATACCAGCTGCTATAATACCTAAGGTGTCTCATCACACTGCTAAGCTAGTAAGCTTGGAGGCTACCAAAAGTGGTAGATATAGATACTCAAATAATACAATTGGGGTCCCCGTAACTTATCTTAGCAATTTGGTAGAGTCATGAGCTCAGCTAATTCTAACTTGGGCTGTTGAAAATCGCTCTAAGTGGTCACTGATATATTTCCCTGGAGCTGCCGAAATAAGGACCCTTCTATTTAGCTGTTTCCTATTTTCTGCAAAGAAGTCTCCCCCTTGCCTCCCCTGTCTCTTCCGTGTTTTGAGTCCCAAAATGAGTGTCACTTTTTTTTAAATAAAGGTGAAGCTTCGGTTGGGTCAGTTAAAGGACAAATTGGCTGCCGAGATTTAATGTTAAATTTGCCCATTGGATCGACTTCGGTCCCATAAATCATAGGATAAATTTGGGTTTTGTTTTAAAATAATATCATTGAGTCATTAAAATACAACAATACCAGACAATTTTGTTGGAGCAAGGATTGGGTTTAAAATTAATCATACGCCCGTACATAATCATTACATTAATGCTAGTGTCCCAATAATTTCCAACCCAATTGTTAATTAATAAATTGGGACCTAGAATAAATATTGAACATTATTTCTTATCATTTTAATTAAGGTAATTCCTTAATTAATTATAACATTTAACCTAGCTTTAAAAGGTTATAAAATAACATATCTTTAAATCATACTCCACTATTTAATTTGAGCCTTAAATATATTAAATTTATTTAATATATTTACATACTAAATGAGTTAACTCAACTAATTAATTTAATAGTTAAAATAACTATTAAATCTCATTATTCCAATATATGTATATATATATTTCACTCCTATATATATACATATCTAATTCACCTCAATTTGATATAATATTAAATATTATACCCTTATTTATGTTACATTTTTAATTAGTGGAACATAATCCACAACATTAACTAAATAAAAAAAAATAACATTCTTTATTCAATTAATTAAGGTTAACATATTCATCCTCTAATAAAGATTAATGAATTACTTCCCTCATTTCATATTTAATTTATTTCTGTTTGGCATAATATAATATATATTCATTAATTTACTACTTTATTTAAGTGAATTAATTACACGTTTATGAAATTTAATTCACAAAGACTCCATTACCATTCAAGGCTTACAAATTATATTAATTTATATTATAATCTTAAATCAATACCAATTAATTAATTAATAGTTTTAATTAACTATTAAATTTCTTTTTAAAATACTTGTATATATTTCACATTTAAATATATACATATTTTATCCACCACACATATCACATAATTCAAAATTAATATATATTTTATTCATTTGACCCGTTTCGTATTATAATAAGAATTTTATATATTAAATTTTTATAAAATATAATCAAAATTTCGGGTTGTCACACAAGATCTTTGTAAAAAACCGCAACTTCCTCGCGATTGATTTCATGTCTCAAACTCAGGGATTTTATGGTCCCGCCATATGACCAAGTCAACACAAAATCCTTTTAAAAGGGAAGTTCAACTAAAATGGTTAATTTTGGGGAATCTTAATCGATTGCTTAAGGATATCAATCGTCGCCTCATTAAATGAAGTTGTTTGCTGCTACAGTCTTTTAACTGTCTGTTCATTAAATGTTAAGTTAAACGCCCTGGCTCTTGAAGTGGTTCTGCTCCATACTTTCCAAGAGTAGTATAAATAAAAGTGCTTGAGGGGGGGAAATTCCGTTCCTTTAAGCTTCCAAACTCTTAGAAAGGAATGCTCTCACTAGTGACAAGTTTATGTTAATTGCTTCACCCTTTTCAGCTCTGGGCTCAAACCCTTCAGTGGCTATTGAGGTAACGAGGGCCGCCATTAGGAGTCCAGAACGTGAGTTCCACGTGAGAGTGTTTGTTTTGAGGCGTGAGGATGTTCTTAGCAGTGGTTTATCTCGTGTAATGTATCTCTGTCAGTGGTCTAATACGTGTAACCTTTCGGGACGGACTAACCACGGGCCATAGATACCATATATACCGCTTCTTAATCGTTCTTCGTGCGGGAACCGGTCAAACATGCATGATTCCCTCTCTTCATCCCTTGGTTTAGGTTCTTGGAGGAGCAAGATATGTTCAGCCAAAGATTAAGGTTGAGTGGATTTGCACTTCACCTTGAGCCTTTCCTTTTCAAGGAGAATTGAGAGAGACAATGTTTGTAATAGATGCCTTGCTAATGAGAAATGCAGCACAAGCGGGTTAACTAGGGGTGGCGTTATTTAATGGATCTGAATAAATATGATCATATTAAAAGAATCAAAGAGATAGGACTCTGTAATAGATCCAATGAGATAAGACCTTTTAATAGATCTTTGTACAAGTTTGTCCATTAATAAAATCATCGATTCAGGTTATTGCATTTTACTTGTTTTTTATTTGCATGACTTCTTCTCTTTGCTCGATCTATCATATTGTTATTGATCTGTAATGCTTGTTAAGTTATCACTTAGGTTCCCTGTTATATGCATAAAGAAATCAAAAGAACAAACTCATGAGAAAAGATAATCAGATATTCCTTAAGGCTGAGAACTACATTTATTGATTGTTCAAAAATTACAAACAAAATTTAATATAGAGGAAGATCATTCAAAGAAGCCCCAGCCTTTTCATAATTTTGATGTTCGATCTGGTTTACAGAGATGGGACTAGCCTCAACCACTTAGAACTCTTTGGGAAAGGGTTAGTCTGTTCAGCCCCAGCTTCATCTGGATTTTGACCTTCAGCAATCGAAGTAGCTAAGATGAGTCTGAGGGCATCGGGATCATGACCTTTCTCACAAAGTATGTCCCTCGCAAATTCGAACCAGTCATTATATTCATTAACTATCGCCTTAAATAGTTCTTCTTCAAAATTATCCGAGGCCTTATATTCCTTGATAATTTTTTGCCGAAGATCAAAATAGGATGACACTTGGAGATGCAGAAATAGCCGATCCTTTAAACCAGTCAGGCTCCTTTGAAGACCAGTCATGAATGATATTTTGAATGTTATCCTTCAGATGGCCTAACTATTCAGTTTGTAGCTTCATGGCCTCCTCTTGCTTTTTCGCTTGTTCAGTAAGCTGGGTATGCTCTTCGTTCAAAAGAATCCATTTTCTCTATTCGACTTCCATCTTTCTATTGGTCTCACGGGCAAGACCTTCCTATTAAGCCCTTTTCTCCTTAGCCGCTTTGACATCATCCTCTAACGATTCAATTTTGGCCACAGCATCGGCTTTATTTTTCTTCGCCTGCTCGAAGTCTTTTTTCATGTTCTGGAAGGATTCAAATTGGCGAATCACTCGGTCATGCCATTTCTTTTCCTGCTCCTCCGCAGCGGAACATTTTTTATTTGCTATCTCCACCTTGCGCTCCAGCTCCTTTTGCTCATTGGACAAGTGCAAGAGCAATCTGTTACCCTACAAAAAGACAAGTTCGGATGTCAAATAAGACAGATACACAAACTAGAGGACAAACGAGCAAAATCTGCCAAATACCTGAGCATGAAAAGCAAACAACATCTCTATTATTATCTTGATATTGGTTTTCCCTATATTCGAAGAGTCAAACGGGATCATAGAAGCCATTAAGGCCTTAAATCCTAGCTCATCCCTATCTCTTTTTAATTTTCTGGGAATGGACAGAGGGACCGAAGAATCCTGCCCCAACTTCCTCTTCCCCATCCCTGATTCTGCAGTAGTCAAAAACGATGCCTTTTGGGCAGGTGGCGACTGCAGAGGCTCTTTAAAGCTGATATCGCTAAAATCAGGAGCTCTGTAGGAAATATTCTCTACTTTGATAATCACCTGAAGGGACGGAGAAGGCAACGGGTCAGCAATAACCAGCTTTTTTTCTCTCTAGATTTTGGTCTCTCGATCTCTTTTGGCTCCTCTACCCTTAGAGGCTCAGGAGCGTTATTCAGCTCCTCTTTCTTTGAAGCCATATTTGTCTTCACCAGTTTGGAAACTTTCTCTTTAGACTTCGGTGCCCCTTTCATCCATGCATCATCTTTTGCTATCACCCTTCAAGTAGCTTGGATCTTTTGAGCACCAGACAATTTGAACCTTAAAGTACTTTTAAATTTTCTTGGACCGACGTCCCGGCACTTGTCAGTGCCTCGATGCTCCCAACCGGCGCCCCACCGCTCACTTGCAGAATACTTTTCTTCTTCTTCTTTTTCCAGATTTTCCAAGTTTGCATTTTTTATTCTAACTTTAATATCTTGTTCATTTTACATCCGATTGACACCAAAGTTGAATCATGGCTAGTTGGATTCATATATTAACACAATCCAAAAGCCTTAAACATTTTCAAATATATTTCCTAGACTAAATCAATGATCGATAATACTAGGGTTTCAAAATAACATACTTTGCTTGAAAAATCATTAAAAATCCATTTGATCATATTTTTCAATTCTTTCACTTAGGTTATCTTCAAAACTCATTAACACATCACATACCATCTCTAGATCTCAAAAATAATTAAAACAAATGTTATTATTTTTTTGAAAACCAATACCCATATCTAGGGTTTCTAAGTTTAAATTCTAAAAATTATTTTTCTTAACTCTACAAATACCAAAACACATAATACATATACTTAACATACCAAGACATATTTCATACACCTTTAGCCATAGATCTTTACAAATACATGGATACATAGCCATATCACTTATAAAAATAGGTTTTCACCAATAATTTTCAAAACTACATACACAACAAACATATTAGACCTAACATGGCATAACACACAAGTAGATCACATACAACCATAAAAACTCCATCAAGGATGCAACCTTATCTCTTCAGATCCACCATGATCATCTTCACAACAAAATCTCCACAACCAAACATGATAAAACACAACTACAACATTAAACTATAACTTATAAACATAAAGTTTCAAAGTAAGGAAACTTTTCAACCTCTTAGAACTTGAAGCTCTCTTTCTTCTTGAAATGAAATGAGATAGACCCTCCACCTTGATTCCTTTCTCTACTCAAAATTGACTAACACTTGAGCTAGATTGTCCTAACTCTCAAAGTCTCTCATAAATGTTCTAGCTTCTCTCTAAAACTCTCTATCTATAACTTAGTAAATGAAAAAAATGAACCAACATTTATACAAGTGTTGGTGAATTCTATTTATAGACTCGAGTGACCCTTTACTTAAACTCTCAATCAACTAACAACTTTAATTAAACATATTTATGATACTAATTCATGCTTACTATTTTCTTGAATAACCACCATGAATGACATTTAGAATTGACATGTTACTTGCAAATTTTTATGGCAAATGAGTGAAGCTACCATTGGAGCGTAACATAAGCAATCAAAAAGCTACAAGAAACCCCCCAAGTGGGCCCCCTCCCGACCATCTCTCTCTCTCTCTCTCTCTCTCTCTCTCTCTCACTCTCTCTCTCACACACACACACACACACACATATTGACCGTCTAGTTGACCTTTACTTAAATCCAAATTGGGTCAAAGATTGGGCTACTTGTTTAATTCATCTGGGCTTCTGACAATTAAATCATTGGGCTCACTACACTAACTTACAAAACTTGAAATTAAAACAGGTATTGGGCTAACATTTAATACATCGAACTACCTTATTCTAAATTGCAATACTTGTAACCCTAAAAGATTTGAGCTACTATATTAACTTTCATTGGGCTAGTTTATACATTATTTAGTGGACTACAAGTGAAATGCATAATTAAACCAGTCCACTAGTTTTCTACTAAATTAATTACTTAGTTCTTGGGCTTAAATAAAACCCCACACATGTAAGACTTATATTAATAAGAAATGGGCTAATAATTTAATTCTTTATGGACTAACATATGATCTAATTAGACTTGTTTTATTAAAATATTTAATTACTTAAATAGGCTACTTTACAAGACACTAACACTTACCATTGCTTGGGTTTGTTTCATTAAAACTCTAACACACATGCATAATCCATTAGACTAGCACTTGATTAATCTATGATCTTGTTAGACTATAATTAAATCTCTCTTGATTAACACATATCATTTGGGCTTCTAATATAATTATTACCCACAATATATACAATTATTCCCATATCGGGTTAACCTAAATAATTCATTTATTTACTTTCTCTTCATTAATCATACTAGTAAATCACGTAGTAATTATTAATCTTCTTATTTGTCATTCAAGGCCAATATTTAAGTTTTATGATTTCATCACATAAGTTTCTCTTGCGTTCATTAATTTACTTAGTTAATTCTTCCTATAAGCTTTCCTTTTCATTCTTTAGTTAATTCAAATTATTTAAATTAACTAACTTACTCAATTCTTAACACATAACACACACACACACACACACACACATATATACATTACCGCACACAGTATTTCCTCATGAAGATTATAAAAAAAATAGGCTTTTAAAGACACATATAATTCCCGGTCATTACAATCGTCCCCCCTCCCCATCATATATATATATATATATATATATATATATATATATATATATATATATATATATATATATATATATATACCACCAAACACTATAAGGAAAACAGATTAAAGCATGCAAGCAGCTAATAATGTAAACATTGTAAGCAAAAATAATTCATGCTAGGTACCACAAATAATACCAAATTAAAGCTATTACATATATTATAAAATAATACTAAAAAATAACTGTTCACAAGAGACACTGACACTAGTTTTTTATTTTTTATTTTTTATATATACAAAATACAAAATAAATAACTAAACTAAAACTAGTAGAAGAATCAAACAAAATTTAGATTAACTAATATTTCTAATAATCCCTAGCAACGGGTCCAAAAACTTGTTGTAGTTAATTTTATAAAAATACTCGCAAATGAACAAATCTATTATAAAATAACTTATGCGGAGTGCGATGTCGATCCCATGAGGATTATCGAAAAACTAATTGAATCTAAATTAAATCTGATTCTAATCTAGTTAATGAATACTGAATTAATTAAAACTAAAAACTAAATTAACATGTAACAAAAATCAAGACTAATTAAATAACTAAACTTTTAATCAATGTAAGAAAAGTTTTATGGTTCAGAATCCACCATTATTAACTCTTTTGTCTTACTATTCATTTATTAATTCTCTGAATCAATTTGAAAATTAATTCAATACTTTCTCAAGATTTTTCAATTAAGTGCATAAAAATATTTCTCTTGTAAATTCTTATTTATGAGGCTTAATATATAAGACCCAAGCATTATACGTATTCAATATTTGGAAAACATTCAATCAAGATTCTTAATTTAAACTTTGAAACACAAGACTAGATTAAATCAAATCAATTGTAACTATTAATAATACTCGACATTAAGACTGAAATAATTTAATTAAAATCAATCAATAAAGAAAAATAAGAACTATTAACATTGAAACCAATTTGGGAATTGTAATGCATTTTAGACCATTACATAGTCAATAATCAATAATGTTTCGTCCTACACCTCAAAAATTAATTTAGCAACATATAGTAAAAGTAAGAGCAAAGATTAAATAATAAACTAGCATGATGATGTGCGCCTGCGATTTATCTCTTCTTCTTCCACTGCGTTTTTATCGCTTCTCTCTTATGCCTCGTTTTCCTTCAACCCAGCTCAACTGATCTCCTTGTGCTTTCTAATCTGTCTGCTACTAAACTACCTCCCAGCTGCTATTTGTTTCTCTCTCTTGCTACATTGTAGCTCCTCATCCTTCTTCTTTTTTTGTAGCTGCACTCTTTGTTTTATGTTTTTTTTGCCACCCCGATTTGCTGCTTCTTTTATAATCTGCCGCTGCAACTAATTTTTCTCCTCTCCCTAATCTTTTATCTCCCCTTGCTTTATCTACATATCTGATGTTTAGGGTTATAAATGGTAACAAAAAAATTTGTATTCGTCTGCATCCGTATTAAAGGGGGGGGGGGGGGGATATTCGAATTTTTTAAAAAATGGATATATCTATATTCGATTTAAAGGTATCCACAAATAAACAAATACGAATACGGATAGAGGCGTATTCGTATTCGTTTAACATCCGACCGCAAATATATCCAGCGGATATCCGGAATCCGATATCCAAATTCGAATCCGTATCCGAGTAACTTATATATATATATATATATATATATAAGCAAAATAATTTTTTTAAGTGGTCTTCCTTAAATAATAATTAGTTTTCACTATCATACGAAAATTATTTTTAAAATAAGTCATTTCACTTCTAAAAAGTAGGAAATAAAACTTTTATTATAATATTAATAAACTAAAATAAATTTATTTAAGTATAGTTAATGGATTTTTACTATTATAAAATTAAAATATCTAAAATGTATCATTTAATAAGTGTTATAATATAACTTTTGGATCATTTTACAAATGTTATAAATGTCATTTAAATGTTATGATTAGAGATTATAAATATTCATACACACTACAACATTACTCCAAATACATAAAATAGACATTAACTTATTAATGGACATCTAAACTTTAATAAGTAGAGCATTCATTTTAAAATTTAGGATTTCAAAAATAATGAAAACTTATTTAAATTATAATTTAAAGCATTGATTATTGTATTTATTAAAAATAACTAAATTAACAATCATTTATTAATGAACTATATTTTAAAACTCATTATTTTTTTCTTTATTCTAGTTATATATAGTATTATAATATACCTAAAATGTATCATTTAACAAGTGTTATAAATATTATTTAAATGTTATAATTATAGATTATAAATATTCATACACACTACACTATTACTCTAAATTAATACATAAAATGGACATCTACTTATTAATGGACATCTAAACATTAATAAGCAAAACATTCATTTTGAATTTAGGATTTCAAAAATAATGAAAACTTATTTGAACTGTAATTTAGAGCATTGATTACTGTATTTACTGAAAATAAAGAAATTAACATTCATTCATTAATGAACTATACTTTAAAACTCATTTTTTTTTTATTCTAGTTATATATAATGTTACTATATATCTAAAATGTACCATTTAACAAGTGTTATAAATGTTATAATTATAGATTATAAATATTCATACACATTACACTATTACTCCAAATTAACACATAAAATGGACATTTGCTTATTAATGAACATCTAAATATTAATAAGTAGAACATTAATTTTGAATTTAGGATTTCAAAAATAATAAAAATTTATTTGAATTGTAGTTTAGAGTATTGATTATTGTATTTATTAAAAATAAATAAATTAACATTCATTCATTAATATGTATGGTTTAAACTTTAAATTGTGATTAGTTATGAGTAATTATTCAATTTTTTATTTATTTTTTGTAAATAATTTGAATGAATTTTATATTAGGTGACTGATAAACGAATCTAGAAACCCGAATATTCAAATAAAATAAACGAAAACGGATATTATCCGTATTCGGATATTATTTTGAATACCGAATACGAATAGCATTTTTAAAATCCGCCGAATACCTGAATACCGGATATGAATACAGATAGGAAATTGATTTTTTAGATACGAATACGGATACTATTGTATTCGAAATCGTTTATATCCGTTTATATCCCTACTCATACTCCTTATGCGTATCTTTTCTCTCCTTCTTTTTACTTTTTTTATTCCTTCCTCTGTTTGTTTTATTTTAATTCCTTTCCCCTTAGCCTTTACTTGGGCCTACTCTTGGATCCAAAATTGGACTTCTAATTCACAACTTTACATAGTCTTGATCCGCTTTAATTTAACTCCAAACAGATTTATATAACTTTTATTTTTATTGTCAAATGCTTCTGTTCACCAATATATATATATATATATATATATATATATATATATATATATATATATATATATATTGGTTTATAGTTCATTAAAACATAAATGTTCTAAAAAAAAATTCCTTGAATTTCGATGTGATACTTTACTATCACGCAATAAATTAAAAAGAACTAACCTTGGTTAACAACTAAAAAATTGAAGATAATTATAGAACGTAATGAATGAACAACGAATAATTAAGGAAAGGAACATGTTCGAGCAATCTATAAAATTCAGGAATTCATTAAGGTGTATAGTAAACAAGAGTGCAAACATGTAACACGTCTAAAGTTGCTGATCATGTAAAGCTTAACAACTTGAATGAGCAGACATATATGACTAGGAAAACAAGCTTTGTTTAATTTATTGTTTTGTAGGGTGGATCCAGGTCATTCATTCCGAACGAGAATAAATTAAGAAGTTCAAAATTTTATTAATATAATTAATATTTAATTGTTTATTTAGTTGAAGAAAAAAAATTCATGAGTTTCAGTCATAAGTTTTTGCTGTCGTTGAGTGCTAGCGCATGTTGTTTTTTTGACGTAAGATGGCCTTACATTTTATGGCCGTGAAACACATTATTATTATTATTAGTGAATATTAAGAGCAAATAGACACAGATGGAAATCTATCGATAAGCGGAAAATAAATAATCCGTAGAAATTAAATTATTTTGAAACTCTAAAGAGTGGTGGTAGTTGTTAAGTTAATTGGCTGCGAAAACTACCTCAAAATGATATAATTTTAATTTAAGAACTTAAAATATAATAATAATATCATTATGAAGTTAGTTAAATGATTCAATTACTTGTTATGATTCTTCTCACGACTAAATAATTGTGGTAAATACAATTATTATAAACTCGTGTATATAATAATATATTTCCTCTATCCGATTTTAATTGTCTTAATTGATATTTTATAAAATTAACAAATTTTTAGATAAATAATTAAACAAATATATTTAAAATTTTAAAATCAAATAATTGATTTTGATATATAGTTTATTCGATATACTTTCTTATAATAATAATTTTGTACATATATTTAACAAACTTAAAAATAAATTTTAAAACTAAATATAATTAATTTAATCATAAAAAATCAATTAGGACAAATAAAATTTGACGGAAGAAGTAATACATCTATACCCACAAGATAATCCATATATAGTCCTCGTTCTTTATTGTATATATGAGTGTATTATTTACTATTTTTTGTATTAATTAATGAAAACTGATATTTTCACATAAAAATGATAATTCCACACGAGTCTCTATCACACGGACTTGGGTCTCATTAACTATTTATAAGAAAGAGATCATGTAAAATTATCATTTTTTTCATGTGAAAATAATAGTTCTCATTAGTAACAAGATTGTTGTCATATATATTTTTTTCATTTGAGATTGTTAAATGAAAAACCTAAGCACAAAACTTCCTTCATCAAAAACAAAAATTAAGTTCAAGATAAGTTGAAAAACAAAAATATATAGTTCGCGAAACAAAGGTCGTCACACTCGATTATGAGTAGATTGGTAATCATCCTTTATCAAAAACGAAACTAACTCACAAACGTAGAACAAACCGATCTCCAAAAGAATAAAATAAAAATAAAGATTCCATTAGAATGAAAAAATATATATTCATAAAAAATAGAGCCAATAAGACCATTTCAAAAGAAAGCAAGATCCCACATAAGGGAAAAATAAATTTTCACATCAGAGAAAAAACACCACTAAACAAGAAAAAAGTCGGAAAACTTGGCGGGGTATCTCTTCAAAAAGGGAGAGAGATCTTTCGGAAATTTGAATTTAAAGTTTTTGGGAGATAGAGGTTTATGGCTAGAGAGTAATGAGAAAAGGTTGAAAAAGATTTTATTTTATTTATTTATTTATTTTAATTTACAAAAGGCGATTTTTTTATTATATATTGATTAAAAAGTCATGAATTTAGACTATAACATGAACATACTCAAACGTTTCTGATAAACTCGAATAGAAGCTTCAACTCTTGCAACAGAGATAACATAACTCAATAAATCAATCGATGCATAAACCTCCTGCCATGTATAGACTGAAATGACTGTTGAACACTTCGAATAAAGTTGACACTTCTCACCACTTATTAATTACTGAATTTATATTATTAAGTTGTATCATTATACCAAAATTAAAAATAATTAAATATTTTTCCTATATTATTTGATGAAAATATGAATAATTGAGATTGATATGAAAATCTAGCGACAAAACTCGTACAATTTATCAATAGATTAACATATTTGAATCATTAACCTCCACTAGACGGAGCAAGTTAGCCCCTTTGCCATAACTATTTAATAAGAATAATAATAATAATTAATTAATTAATTAATTAAAAATATATATATGTTGATGAGAACTCAAATTCATTTAGTTTGTGGGAACTGGCTAGAGCAAAACTGGCAGTACGCTGTATCCATCATTTGATACATCCACCGAACAGCTGTATATGGACATGGGCACATGGCATTTTATGTGTGAAAGGTGTTACAAAGTTGCATGATAAGGGTGGTGGCCATGGTGGGGGTACTCAGAGGAGCACGTATCATTATTTTGTATTATCTGCATATCCTCATATGATTGTAACATCTTCTTTAATTTTTTAATAACATCATTGTAATAAACAAGTCCAAGAGTTAGATAACCTACTTACTCTCCATCATTCTCCCATATTTTGACAAGGAAAAAGAAAAAAGCTAGCTACCAACTCAACGTGTACAACCCAACAACGCAAGAGTCCACAACCCCTGACTAATAATGCTGTACAGTGCAGCCTTAAACTGGACCCTAGCTAGCTAGCTTGGTGTGATCACCGTCACATAATTGGTCGGTTCCTAGCTATTATCCACTACTTTCTTTTACCAAAAGAAGAAGGGAAAAAAAAAACTGAATTTAGTGAAATTAAAAAATTGTCAAGTTTTCACTAAAAAAAATTCAAGTAATTTGTAAATATTATACAAAAATATTGCTCTCTAGTCCTTTTTAATTAACGTTAGAAGAGAAAGTACAAAAAGTAAAGAATATAATTAATGATTTATTTGATTGATTAAATTGAATAAAAAGTCTTAATATTGCCGTACTCAAATTTATTGAAAACATGCAAAAAATAAATTAGCTAGTACATAATGTAGGAATATTATGAAAATTTAAGTTGTTTGTTCTTTCTTAAAATTTACAAAAATGAACAAATTACATTTTCTAAAAATATAGATCGATAAAAAAAGAAAATAGTGAAAAATAAAAATAGTGAAAGCAACTGCGAAACAAAATATATGATAAATCAAGTTATTATAGAGTTGCGTACAATAACCTTTATTATCTAATATATTTGTAATTCATCATGTAAATAGACACAATAAGCATATTGGATTACTTTTTTAGCCAAAAGGTTAACTTATTAGGTTGAGATTCTACCATACTTATTAAGTTATCAAATAAGTATGTTGGATCACCTTCTTAATCAAAAATTAACATATTAGGTTAAGATTCTACTATATTTATTAATCCATCTATACTCTTAAATTTATCCGATGTGAGATTATGTGAAATATCCCAACAATATTACTCTGAGCGCAACACAGATACAAAATATATTTTCTATTATTGTAATTGATAAATTAGTACTCCCTCTGTCCTGCAAAAATAGCTTAGTTTTATTTTTCTAATTAACTTGATCAATTTTAAAATTAATAATTAAGCACATTTTTTTATATATTTAAATTTCTAAAAATTGAATGTTATAATAAATTATACGTACTTTCTTATAATTATAATTACTTTACCTATATTTAAAATAATATAAAATAAATTATAAGTCTAAAATAACAGATTTGATTTCAAAATTTAAACTAAATAGTAATAATTTTTAGCATCATAAAATTTAGATCGGAAAATTAGCAAGTGTTCTAGTATTCCTTCTCTCTTTCTATTTTTTCATACAGACAAAATTAGGACAATTCGAGGAACCTCGTCAAGCAAGACACGGAAACGTGTCCATTCAAAGCCATAAAATTTGTTTTCTTGATCAGTCTCCATCATGTAACCAAGTGTGCTACCTTTATAAATATCTTCTGTTTCATTCGCACATTCACAGATCTCAACTCTCAAACATCCTTCTACCTTTTATTCAGTTCACTTCATCATTTTTAGCTAGAAAAACTCTTACTAGCTTATTGAACTGAAGCAAAAGCAAAAAATCTCTCTATATCTCTCCCTATATATATATATATATATCCATCTCTTTCAATTCTCTCTATCTTTTTTTGGCAATGGCAGAAATAGCTGAACCAACTACAGGGCCATTTACTCGTGCATGGTCTTGGTTCACGACCTTACCAGGAAAGTTATTGTCCAAGATAATTGAAACGGCTAGAAAGACAAAAAAACTGAACCAAGAAGATCCAAGAAGAATAATTCATTCTTGTAAAGTAGGATTAGCCATAACCCTTGTTTCTTTGTTCTATTATTTCGAGCCTCTCTATGATGGATTTGGTGTCTCTGCAATGTGGGCTGTTTTAACTGTCGTCGTAGTTTTTGAATTTTCAGTAGGTAAGTTTTTATCATTTTAGACTCACCCAAAAAGTTTATAATTGAAAATATTAATTATTACAGTTTGAGTTCTTATATACACATCCAAATATTACATATATATTAATCAATGTAGGATGCTTTTGTGTTTCCACTTATGACAACCCGATCGAATGACCCGACCCGAGCTTTCGAGAGTCGACTCTAATACCATATGTAATAATTCGGATCAAATCCCAAGTTTGAATCAAATCATAACATAATATACATATCTAAATATTTCATATTAATCGATGTGAGACTGTGATGTTATAATAATCATTTTAATTCGCCTTCGAAGCTCATGCATTTTAATTATTTTTTTTCATATATTTTCAGGTGCAACTCTTGGAAAAGGAGTAAATAGAGGAATTGCAACATTTTTGGCTGGTTCATTAGGTGT
Source organism: Hedera helix (assembly GCA_947179155.2). Taxonomy (NCBI): domain Eukaryota; kingdom Viridiplantae; phylum Streptophyta; class Magnoliopsida; order Apiales; family Araliaceae; genus Hedera; species Hedera helix. The sequence continues at coordinate 33,331,053 of OX359276.1, forward strand.
TGGAGCTCATCATTTAGCTGTTTGGTCTGGAGAAAAAGTTGAGCCTATTCTACTCGGGATTTCTGTCTTCGTAGTCGGTATATACCTATGTTCATATCACATTCATTTAAAAAGGATAATAAATCATGTAAATAATTAAATATCTATATTTTTCGATATAAATTTGTGCTCTTCATGAATTTCTAAACTTATTTACTGAATATATATGGTGCAGCTGCTGTAGTGACATTTGCGCGATTTTTTCCAAGAATGAAGGCCAGATATGACTATGGGCTGGTTATATTTATTCTGACATTCTGCTTGATATCTGTATCGGGCTATCGCGACGATGAGGTCTTAGACATGGCTCAAAGGAGACTATCCACCATTCTCATTGGTGGCTCTACATCTGTGATTATATGCATTTTAATTTTCCCGGCATGGGCTGGCGATGATTTTCACAATCAACTTGCTTCAAACATGGAAAAACTGGCAATATTCCTTGAAGGTACGTAAGGTGTCGACCCTACGACCATACTCTTCTGATAATGTTACGCCAACAAAAGAATCAAATAGAATACCTAGCAAAATGACAAGTTCAATCTTTCCCGGATTTTGCATTCTCTCTCCTAGGAAAAAATAATAAAAAAGGAATAGAATTACAAATGACTCATGTCTAAACACACGTACACATAGTAATTAAAAAAAAATCATCTCTTTCTCACTTTCATTCAATTTTCTCTTAGAAAGACAAAAAACTTAATGAACTCTATTTAATTAGCAGGATATGGAGCTGAATATTTTAAAACATCAGGGGGTGGACAACTTGAGGATAACAAGGCATTTGTATCATATAAAAGTGTTCTTAATTCGAAAGGCACTGAAGAATCCTTGGTGAGTGAAAAATGCCATAAGCATGCAGACAAATTAACTCAACACACAAAAGAATATACCCACGTGGTTGAACTTATCGGGTTTATTTCTTCGTTCTGCAGGCAAATTTTGCAAAATGGGAGCCCCGCCATGGTCGGTTTAGGTACCGACATCCTTGGGAACAGTACCTAAAAGTTGGAGCACTCACTCGTCAATGTGCATACACAACTGAAGCTCTTAATGGTTACCTTACCTCAGAAATCCAGGTACTATTTTAGAGACTTGCCAATAATACACATTTTTAGGATTCGGATTCTGTGAAATTAAGGGTGGTCAATTCTTTAGTGAAGTTCACTGGTAAAAAGATTACATTTGTGTATTGCATAGAGCTATATCTCATCCGTGGTGTTGTAGCGAAGGTCACTGCAGAGATCATGATTTCAGACAATACAAAATGGACAGTACATTTGAACAATCTATTGAATTATAAGTTACATTTTATATAGAAGAGCTGCATTTATATAATATTTATATGGCAGACGTCATCTGAACACAACTCTCTCTTTATAAAATACAATTTATTTTTATAAATTGTTTAAATAAACTGTAGATTTTGAAATGCCTTGAATCAGAATCTCCGGTGAAGGCCGACGTTCAATACAAATGTAACTGTTCAGTATTCAACTTCAAGAAAAACTGACAACCCTTACCTCCAAATGAATCCAAATCCACATTCAATACATTATATATAACTATCATAGCACTACTAACAAAATTGCTTATAACATTTTTGTTGCTATTCTCACAGACACCACACGAAATCCGAGCAAAAGTTCAAGAATCATGCACAAAGATGAGCTTAGAATCTAGCCGCGCATTGAAGGAATTAGCATTGTCAATAAAAACAATGACACGATCATCTACGGCAGATTCCCATATCCTCAACGCAAAAATGGCTGCCAAAAACCTAAAGAACTTGCTGAAAACAAACTTGTGGGAAAACACTGACTACTTGGAGATAATCCCAGTTGTTACAGTAGCTTCGCTACTAGTTGATGCTGTTAACTGCACCGTAAAAATATCTGAATCTGTTCATGAACTTGCTTCCTTAGCACGTTTTAGTGATCCCAAGGTTTTAGTCTCACCGGATCAGCCACGTGCAATTAACCATGGAAGGGTGCACCAAGAGCCCCATCATGTTGTTGCCATTGGTGAGTAATTTGCTGACCAGGAAAGGAAAAGGAGTTGGTGCCAAAGGTTTTTAACAAATGAATGTATAGATTTGTGTTGAAGGCTACTAACTTTGTAGTTCAGATTGAACTTTTTTGTGTACAACACCACGTTGTACAATTCATACTTGGTTACTTGAGTCATATACATTGAGAAACATTTACATTAGACGTGCCACTGTCTACTTAATTTGACTTGACTGATGTATCACTAGTTATTCTATATTTGCTCAACTTTTGTAGTTTTTGCAGTTTGTTCCTTTGGTTTTTTACGAGGAAAAATGAACTTGATTTGAAGTTATACTTGTATTTTTAGTAGTCTAATTCTACTGTTCCATTTCCTGTATAATTTATGGATAAGTCTACACACACAAACACTAAACACAAATCTAAATAGAAACTCTCATCTAACCATTAAAAATGTCACGCCCTACTTTTTAATGATAATATGTGAGTTTGTATTTAAATTTATGTTTTAAAGTTGTATTTTTAAACTTATTCATAATCTATTATCTCACTCTTATGTATTGATGTCACATAATTTTTATCTATTTATTTATAATTCTTTTTTAACTAAATAAAAATTAAGGGGAGAATAATACTAAGGACGTGACATTAGATAGGATAATATATTTGAATTCATTTTTGGAGTAATGTTATAGTTATAAAAAAATCACAAAAAATAACTTATCAAAATGATGTATCAAATGGTGATTAGCAGATGATTTATATATAATATATGAATAGATCCAATAATTAAAACCAACTATATAGCGTTATAACCAACTACGTGCTATAGGCTATACATATCATTTTGTATTTGCGTTCAAAATATATGATGTGACCAAATATGTATGTAACTGGATTTTAGATACTTAATAGATGAGAAAGTATAAGTTAATAAAAATTAATAATAAAATAGAGTACAAAATACATCTCAATCATTAAAAATAGAGTCTAGCATAGAAATTCGTATCAAGTTCCATTTTTTAATAGTTAAAATAAATGTAATGTTTAATTTTTATGTATATAATAGTATCCTTAATAGGCGGGCTACAGAATAAGCTAGGGAACTGATCATTCAAGCTCAACTGTATAACTTCTTAAGAACAAAATACAATTGTCTATTAATCCATTTGCACTTGACTAGGATAATTCACACTGAAATATCATTTCCTCAAAATACGAGTCGTATCTAATTTAATTTATCTAAATCTTTCGTAAATAATACGATCAGTAGTTTCCTCTCTATTATAACAAATCTTACTCTAGAAATTGAACAATAAAGGAGATAATAATATACTCTCTTCATCCATAAAAGGATTACTAAAATAACAAAAGATTCTGCCTTTAAAAGGATGAATAAAGAAAACAAATTAATTAAAAAAAATTGCATGAACTAATTTACTCTTAACTATATATCACTCAAACCTCAAATAGGTAATTCACATTATTTCTCTTTCTCCAAATCCAAAACCCCAAGAATAGATTCAAATATATATATATATATATATATGTATATATATATATATATATATATATATTCTCTCATACTTTTTTAACTACCTTAATTTATATAAAAATTGTCCTTTTATAATCCATTTGGAGTCGGAAGAAGTATATTCTATCTAGGTGAAATTTTGAGAACCTCTTTTTTATTTTCTTAAGTCCCATTTAAAGAGTACAATATTACTTATAATCAAGTCAAAGTTAACCAAATTATACTCTCATTTTCAGTGGTAGTGTACAACATAGGTTTTCTCGAGTAAAATAAATCCCAGAACATTCTTGGAGTACCTTATTTTATCTTTTCTGTAATTATTTTTTTTATATTTTGTTTATAGTTTATTTGTGATGCAGGGAGTTCTAAAAAATTGGGACATAAGGAAAGATAGGTAGGTACACGTGTTTTTCTAGAAAGGCCGCAACAAAAGGAATCATGCTATTTAATATTTAAGGACACGTTAATTGCTAAATTAATAGTTAAGGCATGATTACGATTGGAGTTGGACAATGTTATCGTTCAAAATTTTCCAATAACCGATTTAATTTTATAGTTCAGACTGGGAATTTTGACAAAACAGAGTTTCAAATGTTTAACAATTATTTTTATAATAAAAATAGGTATTTTATCAGTAAAAGGTCTATACCAACAATACAGTTTAGAATATATATAATACTAATGGTCCATGTGTCTTATATCTACTAGAACGTGGTAACAGGGTAAAATTAAATTTTATAGAATTTGGAGAATTAAAAAATAAATAAAAATAATAAATAAAAAAGGACAAAATAGTAATATCTAAAGTTGTAAAACACAAAAGAGAAAGAAAAAAATGACAAACATGACACAAAATCACCAAACCTTCATTAAATGTTTTTATAATATAAGTATACATACGACTATCACATACATTCCTTACTCAAGATATATTATAATGACGTTTATATTTGAAATACAAATTTATGAAGTTAAGCTCGGAGATTAATAAGATGAGTGGGTGGAAAATCAATTGGAGAAGATGAAAAGTCTTCTCTTGGGAATTCAAGGAAAAGGCTTATTTTCGGCGAAATTTTCTGTGGAAAATTCAGTCGGATATAAGTTGGTCGGCAATAAGTGCGTCAATAATTCTGTCGGAATTACTTAATCTCAACGATGTTAGGTCCAACGGAAATTTCATCGACGATACTGTATTTTCAACAGAATTTAAATTCGACGTAGTGTTCCATTGGAAAAATCCTACCACATGTACGCTTTAAAATGATTCTGGACATGCTATTTTCGACAAAAATTCCGTCATAATTAACTTATTCTGTCAAAAATAACGTTTTTTAAAAATATTTTTTTGCTTTTTCAATTTTCAAGTCTTCAAATCACAATTAATTTGTACATGTACCTATTTTAAACCACAACCAATTTTTCCCAAACAATGTCAATTCCCAACAATAACACATACATGGCTAATCCTCCAAACAACAAACATAAATACATATTTCAATTTTAAACTAAGAAAGAAAACAAATATAAAATAACTTATAATGTCTAACAAATATAAGTTAAACTAAAATTATAATTAACAATGATGTAAGTAAACCTAATTACAATTGACAATATAAGTAAGTATAGCTAGCTACAAATATCTATCGTTATCATCGCTGTCATTAGCAAGCTCATCATCTTCACCCCACTCGGCATCGCCACCCTGTTGATACAATTAAAAATATAAACTATTAGTCCATATTTGAGAATTACAGAAACAACAAATATCGTTTTAAGTAACATACAGAATATACAAACTTAAGATTAATAAAATATTTGAGTTGTCGGGGGCTGACTCAATATCAACCCAAAAGCCTCTAAGAGTATGGTAACCACCATTTCTACCACCTCGTCGCCCATCGCGGTGAACTGCTGCGAAGGGATACCCATATTCTCAGTGGTGGTCTGCCCCAACTATATATCCAGAGCAAGCTGATGAAGGCGTGCACAACTAGGTAAATCTTGACGACAGAATATCGAATCCGTACCAAACGTCTCCAATACCGTAGTCATAACCCTCTGAAATAACTCGTCGTCTAAGTCAGCGCTCGTATGAGATGGTTTAACAATTGCTCTCGGATGCTGACGCTATCTAGAACCTACGAAAATAAAAATAACTTTATTAATAATTTATGAAACAATATAAATTATAAAATAACGAGAAACATAATAAAATGAATACTTCTAGGTAATGTATATGCTGGTACCCTCGGCAGCCCCAACACTCGATACTTACTGGTAGTGCTAGTGGGGGGATCATAAGATGTGACCTAAAGAGTCATATTCTCATCCTGATATAAGAAAATCTCAGGCGGAGTGATGGTGGAATCTAACAGCTCAGAATCTCCCCTAGCAGCTTGTAATTCAACTACACGCTAGTCCTAGAACTTCTAAAATCAATCCTATAATTTATTATTTATATGTTAGCTAATTAAATTATTTTATTAATTACATAATATTAAAAATTATTTATGACAATAACAACTGTTACCCGTATAGCTAATTTTGCGGGAGACATAGTAATGTCCTTTGGCATATGGGCTTTATCCTACAACTCGATCATGGTGGGCAGTCAACCCAAACTTGTTCGCATGGCTCAATAAATACACTAATATAACATTTATTTAGTCTATTTATGTAGTCTACTTACAATCAGGAGTTGATGATCGCATATAGTATTACCGACCTGGTCCTCAACAGCCCGTGCAACACTCTGTCTGATCTCGTACAACTAGTCGTCGTAGTAGTTCACAACATGAGCTATAATGACAGAGTTGTCGGTTGGCAATGACAAAACAATGTTAAATGTGTTAAAAGAATAATCGTTTATTCATTTATTTGTTTATGTGTTAGCTTATATAATAGTGCGATATCTTAGTGCATTAACCATGATTCAACAACAAAAAAGAAATGAAATGAAAAACAAGTATCAAAACAAATGTAGATGTATAAACATTTGTTTACTTTTGCACAATCCTTATAAAAACAATCATTGTAGAAGGATTTATGGATCAAAACTGTTAGGTTGATCCAAAATAAAAATATGGACAAGGTCAGGGATCAAATTTATTAGGTTGATCCAAAAGATAAACTATGTATTGTTCTTAAAAGAATATTATTGTAAAAGAACATTAGGGATCAAATTTGTTATGTTGAATCCAGATATAGAGTATTATCCAAAATATAATAGATTAGGTTGAAGATTAAGTGCAACAGAAAAGCGGCAGAGTCAAAAAGAGCACACTAAAAATTGAAGATCATCATAACAAAGTCAGAGCATCAGAGAAAACAAACTAAAAGATTGTAGAGGAAAGGAGCAGAATGGTCAAAGTTATAGAATAAGCTAAGATCGTTGAGCAAGATATCTTAAGCTCAAATCTACGACTCATAACTCTCAGATCGTCGAGTAAAGAACAAAATCGTCAAGTGAAGTGCAGAAGACAAGTTTATCGAGTTAAAAAAAGATCGTAGAATGCAGAATAAAGAAGAATTGTTGAGTGAAAACAAGATCAACAAAGAAGACAAAGTCACTAAGGATAAAAACTGAACAACCAAAAGAAAAATATAGGAGACTTTGTGCTAAGCAAGAGAAGAATGCTCAAACACTAAATTAGAGAAAACAAATCTACTTTAGAGAGAGAATAAATCAAAAGATGCAAAGATCATCCCACAAGATCAACACATAAGGAAGAGTTCGTAGAATTCTGTCGAGTAGGCTCATCATAGCACAGTAAGGACAAACGGCTCTAGCTAAAGAAGTGAAGATAGAAGCTCACAGGTGTTAAACAAGTTAAAGTACTTAAGATCATAGAAGGAAGATGAACTGAATATTCTCATATCGTTAAGTCACAAATATCATTGAGCGACTTCAGAATGCAAAGTTACATAATTGATAAGCTACCTCAGTGTTATACCTAGTAGAGAACATAATGTCAATGGCACTGAGAGACAGATTCACTACGACATATGATTGGGATGTCTTCATCAACAAAGAAGTAAACTGAGATAAACTAACTGAAGGAGACAAGGAGCAGAGTATAATTTAGCAACAGCTAACTTATTAGAAGAAGAGGACATGTGACATCCACTACAACAGAAGGAGTATATTGAATAGAGAAAAAGTAGATTCCATAATCTTACAAACAACAAGTTTCTAAACAAAGGGGATCTGATCAAGAAGCAGAATGAACAAACTTGAGAAGAAGAGACGACTAAGTTCACAGAAGGAGATTTCTTAGTTCTCAGGAAGTGAACTAAGTTTGTCTAGCAGATCATAAAACTGAAAGAAAGATCATAGAACGACTGCCGACAAAGAATCGTAGAGTATGCAAAATTCATAGAGCAAACTGAGCATCACAGAGTTAGCTCAAAGTTCATAATGCAGAAAGAAGTTTCGTAGAACTAGCCGCAATCCATTATGAGGGTAAAATAAATCATGATGTCTAAAATCTTCCCTTATTTAGAAATTTTATCAACTGTAGCACCCATGGTCATGATCATACCAGTCAACCATTCTTATTTACACCCAGGCCAAATAGAACTTTCACCATGTGTCTTGAAAGACACTCAAAAATCATATTGTCTTTGCACCCAAGCCAAAGATATTCACCAATCATATTATCTTTACACTCAGGCCAAAGATATTCACAACAACTTGATTCTTGATGATTAGTATAAATAACAGTGATATAAAAGATGAACGAAAATAATAAGAATAATAAGATAAAAGAATAAACATTCGAAATTTGAAATTTAAATTGTCCAGAGTCTAATCATGTCCAAATTGTCAACATGATGCTCAAAATATCGATTCGAGTTCAAGAATGATATTTAAGATTCATAGTTAAAAAAATAACGTTTATAATTTAACAGGAAGGTTCAAGTCAATAAAAAGATTCAGGTCAATAGAAAGGTTCAGGTGAAATGATATTAGATGAAACGCAAATTATTAAGGAATATATAATCACTTCAGAAATTTTACCATTTAATGATAAGAATTGTAGAAATAAGCAACACTTACTTACCACAGTAAGTTTAAATTTAGGAGTATGAAAGAAAATGATATCTCTTACCTTAACACGTACCTAGATACTGCTTTCTATGAAATTGATCAACCTATATATATATATAATCTAATTAGTAACTAACATATATAAATTTCATAGTGTACAGTAACTCGTGTATTATGAAATCATCAAAAGTGACTATATAGTATAAATTTGTGTGGTGTGCAGAATAAAGTAAAATAAATTTCTAAAATAATTTTTGAAACAAAATAATATTTCAAAATAAAATCTTCCAAATAAATCTTTTCGAAATAAATCTTCTAAAGGAAATGTCTTATAAAAGAAGAGTTGTGAATACTGTGTGAAGTGGGTATTTGTGCAAGTATTACTCTTTAAAGAAAAAACTAACTTGAGAAATTCTTAAACTCCTTTTGGCTTAACCAACACTTATAATAGCATTACTATACTCAAAGTATACTCACAATATATCAGTAGGAGAAAAAAAATGTGTGAGGAATTCATCAGCCAAGGTTCCCTTTTTATAGGCTGATTTCTCACCTACCGTGCCAATTTTTCTTCCCACCATTCTCCTCCTTTTCTAACTTTTCTTCCCACCATTTTTCACCTTTTCTAACTTTTCTTCCTTTCTTTTCTTTTTTACGTGATCTTCTTTTCCTTTCTTTTTATTATACTCCCGTAATCTTCTTTCCTTTTTTTTTTTTTTTTATTATACTCCCCCACATATACATATTTTCCTTCCCATAAGTTTTAATTTCTTCTTCTACCGAAAATATTTATTATATTATATCTGAACTATCAGCTAATAATTAAATGTAATAATAAAAGTAATGTTAAACAGTGATAACAGTAATTCAAAAATAATGTAAGAACATGTTACCGTAATAATTATTAGTTTAATACAGTGCATGAGCTACTGTAATAATTATTGGTTCAATAATTTAAAATATTATGCAATAGCAATTATTGATTCAATAATATAAAAAACTGTGCAACCACTACTGTGATAATTATTGATCTAATAATGTGAAATACTGCGCACTGACAATTATTGATGAAATATTGTGTAATACCATGTGCTACTGTGAAATACCGTGTTTTATTGTGGAATAATGTGGTCTACTGTTCCTTTATCACCAGGTAATTTAACAGTCCAATAATGTAAAATACTGTGTAATGACAATTATTGATGAAATACTGTTTAATACCGTATGCTACTGTGAAATACTATGTTCTACTATGGAATACTGTGATCTATTGTTCCTTTATTACTGGGTAATTTAACAATTAGAACTATTGGCAATTTTTTTTATTAAAAAGGTTATTTTTATCGTTTTCAGTATCCGACAATTATGTTATTGTAAAGTCCCCCAATGATTGGTTGTTTCGTCACCGTCATACGAATCGAATATTCTCCAATAAATCGAATATTCCTTAACATATTATAATTTGTGCATAACATCCGTAACTTTAACCTTTATCCATATAACACCTTACTGTTTCAAAAATTATATATAAAAAAAAAAATTATTCAATAAAAGTTGGGGTCTTACAAAAGATCTTAAGGGAGTTGTTATACATCTGAAGTTGTAAATTGAAGAATAGATCGAGTTGTGTCTAACAGATAGATGTGGACACCCCTACAAGAGACTGATGTGACATAACAAAGTAGAAAGTAAGCTGATACATTCTAAAATGTCAACATCAAAAATCTTCCAAAATCAGAGTAATAAATGAAGCAGTTGTTACCTTCCAATGGATAAAATGGTAGAGATCTCTCTATATATTAAAATTATCAGTTAAAGAAATGAAATAGGAGAAAAAGGCAGAAGAAGTGGCAAAAGAAAGAAAGAGAAGAAAGAAGAGACACAACAAGAGAGATCAGAAGTAAAGAAAGATGGTCAAAATAAGAAGAAAAATATTAGTCCATACACTGAAGGAGAAAATGGGAGAAAAAGGTCAATCTATAGAAGACCATAGAGGGGATCGATATGCTACACAGATATATCATCAACCCAAAGTCACTCTATACTTTGGAGGATCAATCAAGAATGATTCCAACCTTTCAGGAGTTGGAGCTGAACAGAAATTTTTAGCAGGCTCGTGAACAGAAAGATCAACGAAATCATTCCTTAGCTGCCAAGTTCTTCATAAAAGAGTTTAACGCAACTTGGCAACACCCTCACCAACATCAAGTAAGTCGGGACTTAGAGACCCGCCTGATTCAGAGGAATCAGCCCCAAGATGGAAAGAAGACTGAGTGGCCTAAGGAGTAAGTCGAGACTAAGTGACCCGCTTGATTTAAAAAAATCATCCCCTATTTAAAGAAGAGGACTTAATGTCATATGGAGAAAATCGGGTGAAGCCTGTCTAATTCAGAGGAATCAACCCCTGTCGAGGGAAGAGTACTTACTGTCCTAGAGATATGAGTAGACTTAGTGTCCAAATTATAAGGACTTAGTGTTAATTTATCCTTAGTGGAATATCTCTGCTCAACAGAGCGAAAGAGAGTAGGAGTAGTTCAGGCTCCGAACCTCTTAAAAATCTCTGCATTCTAGATGTCTCTTTACCCTATTCTTTATCTTTCATGTATACATATATATCATGTATAATATATCTGCTTGTGATGTATTTTCAATAGCAAATCTTAAACAGAACTATGTGTTTCATTGATCAGGAATGAGTTTTACCAAATAAACTAATTCTGCTACGTAAATAAATTCTACAATTATTTGGTAAAAAGAGCTTAAAAGAGAAAGTTATACATAATTATATAATGATCTATTTAACTCCCCTTCTAGATCATATTTTTGTACCTCTGGAAAACAACAATTGGTATTAGAGTAGGTTCTCACAAAACTTATTTAACCATAATGAGTAGATCCCATGGTACTTTCTTTTCTAAAACTAGTTCTGAAAGATATGAGAAGAAAATCCACATATATGGAAAGTTCAAATGCAGGCATGTATAATGAAAGATTCTAAAGAAGCAAGTTTGAGCAAGTTCGTATGTCCCTACAAAGATAACTCCATCCTCTGAAAATTTATATGAGATGGATGTCAACTGCAATTAAAAATGGACAGACACGAAGAAGCAAATATGTTGCTCTAGATAAGCAAATAAAGTTTTATTCATGGCTTTAAAGGAAAAACTGCTCTGGATATGCTTAAATGTTAAACCACTAAGGAAGGCTGAGAAGCCCATCTAAAATGCATGGAAAAGCTACAATCAATAGATTAAAGCATTATTCTAAACTTCTCAAAAGCTTGTAACAAGGCATCTTCAAATAAGGATATTTGCATTAAAACCATGCAAGCTTCATCCAGTAAATGGACCTCCAAGACTTCAATCTCTTAAGGGTTCACCCGAGTTATTTCTACAGCAACCATTTCAAAATCAGCTCATTAATGAGCTAGTACTTAACTAACAAAGCTACAGAAAAGTCACTCAAGATTCTCCTAGAAGAAGGATGAAGATATTGTTCCACTTGCCATAAAGCCAATGAAAATCATAAAATAGATAAGAACTACTTCATCAAACTTCCATCAACAATAGCAAACCAAGTATCAAACTCCAATGATCTGCGCTTTCTCTAGTAAGATCATAATATTTGTTGATTGTAACAAGCTCCTCCATCAGGAAAATTATCTGAGTTCTTATGAATTATGATGATTTACCAAAGCCAGACTATCGATTGTCGTTGAGGATGGTGGATGTCATCAGACTAGTCAATGTCTGAGGTCACCTAAGGATGAGAGAAGGGATTTGCAAAAAATTAAAAGCATAATCCAGAGAAAAAAAGTGAGAATAAAATAGGAAGGTGAGTGATGAAGACCAGGAGCTAATCAAGTAGAAGATCTGGAGCATAACTCAAAGCCAATCTAACCACAAAAGAAGGAATGAGCTACAAAGTACATCACCACTAATACTCAAGAAATTAATATCAGTGAGGTATTACTTACTATCTCTTTTAATATTTATGTGCATAACTCTTAACTGCTCTATGTGTTGTATGTGTTAATGTGCATACACACAACATTATTCAAAGTACTCTTAGAATACCATTATCCACCTCAAATTCACGTGAAAAAACACTGTTTGAGTTAGGAATAATTCAAAAACATACTTTCTCCATCTAAATCTAAGGATGAAAATAACTTCATAAGACCTATTCTTGAGTAATGCACTGGGAGTTTCTGCTCTTTTGAAAAGGAGAAAGTAGCTAACCACTTTTGTTAACCAGATACTAATCTTTAGTTTGGAAATACAAAGTACAGTCAACCCTACGATCAAAATCTCAAAAATTCATAGAGGCAGTGAAAACGAACTCTACGAATCAACTTGGTGAACATTGTGAAGTTGGTTGTTACTCTATGAACTCTAAAACTCAAACTTAGTATGGCAGAAGAAGGGTAAGCAGATCAACCAACCAATATTGTTTTCCATATTTTTAAAAGAAGCAAACTCCTAGTCACACACACAAAAGAATGCATTATTTAAAATGCTCTAACTGAAAATCTTATGACTGTGTGTTTTTACTCCCTATAATTAGGAAAATATTTTCTCTCTACTGTTTTTTACTTTGGTGTTAAACTCTTCTATAGAAAGGAAGATCCAACAGTTAACCATAAAGAGGTGTACTAAATGTGAAAGGTATCATCACTAGTCTAAGTAGCTTTTGTTGAACGATTGAAGTTCAAGTATCTGCTCATTAACCAATTATGTGTCAAGAAACCTTAAACTGTTTTCCTGAATAACCAAAGATGATATGAGTGATTATAAGAAGAAGTTTAACTCTTCTGAAGAACGTCAAGTTCTGAGTAATTTAAACAAGCATATCATAAATCTCTCTGCACTAAGAACTCCACTAACTAATGGGTGCAGAAGATAACAAAATAATTCTTAAAGCATGAAGGACGCTTCTGACCACTACCATGTCAGAATGCCATCAAAGATAAATCTGTCAGCACTACCTACTCAACTCAGGAGAAATTTCTCATTCACTCCATCTTCAACGATGACATCTTATGATCTTTGGGAAGAAAGGAAATTAGATCTTGAATATCTACACATCTCAAGCAGTACATGTTAAATCCTCAACAAACAGTAAGGATTAACTAACCATTATAACTGTAGCTAAATGTGGCATGCTCAGTTAATTATAAAACTTACTGAATTTAAGATTGTTAATGGTTGGCATTGTATCATATTTAAGCTAACAATATACCTCCATGTATAACTTATTATACCAAAACATATCCTTTGTTATACCCAAATAGTTTTAAGAAATATGACAAAGTATAACTCATCATACACAAGATACTATGATGATCTCAAGTTCAAGGATCACTAGTATTAGTATCACATTAAGAACGTTTATTGTCAGGCAAGTAAAACTTCATTAGGTGTTCCTTAAGCGAGTCACATTCAGTGAACTTATTCTCTAATAAGCATCTACATACTTGCTTTAGTGTCTCCGCACAAATGATTATGAGATCAATCATCCTTTTCAAAAGAGCAAGTATATTATGTACTAATCTATCCAGATCTATTAACCCCACATTAATGATCCTACGATTAAGAACATTTTAATTTTGAGTTATCTTGAATTTATATCTCATTAGCATGATCAATATTATGATTCTAAAAGCATTTCTTAAAAACTATGGGTTTATCTCATTAATTAATTCACACAATTAAACATGGATAAATAAATGTCTTTAAGTAAATTATTCTTTTATTAATAAATAAATAAATAAGATTACAAAGTACATACGTTATCACATCAAATGTGCCTTGAAAGTATACTACTTTCAATAATAACTATCTGAGTTAATTTATTAATTAGAATAATTTAACTCATTTTAATCGATGTATTAATTCAATGATCATTCAATTAATTTCCCCCCTACTTTTATATATAGTAAGATATTGATATATAGGGAGAGAGAACCTCAACCACCATGAAAACTAATTGGGCTTGTGGTGGAGGATTTTCCCTTGGACTTTTGCCATATAGACCATATAGGCCTTGTGTATTGGGTCCAAATGGAGATATTATATACTAACATTTGGGGTATTCATATCCAAAACCAAATCGAACAAATTAGTTTTGGCTGAGTAATATATATATATTTGCTAATTTGAATGATTATATTGCAACAAAAAAAATATAGGCCAGGGAATTACCCCTTAACTGTTATAGCTCCTACATCACAAGGCATACCAAATAATACCAAAGCTACAAAAAAAAAAAAACAGTAAACCTTATCTACAATTGCCATACCCGAATATGTGGGTATTTTTCAACACTACTCCTGAACTTCATAACTGATGCCAACCTACATTTAACAGTTCTAATGCATTCTTTAGCTAGGATAACCGCAGTAGTTGGATGATCTCTATGGAGTCTTCTATTTCTTTCAATCCATAATTTATACGCCACAGTTGCAAGGCAAAGTTTTTTAATTTTAGAGGTCATATGATGCATCTATGAGACTTGAATAAGATTAACAAGATGATCCCAACAATAAGGGACTCCAAAGTAACCCCATAATTCAAAAACGGAATGAAGCAACAATTTCGAATATTGACATTTAAAGAAAATATGCTGAAAAGATTCAAAATATTGATCATATAAGCAGCATAAGTTAAATCCCCAAGTAAGCAATCTTTTGTGCATGGCCAGCCAGAGGAAGAAAGAAAATCGGGGAATGAGTAATTTATGCCAAACTAGATTGCACCAGTTAACCAGAGAGCTAACTTGCCTGATGGAGTTCCATATGGTTATAGTTTTGATACGCATATGCAAGTGACCATCCCAGAATATCAAATTTGGCCCTCCTAAAGGGAGTGAAACTAGTGACAGCCTATTTTTTAGAGTAATGACACTACAAGAAAAGCGGCTAGTTCCGATGAAATTTATTCTGTCGGAAATAATTCTATATCGACGGAATATTCCGTCGGTTTTAATTCTTTCAATAATAATTTAAAATCGACGGAATTCCGTCGATCTTATAGCCCCCGTTGGCGCCAAAGTTCCCGCGCCTAGCAATATAAGTTCGACGAAAAAAATATATATACTCGACCGAATATCCGTCGTTTTTAATTTATTTTAGACGGACCTAATTTCGACGTACAGGTATCTAGTGTTGGGGCTGCCGAGGGTACCGACATATACATTGACCAGAGGTATTTATTTTAGTATGTTGCTCGTTAATTCAAAATTTATATTGATATTCAATATTTTTTTTATGTTATATTTAATTTTGCATGTTCTAGCCAGCGTTCGAGAGGACATGGCAGCGGTGTTAGAGACGTTTCGTACGGATCCGATATTCCATAGTCAGAGCCTACCTACTAGTACTCGGCTTCACTAGCTTGCTTAGGACGTTGCAGCAGGGGTCAGTGTCGAGAGTACGGGCATATCTACGGAGCAGTTCGTCACGATACGAGACAAGGTGATTCAGATGGTGACTACCCTACTATTGGAGGCTTTTGGCCCGATGATGACTCAGCGCCCGACTACCCTACTATTGGAGGCTTTACAATCTGGTCTTAAAACAAGAAGTCAATTCTTCACCTCATAAGTACATTAAAGACCCAACTACCCGTTGACCTCTCTAAGACTCTAGTCTTAATCTAAGAATCACTCTCTTTTTTCTCACAGATTTAAAGATAACTAACTCACTTAACATTTTGTTTTAAATCTGGTCTTGAAAAAAGAAGTTTGTCCATCACCTCACAAGTACATTGGAGACCCAACTACTCGTTGACCTCTCTAAGACTCTAGTCTTGGTCAAATGATCACTCTCTTTTTCTCACAGAAATATAAAACCAATAAACCAACTTTTTTCAATAAATAATTATTTTTGAAAGATATTTCTTAAATAAGCAGATATATATTTTTAGTACAGATTTATAAAGGTTTACTTTTTCTTTATAAATAAAAATATGCTTTTTGATTTAAGCAAATATGAATTTAAGTTATGATATAAAAATTTAAATAACTTTTATAGTGAGTGATATGTTTCTGTGTAAGCAGATATAAACCATTATATTCGTGATATAAAAGTTTAAATAACTTTTATATAATACAACAAGTATTTATGAATAAATGAATTAATGTTCTAACACTTGTAATTACATATATCAAGTATAACAGATAAAACAGTTAAATAATACTTGATATAACAAATAGATTTTTTTTACTCAAATATATATATATATATATATTTGATCTATGATGTGATCACTTTAAGTAAGGCTACTTAGTAATACCCGATTAATAAGTCCCTCGATTAAGAGGAATATTATCACCTAGTCGGTAACTAAGTATTTAACCAAACTTAAAGCTTCGCAACTATGATTTATATAAAAATTAATTTATATAAAACACTATATCAATAAAAGGCTTTCTAGAAACTCGATTAATAAGTCTATCGTTTAAAAGGAATATTATCACCCAGTCAAAATCTAACCTCAGATCTTTTATCTTATATAATAGAAGAAATATAGATACATATAAATATGTATAACAATTTATATTAGTATATCCATAGATATAAACAAGTATGAGATAATCAGCTATAACACAACAATTTATCTTAAATACTTTAACCAATTTTTTTCTCTTCAAATGAATATAAGAATTTTTAAGGAGAAGAAAAATCTGAAAGCTGATAGAGAGACTATGTAAGCAAGAAGAGTAAGATTTCTTTCTTTGGAATTGGTAAATTGAAAGTGAAAGATAAGCCTCATATTTATAATAATTTTGAAGTTTGGGGTATAATAGTCTTTTTAGTGTTTTATATGTAATCAACGGATGGGCTAACGCTACTAAATATTTGATGGCCCAGATTTAAATTGTCACCTGATTTGGCATGAAAAAAACAATGCCCCAACTGCCCGACCATAACATTCAATCATTAAAAAAAAATATCTACGACCGGATATCGGCGACTGAATTCGGTAGCTGATAGATATTAGCGACCATATGCGGTCGCGAATAACGTTCGCAGATTATCTGGTCACTAGGTGCACACTGGCGACCGCCATCAGCAACCGAATTATCAGCGACCGATAATAGCGATCGACGGTGTCGCTAAAATGACTCAGCTTCAGACTGACGTGGTGTCGCGTGGTTCCACATTTTAGCAACCCACATCAGCGATAGCATCCAGTCGCTGATATTATCGGTTGCTGAAAATATATTAGCAACCCCGTCGCTGATGTGAGGGAAAAAATTGTGGTCGGTGAAATATATCAGCGATCGCTGATACAAAAAAAAAATCCTATTTTGTGGATTTTCCAAAAAATTGTATCTATTTTGTACATGCTTTATATCCCAACACACAACAGTTCATATATATATATATATATAGCAAGTCCCACACGCACTTATAATATCAACTAATTCATTCATTATATCTAAAAAGATTATATCAAATGCAATCCATTCGAATTGAAATATAAGCAAACCAACGTAAAGCCTATATATAAAGGTGATCAGAATATAAACATCATATCCATGCAAACTAATAAAAAAGTAGAAAAAGGCGAAGAGAAAAATACAAAAACGTCTTCACGCATCCTCGTCCAAATGGGTCTGTAAAACAAAAGAATAAAATAATGTTAAATATATATCAATTAAGTAATTTGAGTCATTGTAAGTACCAAGTACTAAGATTATCTCGGAGCCATCATGGTGTTGTGCTGCAGCCGCCACTGCATCTGCTAACTGATCAGGTCTCAGAGACTGCAGTTGTGCGCCCAGTGTACGAAGAAACTCACTATCTTGACAGATAGGTCTAACACAGTCAATAGTAGTATGTTGTGTCATCGTTTGGCCTGATGTCTGAGTAGACTGCGTAGCAGAACTACCCGTGCCACTGATAAACGATCGGCGTCATTGTCCTTAGCCTTTGACATAAAAATCTTCACAACTGACACCCTCTCCCATAATTCTTGATCTATCGGTGGTCGCGGGGTGCCAACAGGATAACACTCGTCCATTAATGCATTATAAGAATCATGTCATCAGATTAAAAATTAAATAGGTTATAATTAAATAATTAATTACGCTAAAGAATGACTGACGTTAAAAATTATAAATAACATATCATATCAACTTATAAAACTTACACGTATCTGGAGCGCCTTTAGTATACCATCACGGATGGCCACGTACACATCCAGCCAATGGATAGACTAGCCCTAGGATATAGCCTCCTATAAATATAACTCGAAATCCAAACATAACATATATTAATCACATGCTCTCATACTAATATAATGATTGTAAACATAAAATAAAAAATACGTACCTTGACAGTAATATACTGCAACTGTGAAATAATGTTGCCCTTATAGGTGCCTTTTGCCTTGTCGTCTTTAGGTGCACCTGAGGCTCTGTTCGTGGCGGCAGTCTTGCATCGCTTAGCCCAGCTCTCAAATTCTCACTGTTCACACATGTCAGTCCATATGGGTTGCGCGCACCACCAAGGGCAGTACTCATGTATGTACTGTTTAGCCTCTCTTGGATGGTCAATCTGTGCATTCTGCAGGGCTTTCTGTTTTTCTTTGTTTAAGTTATCTTTAGTTCGGAATTCGCACTTTTGCCAAAAAAGTGTTTTTATTATTGGTGCATGCGCGTCGTCCCATCTATACTTTTTTTGCAAATAAAAATACAATAATAATAATATAATCTAGCCCTACAAAATAATATTAGTTCATTAATTAAATTATCTTACAAAATTAAAAAAAAATATATATACCTGAAATTCAGCCCATTCTGTTGCTTTATGGGTGAAAGATGTGCTCACCCACATAATCACTGGGTTAAGCCAGTTCTGTAAACATAATTGCGAAATGCACTTCATAATCTTGTGATCTGCAAAATCACTAAAATATACAACAATTTACATTAAAGATAAGTACTTTTATTTTAATAATTAAAACAATTTACAGAAAGTATCTACAACACTGCTAATATAATAGTTATATAACTTACATGTTGTCAGGAGAAGGTCGAATCTAGATGACAATCTGATCATCCGGATTAGTCGGGGCCTTTGGGATCTGATTCGAACCTCAACCCAAGTCGCGCTTTCTTGGCTCTGCTAAAGTAGAGACATCTATAAATAAAAATTTTAGAATATTATTATGAGTTATTTTAAATTATATTATATTATTATATTTTAAATTAAATTATTTTATTTTTAATTATATCATATTATATATATATATATTTTATTTTTTCTTTCAATTTTATTTTATTATATTATTGTATATAATAGCAGATGATATTTAAAATTAAATTACATTGTATTATTTTATTTTGACTTATAGTTATTTAATTTTATTTTAAATTATAAGAATTAATAATTAATTTATGATTATTTTTTTTACAGATTTTGAGGATTTATGCCATATCTCACCACCCAAGCAGTTTCATCATCAATTGCAGTCCAAACTTTGTGTTCCAAGCAGTTTCTAGTTTAGATTTTGAGGATTTTTGCCAGTAATTAAACAATACAAATGAACACAAAATTTAGCTAAATAGTAAAGATGTTATTTGAAACATCAGAATGATAAATAGTTCGGCTATACACATTCATTTAAATTGCAGATGACCATATAACTCAAAATCACAAAACCCAATTACAAATCTTTATTACCCATGAAATACAACGGTATTCCTGCCTCATATTTTATTCATTTTTCTCCCATCTTCTGGACAATCAATTAATTAGAGATTCACAAATTATAATAAACCCATCATAATTTGAAACATAAAAAAAAACATACCAATATCAAAAATCAGAAATTTTATAGGATTTGACTGTAAACATATTCAAACCTAATAAGGAAAACAAAGATTTGTAAACAAATAGGAACACTTGATACCCATAAACAAATAGGAAAATAAGCAACAAAAATGAAGGTATATAAGTTTTTGGAAATGAAAAAAAAAAATACATGAAACTGATACTATGGTAGCTACGGCGGCGAGCGACATCCGGCTCCTTCTTTTCCCTGTCTTTCTCTTTTTTTCTCTCTTACTCTGTTGTTCGCCTCTTCTTCTTTCTTTTTTGACTGATTGGTGTGCCTGATAAGTTTTTAATACATCAGCAACTGTTATCAACGACTGCATGCGATCATGGAAACGGTCAGACTTACTATCATTTGCAACCACTTCTAGCTACCGCATGCAGTCACTGATGAAGCTGACATGGCACTAATTAGCGACTGCATGTTAGCTTTATTAGCGACCGCAATGCGGTTGCAAAAAGTTTGGCGCCAAAGATCGCACCAATATTTTGGGAAGGAAAAAATATTTTAGCGACCGAGTAGCGACCGGTTAGCAGTCGCTAATACTAATAGCGACCAAATTCATACACGGTCGTTATAGTCGGTCGCTAATAATCCTATTAGCGACTAATGTGTGCGGTCGCTGATGTATTTTGTTACTGATGAACTACTTTCTTATAGTGAATTCAGATAACTCAAGCTGACCAATCACAAGGGGAGAGAGAAATTTTAATGTTGGTCATACTAGCCCAACGGCTAGCGTATTTAAGTTATACTCCAAACACATACTGGTCCCACGAATGGGGCATATATATATATATATATATATATATAGCTAACCATAATTTTTCGAATGGAGTGCAAAATTATAAATACAAAGATGAATTTTGATATTCCAAGCTTCAATTTTATTTAAATAATGCTTTTAAAAAAATAATATAATAATTTTGAAAAATATTAATAGGAGTTCTCTTTACCTTAGAAAATATTACTTTATAAATTAATATTTATAACACTTGGCATTAACTTATCAAGGTTAATAAAATATTAATTCAATACGATTTATAAAATATTTTTTATCCAAGTAAATAGGATAATTAAAATAAATATTATCCTATGGAGAGAATTCTATTTCTAATTAATCTTATTCACTTAATTTGTTATCATCAAAATAAATGACTAAAAGTTGGAGATTCATCAATAGATAATCAGGAAAATAGTCAATCGTAACAACAGTTACCGGAGACCATATATACTTTTGAAAACAGTCATATGCCAAAAATAATAACAAAATATGTAGATTTGAGCAGTTCTTCAATATGAGTAGAGAAAGAATCAGCATCATGATAACACCACGCTCCAATCTGAACAATCTATCTTCGACAATTCACGCATTGAAAATTTTTCCACAAAAAAATAAAAATCTCCTAACTGGAGAAAGTAAAGTCACTCAATACATAATAATGAAATCCTCTCATAAAAAATAAAAATAAAAATCAATCATATAATATCATAAAAATTATATATCTGAATCGCTCAACCCAATCGATGTACACCCCCTACTAACAATTCAAATTGTGGTATCTAAGAAATAAACAAGCATAGAGTGGACATAATTCAAAGTCGAACTAAAGAAATTAGGACAAATTTGTTCTAACATACGTATTACTTTCGTTTAAAAATTAAAGATATATATTATTTATTTCATTTTAAAATTAAAAAAAAATCTATTTTGAGATATAAAATATCATAATACACCCGAATTCTCCTTTTTCTCTAAAATAGTTGAAATAAGATGGGTTTTGTTTTGAATGATATACGTGTATTTTAAACAGTGTTAGTACGTTTACATAATATGAATATCTTTTTAAGGATAAGATTGAAAGTGAAATATTATTTATAAAAATTATTATTTTTAAAATGCGCTTTTAATTTTAGAGCAGAAAGTATTAATTTTTCTAAAAAAGAAGTTTCTTCTCACAACATGATATGGATAAAATATAATAAAATTTTCAAAGGGTCACATCACGCTGTTGTTGAATCTCTAAGAAAATTCCCAAAATCCTCTGGGGTCAAGTGCTCCTTTTCCACACTAGATCGGGCCGTCCCTGCATAACATAAACATACAGTGTAGTGTTTAACTGGACCAGGTAGGTGTGATTGCCGGCAGTAAGTTAGCGGGTTACCAGCTATTAACCACTAATTTTCTACAAAACTAATCAATGTTCTAGCTATTAAAAATAACTTACATTTTATATAATAAAAATTTTTACTTGTTTTTTTTTAATTAGATAGTTTTTATTATATAAATACAACTCCTTTGTTATACCAAATGAAATTAACTCATTCTTATAAATCTAATAGATAATAAGTTTGAGACAGCTTCATTAAATTGATTAATATGCTTAAACAATATACTAATGTGAAATTATATTATATCACTTATGAATATATCGTACCTAAATTTGCAATATTGCAAATTGTAATCTCATGATACAATACATTTTTGCGTTAATTTAATTTACACAGTTTATTATACTTTAAAAGATATAATTTTGTATTAATAATTATATTTTTAGAATGAGATTTGTTGATTAGTCAAACTCAAGTACGAAAGCATAACATTGATTACCACCGAGAGTTTTGCATTTTAGTCTTTGAATATTGCCCTTAAAAACAGGAAACTAAAGAGACGAGAAAACGTGTATGGTCATAGCCATGACAATTGTTTTCTTGAGTTAGTACTATCTACCCAAGTAAACTACATTATAAATATGCACATTTCTACAATATTTTCATGCGCACATTCACAAATCTTAAATCTTTAGGATCAAACTTTTCTTTCAATTCATCTTCTTTAGCAAACATACCTTACTGAAAATAATCTTTTTCTGGTTTCTAATAGTTAGTATATATCCTTCCCTCTTTTTTCTTTAGAAATGGCAAATGTAAATGAACCAAATATAGGACCATTTCCTCGTACATGGTGTTCTTTAAAGGCCTTACCGGGAAAGTTATGGTCCAAGGTAGTGGAAATTGGTAGGGAGGCGAAGAAATTGGGACAAGAAGATCCAAGAAGAATAATTTATTCATGTAAAGTAGGATTAGCCATAACCCTAGTTTCTTTGTTCTATTATTTTGAGCCTCTCTATGATGGTTTTGGTGTCTCTGCAATGTGGGCTGTTATAACTGTTGTTGTAGTTTTCGAGTTTTCAGTCGGTAAGTTCTTACTATTGTGATCCTTACAAATTGTACCTTGAGTTTATCATTTTGTGAAAATATGGAACATGTCTTTAAAATAACATAAACTATTATCTTGTGATACAACTAATATTGCAAAACTATACTCTTTGGGTCAAATTTACACTACTAATTTTACTTTAAAAAGAAATGTTTTGTAATAATAGTTGTAGTTTTCAAATTTTCAGTTGGTATGTTTTACAATAATAGTATACTATAATTTTATTATGAGAATTGATATTTTTACATTATTTTTTGATAGTTTCATGCCATTGCTATACATCTATGCCGACACTTTTGTGAGATCCACCGTGTGGAACTATCAAAAACAGTGTGAAAATACCAGTTTTCTTTTATTATGGGAGTAGAATTAACTTTATATGTATATATGGATATCATTTTAATCTTTGAAGCTCTTGCATTTTAATTTTTTCAAATATTTTCAGGGGCAACTCTTGGGAAAGGTATAAATAGGGGAATTGCAACACTTTTGGCTGGTTCATTAGGGGTTGGAGCTCATCTTTTAGCTGCTGCTTGGCGAGAAAGATTTGAGCCTATTATACTCGGGATTTACGTCTTTTTATTAGGTATATATCTATGATCATATCAACATTAATTCATGTACTTTTTATATAAAAACATTAAAATATTATTATCACAGTGGGCAGAGAAGCATAAAGTTCAATCTCAAACCTTACATGAAAACAAGGGATCCGGATTCCAAATAGTTGATTTTGTGCAGAGTCCATTGCATAGTATTATTATAAGAAGAGTTGCATTGTAAAAATCTAATACTTAAATAACAAATGTCATCAAAATACTTGTTATACCAATACGACGGATTTGAATTCCAGACCGATCAAAATGGCAAAAATTCGTTGATATATCCACATTCATGTAAATATCTATGTTGATATGAATAACTACTCATCATCTAAACTCAGTAACCGGATATGATGCAGCTGCTGTAGTGACATTTGTTAGATTCTTTCCAAGAATGAAGGCAAGGTACGATTATGGGCTGGTTATATTTATTTTAACATTCTGCTTGATATCTGTATCGGGCTATCGCGACAACGAGGTCATAGACATGGCTTGTACGAGACTGTCCACGATCCTCATCGGTGGTTCTACATCTGTAGTTATATGCATTTTCATTTGCCCGGTATGGGCTGGCGATGATCTTCATAATCAGCTTGCTTCCAACATGGAAAAGCTAGCGACATTCCTTGAAGGTACATCTGGTAGAATCCCTCAATTTGAATTCGCACCTTTTAACCATATTTTCTTCAGTTTTCGTAATTGTCACCTTTCAAATACATTTTTAGTTGTTCAAATTTAAGTTAATTTTTAATAAATTTATCATCTAATTCTGGAGAACGATGACCATTTGTAAACTTTGAGTATACTTTAAAGTTTAAGCAACTAAATGTAGTAAGGCAAATAGGTCTTTTATCATCCATTGTACACAACAATCCAGATTTAAAAAAAAATAGTCCCGTCATCCGCTACTGGTACTAACAAATGACGGTACTAATAATAACGGATAATGGGTACATCAGCTACTATTAATACTAGATGATGATAAATTTGTAATTAATTTTTCTTACCATCCGCTACTAATAGTAGCAGATGACGAAATCTAATTTTAGATCTTAACTATTTATTAATTTAATTGATAGTTATAGATCTATTTGTCGAAAAATTATCTATAACAAATGGTTATTATAACTATTTGCTATAAAAATAGTTACTTATTATAACAAATATATATATATAAGGAATTATTTATATCTAAAGTTTGATGGGAGCCCTATCCATCCAACTTATCTTGAACCATCTAGATCAACAATAAAAGGCATAGATGAACATAATACACATAATAGTTATGTGAATAGCCAAAATCATCTGCATAACTATTGTGCGAACGAAAATATTATGTCTTTTTGGGTGTCTGGATAATTATTATGCGGATTAGGAGTTTATGGAGCTTGGCTCAGAACAACTATTATTAGGATGATAGTTTCATCAACCTTCGGATCTAGGAATGAATGACAAGATTACAGTTGGATGGATGGGGACTCCCATCCAACTTTGGATGCAGATCACACACACACACACACACACACACACACACACACACACATATATATATATATATATATATATATATATATATATTTATCTTATAACTTTATGTGGCAATTGTTTTGTCACGAGTTACGTACATAATTATAGTTGATAATATTTTAACGTTGTATTTGATATAGTGAGTCAACTTTATGATCTTACTCAATTTCATATATTTATATACGTCGTAATCGTAATTCGATAAAAAAAAATCGCTATTCACTTATATATATTAATTTTCCTACCAAATGTATAACACTTGATAAAATGCATTCTATTTACAGAATATGGAGCTAAATACTTTAAAACACCAGAGGATGAACCTGGACAACTTAAGGATAACAAGGGATTGCACCAAGCGTATGAAAGCGTTCTTCATTCAAAAGGCACTGAAGAATCCTTGGTGAGTGAAAACTGCCACAACCCATAAGCATGGAGACAATCTTTTTTGAAATCCCAATTAATATGGTGTCAATTTCTTTATTCCACAGGCAAACTTCGCAAAATGGGAGCCTCGACATGGTTGGTTCAGATATCGACATCCTTGGGAACAGTACCTAAAAGTTGGAGCGCTCATTCGACAATGTGCATACCCAATTGAAGCCCTTAATGGTTACCTTGACTCAGCAATCCAGGTACTATATATTCTATATCGAAGGCTTACATGACAAGGCATAGATGATTGATAGTCGATTCTGATTCCAGACACTTAAAATGGACAATTTATTTAAGAACGAGTTTTATCAGAAGAGATTTCAAATGACCGTTGTTACATTAGTATTTGGTCGAATTGCAAAAGTGTCGCTCTAAGTTGTCACTCAATTTTAGTTTGGTCTTTTAAGTGAAAAAAATCTCAATTGAGTTCTTAACTCAAGGGGTCAATTTCATTTAATTAAGTCTCAATTGAGTCCTTAAAGAACCAAACTAAAATTGTATGACAACTTGAAAAAACCTTCTTGAAGGACAGTCCAAGTAGACTGCCCTATTTTAACTGCTGGAATCCAAATCCATCGATAACAGTCATAACAAAAATAACAAAATGCCTGACTATATTATTTACTTGGTAAAATTTTGTTGCTAATTTTTAAGACACCATACGGAATCCGAGCAAAAATTCAAGAATCATGCACAGAGATGAGCGCAGAATCTGGCTATGCGTTAAAGGAATTAGCATTGTCAATGAGAACAATGACTCGATCATCTACCGCAGATACCCATATCCTAAAAGCAAAATTGGCAGCCGCAAAACTCAAGTCGCTACTGAAAACAAGCCTTTGGGAAGAAACTGACCTCTTACAAATAATCCGAGCTGCTAGTGTAGCTTCATTGCTTCTTGATATTGTTACTTGCACTGTGAAAATTGCTGAATCTATGCATGAACTTTCTTGCCTCGTACGTTTTAAGGATCCCGATGTTTTTGATACACCGAATCAAATACGAGTAATTCATCAGGGAAGAGCACATCAATCTCCTGATCATATTGTTACTATTGGTGAGTAATTTGCTCGATAGAAAATGGAGATGAATTTTGCCATGGTTTCCAATAAATGAATGTGTCCATTACTTAAAGTTGGTACACAGTTATACTTTTTATTTAAAATTTATATTATTGCAATTCAATTCTAAAAATACATTTTAACTACAGAAATTTAGACAGAAACATGAGAAAAGGTCAAGAAGGGAATCAAGAAAAAAATTATATTCATTATATCCCGCGGTACATAGGTATTATTACCAGTTGATAACGATGGAGAATTTTAGTGTTTAGAGAGTGATGAATTTTCTTTCTTTTTTGATAATGTGACCCTTTTTTTTATCTCTAATTTAATTTTGAATTAAATAACTTATCCCTAATTTTGTATCACTTAAGTTTTAGTCTCTCATTTTTGCCCACCCCTTTGGCATGATTTAAAAATTATTCTCTCTGTTATGGAAAAATTAAAAAAAAAAGGAAAAAGAAAAAAGAGACTTCATTTTTTTACGGTACCATTTACGAAGGAAATAGTACTCTAGTTTTATGCAATGCATGAATCAACAGCTGCTCTGTTTTTTTCTTGATTGATCATCATGGTGAGTAAAATAAGATTTGTGGAAGGAGAAGAGAGGATCAAAGTTAGTTATTGCATGCAGGATATATCTGGTGGAACCTACCTACTTATTCATGACACCATATACCAGTAGTACTGACCACTGGAAGTCATTTCAGAAGTATTACCCCCCCCCCCCCATGCCAGGCTTACTTAAGGAAAAAATATTCAATATCCTTGAAACATCGTCACATAATATTTCACACCAATCATCTATTATTATTTTAACATATATAGTGGACTCAAATATAAAAGATTCATTATACATGTTGAAATGATAATATATAATTAACCTAAAACACTACATGATAATATTTCAAAAGTACTAAATAACTTCTCATAAACAAGATCAACCCCTTACGTAGTGTTACTTTTCTTTCATTTATTGTCTGATAAGTAAGATATCAAAACTAACTAGGGTTTGTTTGGTTAATGAAAATTATGTTCTTCGCTTTGAAATTTTAAAATTTTAAAATATTTTGGATAGAAAAAAAAATTTAGTTTGTCAAATTACGGGAAGAAACCTAGTTTGTTATTTATGTTCATAATTTCCATTAATTTTGGCTATCGGCATAAATTGTCAAAACAAATATATTTAGCAATATTTTTACCATTATTCTAGTCATATTTATCAACTTAAGTGATACTAATTAATATTACGCTGATAATATTACCCTCGGTTTTAATTTTAGTAAACTTGCATGTGTGTATTTTTAGTTCAATTTATGTTCATTACTCCGTTCGAAAACTCCAAAGCTTCCAATCAAAAAAACATCTTTGATCGGATCTGGATTTGGTGAAGTTAGTTAATCCTAAGGAGTTGCATTTCTATAATACGTATCTACTTGCATTGTTGGGGATTAAAAGTCATCTAAGACCAACAAAATGCAACTCCACAATATTCACACAAAAAAAAAAATTAAAATTCCCTGATGAATTGAACAAAAAGCTAACTGCCCCAATACTTAATCCCCTCGACACTTTGTTCTATAATGAGGCGTTCTTATAAACACCTATATTTGAAAACTAAAAATAAAATACTTTCCAAACACAGTACTGCTAACTAATTGAAATCAAAACAGATTTTAACCTCTACTTAACCAAACAAGCCCATTTCATTTTCTTTAACCAAAATGAGCAACACAAACTGACGCTGAATATCCAAGAGTAAATTTAACAAAATGTACACGTCTCTCCTGCAGATTCAAACTATATAGCTATCTTTATATCTCTAATTAATGTTAAAGAAAAATATGACCAAAATAGGGAAATAACATATAGCGTAATTATATGAGGAGAGGAACTGCTTGTTTAATTTTGGTTGGAGCTAGCATTCATGGAGTCCGGGGTTTCTTGGAACCGCCACCATTATGGTGCAATGGATCCGGACCTGAAGGGGCTTTTCTTAACTGATCCCAAACAACCATGTTCCCACCATTGCTAGTAATGCTTGTAGCTGGTTCATTCCCCAAGTGATAGAGCAACTGAAATAATTTTGAAAATGAAGGACATGTTTTAATCAAGTTAGCAATATATAATTAATCAACGAAAATGATATCTTTAGGGCTGAAAACTAATCTAACACATGCAGTAAATAGATGTAACATGTATATATTTAAAGAAAATTAATGCAAACCTTTCTGTTTTTAATCTCTAATGAATCAGCCATGGGGAAGAAGCATGCATGCCCAGAGTTGCACTCTGCCAACAAAAACAAATATCAATCACGTAGTTATTTACTTGGTCAACTTTTTTCTTTTTGATTAAAAAAAGTAAAAAAAATTATATATATATTCAACAAGAATTTTCTCATTAAGCGGTTTCTACATGTGTGTGTGTCTATGTGTGTGTGTGTGTGTGTGTGTGTGTGAGAGAGAGAGAGAGAGAGAGAGAGAGAGAGAGAGAGAGAGAGAGAGAGAGAGAGAGACCAAAAGAATGAGGCATGATTTTGACCAAGTAAAGCAGCAGCAGCATGAGGGCCACAGGAAGAAACTTGTTTGTAAGCCCCATTTTTAATGAAAACTTAAGGAAGAAATTAGCTACGAGAGTATTGAAAACTAAAGAAGTAGAAAGGTAAATTTGTGAGAACTACATGCAGCTATGGAGAAAAGGAGTCAATTTATACAACTTTTTCTCAAGTCTTAAAAAATGATTCCTTTGATTAAGCAGGCAGTCATTTTTGAGACTGAGATATACAGAGATACTCATCGATTACTCCGTACCTAACTAACCAGCTGCGCCGTCCTTAGTACACATGTCAAATACCACCCAAGAAATTAGAAAATACTAGTCATTTTCCCATGTTCCAAAAAGAATTAAGTCCCGGCCGCTGGATGCAATTTTTTATATAGGTTTCGCATAACCTATATATATAACTATATATATATTTAAAATTTATGTTTGGATTAATTTATGATATTTTTTGTTACGATACTTCTCAAATTCTATTCAGAGATAAAATAGAAGGATAAGTGTTAACGCTCGAATTTCGTCCGTAAACTACCGGTTCAGATTGGGACCTACACATAAATAATCACCAGAAGTGTTTGACGGCTTAGACCACCGGGAGATTCCTCCGGTGTGAGAGTAAGTACAGATTTTAAGATGTGTCAACAATGGAGGCTTAAGTATTTAGTAAGTAGAATCAGATATGTATACCTCTATTATTCATCATGTATTTATACTACTTATATTGCTCAACAGGTGATGCAGGAGCATCTGAGCTTGATCATGCTCAGATTAATCATGCCAATCTATCAGCTAGCACATTAATGGCTCTACAATACCTGGAGAAAGCGGATCGGGACAAAGTTAAAAGGCACCGATGCCCTCGGGCAAGTAAGATGGGATCGACCTATTAACCTTAATCTCGGCGGGTCAATAATACTCTTCGGGGGGACCTTGAGGTCGGGATCGATAATGCTATTCGGGGACGGCTTCAGTTCAGACTACTTCAGTCCTTTATTTTTGATAGTTTTTCCTTTTATTTTATTTCCTTTATTATTTTTGAGCATATAATCTAGCTATTAATTATTAGGTGTCATATGGTAAGTGCACGTGAGTTGGTTACTAAAGAAAGGTAGTGACAGATATTGGGGACCAGCTACGTGGCAGGAGAGAGAAAGATTTGTCAGAATCTGTTAGCCACCTTTCTAGTTTTTTCCCTTTTTTTTTAAATTTTCCTTTTCTGATATTTTCTTTCTTTGTGCCCAAGTTTTACCTAGCTATATATACCCGGCTTGTGGGTATAGAAGGTGGTTGAATTTTTGATATAAACTTTTATAAGAATTCGAGTTGAGAATTTCTCCTCTTGTTTCTTTTGGTGAATCTCTTGTATCTTTACCTGTAGATTTATATTAACTTAGCCCACAGGATAATCACTATCCCGTCCCGGCGTCAGTTGGTATCAGAGCTCATCGTTCACCTGGAAGTTAATACTCACCGGTTTCAATGGCTGGTAGTCGTGGTCGTGGTAGACGTGGACAGGTTCCGACTGAGGAAGTTCCCCACCGTGATCGCAACGTTCAGGAAGTGATGATTGAGGATTTACAGAGACAAGTTGCAGAGTTAACCCAACGTCTAACGACGCGAGATCAAGGTCGTCGAGAGCGGGTTCTGACTGAGGAGGCTCCGCACCTTAATCGCCACTATCAGGGTCGTCATGGGCAGTTTCCGGATGAGGAAGTCCAACACCCTATGTTTGAGGTAGCTGATACTGATGCTGATTCCAGTTTTGATAATCCTTATCATAACCGGAACCAGTTCTGGGAACGAAGAGGTCAAGACGATTATCGTCGGGATCTGGGTTTCAAGGTAGATCTACCGGAGTTCTCTGGTACGCTTCAAGCGGAAGGGTTCATTGATTGGATGAATGAAGTAGAGAGAATTTTCGAATATAAGGAGGTTCCAGATGCTATGAAGGTGAAACTGATTGCCATCAAGCTAAAGGGCAGAGCATCTGCTTGGTGGGAACAGTTGAAGAAGTCAAGAGCAAGACAGGGAAGATCCAAGATAACTGAGTGGGAAAAAATGAAGAAGAAGATGCAGTCTCACTTTCTCCCCTTCGGCTATACTCAATCCCTGTACAAGCGCTTGCACCTATTAAGGCAAGGAGTCAGGTCAGTAGACGAATACACTGAGGAGTTCTACCAGTTAATCGCTCGTAATGACCTATCTGAAACAGAGGAGCAGTTGGTGGCAAGGTATTTAGGAGGGTTGAAGATATCTCTGCAGGATGTGCTTAGCCTTCATTCAATATGGACTGTGTCTGAAGCCTACCAACGAGCACGTGAGGTCGAGCAACAGCAGAGCAGAAGGCCGATGCCCAGAGGCCTCCCCAGTAGTAGACCGACCCCGCCACCTCAACAAGCACGTCCGGCACCAACCCAACCACAGGGTAATGTCGGATCTACTATTAAGTGCTTCAGATGCGGAGAACCAGGACATCGGGCAACCGAGTGCAGAAAACCTGCTAACCAGAAAGGCAAAAATCTTCTGATCGGGGAAGAGGTAGAGGAAGTCGAGGAGTTCGGCGAGCCTGTATATGATGACTATGAAGAGGATGACGTGTTGTACGGTGATGGTCGAGAGACCTTAGTTATCAGGAAGAGCTTATTGACCCCTAAGGGTGATACCGATGATGATTGGTTGAGAACCAATATCTTCCACACTACTTGCACCGTAGCCGACAAGGTCTGTAAGATGATCATTGACAGTGGAAGCTGTGAAAATGTGGTGTCCGAAGAGGCTGTTCATAAATTAAGCCTGAAGACGGACCAACACCCAAAACCATACAAACTTTCATGGCTTAACAAAGGGAATGAGGTAACTGTAGATAAGAAGTGCCTGGTTTCATTTTCAATTGGCAAAAAGTACTTCGACAATGCTTGGTGTGATGTGGTTTCCATGGATGCATGTCATATACTGTTAGGACGACCTTGGCAATACGACCGAAGTGTCACTCATGATGGTCGGAAGAACACTTATTCCCTTAGCATCAAAGGAAAGAAGATTGTGTTAGCCCCGCGTCGGGAAGTAGGGAGTTCGGGTTGGTCAAGTAATCATCCCAATTTGTTATCCATGAAAAGGTTCTTACATGAGGTCGGACAAGGAGTAGTGTACGCCTTGATTCCTTGTGAAAACAGTTCATCAGATAGCCACACCGAAGTGCCAACCGACGTTCAGGAGTTGTTAACCGACTTTGCTGACCTTATGCCCGAAGAGCTTCCATCGGGACTACCACCGATGAGAGACATTCAGCATCAGATCGATCTTATCCCAGGATCAAGTCTGCCGAACAGACCAGCTTACAGACTCAGCCCTAAGGAGTCCGAAGAACTACAAAGGCAGGTGGTCGAGTTACTGGAAAGAGGATACATTCGTGAAAGTATGAGCCCGTGTGCAGTGCCAGCTTTGTTAGTACCGAAGAAGGATGGTTCGTGGAGAATGTGTATAGACAGCCGAGCCATCAACAAGATTACTGTGAAGTATCGATTTCCAATCCCACGTTTAGATGACATGTTGGATCAGCTGTCAGGAGCCAAGGTCTTCTCCAAGATCGACCTCAAGAGTGGTTACCATCAGATTAGGATCAGACCAGGAGATGAGTGGAAGACAGCGTTTAAAACTCAACACGGGTTATATGAATGGATGGTTACCCCCTTTGGGTTATCCAATGCTCCGAGTACATTTATGAGGTTCATGCATCAAGTATTACGACCATTCATGGGTAAATTTGTGGTTGTATACTTTGATGATATTCTAATTTATAGTCCGAACCGAGAAGCCCACCATGAGCACCTCCGATCTGTCTTTGAAGTTTTGAGAAAGGAGTGTCTGTTCATCAACCAGAAGAAGAGTTCATACTTCACGACTTCTGTAATTTTTCTCGATTTTGTTGTATCAACTAAGGGTGTGCATGCGGATCAATCGAAGGTCGATGTCATTCGGGAATGGCCAACTCCAAAGAATATACATGATGTCAGGAGCTTCCATGGTCTGGCTTCTTTTTACCGACGGTTCATCAGGGACTTCAGCACTTTAATTGCACCTATCACAGAGTGCCTTAAGGGTAGGGAATTTCAATGGTCGGAAGAAGCCGAAACCAGTTTTCAGCTAGTGAAGCAGAAGATGACCGAAGCACCGGTGTTAGCACTCCCTGATTTTGATAAAGTATTCGAAGTGAACTGTGATGCATCAGGGATCGGCATCGGTGGAGTATTGAGTCAGGCGGGTCGGCCAGTGGCATTCTTCAGTGAGAAGTTGTCAGGATCGAAGAAGAATTACTCTACATATGATCTGGAGTTCTACGCCTTAGTTCAGTCTTTGAAACATTGGCGTCATTACCTGATACAGCGGGAGTTTATTCTCTTTACCGACCATGAAGCTTTGAAGTATATTAATGGTCAGCATAAGCTGAGCCGAAGGCATGCCAAGTGGGTGGCATACTTGCAGGAATTCACCTTTACACTTCGGCATCAAGCAGGAAGTCTAAACCGTGTTGCCGATGCTCTCAGTCGACGCACAGTACTTCTTACTACCATGAGCAATACAATCACTGGGTTTGAAATCTTCCCTGATATGTATACAGAAGATCCTTCCTTCGGGAAGATAGTTCGGGAAGTGACGGAAGGTCAACGATGTGACTTCGTCCTGCACAATGGTTATCTGTTTAAGGGGCTTCAACTTTGTATACCAGATTGCTCGCTCAGACAGCAGATAATTGGTGAGCTTCACAATGAGGGTCACTTCGGGAGAGATAAGACACTAGCCCTAGTCTCGACTAACTACTATTGGCCGAAGCTGTCAGGGGATGTGGCTCGACATGTTGAAAGATGTTATGTCTGTCAGCGGTCAAAGGGGGCGCTCACTAACGCAGGTCTATATATTCCCTTACCCGTACCAGAAGCTCCATGGATAGATGTGAGTATGGATTTTGTGTTAGGATTACCTCGAACTCAGCGTTCCGTTGATTCTATCTTCGTGATAGTAGATCGATTCTCGAAGATGGCGCACTTTATTGCGTGTCGAAAGACCATGGATGCTGACCGAATTGCCAATCTTTACTTTCGGGAAATCGTCCGACTGCATGGAATTCCAAAGTCAATCACCTCTGATCGGGACACCAAATTTGTCAGTAACTTCTGGAGGAGTTTATGGGGAAAGTTCGGAACCAAGTTGAACTTCAGCAGTGCTTATCATCCTCAGACTGATGGTCAGACCGAGGTGGTGAATCGAAGTCTAGGCAATATGTTGCGATGTCTGGTTGGAACAAAGCCGAAGCAATGGGATCTTGCTTTAGCTCAAGCCGAGTTTGCTTACAATAGGTCTAAGAACAGAACTACAGGGATGAGTCCGTTTGAGATTGTCTATGGTCAAAATCCATCAGGAGTTCTGGATTTGTTCCCTATTCCCAGGATCGGACGAGTGCATCCGAAGGCAGATGAGATGGCCGAACACCTTCAGACTATTCATAATCAAGTTCGTCTATCTATCATCGAACATAATGCCACCTACAAGGATCAAATCGACCAACGCCGACGTCAAGTACTTTTCGAAGTTGGTGATTTTGTTTGGGCTGTTTTGACCCGAGAACGGTTTCCTGTTGGAGAGTACAATAAGCTTAGAGATCGAAAGATCGGCCCGTGTGAGATCCTACAGAAGATCAATGATAATGCCTACCGTCTGCGCATACCGAGCCATTTACGGACCTCGGATGTCTTCAATGTCAAACATTTAAGCCCCTGCTTTGACGAAGCCGAAGACACTAATGACAACTCGAGGACGAGTTCTTTTCAACCCGAGGTGACTGATGCAGGAGCATCTGAGCTTGATCATGCTCAGATTAATCATGCCAATCTATCAGCTAGCACATTAATGGCTCTACAATACCTGGAGAAAGCGGATCGGGACAAAGTTAAAAGGCACTGATGCCCTCGGGCAAGTAAGATGGGATCGACCTATTAACCTTAATCTCGGCGGGTCAATAATACTCTTCGGGGGGACCTTGAGGTCGGGATCGATAATGCTATTCGGGGACGGCTTCAGTTCAGACTACTTCAGTCCTTTATTTTTGATAGTTTTTCCTTTTATTTTATTTCCTTTATTATTTTTGAGCATATAATCTAGCTATTAATTATTAGGTGTCATATGGTAAGTGCACGTGAGTTGGTTACTAAAGAAAGGTAGTGACAGATATTGGGGACCAGCTACGTGGCAGGAGAGAGAAAGATTTGTCAGAATCTGTTAGCCACCTTTCTAGTTTTTTCCCTTTTTTTTTAAATTTTCCTTTTCTGATATTTTCTTTCTTTGTGCCCAAGTTTTACCTAGCTATATATACCCGGCTTGTGGGTATAGAAGGTGGTTGAATTTTTGATATAAACTTTTATAAGAATTCGAGTTGAGAATTTCTCCTCTTGTTTCTTTTGGTGAATCTCTTGTATCTTTACCTGTAGATTTATATTAACTTAGCCCACAGGATAATCACTATCCCGTCCCGGCGTCAACAGGACTCCAATTACTAATAAGAATTGTGTAGTAGAATCCTTATTAGAGAAGGTAATTGTCATGCTAATCAATGCTAGATAGGTAACTCTCATACCAATTAATATTAGATATAGTAACTAGTTCGTATCTGAATCGATAAGGAAAGCGATCCCAAGCCTATCGGACTTAGGACTAGATGTAATGGTCTGCAGGGTCAAGCCCATCATTGATATCCTATTTATGCTAGTAAAATACGTAGCCCAACAAAAAGTATTTTAGAATTCGAGTCAAGTGAAGAATTGTTGGGATTCTTGAATCCTATTTAAAAAAGGATTGTTATTATGGAAACGGAGAAATCTTATTTTTAATAGGTGTATTTTTTAATTTTTTTTGAAAAGTAATCTATTTGTAGTAGAAGTTTTATTTTTGAAAATCTCATATTTTGAATAATAAGAGGAAAGTTGTGACTACTCCATAAATAGAATATTATGTTTAATTGTTAAAGTGTAGCACAATCAAAAATAATATAGCATCCTAAGAGTTGAGAGAGTGTGTAAGTTGATTTTGGGTTTGTGTGAGGAAGAAAAATTTTGTAACTTTTATATTCCGTGCAAAAAAGTTGTATTGTCAGAAATTAAAAGACGATTTTGTAACTTTTATTTCGTACAAAAAGTTGTACTATGAAGATTATACTATTGTGTAACTTCGAGTTTTAGAATGTAAAACTTGAGAGGATTATGGTAAGTCCATTATTATTGATATAGTGAAGATTTAGAGTTTGACCCACGATTTTTTCTATTAAGGGTTTTTTCACATTAAATATTGTGTTGTTCTTCTCTCTCTATTTATTTGTTTGGTTTGTGATGATTTAATTCTCAACAGGTGGTATCACGAGTTAGGTTGAATGGATTCAAGGAAGTGGAAATTAATTGTTGCATTAGTGTGAAAAATAAAGATAGTGGAAATTAATTGTTGCATTAGTGTGAAAAATAAAGATAGTGAAAACTGAAAGAGTTGAATTCGAGGCTCATGAACAATAAGAGATTTTGCACTTATAGAAGGTCATTGTTTGAGTCGCCAAATGATAAGGATGATAAAGATGAAAGTGATAACAAAGATCAATACAATAATGTTAATGTTAAGTATGTTGGTAAAGAAGATATAAATGCAGAAGATATAGATGATTCGAAAGATGTAGACAATGCAGATGGTGCGAATGACACGAATGATGCGGATAATGTGGATGTTGCGGAGGATGCGAATGGTACAAATGATACAGATTATACAAATGATGCAGATGATATAAATGATTGTGGCGACTATGATAACGGTGACAGTAAAAATGATGAAGTTAAAGTATTTAGAGATTTGAGTCGAGGGAGAAATTATTGGGATACTAATTGAATCTTATTTAAAGATAAAATAGAAGTATTTGAGAATTCTGCTTGAATCCTATTCAGATATATGAAATAGAAGTATTTGAGGATTCAAATTGATGAAGGAATTATTGAGATATTTCTCGAATCTTATTCTAAAAAGAATTAATTACTACTATGAAAACGAAAAGATCTTAATTTTAATAGAAGTATTATTTTGGAATGAAATCTACTTTAGTAGGAGTTTTATTTTGAAAGTGTCATATTTTAAATAGGAAGATGAACGTTGTGACTACTCTATAAATATAATATTATGTTTAATTATTAAAGTGTAACACAATCAAACATTATGTAGTATCGTAGAAGTTGAGAGAGAAGGTGTGAGTGGTTTTGGATTTATGTAAGTGAGAGGGTTTTTGTAATTTTTATATTCCATACGAAAAAGGTCATATTGTCATAGAGAAAGTTTTGTAACTTTTATTTCATGTAAAAAAAATATACTATGGAGATTATAATGTTGTGTAACCTTAAATTTTAAAATATAAAACTTAAGAAGATTATGATAAGTTCACTGGTATGAATATAATAAAAATTCAGAATTTAACCGATAATATTACTCCTTCAAGATAAATATTCTTTATTAATTTTTATGATCCGGTTGATATATATAGAGAGAGATGCTAAATAATTAATAGCGTAAGCAAATGATAAAAACTGGAAATATAAATGGAACCGTCAAACAGCATCATTATGATTGCTATTATATAAGCATGCAGCATTATAATAGAACTCCTTCCCGGTTGATGTTATCCTCTCATACTTTTGCTGTCACTTTTTACCTGGGATTTTTCCTTTTTATGCCAAGGATAGAACTAGAACTATAACTAGTATTACTAAACTAATGATAAGAGCCATATCTCAAATCAAAATGGATTCTTTATACATGATCAAATGATTTGATTGATATTGCTGGTCTGTCTCTGTATTTACTGGACATCTGTTTCTGCATACAGTAGAAATCTGAGGATAGTACAGCAGGGATTTGGTGATGTGATTGTGATAAATATTCTCTCCATTCTCAATATAATGTTCAGAGTACAAGCTTTACACAATTAAATTATTTAAAAAAAGGATTAAATTATTTTTTCTCTATTGAGTTAAACATTAATTTACATATATATTATTAAATTATTTTTTTTTATAATTAAATCATTGAATTAAATATTTTTTTATAAAATTTAAAATTTTCATCTAAAAATGTTAAAATTTAATAGAGCATCAACTTGACGCCACGTCAATAGTTAGCTGGATATTAAAAAAAATTATAAAACAAACATAACCTAATACCTAAACCAAAAACATAGCAAAAATTCTCACCATCATTTTCAACATAATCGGGGCTTTTATTCCATTCAAATTAATCTTCTGGGTCGATTTCTCTGTTATAGCTCAACGTTTAGCCCCAATCAAAGATGGACTAGGGTCCGATGACGGTGACTACACTAGCTTTTCTTCTTTTGTTAAGGTGATGTTTGGTTCTAAATGAAGATAACCCATGAAAGTCTCAGAGATTTCAAATAATGCGAAAGTCAAAAAGGATTCTTCACCCAAGTGGCTTTTTAGACGGCCATTAACTTGAATTCTTGGTCAGAGTTTTTTGGGGTTAAAATTGAAATCTAATCGATGAAGAGGGTTTCTGATTGTTCCATGAAAAGGGTTTGAAGCTTTTGAAAATTGAACGAGAAGGAAAACTTAGAGGGTCTATATTCGAGAGAGTGAATGTTTCGATAATGATAATAGTAATGATAATAGTTCGATTAGTAAAATCTAATCTTTGTAATATTGATTGAGAGTTTAGAGCAGCACTTTTTAGTGTGGACCATCTATTACGTGAAATGATGCTTCTCACGTGCTTCTTATTTCGTTTAAATTAACAAATTTTGTAATATTTTGTAAAAAAATGTCTAGTTCAGTGAGTTAATTGTAAAAAATATTAATTCAGTAGTGCATATGTAAATTGGTGTCCAATTCAATGAAAAAAAAGAGTAATTTAACCCTTTAAAAAAAATTAAAGAGTATAAAATAATTATTAATTTTATCTATAATAAATTTCATGTAATTATATTAAATTCTTCTTTTATTATTATATGTATAAATTAATAGATTCCAATTAAGTATACCTTTAAAAGGAATCTAATCATTATATTTTTTTAATATTTGATTTGTATACTTTGGATATTTTTTTAATAATAAAATATGTTGTACTTGAAGACTCTTTTTTTCCTTCAAAAAAAATATAAAAAGACTCTTTTTTCACTACGTAAGAAATATACACGTTCGGCAATGATTTACTTTAAAATGACTTAAAGTTAAAATATAAGTTGATTTAAAGTTAAAATATAAATTATACACGTTACGCACCAATTTTACTGATAAACTAGAAATTAAGTTAAAACAAGTTATGAAAGTATTCGACTGATAATGACTTATAAGTTAAAAATGTAAATATTACTAAAAATGACATTAATAAAAAAAAATATATTGATTCAATATCATATTATAATAGTCATCCGCAATTTCATTAAATAAAATACTAAACAAATTCTTTAAACAAATTCTCTAAACATATTAGCTACAATCTTAATCTTATTCAAAGTTAAAGATTCTTAATATAATATTATCTCTCATTGTTTGTATAATTAAACCAAACACGCATACCAGTTTCGTGCACAGGCCATCTAACTAGATAACACATCTAAATCTCTGAAGTCTGAAGTATATGGCCTGAAGTTTGCATTGTAATCAAAAGACCTGGTGTTGTAACACATCCACCAAATTCAGGCCCCAGGTGTAGATATATGCTAGTGTTGTAAATGAAATAATGAAAAACTCAAGCGAAAACAATGATGACCATCACTAAAATTTATATAATTTCAAGCACAAAGATGTCCCAACACATATTTGTAAAAGGAGATTTTTAAAAAGGTAAAATCAGATTACCAATCTTCCTAGATTATATTGAAGTGGTAGCTCGTTTTTGTCAAACCCCTCATTAGAATTCACTACTCAGAGGCCTATACACGTTATAGAAGGCTGGCTCTTTATTGATAGTATTTAGAGCATGTTGGGGAGTGACTTATAAGTTCGTCTCAACTTATAAGTCACTTTCCAATTTAAGTTGTTTGGGAGTGACTTTTGTTATAATTTATAAGTTGAATTATAAGTCAAAAAAATAAGCACCTATGTATAACTTTTTTTAAAATGACTTATAAACTTCAACACTTCATATCATAATGTACATCTTTTCCCGATTAACGTCAATTTTTAATTGGAAATTCTCTATTTTTATCATCATGTCCAAGAACGTCCAAGAATCAAAATTTTGGGGTTTTCTTCTACACATATTACCCATCTCAAGAAATCAAATTAACTAGTAAGAGATAGTTAAATTAACTGAACTTGTGCAGCTAATTTTCGTGACTCATGACCAAACAAGTCTGGAGCCCGAAACGCATAAAACTACTAAATCTTGATCGAGCGCATAAAGGTAAAGCAGAGCAGGAGAGTTTTTTGGAGCCGTTGCATTTACAGAAGAGATTAGGTTTTTTAGATTGAATGATAGAGATGTGTAATTTAGCAAAATAGTTTACAGGCAAAATGGACATTTTATCTGCTTTGACCAACTTATAACAATGACTTATAAGTTCTTCTAAAATAAGTTCCAAATTGTTACTTATTTTTTTTCTAATTTATAAGTCAAAAAATAAGTCATTGCCAATGAGCTTATTGCAAATGACTTATAAGTTGGTTATGGTTAGTAGGGGTGCACACAAAATCGACCAAAACCGAAAAATCGACCGGACCGAACCGAACCGTTACTATTTCAAACCGAAAAATATAAAACCGAAAAAACCGAACATTATAAAACTGAAAAACCGAGACTAGTTCGGCCGGTTTGGTTTAGCTTTTCAAAAAACCGAAACCGACCGAACAATTTAAAATTATAATATAATTTATATACTTTTCTAATAAATATTTATTTTATATAATTATATATATATTTATTATATGTCTTCATTGTAATTGTAAGACCCCGAATTTTATGAAATACAAAATTTAATTTTTCTTCATATATATATTTTTTTTTTGAAACAGTAAGTGGTTAAATTAACAAAATTGAAAGTTAAGGATGTTATGTGCAAATTTTATTTTGTCGAACAATATTCGCTTTGTCGGGGAATATTCGTTTGGTCGGGGAATATTCGTGCCGTACGACGGCGCCGAAATAATAAATTATTGGTGGATCCCACAACGGAATATTTGTCGGATATAGAAAACGACAGAAGTAACCTTTTTAAATAAAAATAGTCAACGGAACTGTTAAAATACCGGTGATAAAAGAATAGTAGCATACGGTAGTTTATGGTATTTTCTGTAGCACACGGTACTCTACAGTAACACACGGTATTGCATAGTGTCTCATATTATTGGTCTGATAATTGACACCGTAACTGTTACGCATCATTTCATCGATAATTGTCACTGCATAATATTTTATATTATCAATTCAATAATTGTTGTTACACAGTATTTTGCATTATTGATTTAATAATTGTCATTACACTGTATTTTATATCATTGAGTCAATAATTGTTGTTGCACTGTTTTTAAAATTATTGAACCTAATAATTGTCACAGTAACATATGCACAGTAATTCACATTATTGAATCAATAATTGTCATTACACAGTAACGTATGCTTTATTTTACATTATTGTTATCTCTATTATGATGTTATTTAAACAGTTGTATTTCATTAATTTATTGACTTGATATCTAAGAGCTAACTATACTGTATTTATAACAATTAGTCATAATAATTGAATTGATAAAGTTATTTGTTTATAATATAAAGTTAGGTGATTATTAGGTGATATGAAATGAATGGTGTAGATTAAAGTGTGAATTATTGTTGAATAATTGAATTGATTTGTTTATAATATAAAGTTAGGTGATTATTAGGTGATATGAAATGAATGGTGTAGATTAAAGTGTGAATTATTGTTGAATAATTAAATTGATTTGTTTATAATATAAAGTTAGGTGATTATTAGGTGATATGAAATGAATGGTGTAGATTAAAGATAATATAATATTTGAAATGGATGGTGTAGATTAAAAGATGATCTTTAAATGAATGGTTTAGATTAAATGAATGATAAGATTTTTGGCTATAAATAGAAGCCTTAACTTAAGGATTTTTCATAAACTTCCTTACTTGTTCTTTCTTTCTCTCTCTAAATACTTCTTGTGAAAGTTCTCTCTAAGTGTGCTTAAGTCATCTTGAGTATTTGTGAAGATCTATAAGTATACGTGTACTGTTCAAGTTAATCAACCTCATTTAAATCAATATCCAGTCACGTGTTGAGGTAAGGGATACCATCTTTTTCATCTTCCATTATTCAAACATACTATGGTAAGGGATTATCACTATTTGATTCTCGATAATAATATTGTTTCTTCCTTACTCATAAGACGTGCCTTTTATTTCCATGTATTAAATTGTGGGAATAACCTTACGGAGCGGATTGCCGCCTGTTGGTGAATAACCTTTCGTATTCATTCATTATTAATCTCTGAGAATAACCTTACAGAGCGGATTGCCGCCTGTTTGGTGAATAACTCTTTGTACTCAAATTCTATTAAATTGTGGGAATAACCTTACGGAGCGGATTGCCGCCTGTTTGGTGAATAACTCTTTGTACTCAAATTCTATTAAATTGTGGGAATAACCTTACGGAGCGGATTGCCGCCTGTTGGTGAATAACCCTTTGTATTAATTTCCTTCACCTTTTGTTAATCAAACCTGCTACGGTAAGGGATATTATTTTCTTTCATACTCCTAAATCGAAATTTATTATGGAACTATTGCTTCTATAATTCCTGAAAATATTATATGTTCCATAATAGTTGAACTTCATTATTTCAACTGAACCTTCCTATTTACGTGAACCCTTCTATTGAATTGTAACCGTTATTCTGAACTGTGGATCTTGAATATCATTTTTAAATTTCACTCCACATCATGTTGACAATTTGGACATTATTTGAATCTGTACAAAGTAAACTTCCGATACTTATTGTTATCCTATTTCTTCTGTTCATCATTTATATCATTCTAATCATCCAAAAATCAAGCTGTTGTGAATATCTGTGGCCGGGGGCACAGATGTGATATATTTGTTGAACAGATGATAGGTTAAAGGCGATATAATAGGTTAAAGGCGATACATCTGTTCGGTGTCTTTTATGGCACGTGGTGAATGTTCTCTTTGGCCCGTAGTGCAAAGATGAACTGTTGTTTGGTATGATTATGACCAAAGGCTGAATCTGGTATAATCATGACCGTTGGTGTTATATTGAATGTCTTTGGCCCATAGTGCAAAGATGAACTGTTGATCTGCATGATTATGATCAGGAACTGTGAATTTGTATTATCTTGACTAATGATATTTCAGATGATAAAAGTTGATGATGTTTTTCCTAAAAAGAGAACCGAGTGGACATTATAGTCTGCATTATTCTTCTAATAGATTACTCATTCCGCTGCTATTATTGATCTGAACGTTGTTTAAGAATTTAACTGCAGTTTTTGATATAAACCTTGTAGTCTATTGTATTCTATCAAGAACTCAACTGTTGAAGACTAATGATAATTTATTCGTCATTATCTTAGTCATGTTATTCTTTACTGGGCTATTTGAGCTCACCCTTTCTTTTGTTCCATTGTTTTTCAACAGGAGATGAAAACATAACAGGGTCTAGCCGGGGAATGGAGTGAGGGTCCGAGGAATAGTTATCATAGTCTTCACGTTTTGTAAAATAGTGTGGCAATAATAGT
Source organism: Hedera helix (assembly GCA_947179155.2). Classification (NCBI taxonomy): domain Eukaryota; kingdom Viridiplantae; phylum Streptophyta; class Magnoliopsida; order Apiales; family Araliaceae; genus Hedera; species Hedera helix. Next base: position 33,375,728 of record OX359276.1, read on the forward strand.
GAAGACTTAGTTGTGTATTATTATACACTGTATTGTAGTACGTTGTGCTTTGTTGTAATAATTTTGTTGTAGTCTTTTGACGACTCAAGTTTGGGCTGTGTGGGCCCAGATTTGGGGGCGTCACAGTTGGCATCAGAGCTTAGGGATATGGTCTTTAATGGAGATCTGAGGTTAGAACTAGGAGGGGAGAGACGAATAGAATCAATCACTAGTGTGTCCTACCTAAATTAGATTTATTTTTTATCTAATGAATCGATTTGAATGTAGGAACATGAAGAGATGAGTCAGTTTATTTGAACTAACATTTATTTTGTGACCACAGTTAATTATGGCATCTGGAAATCAGGAGGTTAACTATGAAATTACCGAAACAAATGTAGCTGCAAAACAAGAGGCGACGAATAATCTTCTTACAAACTCAGAGTTGAATCATTTGCCTAAGGCAAAAATTATGCGTGTTCTATCCAGTAAGGATGAAGGTGAAAGCTCTGCTACAGTCGTTCCAGATCCATTCTTAGAAGCAATTAAAGGAAGTAACGAACTTGCGGAAATTATTGCCTTTAATTTACTCACTAATTGGGAGAGTGATATCACCTGGTTATGCTCTATAACAAAGGATCAGAATATATGGACTTTTCATATTAGTCTTTGGGATTTATGGTGTTCCAGCTATGATTTTCAAGATTATTTAAAAATGATGTTTCTATACTTTTGGGCGTTACAATTTAGAGGAATTCAGGTTAAGTTAGTCACTATCGTGGAAACTGCAGTCTATCGAAAATACTATTTTAATGGAAATCATTGGTACCTTACTACTGATGAAGTTGATGAACCCGAGAAACAGTTTGCTAGAAAATTATTCAGTGGTATTCCCATGGTTGAAATACGTGAAGATCCGAATGAAGTATTCGGGATTCGATTTGACGATAACAGTCAAGAAACCGAATGAGGTGATAACCGGTAAGCTATTCATAAATTCTCGTGAAGTCTATGCCATATTAGATACTGGCTCTATCCACTCCTTTATCTCACCTATATGTACTCAACGTTTAAATTTGACTATTGAAAACTTAAATCTTGTCTTATCAGTTGAAACCTCATTGGGAGAAATACCTATTACATTTACTATCTATAAATCTTGCCTAAGTTCAAATCAACAACCTCACATTACCTGTTGACCTTATTTCTTTAGAGATGCATGAATTTGATGTGATTTTAGGAATTGATTGGTTGACTACCCATCATGCTAAAATTGATTGTTTTCATAAGATTATTAGTTTTCATATTCCTAATCAACCTGTCATGCAAATTCAAGCAACTAAACCATTGAAATCTATAACTGTTATTTCTAGCCATAAAGCCATTCGTTTATTGAAAAACGGATGTCAAGCCTTTTTAGCTCATGTCACTGATTTGAACAAAAACACGTCAAACTTGAATGATATTCCCATTATTAATGAGTTTCCTGACGTTTTTTTTCTGAGGAACTTTCTGGCTTACCCCAAACCGTGAAATTGAATTCTGTATCGATCTTGAACCCGACACTAAGCCCATTTTTAAAGTCCCACACCAAATGGCTCCCATAGAACACCAAGAGTTGAAAGTTTAATTACTAGATATCGGTATCATTCATTCTAGTACAAAACTTATATCGAGCGAGGAATGCGAGAAGAGTTTTCAAGAACTCAAGAAGAGACTGGTTTCAGCTCCTGTTCTGACCATACCATCAGGATCAGGAGAATTTGTTATCTACAGCGATGCTTCTGGCAAAGGTCTAGGCTGTGTCCTTATGCAACATGGAAAGGTTATAGCCTACGCCTCTCGACAACTCAAAGATTATGAGAAAAATTATCCTACTCATGATCTAGAGTTGGCAGCAGTCGTTTTCGCGTTGAAGATCTGGAGACACTACTTGTACGGAGAAAAAGTGGATATCTATACGGATCATAAAAGTCTCAAGTATTTCTTCACCCAGAAGGAACTCAACATGCGACAACGACGTTGGCTTGAGCTGTTAAAGGATTATGACCACACAATCCAGTATCACCCGGGAAAGGCGAACGTTGTAGCTGACGCTTTGAGCAGAAAATCTTATGCAAGTACAAGTGCACTGCTGACAACACAAAAGTGTATTTTGTACGACTTGCAAAAGATGGAGATAGAGCTAAAGACACCAGGGACCCGCTCGAAGATTGCTCACGTGCGAGTAGAACCAACTTTAATCGATAAAATTAAAGCTGCTCAAGCTACCGATCCGGAACTGATAAACATGATAAAGAAAGTACAAGAAGGTGCCATTCCCGAAGCAAGAATCGACGAGAAAGGAATACTTCGAGTCAACTCTCGACTCTGTGTTCCTAACGATCCTGAATTAAAGCATAAAATCATGATGGAGGCACACAACACGCCGTTTGCAATCCACCCAGGAGGTACCAAGATGTATCGAGATCTTCGACATACATTTTGGTGGAACAATATGAAAAGAGAGATTGCGGAGTTTATCTCAAGGTGCCTAACTTGTCAACGTGTCAAGGCAGAGCATCAAGTTCCTAAAGGTCCATTACAATCACTTGAAGTTCCCGAATGGAAGTGGGAACACATCAATATGGACTTCGTGACGGGTCTTCCAAAAGTTTCTCAAGGCTTATATGCAATTTGGGTGATCGTAGATAGATTGACCAAATCTGCTCATTTCTTGCCTATACGAGAAAACTTTTCCCTTGAACGTCTTGCCGGTATGTACATAAATGAGATCGTGAGATTGCATGGCATGCCAGTTTCCATAGTTTCTGATCGAGATCCTAGATTCACTTCACGCTTTTGGACCAGTCTACAAAAAGCTATGGGCACTGAACTACGTTTTAGTTCTGCATATCATCCTCAAACGGACGGACAATCGGAAAGGACGATCCAGACCCTCGAAGATCTTTTGAGACTTTGTGTATTAGACTTCAAAGGAAGATGGGATAAGTACTTGCCGTTGGTGGAATTTTCTTACAACAACAGTTACCAAGCAAGCATAGGCATGGCTCCATTCGAGGCATTGTATGGAAGGAAGTGTCGCTCTCCAATATGTTGGAATGAGGTAGGAGAAGCAAAATTGTTGGGACCCGAGTTGGTACGCTTGACGACCGAAAAGATCCAAATGATCCGACAACGAATACAGACCGCACAAGAACGACAAAAGAGTTATGCTGATCTTCATCGGAGAGACGAAAGTTTCAACGTCGGAGATCATGTATTCTTACGTGTTTCTCCATGGAAAGGGGTTACGAGATTCGGAAAGAGAGGAAAGCTCAACCCTCGATTTATTGGCCCATTTGAAATCCTCGATCGAATAGGAACCGTAGCCTACAGACTAGCCCTACCACCAAGTATGTCTCGCATCCATAACGTTTTTCACATATCTATGTTACGTAAATATGTGAAGGACCCAAACCACGTCATTGAGTTAGAACCAGACGTTATAGCAGATGATTTAACATACGAGGAGGTACCTGTTAAGATCCTGGATAAGAAGGAGCAGATCCTACGCTCAAAGGTTATACCTCAAGTTAAGGTTTTATGGAGGAACCAAGATACTGAGGAAATGACCTGGGAGCTAGAATCTGAGATGAAATCTAAGTATCCTTACCTCTTCGATATGTCAGGTACGTCAATTTCGGGGACGAAATTTCATAAGGAGGGGAGGTTGTAAGACCCCGAATTTTATGAAATACAAAATTTAATTTTTCTTCATATATATATTTTTTTTTTGAAACAGTAAGTGGTTAAATTAACAAAATTGAAAGTTAAGGATGTTATGTGCAAATTTTATTTTGTCGAACAATATTCGCTTTGTCGGGGAATATTCGTTTGGTCGGGGAATATTCGTGCCGTACGACGGCGCCGAAATAATAAATTATTGGTGGACCCCACAACGGAATATTTGTCGGATATAGAAAACGACAGAAGTAACCTTTTTAAATAAAAATAGTCAACGGAACTGTTAAAATACCGGTGATAAAAGAATAGTAGCATACGGTAGTTTATGGTATTTTCTGTAGCACACGGTACTCTACAGTAACACACGGTATTGCATAGTGTCTCATATTATTGGTCTGATAATTGACACCGTAACTGTTACGCATCATTTCATCGATAATTGTCACTGCATAATATTTTATATTATCAATTCAATAATTGTTGTTACACAGTATTTTGCATTATTGATTTAATAATTGTCATTACACTGTATTTTATATCATTGAGTCAATAATTGTTGTTGCACTGTTTTTAAAATTATTGAACCTAATAATTGTCACAGTAACATATGCACAGTAATTCACATTATTGAATCAATAATTGTCATTACACAGTAACGTATGCTTTATTTTACATTATTGTTATCTCTATTATGATGTTATTTAAACAGTTGTATTTCATTAATTTATTGACTTGATATCTAAGAGCTAACTATACTGTATTTATAACAATTAGTCATAATAATTGAATTGATAAAGTTATTTGTTTATAATATAAAGTTAGGTGATTATTAGGTGATATGAAATGAATGGTGTAGATTAAAGTGTGAATTATTGTTGAATAATTGAATTGATTTGTTTATAATATAAAGTTAGGTGATTATTAGGTGATATGAAATGAATGGTGTAGATTAAAGTGTGAATTATTGTTGAATAATTACATTGATTTGTTTATAATATAAAGTTAGGTGATTATTAGGTGATATGAAATGAATGGTGTAGATTAAAGATAATATAATATTTGAAATGGATGGTGTAGATTAAAAGATGATCTTTAAATGAATGGTTTAGATTAAATGAATGATAAGATTTTTGGCTATAAATAGAAGCCTTAACTTAAGGATTTTTCATAAACTTCCTTACTTGTTCTTTCTTTCTCTCTCTAAATACTTCTTGTGAAAGTTCTCTCTAAGTGTGCTTAAGTCATCTTGAGTATTTGTGAAGATCTATAAGTATACGTGTACTGTTCAAGTTAATCAACCTCATTTAAATCAATATCCAGTCACGTGTTGAGGTAAGGGATACCATCTTTTTCATCTTCCATTATTCAAACATACTATGGTAAGGGATTATCACTATTTGATTCTCGATAATAATATTGTTTCTTCCTTACTCATAAGACGTGCCTTTTATTTCCATGTATTAAATTGTGGGAATAACCTTACGGAGCGGATTGCCGCCTGTTGGTGAATAACCTTTCGTATTCATTCATTATTAATCTCTGAGAATAACCTTACAGAGCGGATTGCCGCCTGTTTGGTGAATAACTCTTTGTACTCAAATTCTATTAAATTGTGGGAATAACCTTACGGAGCGGATTGCCGCCTGTTTGGTGAATAACTCTTTGTACTCAAATTCTATTAAATTGTGGGAATAACCTTACGGAGCGGATTGCCGCCTGTTGGTGAATAACCCTTTGTATTAATTTCCTTCACCTTTTGTTAATCAAACCTGCTACGGTAAGGGATATTATTTTCTTTCATACTCCTAAATCGAAATTTATTATGGAACTATTGCTTCTATAATTCCTGAAAATATTATATGTTCCATAATAGTTGAACTTCATTATTTCAACTGAACCTTCCTATTTACGTGAACCCTTCTATTGAATTGTAACCGTTATTCTGAACTGTGGATCTTGAATATCATTTTTAAATTTCACTCCACATCATGTTGACAATTTGGACATTATTTGAATCTGTACAAAGTAAACTTCCGATACTTATTGTTATCCTATTTCTTCTGTTCATCATTTATATCATTCTAATCATCCAAAAATCAAGCTGTTGTGAATATCTGTGGCCGGGGGCACAGATGTGATATATTTGTTGAACAGATGATAGGTTAAAGGCGATATAATAGGTTAAAGGCGATACATCTGTTCGGTGTCTTTTATGGCACGTGGTGAATGTTCTCTTTGGCCCGTAGTGCAAAGATGAACTGTTGTTTGGTATGATTATGACCAAAGGCTGAATCTGGTATAATCATGACCGTTGGTGTTATATTGAATGTCTTTGGCCCATAGTGCAAAGATGAACTGTTGATCTGCATGATTATGATCAGGAACTGTGAATTTGTATTATCTTGACTAATGATATTTCAGATGATAAAAGTTGATGATGTTTTTCCTAAAAAGAGAACCGAGTGGACATTATAGTCTGCATTATTCTTCTAATAGATTACTCATTCCGCTGCTATTATTGATCTGAACGTTGTTTAAGAATTTAACTGCAGTTTTTGATATAAACCTTGTAGTCTATTGTATTCTATCAAGAACTCAACTGTTGAAGACTAATGATAATTTATTCGTCATTATCTTAGTCATGTTATTCTTTACTGGGCTATTTGAGCTCACCCTTTCTTTTGTTCCATTGTTTTTCAACAGGAGATGAAAACATAACAGGGTCTAGCCGGGGAATGGAGTGAGGGTCCGAGGAATAGTTATCATAGTCTTCACGTTTTGTAAAATAGTGTGGCAATAATAGTGAAGACTTAGTTGTGTATTATTATACACTGTATTGTAGTACGTTGTGCTTTGTTGTAATAATTTTGTTGTAGTCTTTTGACGACTCAAGTTTGGGCTGTGTGAGCCCAGATTTGGGGGCGTCACAGTAATGAATTTACAAAATTTATATAATTATGGATTATAATGTTGGAATGGATAAGAGTCACAGCACAACTCCTAATTCTCCCAAGTATTATTGGACTAAACATTTTTGTGTCATGCTGAAAGCTATATTTGTTACTTGATAATATATGCATGGGTATACAAACTTTCATTATGATGCTACATGCATGTAAGAATCAGTGATTCAGTGGTACCATTGTAATAATTCTTATGTTCTTGCATGCTCATACTAGTTTAGCTTAAACTGAACATTGGCCATGAAAACAAACCAACAGTGTGTTTGCTGTAGTTTAATGCGCCTGGTAGATGCATGCAGTTTGTGGTATAACATTGGATGTTATTTTAGCTGGCATTTTAGGTTTGTTTTTAACTTTTTTGGGTGAGGAAGTCCCAATGAAATTATAAGGCATTTATGTATAGTTTGTAATTAGTAGTTATTGAATTAGTGATTTATTAATTATTATGAAAAATTGACAATATAATGAATATTAAATTATCAATTACGGAACCGAATAACCGAATAAACCGACCGATTTAACCGAAACCGAATAAACCGAAAACCGATTACGATGTAAAAATTTGGGCGATTTTGGTTTTTAATTTTTTATAACCGACTTAAATGGTTTGGTTATTTTTTTTCCCAAAAAACCGACCAAACCGACCGTGTGCACCCCTAATGGTTAAATTTGATAAGTTTACTTTTGTCCTAAATATGACAGTCAGTTCTCTTTTATACTTAATTTGTCCATAAAAAATGTTTTCAAAACTCACATATTTTTTTAAAAAATAAAATAAAGGTAGAGGTAAAAGGATAAATAAAATTTTATTTTATCACAATGGATCCGCATAAGTACATTAAACATTTTCACGTTTTTCTTGAAGTGTTCCCTATTTACATGCATTTTAGAATAAAATAAATTTTATATATTTAATATTTAAATTGTAAATTTTAGATATTTTTTTATAAAATAAACTTTTATTGAGTTTTAGTAATCGTTCATGAGATGGAGGGGAATGTGTCAAAGTAAGCGTTAGTGTAAAGTAATTATACACTAATTTTTACATTATAGTAGTAACTTAAGTAATTAGAAAGGAAATGATATTTTCAGTACAACAAGTATAAGTTTCAATGATACTAATGTACAACATTTATAGACATAATGGGTTAAAAAATGATATATTTTATAGTTTTATATGTATATTTTTTTATTACGAATTATATGAATAATTATAATTGTTAATATTTTAGAAATATATTTAGTATAGTAATTTAATTCTATAATTTTAACTAATCTCATAATTAACAATACATAGTGGGACTCTTTGGCAATGTATCTCCGGTATTTGAAGTCATGAGCTCATTCTCAGGGAACCTAGCCATTTTTTAGCGTGATACTGACAAAAAAACAAAAAATTATATTTTCCCCAGAAATACTACTGCTCAATTTTCTCATTTTTTTTTTTAATTTTGTTATTCTACTAAAGTCATTTTTTTTAATTAATATCAATAGAAAATGACACATGTCCTTAATTTTTTCATCATAATTTTATTATAATTTAATTTATTATTTTTAGGGGAAAAATGATCTTTTTTTTTATATAATATTCACAAATTTTGTAAATGGAACCCTATTGGTGAAGCTAACAGAGTACTTGTTCAGTAGGTCTTGATAAAAAAAATTGTTCAGTAAATTAACGAAATTGTGCATTATATAGGACTGATTCACCTTGTAAAATGGTCATCTTGTAGCAGTGCAATGGGGACTACTTCTAATTAGATCATGAATTTACATCTACCCTAGATAACTGGCAAATTAGACAAGATTAAATGAATCAAATAAACCATTTGTATGTAGAATTAGAAGATGATAATCAAAATAAAACCAACTAATTAGTGACCTAATCCATTACAAAAAGTGCATGCATTTTAACGTGATAATTTCACGCATACAGATATAGCATACTCGTTTGGGTAGACAAACACAAGCTCCTTTGGCTAAGAGCTTGCTAGCTACTAGTTGTATATTCCATTTTTACACGAAAACAAAAGTACTTGTAGCTAGGTAGGCAAGTGATTAATGTGTGAATTTTATGGAGTTGTCCTAGGCTTTTTGGGGGGAGCCCCAGTATGGTGCATTGGGTCAGGACCCATTGGTGCCTCCCTTAGTTCCCAACCCAAGCCCAAGCCCAAGCCCCAGCCCACCACTGTCTCATTCTTCTTCTGGTCTCCATTCTCCACATTTCTTGTCTTTGGTCCATCTTTTTCTACTACTCCACTCGTTAAAACCACCTTCTTCTTCATCTCAATACCATAAAGCAACTGCATTAAAAAAAAAATTAAATTAAAACACCATATCATTCATATATATATATATATATATATATATATATATACACAAGTAATACTATAATATAGTACCAGTTGATAAAAAAAAATAATAATAATAATTAAAAAAATTACCCTTCTGTTTTGAATTTTTTGCACATCTACCTTAGAATCTAAGCAGCAACCTTGCTGTCCTGCGTCCAAAAACACAAAACAAACTTAACTAAAATCCAGATTTATTGAAAGTAGTAGTATCATACCATCATGTACGTAATAAAAGACTAGAGAGAGAGAGAGAGAGAGCGACCACAAGAAGAAGAGTGTTGTGGCAACAAAACCATGCAAAGCATCACCATGAAAACCTGAAAGACAACTTTTGCCATATTTTTAAGTATTTATGCAATAGCAGTTACTTAAGTTGAAAATTAAGTACTTGCAGGAATGAAGAAGTTGAATGAGGGATTAGATTATATAGGGAAAAATACTGAGGTCGATCAAGTTTATAATGTATGTTTGTTTAATGTGTTTGATTATAAACGTATTTAAAAATTTGTTAGTCGGTATAAAAATAATTAATTTTAAATATATTTTATTTAACTTAATATAACATTAGAATTTAAACTCAAATTACAAAAATGACGCAATAATTTAAACCTCTAAATATATCAAACACACTAAATAATACCGCTACAAACAGTAGCAAACAAACAAACACACAGTAGAAGCAAGCCCGGTTTAAATGCCAAAAGGCAGAGAATATGATTACTTACGCAGTCGGCAGACATATGTCAGGGGATTATAACCCTGTGATATTACTTAAACCTACTTGTGACTAAGATAAGTATAAACTTTTTATATACACACATATCAAGAATGATTTATAGTTAAATCAATTATAGAGTATTTAATTATCAACACATATTCTAACGTCCATTTTTCATATTTAATTAACGGACGTAATTTAGAAAAGTTTCTTACCATACGCACCACACTATAGCGTGGGAAGAATTTTCAAATCTTCTCAAACGCACTATTATAAAGTGTATTATGAGAATTAAGTTCACTATACACTATATATTATGTATCAGAACTTTAATAAGCATCATAATAATTAAGCGTATATGAAAATTTTGTCTTTTTTAATTTGCGTTCATTAAATTTGAGAATGGTTAGTATAAAATGTTTTGCCTATATATTTAACACTTGATAATTAACTCTATTATGAAACTGCCTATAATTAAAAGTGAATATATATGAACTATGTGTAGTTAACTTATCTTGCATGATTCACTATAAAATTCTGCATAGGCGATTTTAAAAAATCCCTTGGTGTGTTTGGGAGAATTTAAAAAATTGGTTTATATATATATATTAGAATTCAAGATCAATCACACAGTAATTTTATATAAAAATAAAAATAAAAAAACAGAAGTTTATTAATTTAATTAATCATGTTTATCATGTTTGTCTAATATATTCATTAGATACTTAACACTCAACAATAATTCACATATTAAATAATATTTTATAGTAATTAAAAAATATTATATAATATAGCATTGGTTCAAGCTCAATACGTTAATAAAACTTAAAATCATATTCTTAATAAATAATCAAACCTAATTATATTTTACACTTAACTTTTAAGAGAATGAGACTCCTAATTATTTTATCATAAAAGTCATTAATTGAATTCTTAAAAATATTAATCAATTTTCACAATATATATTAATGCATGTATGTATTAATATAGGGTTCGCTTAATGTGTACCCTAAGGATATATACTAAGCGCGAAAAATAAGAGATGAGACCCGTTAAAAATTATTTCTTTATATAGTTGTACTGAATTCAATATATGAGATCTATTAATATATTATTTTTTTATATATTAAATTCAATGCGTCTACATAAATAAATAATATTATATATTATTTTTTGCGCTTAATAACACACGTTAAGAAAATCCATTAATATATTGTACATAGGCAGCCGACGCAGCCATCAGTTACTCTAAATATAATCTCAACATCATTAACAATACCTGACGGCGCCCTTTCCAGTTTACTGTTACTCACTACTAGCTAGGTACCTACACCTGCCGACGTAGCTAGCCAAACCTCTAATCTTGAGAAAGATATCCTCTCTCACACACTAAACATATACAGATACAGAGAAGCTAGAAATGGCGTCATGAAATGATGATAAAAATGGAAAGTAAGTAACTAGTCATTAAACATGGAGTTTTCCGTTGACATTTATTTAAAACGCAAGTGTTTGCCTTTATGGACGATGACAAGAAAATATATATTCGTTTTAAATCAATGCACGTGCCTACCTAAAGGGCTCGGTTGAAAATAGAAAAATATAAATATATAATATTTGATAATAAAATTAATGACAAAATATATCTTAATTATTAAAAAATAAAATTTAATATAAAAATTTATATCAAGTTTTATTTTTTAATAATTAAAATAAATATAATATTTAATATTATAATTAAATAGTGTATACGTAGTATCATCAGTTGGAAATTTTGCACCAAGTAATTGCTGCTGACAGAGATACATGTACTGATCGATGATCAGTATAGAAATCTCTGATGAGTAAATTTGCAGTAATTATTGCTGACAGAAATACATGTACTGAGGCACAACCCGGATGATATGACTACCTTTCTGCATAGCAGTAAATGACGTAGCTTTAAATTAAAAAATGTAATCTCAAAAGAAAATTAAAAAAAAAATAATATAGCTGTTGATATGAAAGTGTTCATACCAAGCTAGCCGCTGCAATAAGATGACAGCCATAAAATGGAAGAGTGGCCATCCTAACCTCGGAGATAAGAGATCTTTCTTTTTGGAAGAATAAGTAAAAAGCTCAAGATCTCATTTGTGATCTTCTTCTTTGCGAACTTAATCTCAAGCTAAATTATTTTATTGAGTTAACCTTTTTTAAAAAAAATATCCAAAAAACAGTCTTTCATTTTATTGAAGAGAAAACAGTCTCTCATTTGAGCGAAGTCTCCAACCTTCCCCGTCCGTTATGACTTAGAAACAAACAAACGAATTATCCATTAATGTTATTTAAAAGTTAATATGTTTAATTAAACAATTTTATATCATTAGAAATAATAATTACTACAAATAATAATTACGTACACAATTTGTCAATTCATTACAAGTCCCTTAATTTTCTTTTAAATTTTGTACTAACCTGTTGTTATTAGTAGTTTTCTTTTAAATTCTCTACATGACATGTTATTAGATAATATAAAATTTATGTTATTTTTATATAATTTATTCTTATTTAATATATACTGGGCAGTATTTAACGCATGTAAAGATAAAAATTAAGAGTGTAATGTTAATAAATTTGCAGGTTCCACATCGGTTAACGAGTACAAAGAGTTAATATAAAATGATGAGCAGTACATTGGGCCATCTTCCAGGAAATCTTTTTTCGCGGAATCATAAGTAAGGCACATAATGAAAATTTTCGGCTAGATTTTGAAAGGCTATTGATTAGTTTCTCTGTTGTTATCACTTTTTATCTCTCTTTTTTCGCTATATTCCTTGGCTTGGACAGGAGTGGCTCGAGATAATTTAGGATTTAAAATAATATTTTTAAATTAGATTTTTTATGTTTAATATGTTTTTTATTAATTTTTATGATCAAATTAATTATTTTTTAAATTAATATATCTTATTATTATTTAATATATATGTAAAAAAATCTATAAATTATATAAAATTTAGTACTAATCTCAATATTTATTTTTTTTTAAATCGAAATATATATGCTTAATTGTAATTTTAAAAATGGTCAATTTGACTATAAAAATCAATGAAAAACTTTTATTTTAGGACGGATGGAGTATTAATATTTTATATTTAAATGAAGCTTTGTTTTTATATTGTTAACTTTTTTTAGGTATTTAATATTTAAATTGAATTATAAATCCTAAAGGATTGATTGGACTTATATTTTTATAAGAATATTTTTACATGAATTATTTATGGTGTTTAAAAATTTAGGGCCTTATTTTAAAATGAGGCATAAAGTCCAAGTTTTTTTGTTTAAACTATAGGGTCGGCCTTGGGCTCAGAGGGGATGGTCTTGTATATAGGAGTTTTTCACCGAACTTTATTATATATAATGACCCATGCAATGATGAGTATAATGATTCAATGTAAAAATAATGATACCCACTATTTTTATATTACGAGTCTCAGTATTTTTATATTTAGTCATTGTATTTATCATTACATAGGTCATTATTCATAGCAAAATTATTTTTCACCCCCTTTTATCCTTGTGTGGAGACTGGCATGGTATAATACTAAAGGCCTCATTATTTAACATTACAAATGAAAGTAATCAAATGCACATTTAATTTGTCAGCCTCCACCATTTTAATTTTCTCTCCCTCACCACCCTCTCATCACTAATTTCATAAATCTTCACAAAACTTACATTTTATCTTTTTAGTTTAATTAGAATTTAACAGTTCGATTTTTTTTATTATTGTATTGTGTTTTAGCTTCATATTATTGTAAACTGTTGGGTCGTATATTTATCAAGATCAATGAACTGATTTAACTGGGTCTCGTACCAAATTAGCCCATTGTATAACAGGCGTATATAATACATTCCTAAGTCTAATTAGCTTGGCCCCCTTGGGCCATTATTTTGTCAACTAAGATACCATTCAATTATCATATCCAATACTTACTTTTGTATAGTAATTATCATTTCTAATATGATACAATTTTAATTAAATATTGTAATCCTATTGATCCAGCCCAACTAAGATAAATACAATATAAATAATAGAGGTACACACAATATTCTAACATATTAAATATTTGTTAGCTCCATTGTTAACTTATTCTTATTCTTATTCTCACACTAGAGGTATCATCTAGCAATCCAAACCGTCAAGTACTTTTTACCGTCAATTAAGTATTTTTTGTTAATTCTTTTTGTACAAATTCACGTTTAAATCAGTACTTAAATGTACAAACAAATTTGAGTGTTAATTATCACAAACAATTCAGTGAAGCGACACCTTCACTTCCAATCGAAGAAAAAGAAAATCATTCCTATCGTCTTTCTATCCATCCCCATATTATTGTTAGAGTGTTATCATGTTGAGATGCATGTTTAATATACATTTTATAAAGGATGTATATTTAAAAAACTAGAATCAGAGATCCGCTTTACAAAGTCGTCCATTTGTAATACTTTGTTTTCCCCCACTTTTTGGGAGGATAAAAAAGGGAAGACCGACAAAAAATTATATCTTGCATTTTTCTCTCCCAGTAAAATTCATGCAAGTTAGGGTTCTTAACACAACCAATTTTCCTTAACAATTGAAAATTTCACAACTCAAATTATAAAGTACTACACATGTAACATTCATATTAAAAGTCAACGATTATGCTCTAGAAAACGAAAGGTAAAAAAACTAATAATTACGTGGTATACAAATATAGAGCACGACAATAAATTAGGAATCAACAAAATTCTCTATAAAGGGAAATTTGCTAGACAAATCAAATTTGAAGTTAAAAATGAATACCCATCTGCTTCCTTGTTTTCCCCACAAATAAATCTTTAGACTTCAGAAAACCAGGGACAAGTCCAATAACTGTTGTAAATGGAAATTGAGCCACTGCATCTTGCCTTCCCAGTGAAACAATTGCAGTAGGCTTCTTTTTATTAGGCTCATAAGTTGCCAGTTTGTCTTGTATTCCTCCTTTCATCAATAACTTTATGTTCTTGGCAACAACCGAAGCATGTTTTTGTGCCAGATATCCCTGCTTCATTTCCTGCATAAAAACAAAAACTAGGGTTGGTCACCAAATGCTCTATTACTTCATGTCTAATATTGAGTTTTTTACATGATTTTTGCAAACATATATATATATTTAGAATTTCAAAATCACAAATCATGTCCTCGATTGACTTTGAAGGCCAAACCATTTAAAAAATTAATAATTAAGCATATACATTAAGAATTTCAAAATCACAAATTTTGAGGATAGAACTAAATTATATGTAATTTATTATGTACGCTCTAATGATTTTAAAAATAGTCAATTTAACTATAACAAAAATGATTAATTTGACTATAAAAGTCAATGAAGAATATTTATCCTGCTCATAAGGAGTATAAATTTTAAGAGCAGCTACTAGTACAGTTTTAAGCAATTTTTGCAACCTACACTCCTTCAAGGGTTATGATTTGTTTTTGCAAATTCCCTAGTCTATATCAATGGAAACCATATTTTGTTCTTGATTCCCTATAAACCAAAAGAATATATTCATAAAAGACAAAAATGTGTGAAACTAGACTAACCTTAACATTTGTTATATCACCAATGGCAAAGATATTCTTGTGACCCTTGATTCTCAAGTTCAAGTCAACTTTTAACCTTCCAAACTCATCCAAGTTGTTCCTCAATCGAGTCCCTTTTAGCCAATCCGAGCCCAATGGTTTCCCTGTGCACAAGAAATGGCAATCTGCTTCAATAATTTCTCCAGCTAAAGTTACATATTGTTTGTTTCCAGCTGCAATATTCCTCAAATCGACATTCCCATTGAGTTTCACTTCCACTTTCCTTGATGTCAACCAATCTAGAGTCTTGTCGGAAGCTTTAGGACCAAGGAATTCGAGTAATCTGGATCCATCGTGCACCAGAGTAACCTTCTTTTCAGGGAAGTCAACTGCAATTTCAGCAGCAAGTTCAACACCAGTAGGCCCACCTCCAACAATCAATACAGAACGAGAAGCTTTTATTTTTTCATTATCTGCAAAGTTGAGATATCGTTAACGCTATGTTTTGCAACTCATTGCCAAGTTTCGGAATTGGATTTGAAAACACATTTGCGATTTCATTGAGACGATGAAACTTAGTTAAAATATGGAACTCAATTCAAATTCAAGGCTTCAATATGTAGAAAATAATGCCATAGCTGAGGACTTGATTCTTAAAGTATCAAAAGAAATAAAGAGCAACTATTTTTCAAGAAAAATGCACATACCCTAGCTAGTACTTTTGTACTTCAAACTTGTAATTCGTAATGCCCGTTCGGCGGAGTTGTGCAGTGTGGGGCGTGAGATATATGAAACACATTTAGATGTAGAGCTTTCAACAAAGTGCTTTTACAAGAAAGTTAAAATAGTGTATAGGTACACAATTATAAACGTGCTTTTAAAGACATTAATGAAAAAATTAAGATAATTGTGCAGCATGAGATTTTATTTCTTTTTAACAATTCAAGAATAATGCTTTATTTTGTATTTTTGTCGAAAGTGCTTCAGCCAAAATCACAAATTTTCAACTTTAGCTGAAAGTGCTTTTGAACCCAAATCTTTACTCTTTAAAAGTGCTGTTGGAGAATCACCGAACATGAAAATATTTTCATTTTTAATTTATAAGTGCTTTTAGTCCACCAAAAGCTCCCCGAGACGGGCACTTGGAATGTTTTCCATACATCCAAATTCTTTAATGGCTTCAGCAGTTCATATATAGTAATGTGAACAAGGTTTTGCATGCCCATGCATTTTTTTACCTGATAGGTATTGTTTAAGTCTCTCTGTTCTTGTTTCCGTTAGAGGATCGTTGTGTCCGGTGGCAATAACAAGATAGTCGTAGGGAATTAAACGGCCATTAGCAGTCAAGACATGGCCTTCTTCGATGTTGATGGCTCTGGATGTAACCAGCCAGCCATTACTTAGGTAATCTTTGTGGTGGATCACTGATCTCTCAGCAAATGATGGCTCTACCATTGCTCTCAAGCTTGCCCATGGAATCTCAAAATAGTCCTTCCTGCTTTTAATTAAATTTTCCATTAGATCAAAGAAAGTAACAATGGTACTTTTATTAATAACTTTCATAAGTTCCTTATTGAATGTAATCAGAAATTCCTCAATCATAAAAATATTTTATATATTTCGATGTACAACTAGTCCTAAATAAATCTTTATAAACAGTAAGAATTCTTTTTCATAAATAACAAATAATGAATCACTGAAGTTAGTGATAAAACTGGTTTGAGGTATACCATTTCTATAGAAGTAAAACGATGAAATAATAAGTTTGGTCTCTAAAATTTCATACAAATTAACTTCTCAAACGACTGAAATTGAAATAGACCCTCCAGTTTCTTTGCAAACTCGTTCCTTCAAGATTTATTTTTGCAAACCACACCCTCAGACTTGAATAAGTTGGGCAAAAGGGACCCCAACCAGTTTTAGGTTAAAAAAACAAACAAGCATAGCTTTTTTCTTAACTTATGTTCATTTTATTCCTTACTTTTCACATCAGGGAGACTAATCCATACCTATCTATACAAGCCATAAGCCGATTCGCCAAATGAGTTGGAAGGTTAATTTTTTTTTCAACTTGATTGAGTTTTACCGATCAAGTTACTGACTTAGTGTAGAGTTAACGATAAAAATAGGTTAATTTAGTTTTGGTCATAAGTTTAATTACGTTAAATACTTTAAAATACGATCCTTTTTGAAGCTAACTTATAAGTGTAAAGAGCCATTCGATCGACAAAAATCTCTATCTAAAGCAAATGATCCGTCCCTCCTTCCAGAGAAAATCTGTCTCATTCGGGGCAATGGATGTCTGCGCAGGTATCAATTCTTCAATTCTAAACCCCTTGTCATCCCACATCCCCCAAAGTCATTTTCATTCGTACCAGTCATACTGTCAAATTTAGATTGAAAAATCGAAGAGGTGTTCCTTCATAACAAAACGAGATGATCACTTTGTGAGAATTTAAGGAGTTTTTTTTTTAATCCTCTCAAAAGGATAAACAATAAATGTGTTTTTGTTCTAAAATTCTGCAACATCTTCTTCTCCCTTCTTATATTTATACATACATATAGAGAGAAAATCCAACCAACCAAACTCTCCCAATATGAAGTTTAAAGTCGGTTCAATTGCAGTGGAGGAATCTGGGATATCATATGAACAAATCAACTGTTGACCAAAAAATAAATGCTTTTAATACTTCTTGCTCTCTTGCTATGGCATATGTTATGGATAAGGTACTATTTTTATTTTTACTTAATTTCATTAGAATAAGTCTACTTACACAAATAACCAAACGCACTCTGTCTCGCTATTTAAAAGTGAAGTCTGACTGAAAAATGGGTGTCAGACCCTATTTTTTAATGGTTAAGATAGAATTTGTGTTTGGTATTTGGTGTGTAAAATTGTCCTTTCGTTTGGTAAACATCTTAACTTGAAACAGCTAAATCAAGTTTAAATATATAATATAATAATAACAATATGAAAATATATAATATTATCGTTGTTTTAGAATAATTGATAATTGTTAACTTTTTAAAATATGATGAATGAAATTGATTGTTAAATTACATATTAAATTGTTGATAAATGAATAAATATTTTTTTACTAACTATTTCATAAATTTGCCCATACCTTGCACGGTACGTGCTTGTAGGAATAACAATCATTGAGGAATTTACAATTTGCTAGACACAGTCATCCCAAAATTTGACAGCTTTTTCTTTTTAAGACATCTCAAAATAAGAGTCCATTTTCAAAATTAAATTACCAAAAAATAGCATTACATTTATGATTTATGTAAGTTGTGATATTAATCCATAATTGTGTTAATGTCAAATTTGTCTTTAAACCTTTTAATTTTGATATATCGAACTCTCATCTAAATCAGCATAGTTTCTCCAAATTTCAGCAATAAGTAAAGTTTATAATCAACTATAGATATTTATAAACAAAATTTGACAAACAACAATCTTAGATAATGCCCTGCTAGTGCTATCGCCTATCAATGTGAAGAGTGCATAAAACCTAAAAATTATTAGTATAAGAAAATGAAAGTGCAAAAATTGATTTAGTGTACATCAATCAATACATCAAATGGAGAATACAAAAATAATGGGTTGCATATATGATAATACATAACATGTGATATAGAAATTAATTAAAAGGGGTGAAAGAGGAAGCTTACGGATCGATGAGGGTGAGATCGGAATTGAATTGGAGTGATTTAGCAATGAAAGCTCCGGCAACTCCGCCACCAATCACCACCACCTTCTTCCCTCCTCCACCTATTTCTTTTTTCCCTTCCATTCAATTTTTTTCTTTTTTAGGCTTTTCAACTCCCTTGCCTGTTCTATAATCTTCTTACAAAATATTCTCTCAGTATATGTACACAAATATATATTAGAAGAAATTATATACATATATATGTACATGGAGACAAAATAGCCGGAGAGAGAAATGGTCAAAGGTTTGTTGTTAACAGGGAGAAGAAGTCCAGAAGGGCATAAATCACAGCTGGGAATTGTATTATCTGGGTGTGTAAATCAATGCTCTTATTCTTAAGCCATTTGTGTATAAAAAAGAATCAATGTCAACCATGGAAAATATATGTGGACTGCCACTGGTAGCTTTAAAAAGTTGAGAAATATAATAGGAATATGGGTGTCAATGGCATCATTATTCTCTCGTCAATGATTTGGCTCAAACTTGTTTAACGAAGTGATCAACCTATGTTTCGTTTGGTTCGATGGAGTTTGTTTTGTTTGAAGTGTATGGCGCATTTGAAAATTTAAATATACTTTATTTTAGAATCTTATTTGTCTAGAAATATTTAAAACACGTCTTATTTAACTTACAAATGCAATATTTGAACTCTCAAATATACTGTACTATTTTTAATGTATGTATTCGGTCCGTTTGAAAATTCACACTATCATCTTAAACACTGCAAATTTTAGTAATAAAACAATCGCGTAGAGTTGCAAACCAACCTACTGCTAAATGATAATGAAATAATGAGCAAATGACATGCTATTTCGTCTCATCGAGCCTTTCTCCCGTATAAGAAAAAGAAGATAAAGCATCAAAATACCCTTCGCAACGAGAAACAAACACGGACGGTGGGATAAAATCTTATTATCTGAAGTTAGTTGTGGTACAGTAAAAATGAATCCCATATTACAAGAAATAGCAGATCAATAGGGAGAAGGGTAAAAAAAAGGAGAGGCTAAAAACATTATGATAGATAGCCCAAGACATTTAAATTGTGCGGCAAATTTTAATGTAGTTGATTTTAAAAAGTAAAAAATAAGACTCTTTTTTTTTTAGAAAAGACAATATTTTTCATTACACTAGAAGAAATTAGTTTTTCTAGCTAAATACTCCTTCTGTTACGAATTATAAAATCACTATTAAATTTTTAAAAGTTAATTTAAAATATTTTTAAATTTAAAATTTATATAATTCAATTAAGATTTTAAAACAATAAATCTTATTGGGCCCAGTTGTTTAAATTGAAAACACCGGTTAAAAAGTGATTTATGCTGAAGATATAATTGCTTAATGCTTATAATTGACTGTTGAAACATGTCCAAAAAAAAAAATTGATTGTTGAAATAATCAGAAAATGATATAGACAAAAATAATTTTTGAAATAATATCAAAATTATTTCTATATTTTTCTTGATCAAAACGTTGTTTGAAATTCATTTGTTTATTAAACAATTGAGGTAACTTTGCAGTAAATAAGCTGAGTATGAATTTTTTTTCCCTTCTCAAGCTCCATTTTGGAAAGTATAACATAATGTCATAAATAATAATCAAGTATATAATCACACTTACAATATCAATAAGTAATCGAACTTCACAAATAAGAACATTTCACATTAAAAATAAATAAATGAATAAGTGAAAATACAAACTTAAAAATTATGGTATTTTAGTCTTAATTACTAAGTTAAGATCCCATTCACCTAAGTTTGAGATTAATGACATATTGATTCGTTCTTTTTTAAGTTGTGATTTCATCGATATTGATTCGTTCATTTGCTTATAGGTCATACCTGGGTGGCTGGGGACATCATATATTATATTAACCAAGAAAAATTATTATTTAATTTAATTTAATAATCGGGGAGACCAGAACAATAATTAAACTACAGAGTTCTTAAAGAACATTAGGATATAAGAGAGAATTGAGGTGGTCAGACTTTTGGTGACATCATTTTCTGACCAATTCCATGTGACGATAAATATTTATTAAGGCTATAATAAAATGAAAAAATATATGAATAATGATGTTTTGTAATGATTCATATAATGACTTTTATAAAAAATGGTATAATCTACTATATAAATGATGGATCCTTCACTTTTTGCAAAAGTCATTGTATAAATTATTAGCAATATCATTACACATAGCAAAGTTGCAATAAAATACCCTGTATTATTTATGTGTAATAATATAAATAAAATAATTGTGCCGGAGATTTTATTTTTTTTTGAAAAGCTCTATTTTTTGAATAATATAATATAATTTCATAACAAAATACATCATCTCTGTTATAATATTAAAAAATAAACTCATAAATAAATTTCACATAAAAAAATAAAAATCATTATAAATAAATAAATAAATAATCCACCTAAATAATAATTGAATCTGAAATCTAAAAATCACAACTATAAGAGCTCATCGGCATCATGCCGGAACTTGAGCTGGTTGAAAACTTGAAGCCCTCTTTTGCCTAGCTAACCTCGACCTCAAAATAAAAATGTCAACTGTGTGGTATCTTTCATATTTGACTTATAATTATATTTTATATATTATGTATAATTATTTTTTATTTGTATACAACATTTTCAACAATTATAATCACTTTTTAGAACATCCAACCCCCGCCAAAATAAAATATGATTATTGACTGTACTCCGTATTATTAATCATTAATTAACAAAATATTTACCAGAGTCTTTACTTCATGATTTAAATTTAACGGCTTTTAATTTAATGTTAATATCATCAAATTCAGTGTAATTGTAATTGCTACGCCTTAAAATCCAAATATTTGGGATTTTGAATGTTGCCAATCGGTATTGGATTATACGTGCCTTGACTTGAACCTTTAGAATCCAGAGATTGAAGTAGCTAGTATTCCTTAATATCCTTTTCCTGTCGATGACTAGCCTTTTGTCTTCTCTTTGTCCGCAGTATTATACTGTGGACAGGTGTCTTTCATTCGCAGTATTATACTATTAACACTGAATTTTTATTGCAATCAATTGTTAACATTAATAGCGAGAAAATTGTCTTGACTCTTTGAATCTGAGTAATCCAATTCACTATAAATAAGATGGAGGATTGTTTACTTATCTCCAATACTCAAAAGTTTCATAACAAAAATTAATATATATTCTTTATGAGCATGATTGTTGTCCATGACCATGTTTTTCATTGTTTAAATATTGTTTATTGTTCATTGTTCTAATTGTTTTGACAACAAATAAGGGTAATTAAAAAAATTTACTGTCTACAGTATTAAACTGCAGACGATGTCTACATTCGAGGAGGATGGAAGAGATTTGGGTGAAGTATTGTTGAAAAATCTCTATAAGAATGCAAGAACATTGTTATGAAAAACGATATTACTATTTTTTTACAAAGATTATTCACCCAGATCTCTTGCACTTACTCGAGTAAATTTCGTCCACAATATTAAACTGCGAACGGTCAAATTTTTTAGTTATCTCATCCGTAGTATTATACTGCAGAAAGTAAAATTTCAAAGCGTCGTCGTTTAAAATAATATCATGCATTTAATTAAACTATGCACGCCATTATTGTAAATAAGTCTGTCCGCGGTATTATACTGGGGACGAAAGTATTTACAATAATGTCATGCATTTAATTAAACTATTAGTGGCATTATTGTAAATACGTCCGTCCGCAGTATTATACTGTAGACAGGTTTTTTTAAAACTACAAAGTTTTGTTCTTCTTCTGTGTAGTATACTTGAAGATTCATATTATCTGGGATAATTGACAAACATGAATCAGTATGAATACTACATAAGAAGAAGAAAAAGAAGAAAACTTAATAGCCTTAAGTCGAACAACCCAAATCGATACTGTCAAAACGAGATGATAAACGCAGTTTTATAATTAGGGTTATAAATTTTATATGTTTCCTGCGTATCCTCGTTACAGATTCATGTTATCTGCAAGAAGAAATAGAAAATTTGATAACTCTAATTATAATTACTCAATTCGCTATTGTGAAAATGAGATAAGATCAAAATGATTGCTATAAACAATGACGAACGCAGTTTTATAATTAAATTAGCATCCGCAGTATAATAACCCAGACGGTGGGTTTGTTCATTTTAACGTTAGGGACATTTTGGATGATATCACTCGTCCGCAGTATAATACTGCGAATACGTGGATAATATACTACGAAAGAGAGTCATATAAGCAGTCAGATCTCAACCGTTTATCTCAGCCTAGACGGTTGAGATCTGCTGTAAGGATAATTTTATTTTTACCCCTTTGTCAATGAATCGGTCCCCTATATATGTGTGTGTGTGTGTGTGTGTGTGTTCCACTCTTTGGAAAAATAGTACTATTTGTCGTGAATATTACAAAAAAAAAAATAATTTAAAAATAATTTTTTTTTTTGCTAAATGATAAAAAAAAAACCTTTTCCTTGACCGAGGGATCATGTTGTAGATTTAATAATTGTAGCGATTAATATTATTGTTCAATTGAATTGGTCAATTTAATAATTTTCTTTGAAGATGATAAAATTTAAATTGAAAAACACATGGTGTGATATCTTACTTAAAATGAAGGCCAGTGGTCTTGAAGGCATCCGGTGAGTTTGAGCTATCGGAGGAAGGACCACCGTGTTATTGATATGGCACCAAATCATAGCATTAGTCCAACCATCA
This sequence comes from Hedera helix, assembly GCA_947179155.2. NCBI lineage: Eukaryota > Viridiplantae > Streptophyta > Magnoliopsida > Apiales > Araliaceae > Hedera > Hedera helix. The sequence goes on from OX359276.1 coordinate 33,399,490, forward strand.
ATATGTACAAAAGAGTGACCACTTATTTTTGTCATGCCTTATGCCTATTGCCAGCAAAACTCTCCTCACCCATGGATCATGTTTATAGACATATTACATTTTCACAGTTTTTTAGTTTTTTTCTTCCATTTCTTACTTTACAACAGAACACAGTTTACGTGATTTAGGTTTTGACCTACGTACGTATACGGACAAAGAAAAGATCAATTCATTAATTTTGAGGAGAATGAATTCTCTCTATCCAAGTCCAATGTCTCCGATTGCAAAATAAACCTTAATAATAAGAGTTTAATTAATAGATTAAGGATAAATAATTTATATGTCGATTAATTTATGACAATATTAGATTATACTGCAGAAGATTGAAGAAAAGTTTCTCTAATGCTATGTTTGTTTGTAAAAAATATACTTGTGATTGGAGTATTTGTCTTATTTTAATAGTATTTCGGATTATTTTATCCCATGATGTGAGATTGACAATCCTTGAAATAGTCCTATAGACTATTTTTTGTCATTTCTAAGGCTATTTATAAGGAATTATATAATTGCATGATTAATGTGGGATTAATAGTCCCTCTATTTAAGTTATCAAATGGTTTTATGAGATTAATAGTCCCACATTAAATGACTAATAGTCAATTTTCAAAGTATTAAATAATCTAAAATAGTATTAAATTAAGATAAATAATCTAATTACAAGCATATTTTTTATAAACAAACTCATGACTTAAGTTTCTTCTTATTTTTCTCTTTGTCTCATTAATAGGGTTTATACTTATATGAGAAAGAATTTTGTGGAACTAATATTTTTATTAATAAGAATATCAGTTCTTTTATTATATCGAGGCAATTCACATCGATTATATAGAAAATAATATCAAGAGAATTCAAATGGCTAAACTTAAACAAAACTATTGGCTATGAGCCTTGAGCGGTCGCAATTTTAATTAAAAATAAAATTTGCGTATGCACCATAATGGTGCATAGCGCGTAGCAGAATTTTCTTGAAACTTTTCTCTAAACGCTATTATACCATGGTAGTTCGCAGCTTGTGCGTACTTGTACATGACAAAATATAATGTCTAGAGTATTTTAGTCTCTTTTTTATATGGGTTTGGTAATTAATATAGTATATATTTTACATTAATCTTTCTCGATAATAATGCGCTTATATGTTCGGAATTATTTTAAAAAATGTGATTAGTGATTCTGATTACTACTTTTACTTATAATTAATTTAAAAATAATAGTTTGTATTTAGCCAAAAAAAACACTTAAACTAGTATAAAGTAAAAAATATTTTTGTATAAAATAAAAAATGATTATCACTTATTTTAACTATAAATTACTAAAAATGAAGATTTAGATAATTAAAGATGGGTAATGAGTGGATTTACTAAAATAAATAAGGGTAGGTTAGAAATATACTCGGTCAAACCAGATTATTAGATTTGACAAATAATTAAAAACTTTAATTTTGAGTTTCTAATTATTTTTATAAAAAGTGATTATGAGTATTTTTAAAATCATATTATCAAACATTTTTTATTTCTTAAAATTGATTATAAGCAAGCTTGACTGAGTATAGGCTATCTCAAATGCAATATAAGTGACTTTTTTTTTAGACTTTTGGTCTTTCATATTTTTCTAACTTTATATCTTAACTAATTACTTAGCACTTAAAATTGTGTGTAAAATTTAAAAAGTGGTGCATAATAGGAGAAAAGAGAAAAAATGGGGATACAAACATTAGGTTAAAGATATATAAGAAACTTATGATATGTTTTAATTGGAGGAATGAAGACAGAAATGAAATGACTTGTTCTTATAGAATGGAAAAAAAAAATGTGTTTGGTTGCTCCATTAGAATAGAGCGGATCATTCTCATTCCTCTCAATTTTATAAATTTTATTCATTGAAGAAGAGTATAGAATGACTCGTTCCAGCTAGAATAGAATGGATTATTTCACTCTCCATCTCATTCCCATATATATTCTATTTTTTCATATATTTCATTAATTCAATTCAAACGTATAAGAGTTCGAAAAAATAACTCATCTTTCACTGTTTCTTAATAATATAGATGTTTATATTCCTATATTTTCTCTTCAACTCTCATTATCCACCATCTTCTAATTTTTTTCACCCACTAAATTCTATGCATTTATTTTTTAAATTTGTGGTGTGTGCCAAGTAACTAGTGCACTATAATCGTAGTAGGCACGCCAGAGATTTTATTTTTTTGAGGTAAGATGAGTCGATTATTATACATGCAAAATCAACTTTAAGTATGTACATTATATGGTAAAAAAAGATAATTAAACACATCCATCTCTTGCCCTAGGAGGAAAATTGATGATAAACCATTAGTGGATAAGAAATATTCAAAAAGCTTCCCTGGCCGCTAAATCCAACCGAGTCAAATAAACCCAACACAGGTGGGTCCGACCCGGAAGCCGTCACCCTGATGTCTGCGTCGCTTCTCACAACGCCATGTGCGTACGTATAATACCGGATTCCAGAGGATTTGATTTGAGTACGACAAGGCGCAGGAGGGGTGATAGGACAGCCAGCCCATGGCCTGACCGAACAATTATAAGCCTCCAGTGTAGCAGTCCGGCAATTGAGGAAAACAATACAAATACCCCCAATTGGCATGTTACTCTTTGTCATCATCGTTTGTTGACATCTTCATCACCTCTTCTACAACTTTGTCTGTTTTCTTCTTTGTTTTAAGATACTAATACAAGAATCCTAAATATTAATTTTACATAAAATGTTTAAAAGTTCTTGATTAAAAAAGGCCATAGTTTTATAATTTATTCATACTTTGGATTATTTTTAAATATTAACCGAGTAGGTTTCTTTAAATTCATTTTATGTCTTAAATAGATCGAATTCGTCGATATTTCTATTTGATATATTAAGAATCCCGTAATTAGGGGTGATTTAAGATAATTTGAGACCTAAAGTGATACTTCTAAATAAAGTCTTCTATGTTTGGTACGTCCTTCATTGACTTTTATTGTTAAATTAACCATTTTTCAAATCAATATATCTTATTATTATTTAATATATATGTAAAAAAACCTATAAACTAAATAAAATATAGTACTAATCTCAATGTTTATTTTTAAAAAAAAATTAAATATATATATATTTAATTGTTAATTTTAAAAATGGTCAATTTGATTACAAAAGTTAATAGAGGACTTTTATTTTGGGGCGCAGGGAATATTAATATTTTTTTTATTTAAATGATGCTTTTTTTATACTGTTAATTTTTTTTAGGTATTTAATATTTGGATTCGACAATGAGCCCTAAAGGATTAATTGGACTTATATTTTTATAAGATTTTTTTATATGAATTATTTATGGTGTTTAAAAATTTGGGACTTTCTTTTGAAATAGGGCCTAAAGCGCAAACTTTTTTCTTTCTTTTTTTGTATAGGGCCGGCCTTGCCCGTAACTCTTTCTGAATCAAAAATTATGCTCGTTTAAAGTTTACTTGATGAAAATTCTTATTCGATAATGAATTACTCTGATTCAATTCTGTTACTGTATCAAATTTACTATGAGTCTGTACGTATCACTATATATGCTTAAACTTTCATGTAAATATACAAATAAAAAAGTTGATAGAAACAAGAAACCAACTAACTAAAAGGTTGGACTTTATATGCATAAACTTTCATGTAAATATACAAATAAAAAAGTTGATATATAGAAATAAGAAACCAACCAACTAAAAGGAGGAGCAAGGAGGAGGAGCGCAAGCCAATCAACCATCACGTGAAGAGAGCATGCTATAAATATACGAGGAGGAGCATGTGATATAATACGGTGAACATCATGCTAGTGAAAAATGAAAATAGGAGAGAACATGACACCAAGCCCCATCCATTAATTAACTGTGTTATAGTAACAATGCAGAACTTTCATTCGTCTTTTATAGGGAGTGCGATAGAGATTTGAAGGCCCCATGAAAAGTATTAATAATTACATTTTAAAATTTATTTGAAATTAAATTTTTTAGAAATATATAAGTAAAATACAGTAAAGACATTAAAAAAAAAATCAAAATATATGTAGTGTGTAACTATAATGTGATTCAAGATTATTCCATTTTTTGATAATTATGTGCATGTACCTTCGCATTGACTTGATCGAAAATATAACTTCAAAGTTGATATTTTTTTTAATAACAAAACTCCATCTCACATTTTATTCATAAATATTTTATAAATCTTGAGTTTCATATGTGTTTTACCTTCACATTATGTTTTTAAATTTAAAATTGGTATGCTACATTTAACTTTTAAAAATAATTTTTTTTGTAACTAATAGTTCTTTTTAGATAGCTTATGTTATTTATAATTGTAATGAAATAAATTAAATGAATTCATGTTAATTTAATTAATTTGAGTTTAAAAATATTTTAAATTAACTTTCAAAAATTCAGTATTAATCATATAATTCAGAACAGAAGATTATATATTATTAGTGAATAAGTATAAGTACACAATATTCAAACATTATATCCACTTCAAATAACTAGATCAATTGAGCTACGGTGGATGTTAATTAGATTTTATGTCTCAATTACCCACCTTGACGATAAATAATGTTTGCTTTTTTAGGAAAAAAATTAAAATAAGCTAGTGTTGTCGATCTAGACAAAGCAAATCCCATATGACCCAATTTGCCCATTTTCTCCCAAAATATATCTTAATTATAAATATAGTTCACTCCGTTTCAAAATTATATGTATTATCCAGATAATTTGTGCGATGCACAGACTAATGTCAATAAATACAATTTAAAATTACGGTGTGTATCATTTAATGTTATAATTTAAATATAAATAGCTTAATATGAATGATAGTAATACAATAAACATAAAATTAAAGAATTGCATGTAGATAAAATTATTATAAACATTTTCTACATACATGCATGTAAACTCTTATAAATAATACAACACAAGATACAATTTTTTTTTAATTAAAATTATAAATAATGGCATATATTATATTAATAGAAATAATGAAACTCAAAACTGACTTGATTGTGACCAATCAAAATCACTCGATCACATTATCAATTGACTCGAGATAAAAATTTTATTTGCCTTGTTAATGACGAAGTCGACTTAATTTTAACCAACCAAAATAACTCGATCAATGTGCCAATCGACTCAAGATAAGATCTCTATTTATTTTGTTATATATGTAGTAATAGATAACAATGATTTTTAAGAATAATTTTATATTATTAAATATATTTCTAAAATTAACCAAGAGTTCAGTAATTAAGAATACTGATATGATGTTAGAAATGATTACTTAAAAATAATAAAATAATTACAAAAATCAAGTCATTATATAATATTTTATTTAAAATTATATTCTTTAATTCCAGAACATATGAAAAAAGAAAAGAAAAAGTAATCTATAGATGTTAGAATAGGGAGTAAATCTTTGACTCCAAGAAATAAGTAGATATGACAGAAGAGGGGTTATTCGTTGGACGTTGTAACTAAACCAACCCGTAACCGTGATTAGACCACTAAACTGATTACTTTGGGGATCAAATTTCAATTGGTTCTGCATTATTGGGATCGGGGGACTGATGGAGTCAAAAATGGATCAGTACGAGATCATGGAGCAGATTGGTCGGGGTGCATTTGGGGCCGCCATTCTTGTTAATCACAAGCTGGAAAAGAAGAAGTAAAAATCCCCTTTTATTTGCTTTCTGGACTTTGATTTTATGTCAGTATAATGTAGGTCCTGAATTTCTTAAAAGTTAAAAACTTTTGTCTAAATTATCTTTTGATGATAAAATAGGTATGTCCTTAAGAAGATTCGTCTTGCTCGGCAGACGGAACGCTGCAGGAGATCTGCTCATCAAGAGGTAGTTCAATTTACTTTAAGTTTCATTGATTTGGGCTTACTTTTTAGTAATTAATTAATCTTGACATTATTTATTAATAAACTGTCAAGTTATGAGCTGAATTAAAGAGATTAACTTGTTAGAAAATGGGCATAACAATGTATATATCCTGCGTAGTATAGCAGTTCTAGAAATGAAATAATAATTTCCCTAATGGTTCTAATTAAATTATCTGGTATGTATTTTTAATGCATTTAGGTATGCATGCTTCCATGGTTGAAGGGTAGAATATGTGGCTGGTTTAAAAATTATATGCATATACAGACATAAATTTAGGTGTGTTTAGTTATTTTATGTTTGTGGAATTTGGTTTTGTAGATGGCTTTAATTGCACGGATTCAACACCCATACATTGTTGAGTTTAAGGAAGCATGGGTGGAGAAGGTGAGAGGCCTTTATTTTTCTACAAATATCAACTCCTGCACATTTCTGATTTCTCAATTTAAATCTACCAGTCACTCTGGTCTTGAGTTAGAATATTTATAAACATTATGTAGGGTTGCTATGTTTGCATTGTTACTGGATACTGTGAAGGCGGAGACATGTAAGTTAAACACTGGAATTCTTCATAGGTAAATAAAGTTGTAACATTTGTGTAAAGTTACATGTTGATGTAATAAGTTTTGAACAGGGCTGAATTGATGAAAAAATCAAACGGAGAATTTTTCCCTGAAGAGGTATTCTTTTTGTATATGAGAGCTACAATTTTGAAGATGACAAATTTGATATAAAAATGCAAATGTTCCAGAATTTCATCAAGAAAAAACAATTCTTTATGCTATTTGGTTTACTCAATTTTCACTTGCTTGCCCAGAGTTCAACCTTTTTCTGGTTATGTGACTGGTGATATTATTGGTAATATACAGAAACTCTGCAAGTGGTTCACTCAAATACTGTTGGCAGTTGAATATCTGCATTCAAATTTTGTCCTTCACCGCGACCTAAAAGTATGTCTAGGAGTGTTGTTTGAGATGTTTGTGTTTAGTTCTTATAATACACTCATAGATTATGTTCTTGTAATACACTCAGATTATTTAGACTGATTCTGTAACACCTTATTGGCTTATCAACAGTGCTCCAACATCTTTCTTACCAAAGATAAAGATGTTCGCCTTGGTGAGTTTGTCAAAGTTTCTTTTTTCCGTTAAATGAAAAATTGACATTCTATTAATCTGGTCCTGGCCTATTTGTATCTAGCTTTCTATATTACTCTGGTTTGTGTTTAGGGGATTTTGGACTCGCAAAAACTTTGAAGGCAGATGACTTGGCCTCTTCGGTATGTGCTTCATTTATTTATGAATTTTGCATTACACTGTCAAATTTAACAAACTTAAGGAATTAAAGAAAAAAATTTCATTTAATGTTCTAGTCAAGGTATAGTTTTTTTATTTTGTGAGAAAAAAATTAATTATTTGGTAAATTTTTTGGCATGAAACACATACAATATATAAAAAAAAATTTGAATGATTTTTCATCAGTCAGTATGTATGATATCCATTTAGTTGAAGTAATTGTAAGAATATCTATCGGTACTTAGTTTTCCTTGTAGCTGACTGAAAGTATTTTTTTTTGTAAAGTATTTTTTTTTGGTTTTGTTTTAATACAAACTAATACTTCATACGAACTCAGAAACAATTACAAAATATTGTAGTTTGGACAATCACAAAATTTTGGATGTTCATTCTTGAATCTGCATATATATATTTTTGGAAAAACTATTTAAGTAAAATCTTGTTAGTTAATAATATATTACACTTTATAGGGAATGGATGTATGGACCTTATGGTTATTGACAAAAGCATGTACTTTACTAAAACTACTTGTTGTGAATTGAGGATAGTCCCCCCAATTGGGTTTCAGCATCATTTTTTTTATTTTCAATGAAACTTTTGGAGTTGCTTTACCAGTTGATATCATTTTATGCTAACTTCATCCTTTAAAAGATAATATTTAAAATTCAGGTCTGACTTAGTGTGCTAGTCTTGTAACCTTATCTTTCCTGCAAATGATCTGGCACCTATTCTATTTGTTACAAATTTAACTCAAACTTTTGTCAATATGGTTAAACCAAATATATGTTTTAAGCAATACTATTACTTATTCCAAATATAAATTCTTTATATGTCTTTTGGAACAAGTTTTCGTGCAGACTGTTAATGTGATAAAAGTCGATATCCTCGTGTTCTTGATCAAGACTTAATAGCTGTTTTGTTATGTAATAACCAGGTTGTTGGAACTCCAAATTACATGTGTCCTGAACTTCTTGCAGACATTCCTTACGGTTTTAAATCCGATATTTGGTCTCTAGGTATGTGGACTTTTCCCATTTTTTGCTATATAATATGGTTTAGAATGAGAGTTTCAATTTAAGGGGAAATAGTCTCTCTTGTAAAAGTTTAGGTCTGTAGTGTACCTTGTCTATTCTCATGTTCCCCTTGATTAGGTAATGACCTTGTTACTGTTTGACATTTTTAGCTCTATTCTATAAGGCCCTTAGTTAGTGGTGGTTATTTCATTTTCAGTTCCCTGGAGCGGTATGAGGATAGGATTAAACTGACACTTCTTTGCACCAATTGAACTTCGTGAACTTTAACCTGAATTCTCATGTTTGTGTCTCTTTGTCTTTGTGATCTTTTCTTCTTCTCTGTCTATCTGTCTTTTCCGTCAGTTTCATTTTTTTTATCTGTTTTCCAGGTTGCTGTATGTATGAGATGGCTGCTCATCGCCCTGCATTTAAAGCATTTGTAAGATTTCCTATTTTTTGTGCTCTCTCTCTCTCTCTCTCCTTCCTCTCTTTGTCTATCTCAATCTTTTCTTGACTAAGTGATTTACAAGTTATCAAGAGGATCCCATTTGTGGCGCCGTGGATTTCTTATCATCAAGTGAGTGCAATAATAGCGATGTCTGAAGTCACTTTCTCTCATTCACTAATGTGCACCTTCGTTAATTAAGAAATTTGAATAATGCAATATACTTTTGTGCTTTGTCTTCTCAAAAAAGTAACTTAAACAGTATTGTAGTTGTGTCCATGTTAGGCGCCCTATTAGTCATGAATGCTTCTCGGACATGTGGGTCAGAGGTATTATTTTACTATAGGAGAAATTCATTGCTAAGAGTTGAAGCTCTGAGGTATTTGATCCTCAATGAGGCAAGGTGTTGGCTTTGGAATCTGGGTTTTCCGTTAGAGGAGCATCAAATGTTTATTCAACTTAGTAATACAGTTTAGTTCTGAGCCAATTCATTATTTTCAAATCAAGTTAGAAATACTTTCAAAACAATTACAAGTAATAAAATATAGATAACCAGAAGTAGTAAGTATGCGAAACTTTTACTGATATTACATCAACATGTTTTCACAGTGAATTATAGAACCTTGCTCCTTTTTGCGATTGATATTTTTACATGAAGCATTTTGAAATATCCAAATAGTGATTCATTACTAAAGCATGGTTGTCTAATAAACAATGGTAGTAGAAAATTTAGAATTCGAATTCTGAGGATGTATCTCATGAGTTGAGGTGCACAACACTCTCCTTTGATATTGCATTGTCCCATAAAACATGGTTTTGTGATCTCCTTATTTCGGCTGAGCTCTTAAGTGAGGCATTCAAAGAATTGTTTCAGAACTACGAAATCTTTTATATGTTGTTGTTGTAGACCTGTGAAGTGCTGTGGTAAAGCTGGGCGCTGAATAAGATATGTGATATAATGAGGGAAGGGAGAGATAAAAGATATAGAGTGCATGTCAATGCAACACATGTTGACAAAGTGTGCACTAGTACTAAGTATAGGAGAATGGTATATTGTTTATATATTGAAGTTGCTCCGGAGTATTCATTGTCCGTTAAACCATTTATATAATTTCCTCACCATCTACTGTCATTCTTATCATTTTTCTTTTGTCCTTTCCAAAATATTCTTGTTTCAATTGGACTGGAAAGAGTTATGATCATATGCATCACAGACTTGAAAACTTGCATTCTTTCTACAATTTTGTGTATAACATACCAAACAGTGTCTTTTCTCTTGTTTGTGGGGACAATCTGCTGTGGGTTTTACAACTATCTTATATTTTCCCTATATGATTGCTGATGTACCATACATTCATGTCTGTTTAGAAAGACTTTTGTTTATTTGGCTCCTAGATTTTGTTTCACTTTATACAAAATTGTCACATTCCTTGTGTTCATGTAATTTGAACTAGTATTTTATTCCTTTTGTTCATGTAATTTTAACTAATATTTTTACATTTTTATTGTACATTTGATTTCAGGACATGGCAGGACTAATAAGTAAGATAAATCGATCATCCATTGGTCCTTTGCCTTCCTGTTATTCCCCATCCTTGTAAGTTAATTATTCTTGCATTGAAATTAAATTAAGTTATTCTTTCATGTTCGATCATATGCAGCCATCTTATTAGATGGCTGTTGTGCTTGAAACCTCAGCTTATTGATGGCCAAGTTATTGCTTTGACTAGTTGTCATGGGTGCTTGCCTGTGGACCTAGGTGAGTGAAGGCGGCATGGCAATGATGTAATTTTGTGCTGTTGCTTAAACTTTAGAAGTTCAGTAACAGCATTCATACAGTTTCACTGTGTTTTTACATTATACTCACTCTGTTAGGAAATGAGAGTCCTACTTTATTTGTTGATTTTTTTGTCGAATACGAAAAGGAGATTTTTTATAGATGATTTTTGTTTTCAATACCTAACTTTAAAGACTAAAATGTGTTAATATGTAAACCCTAATATTCATAAGGAAAAAAAAATTAACAACAAAAGGACTCATTTCCAGGTGGAACTAGTATATTTTTTTTATTACCAATAATAATGTTGTTGGTGTTCTACTGTTTTACTCTTAAGACTTAGATTCAAAGATTTCATAATTGTATCATTAAAATTAAATGAAAATTCGTATCAATTTTGAATTTGGAAGTATTTCAATATACTTCAATCATTGATCCTATATTTTGGAACGGAGGAAGTATGAGCTAAAATATTATGCATTTAAATCTCAAGAACAGATACCAATCCTCTCTCTCTTCTCACTAAAATGCCTATCAAGTCTCAATGTTGAGTAATCAATAAATCAACAACAATCAACATGGAATGTCTTGGGCGTGCAATTTACAACATTCTTGAGTTTCCCTTAATCTTGCTGAAGAGACTCTAGAAATATCACTTAATGTTTCTTAATATTTTAGTCTAATTGAGTGTGGGTGTGTGTGCTCAGCGCACGTGTTCCCCCCCACCCCTCCCCCCTTTCTGATGAGTGGGTTAGTATAATTGTTTATTCGGCTCATTGTTATAAATAGACTGTTTTCTACTTAGAGTCTCCTATTGGCTGCTGCAGGACCGACTCTGCAAGTCATAAGCCAAGGATTTTCTGTTCTGGAGATGAAAATTTCTTGGATGAGTTATATTTGTGTGCTCTTTCAATTGTAATATAACTTCATTTGGTGCAAGTGCAACGCAACAATCCTTGACTTCCATTGTTCCTGATTATTTTTTCTTTCTTGTATATTATTAAGATGACAATAACTCTCTATATTGTTCCATCTGCAGAAAAACAATTATCAAAAGCATGCTAAGAAAGAAACCTGAACATCGACCCAATGTAAGCTCTCCCAGATTCATTTAACAACTTTCAATTTTTCTTTATATCAGATCATCTTATTTCTCTCAAATCAACTTTGATCAGGCATCCGAAATCCTGAAGCACCAATACTTGCAGCCTTATATTGAACAATACCGCCCATCTTTTAATTCCCCTGCTAAACCTCTCACTACTGCTCATGATATTCAGAAGAATACGGCTGAAAGCCAAAGTAGTAACAGTTCATGCAGTGACAGAGAGAGTTTCATGTCAGGTGAGAAAAGTATACGAGCTGTGGTGTGCGATTGTGATAATAAAGCAACTGATGTAGATTTGGCTTCTGTTGATGAGGAGGTTGGCTGTCAGCAGCTAATGGAAAGTGATCAACAGGACGGTGACATGTCCAATGACCAAATGGAGGTACAAGAGGTGACAAAACCCTTCAAAAATGAACATAGACCCAATATTGAAGTAAAGCAACCAAAAACCATGAAAAATATAATGATGGCTCTGAAAGAAGGAAAAGTAAGAGAAAATAGTTCTCCTATGAGAGGAAACCGCATGAAGGCTGGGGGTGTATGTAACCAGAGAACTATCTTAGAAGCATCATTGAAAGTTCCCAAGTTAGGTGCAGTTACTCCTGGTTCAAAGGTTATTGCAGATACACCACCATCTGCACCAGCCAAGACCAGCCCGGATTCAGCAAAACAGATCCAAGGACTAAATCCTTTGAAGCATCAGGTACAACTGTTTAATGCTTTATGTTTTGCTTTAGATCTGTGTTGAAGCCATTATTGATATTAATAAGCATTATTATATGCAGTTACCTGCTGTTGACTCCTCTCCAAAGACTAAACCTAGGCATGAAGGAATCCCTCCTTCTGTTCCTACAAGATATAACACTGAAGACGGACTTCCTGCAAAACCAAGATTAAAAACACCTCCTACTCTGGCTAGACAATCATCATTTACAGGTCGGATGAGACAACCAGGTGTTTACACTCCAGGTACAGTGAGCAATAATATGAAGCTTGGCACAGGTGAGACAACTCAGGATCCTGAAAGGAGGACCCGTGATAACGTGGCCAATGTCTGCCTTACTACACGTGTCTCAAGGGAGATCAGACGTGACTCTCAAGAAGCTGTAGTGGGATCTTCAATAAGCATGCAGACAGAGAGCAGCAATTCTGTTTCATCTTCAATGTCAAATCAAGGTTTTAAGCTTTGTGATGATGCAACAAATCCTTTCATTAACATGACAAAATTGATACTTCCAAACTTTGAGAAAGGGACCCAGACTGCGCCTTTTGAATCTTGTCCACCCAATGTCTCTGCAGCTTCAACCTTGCACTATGAGATGTCTAAAATCATTATTTCGAGGGAAAACAATCGAAATGATGATAAATCTCTAATATGCTCGGCCAGGACCACTGAGGTGCAGCATGACTGTGAAAGTATGAATTACAAAGCTGATAATGAGAAATTGAGTAGAAATTCTGGTTTTGAGGTCCAATTTCCAAAATCTGAAGAAATATCTGATGATAAAGTTGACGTCTCGACAAGCAGACCTAGTAGTAGGGCTGATGCAGTTCCCCAGTTGCAACGCACTTCTACATCTAATGGTGATGACAAGTTCATGGTTAAAGAACTTCCATTGTCAGTCACAGACACCACCTCTTCCACTATCCCTCATGTTACATCTAGCCCAAAGAATTTACATTCAGAGAAGGGAATTATCTTGAGAAATCTAACAATTGAGAAGCATGCTGCTCCGCAATTCCCCCCAGCTTTTGATGACGTCATTCATATTATACGACATAGTAGTTTTCGAGTTGGGAGTGAGCAGCCATTGATTGAAAGTATTGAGAGACATGTGGATGTTGGGAAGCTGATAGACGTAACAAGGGACGAGGTGGAGATAAAAGACCTAGTCACTCCTGCACCTGCAAAATCATCTAATTGCTCTGAAACCATGACTCCAAAATCAGACCTTTCTGATACTTCTGGGCTTAAGGAAGTGGATTTGAGAAATCCCACCCCTCCGGAATCAAAACTAGATACTTCTGAGCCAGAAAAAAGCAGCACTCCTGTAAGTGCAACTCAGGAGGAAACACCAGGGAAGGAGATTTTAGATGTCAAGTCTTCTAGGCAGAGGGCAGAGGCACTTGAAGGGCTATTAGAGTTGTCTGCTCACTTGCTTCAACAAAATAGGTTGGAAGAGCTTTCAGTGGTTCTTAAACCTTTTGGAAAAGATAAGGTCTCTCCTAGGGAGACAGCTATCTGGTTGGCAAGAAGTCTGAAGGGAATGATGCTTGAGGATTGTGGACAGAATTCCTAAGTCATCGTATTGCTGGTACGCTTGGTATGTTCTTTTGTTTATTGACAGTGTTCTAATATTTCCTAGCATTTCTTTTTCCCACATTCATTCGAGCTACATTTTTTTTTTTTTTACAGCAGAAGGCCATGCAGTTTTTATCTTTACGTTATTTATTTTATTTTAGTATTACACTGTAATTCTTTAGATGTTGGATGTATATAGTGTGACCATACAGACGCAGAAATTTTGTTTTCCAAATATATGTATGTATTAATTGGATATTTCATTGTGACTGATCGAAAAACGTGATATATGATTTATATTGAAAGTAAACCTGAAAAACAGTGACTTTCACTTGAAGCTAGTTTACTTTCATTTATTTTTAGGAAATTCACTTGAGAGACCTTATACAGGAACGGTCTTCCTCTTATTTCCTTCATTAGCTGCTTCCTTGAGGTCTCTGGATTTTTACATGGTCTATTACTCTATTTTTTACTCTCTTGAATCATATCACCTCCTATCCCACTAGAGAAGAAAAGAAGAGAAGTAGAGGATCTGAAGGAAACACCCCCCCTTCTCACTCTTTATCTATCTGAATCATTTGATACTGGGAAATTTTGGAGGATGGATGGTGTGATGTTGTAAGTACCCAAAAATAAAATCTTATTTTGGAAAAATATTAATGTAGTAATACAAGTAAGAGTCGATCCTACAGTGAATGAGTAATTTAATTTTATGTTTTGTATACCAAAATTAAAGGGTTTTTGAAGTAAAAAAATAATTTAAATTAACTAAAGTCAATAAATATGCAAGTAATTTAATGAAATAAATAAGAAGAAAAAATCTTGGTTTAAGTTAACATCTACCATCAAGAATTTATAACTGATTAGTGATACAAAAAACAAATCAATTAATATTTTGAACATTCACCGTAGAAATAACTACTCGCAAGTGGAATAATTTTTCTCCTTTCTCCTTAATTTTAGATAAGTAGAGCCGCTTGGTCTAAATACCCTTACTATTAAACAATCTCTGACACTTGTTAAAGATTTAATTTAATAGCAATTTTAAGAATTAGAGAGATCGTTGAATTAAACAACACAAGCCACTTGTTTGCATCTAATTTAGATGAATATTCTTCCTAAGACATAATAATCTTTTGATCTGCAAAACAATTATTAAACTTAGTTGCTTCACCAACAGTAATAGTTTAATGTGAATAATAAACTAGTAAGCCTCCTAACAATTAAACAAATCAATCATAAAATTAAGCACAGAAAAATATCCAATACTCAAAATATAAACTGAACAATTTAAAAAAATTAGATTTCACAGTGTGTAAATCTTGATGGCTTCAATCACTTAAACCAAAAATAATTTAGCCACACATAGCTGTAAAAAATACCAAAGAATAGAAGAGAGAATTTTTCTAATAAAAGTTGTATATTCCATTGTATCTCAAGCTCTCTATTTATAAGCTACATAATCATCCTAACCCTAATAGGAACTGTAATTTCTAAACCCTAATAGGATTTAAAATATAAAATATAAAAATCTTATTTTTTTTTCCTTTTCCAAATTGCAATTGTATTTGTAATTAAAGCCTTCCTTGTAGTTGGACACGGAAAACGAAGAACATTCTGCCAACGCACAAACCAAGAAAAGTCTGACAGCGCAAGCCACACGTATAAAAAAATTCTACCGGCCACGCATTGTGCGCGGTTCTTTTGCTGCGAAGCCTTCAGGGCGAACGACGCCATCCCATGCTGCTGAACCAAACTTCTATCTGCGCATGGCGCCAGTGCCCTTTTGCTAGAATTTACCAAAATGCCATCCAAGATTTATTTTTCCTACAAAACATAATAAAAATAATATAAAATAATACCAAAATGATAAAAATAATAAAAATGCATAAAATTAAATAAATTACCTAAAATACTAAAAATACTTAAAAACTCACAAATAATTAAATATAAAATACCTAATAAATAGACATAAAATCTACTTATCAAATATCTCCACACTTAACTCTTTGCTTGTTCTCAAGTGAAATAAGAATTAAAACTAATAAATAAACAACATACCTGAGCAACAAACCAATATGAATTTCAACATTAACCTCAAATTTTTTTTTAATGATAACTTAGAGAAAATTTCAAAGTCATGCAAAGCTCAAAGTTTCAACATTTTTTTATCAATATTACTTTACTTAAACCCTTTGTGTGTGTGTGAATCCAAATGCACAAAACTAATCAAAACTCAGATAAGTTTAGGTTATTAATTACCTTATAAAAGATATACAACAAAATTCTATATACTTATTTTTCACATCACTCTTTGCTAATATAGATAAATATATATCAGGAGATAAAAATGTTTCAAACAATTAGGCATACTAGGATTATTAATATCAATTTATCAAATATTTTTCTATTTTTTTCTTTTAATGGGTGCATTTTATGCTTCATCCCATTTTTTTTTCTTTTTTTTTTCTCTCTTCTTCAGTGATTGCATTTTATGCCCTATCTCACTGTTTCATGTGTTTATGAATGAGTGCGTTTTACGCTCCATCTCCACCCACCACATAATTTTTTTTTTCTTCAATAACAATCTTAGAAAAATTACCTAAATCATCTCCTTTAAATTATATTTTGTCTTATATTCCACTTTAAATAATGATCAAATAAGATATAGAGTTCAAAAATATCTTCCATAAACATTTAACCGTACAAATTTTCTCTAAATTAAAACTAGCTCAAACAAATGGATATAAGTGCATAAAAATTAAGGATTTCAAACAAAGTAATAATCAATAAAAATTTAAAAATTCAAATTAAGCAAAAATTTATCCCTTTTTCAAAAATTATTAAATATATTTTTTTTTATCATTGCTAAAAATTTAATCTAATTAACTTATTGCTCAAGCGACTTATCCTAAAAATAAAATAAAAAACTACCAAATTTTCGTAGGAAACACAGTTACACTTAGCATGTGCAACAAGCCTTTAAACCCTAAGGTTACCCCAAGTGGACGAGTTTTGTCTCGTGAGAGTTTGTAGTGAATTTACCCACAAAATTTAAAATTTCAAAAAAAAAATTAAAATTCCCTAAAATTTTCAAAGTATGACCTAAAAATAACAAAAATCCTAAATAACAAAAATTCTAAACCCCTTCCTCCATACTTAAAATTTACATTGTCTTCAATGTAAAGTAAAAGGTAAAGAAAAAACACAAATAACTAAAATCAAAATACAAAATTAAAAAGAAAGAAAATTATACTCCTATTAGGTTGTCTCCCAAACAGCGCCTTTATTTATTATCATTGGCTTGACAACATGCTTCCCTTTTCAAGTAGTATAAATCGGATCCTCAAGGTCCAAATTAGTGGCATCTTCTTGGTGAAAATTCTCATGAAAATGCTCGAGTCTATGACCATTCACCTTGAGTACTTTCAAATTTTCTAAACTTTGAATTTCAACTACACCATGAGAAAAAACATTAGTAACAACAAAAGGTCCAATCCAACGAGAATGTAACTTACCTGGAAACAACCGAAGTTGAGATTGATATAAAAGGACTTTTTGACCAATTGTAAATTTTTTTTCCTATAAATCATCTTGTCATGAAAAGCCTTTGTCTTTTCCTTGTAAATTCTTGCACTTTCATCAGCATCATTGCGAATTTTCTCTAACTCTTGTAATTGCAACTTCCTATGCTCTCCACTTTCACTCATCTTCATATTGAAACTCTTTATGGCCTAATAAGCCATGTGTTCTAGCTCAATAGATAAGTGACATGGTTTTTCAAATACCAATCTGTAAGGTGACATACCAATAGGCGTCTTATAAACTGTCCTATACGCCCATAAAGTATCATCCAATCGTAAACTCCAATCTTTTCTGCTCGGATTTACTGTCTTTTCAAGAATGAACTTGATTTCTCTATTTGACACTTTCGCTTGTCTATTAGTTTGCGGATGGTATGCTGTTGACACCTTATGAGTGACATTGTATTTTTTCAACAAAGCTTCCACAGTTCGATTGCAAAAATGAGTGCCTCGATCACTTATTAGAGCTCCAGGAACTCCAAACCTGGAAAATATGTTAGTACGGAGAAAATCTGCAACTACTTTAGAATCGTTAGTCCTTGTGGCCTTGGCTTCCACCCATTTTGAAACATAATCGACAACAAGTAAAATATAAACATTACTGAAGGATACAGGAAATGGTCCCATGAAATCAATGCCCCAAACATAAAAAATTTCACAAAATAATATGGGAGTTTGCAACATCTCATGTCGTTGGGATATATTACCTGTCTTTTGACAATTATAACACGACTTGCAGAACAAATACGAATCTTGGAATAGAGATGACCAATAAAAACCACAGTCAAACACTTTTCTCGCTGTCCTCTTAGATCCAAAGTGACCCCCATAAGCATATGAGTGAAAAAAATGAGAATATGATTAATTTCAGTTTCAAGAATGCACCTTCTAATTGCTTGGTCCAAACAATGCTTCCATAAGTAGGGATTATCCCACACATAGTACTTAGTATCACTTTTGATTTTTTCCCTTTAAGCTTTAGACAAATCAGGAGGCAAAATGTTAGTAACCAAATAATTGACAATATTCGCATACCTAGGTCATTTTTTATATGCAGAGAATAGTTGTTCATCAGGAAATGCCTCTTGTAGAGGAAGCTCATCCTTCATATTCGCCAAACAACTTAAGTGATCTGTAACACTATTTTCTGTCCCTTTTTTGTCTTTGATCTCCAAATCGAATTCACTTAAGAGAAGTATCTATCTTATCAACCTTGGTTTTGTCTCTTTCTTTGTCATCAAATAATGAAGAGCTGCATGATCAGAATAAACAATAACTTTAGTACCAAGCAAATAAGATCAAAATTTTTCTAAAGCAAAAACAATAGCTAAAAGATCTTTTTCAGTAGTCGAATAATTTCTCTGGGCATCATTCAAAGTCCTTGAAGCATAATAAATAGCATAAGATGCTTTTTCAACTTTTTGACCCAAAACAACTCCTACTGCATACTCATTTGCGTCGCACATAATCTCGAAAGGTATGTCCCAATTTGGAGGCTGGATAATTGGAGTAGAAGTCACCAATGCCTTCAACTTATCAAACACTTTCTTACACTCCTTGTCAAAATTGAAATCCGTATCCTTTTGTAACAGCTTGCATAAAGGTGATGCTATTTAGAAAAAGTCCTTTATGAATCTCCGATAAAAACCTGCATGTCCAAGAAAAGAACGCACTTCTCGCACACTAGTGGGATAAGGTAAAGATTGAATAATATCAATTTTTGCTTTGTCTACTTCAATTTCCTTAGATGAAACATCATGACCCAAAACTATACCTTGTTCGACCATAAAATGACATTTTTCAGAATTTAGTACAAGGTTAGTTTCTATGCATCTTTGAAGAATAAGTGTAAGGTGGTGCAAACAACTATCAAAAGAATCTCCATGAACCGTGAAATCGTCCATAAAAACTTCCATGATATGCTCAATATAATCTGAAAATATACTGACCATACACCTTTTAAAAGTAGCTGGGCGTTGCAAAGTTCAAACGGCATACGACGATATGCAAAAGTTCTAAATGGGCATGTAAATGTCGTATTCTCTTGATCCTCCGGATCAATTGCAATTTGGAAATAACCTGAATAACCATAAAGAAAACAATAGTAAGAATGACCAGCTAATCGTTCAAGCATTTGATCAATAAAAGGTAAAGGGAAGTGGTCTTTGCGGGTTACATCATTTAATTTTCTATAATCTATACAAACCCGCCACCCATTTTGAACACGGGTGGGAATTAACTCATCATTCTGATTCTTCACCACATTTATTCCCGTCTTTTTAGGAACTACTTGAACTAGGCTAACCCAACTGCTATCTGAAATAGGGTAAATTATGCCAACTTCAAGAAGTTTTTTAATTTCTTTTTTCAAAACCTCCATCATAGGCGGATTTAGTCTTCTTTGCAGTTGACGGGTGGGTTTCGCTCCTTCTTCAAGTAAGATACGATGCATGCATGTCGACGGGCTTATTCCCTTAATATCAACAATCGTCCAACCAATGGCCCTCTTATGCTCCTTTAGAACTCGAACGAGTTGTTCTTCTTGTGATGTACTAAGTTTATTGGAGATGATCATTGACAATGTCTTTTCTTCTCCAAGGAAAACATACTTGAGATGATCAGGAAGAGGCTTCAATTCTGGAGTGGTAAAATAAATGGTAAAGATTCCTTGTCAAAAACCGGTAGATCAATATAAGGGACATTACCTACTTTTGGAGAATCATTTAATGTTGCAATAACATCATTCAATTCAGTATCCAAGGCTAACTCTTTTTCCTCCTTAAGGTTCTGACTGATTGACATTTCTAATTTATCCTTGTCATCAAGTTCAAAAACATCCTGTGCTAATGAGTCAATCACATCAATAGAATAAACAGGATTATCATCATTAGAATATTTTATGGCATTATAAATGTTAAACTTCACAACCTCACCATCAAATTCCATTGTAAGTGTACCACTATGAACATCTATCTTGATTTTGGATGTCTTTAAGAAGGGCCTTCCTAACAAAATAGGAGCATTTTGATCCCCATTCTCCATATCAAGCACATAAAAATTAGTAGAAAAAATCAAATTATTTACTTGCACAAGAACATTGTTGGTCTTTTTCACGATTAATATTAACGTGCAAGTATATGCGACCTTCAAGTAGTAAAGAGTATTTCTAAGTCGATCCAACAGAGAGTTACACTAATGTTCTCCGAATAATAAACTTAGTACAATCTAATCCGATTTAAACTATGATTAAAGATGGTGATTTTTGTTAACACATAATCTTAAAATAAATAAAACTTGGCAACAAGGATTAGATTTAAACAAGCTAAGATCACAACTTCACTCACTACCTCATTTAAATCTCATACCCCTCTTTTCAATGCTAAGATCGAACGAATGATAACTTGAGAATATAAGCAACAAAAAACCTCTTTCGATAGTTAAATGATTCACACCCTACTAAATAGTTCACTATATTCCTATGTGAGCCTAATTTAGCAAGACGACAATAAAAACAATCCTCAACAAGGCTACACAAGGTACCCCGGTATATTCCTATCCGAGATACAAGTTAGGCACTCCATCTAAAGATAAAGATTTCTATAAGTGCTATCGTGCTTTAGGTCAAGTTGTTTAATCCATTTCCCAATATCATAAACAACACCACGTTATATACAAAGTACATAACCCATACATGAAGATCAAAGCATGATAACCATTCATTTTCAATCCATACACATGAAAAAGAGAGATATTTAATTAAAACCAAGTAATGAGAAACATTGTAATCTTAGGAATGAAGTTAGTTCATAACTAAATGAATAAAAGCCATTAACAAGTCACTCATCAGCCTTAAATACACAAAATGAAGGTAAAATAAGTGGTTAAAACTTCTTAATACACAACTTTCAAGCACATAAACTCTCTTCAAAATGTAGTAATCCAAGCTTGATTAGTCTTCTTATTCTTGAGCTTAAAACCAATCCAAGTTGCTTTGTGAAGGCTTGAAGAATTGAAGAAGAACAGCTCTCAGGCGTAAAAATTGATCCTATTAAGTCAAGCAACGAGTTCGTTTAAATAGCAAAAATTCAGTCTGAAATAGCAGGATCGACCGCTGCAACGGTGCCCTTCACCGCTGCGACGGTGCCCTTCACCGCTGCGACGGTGGTACTGGATGAAAATGACCAATTTGCCCTTCTAGCTTAAAAATCCTACAAATCACAGACGAGACATTAGGAACCATAAAAATCATAAACATAAGCAATAATAACTCTCAAAAACTCACAAATCATTAAGTCAAAAGTACAAATTCGCAGGTATAAAACTTATTTATCAAATACTCCCAAACTTAAGTATTTGCTCATCGTCGAGCAAAACAATAAAGCATAAATTAAATAACTAATAAAACTACTAAACCAGACATGAATTGGAATCACAGCCTCAAGGATAAACTGCAACAGTTAAGATAAATCATAAAGCAGAACAAAGTCTAAAATTTCAACAAAATTTTCAAACCCACGACTGCCTATGATCTGTTTACGTGCGTGTGTGCAAAATCCCATGTTAAAATTAGTCAGAGTTTAGATGAACTTAAACAAGTAATTGCCATGAGCGATTTCACTTTAACCCACATAACCCAACGATCACAACTAAACAAGGCAATTATATAAGGACAGGGTCTTTCGAATTTAAACAATAAAAACTAAACTAATTTTTAAGTGCACAGACAAGTGTATTTTACGCTCCATCTCACCTTGACTTACAAGTTTTACTGTGCAATGTCTAGTTCTATTAGGCTATTCAGGGCTACCCGTGTATCGAGCTTTTGATCAGTGACTCCCAAACTAGTCGGCTTTAAGGCACTAGGTGGAAAAACACCCCTATGGATCTAATCACTCAAGTAACAAAGGCCACAAAAATAGACTAGCCAAACTTTTATTATACTAAAAACATAAACTAAAGATTTAACTCTTTTTCTGTTGTTTTCTCAATCCTTTTTTTTATATATTACTGAGATCCCCCCAAACTTGTATACAAGCCTAAGTTTAGCGTTCAAGAAGGTCATTTAGAACATTCCAAGCTTACCCCACAAGCAACTAACCATACCAGTTCTCTAAACAAAAACTAATCAACAAATGGGATTGCAATCGTGCGTGATGAAATAATAAGATCATTAGCATTGTTAACTTAAATCAATCGTTGAAATAAAGACTACGCATGCTAATAAATTTTACTTAAACTGGCAGCATGGAAAAACACTTCATATCATTAGCTACAAACTCACAACTAAAGTCTGGATATCTACTAATAAACTAACATAAGCATATAAAAGCGACAAAACTAATCAGGCACTAATTAAAAACATGAACAGATAGAAATAAAACCAACCCCCAAACTTGAATATGACAATGCCCTCATTGGACAGATAGAGAATTTAAAATTGAGGACTCCCTTGAATTTGACTAGGCATCTGCATCTTCGTTAGGAGAATCCTGAGGGTAATCAGGAATCACTAGCGGGCTTGGGAACTGCAGGGGGTTTGGACCAACATTTAACCTCGTCCACGCGAACATCTCAGCAAGGATTGCTGTGAAACTGGCATTAAATTGTATCATAGAGTTGACTTGCTGAGCAATATAATTAATCTGACGAGATTGGCGGTGCAATTCCCTTCGCAAGTGCTGCACCTTCGTAATTATGGACGCTAGAAATGGCTAATTGGCTGCATCCTCCTCCTGATCATCCGCAAAGAGCTCCTCTGTATCTGGAGATTGAGCCTCTAATATAAATTCGGCTCTGCTCGGATTAGCTGAGGCGCCATCCCACTAACTATAGTGACTAATCAATCGAGAGTCAATTGGGATTTTGGGCTGCTGCAGAGGTTCATCTGCAGACCATTCTACTCCAAGTAATTTGACACAATCCACAAATCAGTGAAGGATGCGGCAAACCACCCGGAGTACCCTCATAGAGAGTGTGTTTGATTGATCCTAGAATAACCCGCCCCACATTGATGTTCATCCGGTTGACCAAATAATACAATAGCACCGCCCTTGATATAATCACATCGTTGACATGCGTTGTGGGGAGCAGTTTGGCACAAATGAAATAATACCATGCTTTGCCAAACCTATTCAGGAACCGATGCAAAAATAGCTGTGGCGCCCCATCCTTGAGAGTCCATTCAGCATCAAGCTGACATAAGCCTCGAAGCACGTCGTTTAGATTGAGGTGCTTGGTTCTGTACGTGGTATATTGATCAACCTCTTCTAGGTGGGCAATGTGATAGAAATCGTTTATTTGCTCATCCCCAAAGTGAACATTCACATCACGAATGCGCACCACATTGACATTCTCATTCGCATTTACGTAAAATTCTTTGACAATGGCAATGACTGCAGGCTCGGGCTGTTCCATGAAATTGTGCCAATGCTTGTCAGTGATCATAGTGTACAAGTGTCCATAATTGACATTTGGAAGGAGGCCTCTCTTAGGGATAATTGTTTTGCCCTCTAGCACTTCATAAAACTTCTTTTTTGCCTCCTCGCTAACAAAACGATGAGTGTTATATTTGGCGTGAGAGGTCTGCCCACGTTGATGCTCAGGAGCCATGATCACTCAATGCAATGCCAAGAAGCTAAAGCAATCCAAATGACAACCCGAACCAACTGAATTTTGAACGAAACTTGGTTGCGGCAATTTGTCAAATAGCCGGTGTGCACCCTTGATTTGAACTCTGAACAAAGCTTCCCCAAACCAAATTCCAGCCACCCAATTAGGGTATTTCACCAACAACACCTCACTACCAACCCTCAATCAAAGAATTCAAAAGATATTTGCAAAAAGGAAGATAATGTGTACCAAGTTTTTGACCGAGAGAAACTCCCAGATGGCTCACGGTTGGCAAGGAAAGAGAATGTAAACAATTTTTGGCTTGGATCCTCGGTGTGGCTTGGGTTTTTGGAAGGGATTACAATTTGGTGGAAGAATTTGATGGTAACGATGGTTGGAGAGTTTAGGAAGCAAGGGTTTTGAGAGGGCAGGGCAGCGTTCATGCTGGTTTGGAATAAACCCCGACTGAGGTTTATATATATATTTTTTTTGATTTTTCGAACTACCGCTGCGGCGGTGACAATGAGCTCTGCGGCGATGAGAGGTTCTGGTAAAAAAAATTTGAACATCTGGATACCACTGTTGCGGCGGTATTAGGGCATTGCTGCGGCGGTGAAAGTTTTTGTTTTCGACGAAAATTGCTTTTTGAAGGCCACTGCAGCAGTGGTAGCAGGGGAGCGTCGCGACGGTCAGAGGCTGTGCCAGATTTTTTTTTTCCACATGGAAGCATTGTTTTGATAGTACCTGAAAGTTTAATATAGATTTATCAAAAACTAAATAACTAATCACAATTTTAACTCAAAAACATAGAAATTGCAATTAGTTATCAAGCTACTGTTTAATTATAAGTATACTAATATACTATATCAAAAGTATTTAGCCAATCAAACTAAAGCAAAAAATGACTAAATATAAAATGCAATGAAAATAAAACTAAATTGACAATTGTGACTCCCCGGGGAAAATCACCTGACACCCCTGTGACTCCCGCTCGTCAACGAATAAACTCCACAACATTTAAATAAAGGCATGTTGTTGAAAAACTTAGTAAATTTAAAATTTTATAACATTTACTTAACTTTGCCACAGAATCGCAATCTTTACATGAATACTACAACTCAGATCATATATATTTGATGACCTACTATATTACAACCATTGTGAGCAAATAAAAGCTCACAACCTAATCAATAAGTCGATATGACTATTTACTAACTGCTTTTAATTACACGAGTTTACAAAATATTTACACTTGTCTGGATATACAAAAACCTTTCACTATTAGTACAAGGCTTTTACGACGTCAGCTTAAAATAGTTCTAACAACGTCTTAAATTAAAAATAAACCTTAAACACCTTCTCTGCGATTACCGGGATCTTCATATTCCTCGCTTTTCGCTGAAAATGTTTATTATAGCAAGAATGAGCACGACGACTCAGTAAGTCTAACAGCTAACACGTAGTCACATTTAATTCATGCTTTATATCCCATGCTTTGCATTTACATAAACATCATGCTTATCATGCTGTGCATTTATACAATCTACACATGCTTACCATGCATGTCAATATTTTCAGGTTATATATCTCATATAACACATTCCAACTCATAGCATTAATTAAAATCAGCTATTAACAATATATGACTGTACACAAACACATTTAAGAATCAGGTAGCACATAAAATAAGTGCACACAGAATACTTTATGCAAATAACATATAGCACTGAAAAACTTGCAGGGATAACAAATATCATTGAAAGACTTGCCTGATATGCGCATTGACTTACGCTACCAGTCTGAAGTCCGCGTTCCATCGTTAACGCTCAACAAATTGAATTTACTGCATCCGAAAGACCTAATTTGCTTATCTGGAAATTACTAAAGCGCATAAGAACTTAGTTTTCATTCACAAAAGAATCGACTCTACAACACAAAAGTTCTTATTTATTAACTCATAATTTATAAGATAATATTATCCTCCTTAGATAATATTTTAATTACCGATCAATATTATTATACATTAATAATACATCACTAAATTTCCAACTATACTTAAGTACCGAATAACACCTTAATTGGTTACTAATATTATTAAATCCTTAATAATATTCACCAAATTACCAATATTATTAATCCATTAATAATATTTAACTATTTAATTACCATCAATTATAAATCCTTCAATGATAATTTACAACCATGGTAATAACTAAAGACTCCAACAATTACCCGCCAATTGTTTACACTTAATTACCCTTATTTCCTTCACATTTTTTTATTTAATATTATTTAAATAAATAATTAATTCACTTAACTTTACTTGTTTATTTATCTTCACATAAACAATAAAGTTTCTTAATTACCTCACATTATTTATTTAATATTATTTAAATAAATAATTAAATTAAATTAACCTTACTTCATTCACATTATCTATTTAATATTAATTAAATAAATAATTAACTCAATTAACTCTACTTGTTATTTAACATTACATAACAATTATCTCATTAACCTTAATTCGCTTTAATTATTATTTAATACCCCTTAAATAATAATTAAATAATTAGACACCCTTATTTATTTGAAATAAATAATTACCTTATTATATTTATCATCCTTTAATTATTATTTAATATCCCTTAAATAATAATTAAGTAATTAATTATCCTTATTCATTATTGAATATAACTTACCTTAATTATTATTGTAAAATAATTAATTAAGTACCTTGTTTTAATTACAATTAAACCATAATTTAATCCCAAATTAATTACTGAATTATACTTTTTATTTAATGTTAATTAAATAATAAGTTTACAAACTTCATTCCTTTAATTATTATTCAAAGTCCATTAAACAACAATTAATTAAATATATCTACCTTACATATTACCTCAGTCTCAATTAGTAATAGGTAATTAGTTTAATAATTTTAACCATTCTTAATTATTATTTAATTAAATAATAATTAATTAATTATCTATACTTTTCTTTAATTATTATTTAATATCAATTAAATAATAATTTATTAATTATAACTCTTATTTATTATTTAATATTAATTAAATAATAAATAATTATTTTATGAACTTTATTCAACAACTTAATAACCATTGATGAACTTATTTGCTTTATTTATTATTACATAATAAATAATTAATTACCTTAAAATTTCCTTTATTCATTATTTAATAACTATTAAATAATAAATAAATAATCATTGGAAATTATTATTTTATTCAAATAATAATTAATTTTCTTAAATATTATTCGTTTACCATATTTATCATTTAAAGTTATTAAGTACCTTATTAACTCTAATCCCCTTTAATTACGATTAAACCTTCATTTAACCATAATTAATTAATGGGCAATCCCTATTCAACCATACATAGGTTACCTATCAATATTATCTACTTTGGACAATATTTTAACTACCCAATGATATTACTATCCTCGTAATAATATCTAACTATGATGCAAATGTTATTAATCAATAACATTTTAATTGTACATTAATATTATTAATTTTCTAATAATATTGACCCATGTACAATTATTATCTAATCCCATAATAATAACTTAACCAATTCCTTTTATTGTTAATCATTTAATAAAAGATTAACCAATTACCATTATTATTAAACATTTAATAATAATTAAATTCCTTTACTATTATTATTAATCCTTCAATAATAATTTAACAATTTATCATTATTATTAATCATGTAATAATAATTTAATTTACCAAAATAATTTTTTATACTTAAATATTATTTAAAACACCCGAGCCTACGACCCGACCCGACCTGACCCAATTCGGCAGCAGCATAACACACCATACACACCAGCGTCTAGGCGCTGGAATTTTGCAAAGGAAACAACGCTTAGGCACCTAGACTACCTAGCGCTTAGGCGCGCAAAAAGGCAAGGGAAACGACGCTTAAGCGCCCGAAAATGAACGAAACCTGGTGCTTAGGCGCCCGACCTTCTCGGCGCTTAAGCGATCGAGAAGTAAAGGGATACGACGCTTAGGCGCCTGGGCCATACAACGCTTACATAGGCGCTTAGGCGCCCTGCTTTCCAGACTCAAATTTTTTTTCAGAAAAATTATATTTCAGCTTCGATCGATCGGCCATTTCACGATTCAACACCCAAATCATTTACCGGTATCGATTTAGCAACAAAACTTAACAAAATAACATCTTGTTTTAACAAATCTAAGAACCCAGCCATGAGAACTACCGAGATAATGATAAAAAGGAAGCAAGGTTTTCGAGTTAACCTTCAGAGATGAAAACGCTGCTAACGAAGGATGACTCACGGATGGCTTAAATGATTCTCCTTCTTTGCTCTGCTTTCTCCTTACTTTCCATCGAAGCTTGCTATTGCTCTCCCTATTTCAATCTCACGACCCTGATGAACTTGAAGAGTTACTTATTTAAAGAACTCCCCCTTTTCTCTCTCGGCCGATTGAAATAAACTTAGGTGACTCCTAATAAGCTCTAAGTGGCGTCCCACGGCTCTAGGAAGAAAAGCAGAGGGGAATATATATTAATATATACCTACCCCACATTTAATTTACCTGATACACCCATTTAATATAACTTATTGTGGTCAGTAATTTAGATCCAATTTAATTAATTAGATGCCCAAATTCAAAGTCAACAAGGTTGGGCTTATTTAATAAATTAATTTGACAAAAATCCAAATTATTAATTTCCTAGTGGAAATAATAAATATTAATACCCCACTATTAATAACTTTCCAAATAGAAATAAATGTAACTTTATAAATGCTTACGAAATCTCATAAATTAATAACCATCTTAATTTAACTCGTTAGCTATTTAATTAAATAATCACATAGCATATTAAGGTATACATTCTAGATTGGTTCATTAATTTAATCCACCCATTAATTGAACCTTCCTTTAATTCCTTTAATTATCTCAACACATAATTAAATAAACCAAAGCCATCATACACTGATTTAATTAATCGCCCAGAAATTTACAATTACTGCCAATAATTTTATTTCTCTATATTAAAATATTCCGCACATCACTTAAGAACTATTTTCGCAGTTGATAACTTAAATCCAAGGGGGTCACATTGCTCGCAATGTAATTAGCAAAATCCTCATACCAAGGTATATCACTATGCATAGCAAACAACTGCTCATCTAGAAATAGCTCATTGATCTCCCAGCCATCTCTACTGTTTTGCTCAGAATTTTCTAATCGTGAAAGATGATCAGCGACTTGATTCTCTATCCCCTTTTGTCTCAAATTTCTAAGTCAAATTCTTGGAGCAGCAGAATCCATCTGATTAGCCTCGGTTTTGCATCTTTCTTCGATATCAAATATTTAATGGCAGAGTGATTTGTGAAAACAACAACCTTCATTCCAATGAGATAAGAACGGAATTTGTCGAAGGCATACACAACTGCAAGTAATTCTTTTTCAGTGGTTGTGTAGTTGAGTTGTGCATCTGACAACGTCTTACTTGCATAATAGATGGTGTGGAAGATCTTCTCTTTTCGCTGTCCCAACACGGTTTCAATAGCATAATCACTGGCATCGTACCTTAATTCGAATGGTAACTCCCAATCCGGAGCAACTACTATCGGAGTAGAGATAAGTTTCTTCTTCAGCATCTCAAATGCGTCAATGCACGCTTTTTCCATCCTGAAGGGCACATCTTTTTTCAAAAGATTACACAGCGGCTTAGTGAATTTTGAGAAATCGTTGATAAACCGTCTGTAGAAACCCACATGGCCTAGGAAACTTCTAATTCCCTTCACAGATGACGGTGGTGGAAGCTTTTCAATAGTCTCTATTTTGGCTTTGTCAACTTCAATTCCTTGAGCAGATACTCTATGTCCGAGAATAATACCTTCTTCCACCATGAAATTGCACTTTTTCCAGTTTAACACCAAATTAGTCTCAACACATCTCTTCAACACCGCCGATAAATTTTCAAGACAAGCATCAAAAGAATTCCCGAACACTGAGAAACCATCCATAAAGACTTCCAAAGTCTGTTCTGCTATATCCGAAAAGATGGACATCATGCACCGCTAAAATGTAACAGGTGCATTACACAATCCAAATGACATCTTTCTGAAGGCAAAGGTGCCGTATGGACATGTGAACGTGGTTTTCTCCTGATCTTCCAGCGTTATGGATATTTGATTATAACCACAGAAGCCATCCAATAGACAATAAAATTCATGCCCTAACAGTCTATATAGCATTTGATAGATAAATGGAAGAGAGAAATGATCCTTTCTAGTTGCCTTGTTAAGCTTCCGATAATCCATACATACTCTCCAGCCGGTGATTGTTCGTGTAAGAATTAGCTCATTGTTTTTATTAGACACAACAGTCATACCCCCTTTTTCGGAACGCACTGAACATGGCTCACCCATGGGCTATCAGAGATAGGATATATGATTCCAGCATCAAGCCATTTAATGATTTCTTTCTTCACTACCTCCTTCATAATGGGATTGAGACGTCTTTGATTGATGCTCATTGGTTGGCTTTGCATCATCTTCCAATAAGATTTTGCGCATACAAATGGATGGAATTAATCTCTTTTATGTCTGATATAGCCCACCCCAAAGCGGTCTTATATTTCCTCAGCACACTTAAAAGTTCACTTTCCTGTTCCTCATTTAAACTTGCAGAAATTATAACAGGATAAGTGGATTCTTTTCCTAGGAAAGCATATCGCAAATGATTTGGTAGCGGTTTGAGATCCAGTATTGGTGCTTCCTCCTTGTATAAATTTGAAATTGAAGTTCCTGCTTGTTCCAAAGATTCATAATGCGGTTTGAACTTAGCAATTTGAGGAGACGCATCCAAATATTTCATGTATTCTGTATGAGTAGGATCTGTTGCAGAAGTGGTTCCAATGATCGAAGCCTCCAAAGGATCAGAAATACAAGTTTCCAAGAAAACTTCATTTACAACCTTTTCAACCATATCAACTCTAAAACACTCTTCAGAGTCTCTCGAAAACTTCATAGATTTAAAGACATTGAACCTTATCTCTTGATATTGAACCCTCATGTTGAGCTCTCCCTTTTGGACATCGATAATAATTCTCCCAGTGGCTAGAAATGGACGTCCTAATATAATAGGCACTTCCCTATCCTCCTCAAAGTCCAGAACTATAAAGTCAGCTGGAAAGATGAACTTATCAACCTTTACCAGCACATCTTCCACGATTCCTTTAGGGTATGTCAGAGATCTATCAGCAAGTTGTAGTATAACACTGGTAGGCTTCGCTTCGTTCAACCCTAGCTTCCTATAGATAGACAATGGCATAAGATTGATGCTTGCTCCAATAAATTCACTTCCGATAAAGTGGATGCAGTTACATCTCTAAAGCTTTTACAATAAATTCACTTCCGATGGAGCAAGGAATGGTGAAACTCCCAAGGTCCTTTAGCTTAGGAGGAAGCTTATTCTGCAGAATTGTGCTACATTCCTCCATTAGAACAACCGTTTCATAGTCACCAAGCTTTCTCTTCTTGGACAGTATATCCTTAATGAATTTCATATAGCTTGGCATTTGCTCCAAAGCTTCAACAAAAATGTGAAGCTTTTTCAAGACCTCCAAGAATTTAGAAAACTGTTTATCCAGTTTCTGTTTTTGTTGCCTTTGAGGAAATGACAATTGTTGAACTCTTGGAATGGTTTTGTTGACTATGGGGATTGGCTCTTGAACTTCTTCCACAATTTTAGGAGTGCCACTTGTTGTGTTTTCTGTCTCAACAACTACTTCCTCTTCAATTAGAATTGGTGGCACTGTAGTAGTTTCTCCAGTGGTATCCAGTAAGGGTCTACCACTGCGTAGTGTGACTGCCTTGCATTGCTCCTTGCCATCCCTCTTTGGATTGACCTCAGTGTCACTAGGCAAGGTTCCTTGCAGACGATTGTTCATAGCATTGGCAAGTTGTCCCACTTGGTTTTAAAGATTCCTTATTGCAACATCTTGGTTGTTGATCTTTGTCTCATTTTGAGAAATGTATCTAGTTAGAAGTTCTTCCAAGTTAGTTTTCTTCTCCGTAGGAGGGGGAGGAGGAGGAGCTTATTGATGTTGTTGTTGTGTGGAGGTGGTTGATGTTGTTGTTGTGGATTGTAATTTTGATATCCTGGAGGTTATAGCTGCCTTGAAGATGACGATTGTCTTTGGCTGTTATTATTGCCCCACGAGAAATTAGGATGATTTCTCACTCCAGGATAATAATGTGTCGGCACATTGTTGTTTTGTTGTCGTTTGTAATTATTAACATATTGCACTGATTCAGCCTTGATAACACATTGCTCACTAGGATGTTCTCCAGCACATATATCACATATCATTACTACACTTTGCACAGGTTTTGCTCCCATATTATCAATTTTTCGAGCAAGTGCAACCACTTGTGTAGATAAAGATGTAATTGCATCCACTTCATGCATTCCAGCTACTTTCCTTGGAGTGAACCTCTCAGAAGGCCATTGATAATTATTTGCTGCCATGATCTCCAACAGCTCATACGCCTCATCATAACTCTTTCCTATTAAAGTTCCACCAGCTGCGGCATCAACACATTGTCGGGTAGAACTTAATAATCCGTTATAAAATGTTTGTACTTGTAACCACTTTGGAATACCATGGTGGGGACATCTTCTGAGTAGATCCTTAAAATGCTCCCACGTCTCATAGAGAGACTCTGAATCCTGTTGGAAAAAAGCTGTAATGTCATTTCGCATTCTTGCTATTCTGGCAGGCGAAAAGAACTTAGCTAAGAATTTCTGAGCTAGATCAGCCCAGGTACTAATGGAGCCTGCTGGTAAAACATGCAATCAATTCTTCGCCTTATCATGCAGAGTGAAAGGGAACAGACGAAGTCTGAGAGCATCTTCAGAAACTCCTTGATATCTAAACGTGTCATAGATTTCCATAAATTTGGCCAAATGATCATTTGGGTCCTCATTAGGTATCCCACCGAACTGCACATGATTCTGAATCATTTGAAACGTGCCCGACTTGATCTCAAAGCTAACAGCTATGATAGCTGGCCTATTGATGCTCGTATGGATATTTGTGATTTGCGGCATAGTATATTCTCTTCTTTCGCCATTGTCTCTTGATGGTGAATAACTTGACCCCTCATTTCTTTTCACAATACACGCAAAGTTCTTTCAAACTCAGGACGAAAGTAACGAGAGTTGGATCTTGAAAAGGAAGCATGCACAATCAAGAGTACCTGGAAGAAAATGAAATAAAAATAAAATAAAACAAATTAAATAGATGTAACCGTTTAAACTAAGATTATATTGATAAAGCTTAAAATTACAGAGAAATTAGATAAATAACTCCCTGACAACGGTGCCAAAAACTTGTTGGTCTTTTTCATGATTGATATTAACGTGCAAGTACACACGGCCTTCAAGTAGTAAAGAGTATTTCTAAGTCGATCCCACATAGAGTTACACTAATATTCTCTGAATAGTAAACTTAGTACAATCTAATTCGATTTAAACTATGATTAAAGATGGTGATTTTTGTTAACACGTAATCTTAAAATAAATAAAACTTGGCAACAAGGATTAGATTTAAACAAGTTAATATCACAATTTCACTCACTACCTCATTTAAACCTCACACCCCTATTTTCAATGCTAAGATCTAACGAATGATAACCTGATAATATAAGCAACCAAAACCTCTTTCGATAGTTAAATGATTCACACCCTACTAAATAGTTCACTATATTCCTATGTGAGCCTAATTTAGCAAGACGACAATAAAAGCAATTATCAACAAGGCTACACAAGGTACCCTGGTATATTCCTATCCGAGATACAAGTTAGGCACTCCATCTAAAGATAAAGATTTCTATAAGTGCTATCGTGCTTTAGGTCAAGTTGTTTAATCCATTTCCCAATATCATAAACAACACCACGTTATATACAAAGTACATAACCCATACATGAAGATCAAAGCATGATGACCATTCATTTTCAATCTATACACATTAAAAAGAGAGATATTTAATTAAAACCAAGTAATGAGAATCATTGTAATCTTAGGAATGAAGTTAGTTCATAACTAAATGAATAAAGCCATTAACAAGTCACTCATCAGCCTTAAATACACACAATGAAGGTAAAATAAACTCTCTTCAAAATGTAACAATCCAAGCTTGATTAGTCTTCTTGTTCTTGAGCTTAAAACCAATCCAAGTTGCTTTGAAGGCTTGAAGAGCTGAAGAAAAACAGCTCTCAGGCGCAAAAATCGATCCCTTTAGGTCAAGCAACGAGTTCGCTTAAATAGCAAAAATCCCGTCTGAAACAACAGGATTGACCGCTGCGGCGGTGCCCTCCACCGCTGCGGCGGTGGTACTGAATGAAAATGACCAATTTGCCTTTCTAGCTTAAAAATCCTACAAATCACAGACGAGACATTAGGAACCATAAAAATCATAAACATAAGCAATAATAACTCTTAAAAACTCACAAATCATTAACTCAAGAGTATTAATTCGCAGGTATAAAACCCACTCATCAAACATCATCTACTATACCCTTAGGGTAAGCGTTAGATCTATCAGCCAACTGAATCACAATACCAGTTTTATTCAAAGGTTCAAGTTTTAAAGAAGCATATATAAAATATGGCATGACATTTATAGATGCTCCTAAATCTAACATGACTTTTTCAAATCTAGTGTCACTTATCTTACAAGGGATAGTAAACATTCCTGGATCTTTGCACTTAGTAGGGAGTTTTCTTTGAATTACTGCAGACACATTCTTTCCTACTTTTACCTTTTCATATCTTTTAAGTGCTTATTTTCTTTTGTATGTACACAATTCTTTCATAAATCTAGCAAAGCGAGGTACTTGCTTAATAGCATCTAATAGTGGAGTATTTACCTCACATTTACGAAATTTTTTATATAAATTTGAATTTTTTTTCATATTTTCTTTTTTCAGTTAAAGTAAGAGGAAAATGAGGTATCGATTTATAATCAGAGAGAGGTGGAAATTTATGCTTAGGGGTTCCATTGTCGCCTAGAATATTGTCTTCTTCTTTACTGTTGTCTGCTTCTGTATTGTCTGTTTCTGCTTTGCTTTGCTATTTTGGTGCAGACTCTGTCTTTGCTGGAGTTTGGATCTCTTTACCACTTCTCAAAGTGATTGCACTTGCGTTCTCTTTTGGATTCACTACCGTTTGATATGGTAATTTTCTAGAACCGTACGCCTCTAGTCGACTAATTGCAGTTGCCATTTGTCCCATCTATGTTTCCAAATTCTGCATATTTGCCTTTGTTTCCTGTTGAAATTGCAAAGTGTTAGTGCTAAGTTGTTTAACTATATCCTCTAAAGACATATTAGAATGAGATGATTGGCCCTGTTGTTTGTTGGGATACAGCTGCTTGTATTGTTGATAACTTTCAAAGTTCTGATTTGTGGGTCGATTCACTTGTGAATTTTTATAGCCGAAATTAGGATGATCTCTCTAACCTGAGTTGTACGTGTTCGAGTAAGGATCATATCTCCTTTGTGGTTGACCAGGGAACCCACCTGCTACATTCACATATTCATAGGACTTCTCTTGAAGAGTAGGGCACATATCTGTCGGATGTCCTACTACCGTACAAATTTTGCAAGCTTTCACTTGTTATGTATTACCTACAGCCACTTGACGGACCAGAGAAGTTAGACTAGTAATTTGTTCTTTAAGTGAAGAAATTTCTACCTTATTGACATTCTTGGATGAAAAATTAAGCCTAGTGCCGAATTATTGGGAATTAGCCGCCATATTTGCAATCAAGTTTCTTGTAGCTTCGAGAGTTTTTTCCACCAAAGCTCCGCCACTAGCGGCATCAATCATGCTTCGCTCAGTAGACATGAGTCCTTTATAGAAATATTGGATGAGGAATTACTTGCTGATATGATGGTGGGGACAGCTTGCACACAATTTATTGAACCGTTCCCAATACTCGTATAGGGATTCTCCATGGTTGTCTCATACCGCAAATTTCTTTTCTTATGTTGGCTGCCCTTGAATCTGGGAAATATTTTTCCAAGAATAATCTCTTCATCTATTCCCATGTGGTTATACTTCCGGAGGGTAGATAGTAAAGCCAATCTTTAGTCAAATCCTTCAGAGAGAAATGGAAAAGCTCTTAATTTGATTTGTTCTTTAGTAACTTTGGGAGGTTTCATGCTCGTGCATATCACATGAAATTCTTTTAAGTGTTTGTGAGGGTCTTCACCTGTAAGGCCATGAAAATTAGGCAAAAGATGTATTATACCAGATTTTAACTCAAAAGAAGTGTTAACATCTAAATTAGAAAAAGTTATGCATAAATGTTGTTGGTTCAAATCTGGGGCCGTAAGTTCCTTCAAAGTTCAATTTTCAGCCATGATACCTTTTTTTTCAAAATTTGTCTGACCTTCTTTCCTTAATCCGCGCTAAGTTCTTTCGATTTCTAGATCAAATCTCAAATCACTTTGATTAGTAGAATGAGTTATGGTCATAAACAATCAACGAAACTCAAATAAACTAGGAAAAATAACTACGAAAAATTATTAAAACAAAATAAGGATAAAAAAAACACAAAAGTAAATAAATCAGTCTCCAGCAACGGCGCCAAAATTTGGCGTGATGTCACAAGCACCCAAAAATAAAATCTTACTTTGGATAAATATTAATGTAGTAGTGCAAGTAAGAGTCGATCCCACAGAGAATGATTAATTTAATTTTATGTTTTGAAAATCAAAATTCGGGGGGTTTTGAAGTAAAGAAATAATTTAAATTAACTAAAGTCAATAAATATGCAAGTAATTTAATGAAATAAATAAGAAGAAAAAACATTAGTTTAAGTTAACATTCATCATCAAGAATTTACAACTGATCATTGATACAAAAATAAATCAACTAATATTGTGAACATTCACCGTAGAAATAACTACTCGCATGTGGAATAATTTTTCTCATCTCTCCTTAATTTTAGATAAGTAGAGCCACTTGGTCTAAATACCTTTACTACTAAACAATCTCCGACATTTGCTAAAGATTTAATTTAATAGCAGCTTTAAGAGATTAGAGAGATCATTGAACTAAACAACACAAGCCACTTGTTTGCATTTAATTTAGATGAATATTCTTCTTAAGACATAATAATCTTTTGATCTGCAAAATAATTATTAAACTTAGTTGCTTCACTAACAACAATAGATTAATGTGAATAATAAACTAGTAGGCCTCCTAGCAATTAAATAAATCAATCATAAAATTAAGTACAGAAAAATATTCAATACTCAAAATATAAACTGAACAATTAAAATAAATTAGATCTCACAGTGTGTAAATCTTGATGGCTTCAATCACTTAAACCAAGAATAATTTAGCCACACATAGCTGTATAAAATACCAAAGAATAAAAGAGAGATTTTTTTAAATAAAAGTTGTATATTCTATTGTATCTCAAGCCTTCTAT
This sequence comes from Hedera helix, assembly GCA_947179155.2. Classification (NCBI taxonomy): domain Eukaryota; kingdom Viridiplantae; phylum Streptophyta; class Magnoliopsida; order Apiales; family Araliaceae; genus Hedera; species Hedera helix. The sequence continues at coordinate 33,437,091 of OX359276.1, forward strand.
TTATAGGCTATATAATCATCCTAACCCTAATAGGAATTATAATTTCTAAACCCTAATAGAATTTAAAATATAAAATATAAAAATCTTAATTTATTTTTCCTTTTCCAAATTGCAATTTTATTTGTAATTAAAGCCAAGTAGAATCTTTTTTAACATTCTTCTTGGGTCTTCTGCTGGAATTTGATCTATATGAAGTAGTGGTTTGAAGCGAGTGTGCAGAGAAATGAAGATTTTTGTACAATTTGATAGCTTAATATGTAATAAAGAGTAACATGACAGCTTAAAAATAAGATACCCATTTGTTTGTTTTCCATCTTTTTTCAGTATATTTCTCATTATGGATTATCAATAACTCGAGTTATTTATTGCTTGGACATGTTTATAGTTTTTCCCCTCACCTTCTGTAATAGAAATGTTGTAAATGAACTGAGTCGAGTTGATGACCGACTTGGAAATTGACTCTTTAATGCTACATTTACATTTGGATTGAAGGAATGAAATGGAATGAAAGAATGAATGTAATGAAAAATAGTGTATTAGATTATCATTTTGGAGGATAAACTATTCTAGTGAAATGAAAATTCATTCAATCCCTTTGATTTTTATTCCATGTGAGAGGTGGTGGAATAAAATCCATTCTAATGGAATGAATATGTATGATAATTTTAATATTATATTATACCACTCACTCTCACCAACAATCAAACATATATTTGAAATATCTTAAAATTATTACATTTCTTCCTCCATTCCATTTTTTCAATCCAAGAGATTGACGCCTTGATTCGAGCTACTTCTTTGAAGTAAATTGAGTTTTTTTCGACTTGTTTAGCAAGAGCCGAGCCCTTTTTGATGGCTAGTGGGGCCTTGATTCAGTTGCAACTAATGCTGCAAATCGAACTAAATAGTTCGGGCTCGATTCGGGCTTGACTCGAAAAAATGTGAGCGATACTCGAATTCGTTAATAATATGATTTAAATTTGAGCACAAAAAATAGTTCGAATAAAAATACGAGTAGAATCTGAATAAAGTTATACTCGACTCGTTTAGTATTCAAACTATTCGAATTTTTAATCATGATCCGATACATAATCAATTGATACATATTCGAATCTATACTCGATACATTCTCTTATAATATATACACAATTAAACAAAATTTGAATAATTAGTTATTATTATTTTTTTTTTATTTGTAATTTTAATTATAATTTTATATATTTAAAGTGTAATTAAAATTATATTTTTTCATTTCTAAGTAAAATAATAAGTTCAATTAATAATTATATGTATTATAAAACTAGTTATTATGTGGAGACTCGAATTCGAATTTGAATTTGAAGTTCGCGAGTAGTTTGAATATAATTCGATCTGAGTCGAATTGAATTCGAGTAACGAAAATTCGAGTCGAGCCGAATTTGAATAAAGTTTTTTAAATATAGTTCGAATACGAGTATGAATTTAACCTTACGAGTTGAATCCGAACAGTTTAAAATTCGGATCGATTCGACTCATTTACAACCTTAATTGCAACCCACATTGATTACTCTCTCTAGTACAAAAGTAAAGATATATTTTTAAAATGAAAATATTAATAGTGTAGCGGTAGAATAATAATAGTATTTAGTCCAATTAAAACATAAGTAATGACATTTTAAGAACTTTAGTTTAATACATATAAAAATATATTGCTAGTTTTAAAACGGACTGGGTAGTTTTTCGTGTCATTTTCAAGAACTTTGACATCTTATATTTCACATCATTTTCGACTCGTAGCAGCCAAGAAGTTTGCACATTGTCTATTCCCGTACAAAGCAAGTAGGACCATAAACGGGACCTTTAGGAAGCTGGGAAGGTAATGACCGGCCTTAGAAGAAGAAGAGAAATGGGTAATGAAAGTGCCGTAAAGAATATCTACGCGGCCAAGTACCATATTTTCTCCTTTACTTTCCCAGAAAATACTGCTTGCTTACACGCAAGCTCTATTCTTTCACGAAAATCACCAGCACTTTCTTCAGTAACTACATGACTGGCTGCGCAACCCTTCCTTTTCTGTCCATAATTCCTTATAAGTCAACACAAAAGATCTGATATGTGCATATCATTACATTCTTGGTACCTGCTATGATATGCATATGGTCCACATACACGTTTCATTCTTGTATATATATATAGTCTAATTCTCTCGGAGAAATGGAATGAAAAAAACAGACATGTATTCCGAGCAACACGCTCTCCGAGCTTCTGTGCCCCCTATTACTTCCCATAGCAGCCGAACAACTTCAGTAGTGCGGAGAATAATCTTAGCAATAATTTTAGTGTTCATCGCGATTAGCATTTATAGCATGATCGTTTATTTAATCCTTCGTCCGGAAGTTCCACTGATCCAACTCACTGCGTTATCTGTGTCAAACTTCACCATCTCCAACTCAAAAATAAGTGGCAGTTATAAAGTTAAATTCATGGTAAAAGAAACCCAAATAGGAGGATAAGTTTGTCGTTTGAACGCTTCGATATCTTTGTTAGCTACAGAAAGCAAGAACTCGCATCCAGCCTTTTACACTCATGAAGATGAATGTCATAAGTTTTAGTGTTGAGCTACGGATGAACTTGAGCGGTGTATTGAACAAACGGATCGTTGGTGTAATAGTGGAAGATTGGAGCAGGATTAGGGTGGTGAGTTTGGATGTGCGGATTATGGTTTGGGCTAAATTTAGTGCTGGTGAATGGATGAAAAAGGTAAGGTCAATGGTGCTGTTTTGTGATAATATGGAGGTTGGGTTTCAATCATCTAATGTGAAAGAAGGGAAGCTCACGAGTGGCACTACTATTTACTGTCCAGTTTCTCTCCTTTAGTTATTCAGGCTCAGCTTTTTAGGTTCTTATAGTTTATGCAAAATTTATTTCCTCGATGTTGTAATTTTATAGTAGTATCCATATATTTAAAAATAGCATAATTTATAGTAGGATGACGATGAAATTAGATATTGTATAACAATTAATTTTTTCCGTTCTGAGATTAGGGTTTAATTATTTTCGCCTTCATGTTTATTTTCATGCAAAATTCATGACTCTTATATTGATTACGTGATTTTGATAAATTATAATTAATTTATAAATTTTTTATAATTTATACTTGTCCATATTAATTATAAGATTCATTATTTTAAAAGAGATGGGAATACAAAATTAAGATTTAATTTGAAAATAAGAACTTGTTTATTATGTTAATATTTAGTGGATTCGTCCTAAATAGTTTTTTTTATTAATAGTTTTTGTTATTAATTATTAGTTTATATATTTTAGTTAGTTAATTATTTAATTTTCAATGTATCTATTTCTAATTTACCTAAAATATAAATTAAGAATATATTTAAACATTAATCTAATCTTTATAATTTAACCTGTATTTATTAAATTTATAATAAAATTAGTGCATTTACGGTACATAATTTTAACACATCACATGTATAAGAGATATACTTAAAATTGTCGCTTGTGTTCTTTAATCTCTGATATTCTTCAATTAATATCAAATTTACATCAAACTACTATCTGTTTGAGCAACTACCCGCTGACCTTTTATGTATTTCTGCTAGTTATTTAATTCTCTTTCCTAGCCACGTATCAATCAGAAAAGATGACGAGGTACACCGTACTTCTTAGTTGTGATTCTTTCGTTATTTTTGAACCTTTTTTAGCCAATAATCCAGGAATGGGCGGATTTGCTGTTTATTTCTCTCATTTAGTGTCTGTGTTGATAATAAATAATATTTATTTATTTAAAAAATTAACTGCATTACACTTAACAATAATAGATAATATAAATAGGACATAAGAGGGAGGGTGAGACAAAATATTTAGGCTTTTTATGTGTAGAGCCAAAAAAAAAATTATTATATGTTCTTATAACACCTGTCACGTAATGTTCACACCACTCATGTGGTGTTATGTGAACACTTAAAGTGAATTATTTTATTTTAATTACTTACATAATATCATATGAATGTATGAGATATCACGTAATAGGAACTCCATACCACTAAATAATTACTCGGAGCCAAGGGAGTACTTACTTTTTGCCTTTATGAAATGAGATTATGAACCAAATAACTGAATAAGTAATAACCTACTATATATCTATATATACTCTTTATTCCAACAAAACCAAGAGGTAAAATTCCTATCTTCAAGACCTGAACTATCAACTGCCTTGCATCCATTTTCAGCAACTAAACCATCTCAATCCACTCCAATCACTGTCCCATTTTATTTGTCAATAAAAAAACTATAAACACTCGGGTGTTTTTTTTTTTTTTTTGATAATTAACACTCGGGTGTTTTGGCATGGTCTCTACTGGTATCCCGGCAGTAATCATACACTAGGTGGTTTTTCTGAACCCATGCCATGGCTGCGTACTGTTGTCGGCTCAGCCCACCGGTTCGAGTCGGTGAACCTGAAGCTGGGCGGCACGTGGCAGGGGCATTGCCAATGCATCCTCCGAGCTTGAAATTATTGTACCTACCAATAAACGGTTGGTATTTATAATCAGCTTTATATTTTCCGCCCTCGGTTGCCCAAGATGAGGCGTCCCATATCCATACACCCACATTGGCCTCGACGGAAATGTAGCATCGCTTTTCTTGGGGTATCTCCTTATGGGTACGTCATCCACAAAAAATCTGCATATATCATGATCAAATATTTGTTGATAAAATATCAAATCAAATCACGAAATATCAGAACGTACGCATTGCGAAAATAAGAGCAACTAGCTAGCAAAACAATAATATAATATTGCATGGTGTGATATATTAGTTTAGTGAATGATAATAGAATCCAAGCACTTAAATTTTTGTGGGCTATGTTCGATACGTTGTAACGAGTGTATATTAGCGTGTATTATAGATATAATATTTAGAAATAAAAATAGATATGAATGCATGCAAAAAAATAGATATGAAATAAATGGAGAAACTGAGAATATAAATTAATTAAATTGCTAATTTGAGTAAATATAGTTACTAATTACATGATCTCCTTAGAGAGAGAGAGAGAGAGAGAGAGTTGACCAAGCTTAGGTTAATGTAGTAACCTTAGGTCGTGAATAGCTAAAGTTAACTATGCTTGAGTTTATTGGTGTAAGTATATTACAAGTATTGTTTTTGTGTGTGTGTGTGTGTGTGTGTGTGTGTGTATATATATATATATGCTGATGTTTTGCTTTTATTGTTTACATTCAACTAAGGGGCGGTTCACCAATCCTAGTCAATTAAGATGGTCAATTTTCTAAATTTATGAATTTATATTTGTAGAGAACTAACCATTGTTGGATTAGTTATTAACCCTAAGTGGTAATAAAAATAAAACCTTAACCAATGCTAGAGTTAAGTGTTGGTAAATATATAAATATATTGAATATATATTTATACTTGATTGTAGAGAGTTAAATACATGAGAGTTAGTAAATAGACCCTATGTGGTCTTAAATAGGTGAATTAACCCTCTTTGGGTTAATTGGTGGAGAATAAGTAGACATATATAATATGTATACATATTTGGTGAGAGTTAACTAAACATTAGTTAATTGGTGGAGAATGAGAAACTTTAACTAAGGTTGGATTGAGTGGATCAACCCTAGGTCACTTGATGTGTTAGTAAGTTAACCACATTGTGGTTAATTGTTAGGAGATGTATAGATATGTAAATATATAAATAAGATGAACTTTAACTAAAGTTGGGTATTTGAGCGACCAAGGTTAAGTGTAGTACTTTAACCTTAGGTCTTATGGAGAGTTAGAAAGTTAACCACATGAGGGTTAAGTGTTGGTGTTATGTTGCTTATTTTGCATTTCACCATCTATATTGCTTGTAGTCAAGTTGATGAATGTCATTTTAGTGGTCATTCATGATTTCTATCAAGCTAGTCAATCACGTAGTCTATCAAGTTGTCAATCTTCAGCATAGTAAACATGGATTAAGATCTTAATTCACCAATGTTGGGAGATATAGGTAGTTAATGTAATACTCGTAGACTTCTATAAATAGTATGGGGTAAGAGACTTAGAGGAGTTTGACTCATTTGCTAGATACCCCAAGTTGTAGAGAGAGAGTTGTTGAGAGAAGTGAGAACTCATTTGAGAGAGTTAAAAAGAACCACCAATTTTTAGTCATTTCAGGTGGAAGAAGAAGATAGATGAGAAGTTCTAGCCATTCCTAGCAAAGTTCTAGCAAGAAGAAGATCATTGAGAAGGCTAGAAGTTTTCTTAACCTTGATATTTTATTTTATGTTGTTAAAAGTTTGAACTAGTGGAGATATATATGATGTATGTAGAGTCATAAAACATGATGGTCTAACAAATAATGCTTGTAGCATCATGTTTGAACCAATCAAATCAATGATTTATGAAGCTAATTTTTATTCTGTCATTGCGAGCAATTTTAAGCCTACTTTAGTTTGGAATTTGGATTTGTGATCTAAACATAAGTTGTAGATGGGAAAATTCTGATGAGAATAGACTCAAGAAACATCCAAAATATTTTGAAATGAGAAAATTACGACTGTTGGAGAGACTGGGGGTAGAGCAGTCCATAAATTAGATTTATTTTGTTTTGGCAGTTACACATGAATAAACAATGTTTATTAGTTTAGCAAGAATCATTGTAATACCCCGGATATTTACAAGACATGTAAATAAGATCATAAATGATTAATTAAAGGTTAACGTTTAAAATCTAGAGTTGGAGAAGTGAGATGTGTAGAAAATGAGTAAATATTTTAAACCTAATTGTTAGGGATTAAATGTGAGAAATATGAGTTATAAGATTTATAATTTATAAGTGAGTAATATATATACTTAGAAGTATAATAAATGTAAGGTAATATAATACCTTTAAAAATTGATAAGATTGTTTGATGAAAGAGTTTATGTGAGAATATTATAATGATGCATGTGAAAGATTTATTAAGAAAATAAATTCAATTAAGAAGTGAAGGTGGTTATATAGATGCATATATACCTAAAGTTGTGCTTTTTAGCCAAATAAGAATATAAGTAAATTAATACTCAACAAAACTAATAAATTAATTAATTTTCATATGGAGCAAGAAGGAACATTATGAAATATAATTAATTAGGTTAATTATGTGAGTTATGAGTTAAAGTTATAGAAAAGTTAGAATGATTGCCTAAGATGTCAATAATAATAAGTTAATTAATTAAGTAATTAACTTAATTATCAAGTTATAGTATAGAGTCCAATAATGGATTAAAACAAGTCCAATATTTTAATTATTTTAAGTCTTGTTGGTAATTATAAAGATGTTCAAATAAATTTCTGGATTAAGTCTTATGAATAGCCTACTAGCCCAAAAAGATTATTTAAGAAGCCCAACTTGTAATAATATTTGCAAGAAAGGTAGTTGTTAATAATGTAGTCCAACGAATATAAGTGAGCAAACCCAATATTTTATAATGTTATCTAGGGATGTAGAGAATGAATATGGCTCAAGTTAATTACTATGGGAAGGTAAGTAAATATAAATGATGAGCACAATGACCAAAGGGATGGTTAATGAGTTGGCTAAATAATTCAACATATATATATATATATATATATATATATATATATATATATATATATATATATATATATATATATTGGTGTATATATATATGTATTGGTGTATATACATATATAGGTATGTATAAGTATATTTATCTATCAATAAATAAAAAATTCAAATAATTTAATTAGAACTAGTAAACTAACCCAAGTTATTAGAAATGAATGAGTTATGTAAGGTAGCCCAAATGATTTAAAATGGAACCCAAATATTTTAAGTATTGGTGAGTGTAAAGAATTAACTAATGTAGGGTTAATGGAATAATCCTAGTTGGTAGGCAAGAGAGGGCATTAACTAAACATTGGTTTACTGTTAGATAAATGAATGTGACGATAAGAATTAATTATGGATGAGTTAATTGACTGACCCTATGTGGTAAATAAGTTAAAATTTTAACTATGAATTGATTAGTTACTAGTAAAATGTGTAGTTACATAATTATATATATGCATGATAGATGAGAATTAACTAAGGTGAGGTTGATAGTTTCACATGGGGTTAGTTGTTAAAAGAAAGTAACCTTACATGAGTTAATTGTTGGAATATATATATATATATATATATATATATATATGAAGAGTTGACTAAACTTAGGTTAGTGTAGTAACCCTAGGTCTTGAATAACTAAAGTTAATTATGTTTGAGTTTATTGGTGTAAGTATAGATATACAATCTATATGTAATGAAATTGCAAGTATTGTGTGTATGTGTGTGTGTGTGTGTGTGTGTGTGTATATAGTTGGTGGTGTTTTGCTTTTGTTGCTTACACTCAACCAAGGGGCGGTTCACCAACCCTAATCAATTAAGATGGTCAATTTCCTAAATTTATGGATTTATGTTTGTAGAGAACTAACCATTTGTGGGTTATTTGTTAACTCTAAGTGGTAATAAAAATAAAATCTTAACCAATGCTAGAGTTAAGTATTGGTAAATATATAAATATATTGAATATATATTTATATTTGATTGTAGAGAGTTAAATACAGTGGAGTTAGTAAATAGACCATATATGGTATTGAATGTGTGAATTAACCCTCTTTGGGTTAATTGGTGGAGAATGTATAGACATATATAATATGTATACATATTTGGTGAGAGTTAACCAAATATTGGTTAATTGGTAGAGGATGAGAAACTTTAACTAATGTTGGATTTAATATATCAACTCTAGGTCACTTGACATGTTAATAAGTTAACCACATTGTGGTTAATTGTTGGGAGATGTATAGATATATAAATATATAAATAAGATGAGCTTTAACTAAGGTTGGGTATTTGAGTGACCAAGGTTAAGTGTAGTACTTTAACCCTAAGTCTTATGGAGAGTTAGAGAGTTAACCACATAAGAGTTAAATGTTGGTGTTATATTGCTTATTTTACATTTCGCCATCTATATTGCTTGTTGTCAAGTTTATGGATATCATTTTAGTGGTCATTCATGATTTCTAACAAACTAGTCAATCACCTAGTCCATCAAGTTGTCAATCCTTAACATAGTAAGCATGGATTAAGATCTTAATTCACCAATATTGGGAGATTTAGGGAGTTAATGTAATACTCATAAACTTCTATAAATAGTATAGGGCAAGAGACTTGTAGAAGTTTGGCTCATTTGCTAGATACCCCAAGTTGTAGAGAGAGAGAGTTGTAGAGAGAAATGAGAGCTCATTTGAGAGAATTAAAGAGAACCATCAAGAGTGTTAGTCATTTCGGGTGGAAGAAAAAGATAGATGAGAAGCCCTAGCTATTCCTAGTAAAATTCTAGCAAGAAGAAGATCACTTAGGAGGCTAAAAGTTTTCTTAACCTTGATATTTTATTTTATGTTGTTAAAGGTTTGAACTATTAGGAATATATATGATGTATGTTATGTATATGATGTATATAGAGTCATAAAACATGATGGTCTAGCAAATAATGCTTGTATCATCATGTTTGTACCAATCGAATCAATGATTTATGAAGCTAGTTTTTATTCTGTCATTGTGAGCGATTTTAAGCCTACTTCCGTTTGGAATTTGGATTTGTGATCTAAAGAGAAGTTGTAGATGGGAAATTGTAATGTCCTAGAATTTCCACGTCATTATTAATTAAATTATTAATTTAAATTCTAACGAGTTAGTTTTATAAGATTATTTAAATCTTTTTATGTAATTAATTAATTACGTGATTAAATGATTATGTGATTAATTACTAGAATTAATTAAATGGGGTCACTAATATGTTATTTAAATTAGTGAACAAACCCTAAAGTTTTAATATCAAAATAATGGATAAGTTTCCTATTAATTAAATATTCAATTAAATTGAATATAATGAGTTAATTAAATATAATAAATTAATTAATATGATTATTAATTAATGTAAATGATGTGAAATATTAATAATAATATTTATTAGTCCATTTAGTAATTTAATACTAATGGGTTAGAGTATTTAATTATTTATTCAATCTAATTATTTATTTAACCATGGATTGAATAATTAATGTGTAAATTATAAAATTAGCCCAACATGGGTCAATTACTAGCCTAAGTGAAGAATAATAAATTTTGACAAATTAGTAGCCCAAATAATTTAATAGGAGCTCAATTGATATTTTAAATAAAGTCCAATACTTGACCCACTTGGAAAATACTTAATTTAACTATTAATTATTAAAATGTGACTTGGACAATGATTTTGGGACAAGAAAAAGAAGTCATCAGCCGACATGCTTGGGAAAGAGAGAAAAAAAATGATTTTTGTTTTTATTTTGTTTTATTTTTCATTTATTTTATAAAAGGATTGTTTGTATTGATTTTTAAAGTACATGGACCATTCCTCTTTTCACCTAATGTGTCATTTAATCCATTTCTTGTGTAAGTATCTTTGCTACCCTCATGATGGTATTTTAATAGATATAGATTTTATATCTATCCTTACAATTTAGGAGCTTGTATTGGTCATTTCTTTTTCTTCCACTTTGCAAGCTAGAGAGCATAGGAGAGTGTAGAAAAATATTTTGAGAGCAAAACTACCAAAAGAATGAGTTATTGGTTCATGTCATCTTCTTTCACCACCTATTTTGGAAGAAAAATGAGGATAGTCATTAAATCAAGGTAATGGTTATTCTAAATCTAGTTTTTATTTTTAAATTAAATAAACCAACATGTGCGTATAAATATGTTAATATAGTTAATAATATATGGTAGTAATATTTATGCCATGCTTGAGTTGAATATGCTTGGTTTGTATTTTGGTATATTTTTTATGCTAAAATATGTGTTTAGTAGTGTATAATCAAGTCTTGAAATTTATGACCAAAAATATTTCTATAAAACTTAGGTTTGATGTTCTAATATTATAGAACATCAAAGCATGAGAAAAACAAAGTTTGAATCACTCAAAATGGAGTTATATACAAAAAGTTATGATTTGTGGTAGTTTATGTGATGTAAAAATTTTTATAAAAAAAGAATGATATTAAATCATGAAAAATTAAATTTTCATGTTATAAATTGATATTAGGTGTTTGTTAATTTTTTTGGATTTTTATTGAGGAGTTAAAGATTACTTGAAGGTATAATTTTAATTAAAGTGGGTATTGTTCACATTCTATCAGAAGAAAAAAAAAGGGGGGGTTTTCCGCGGAATGCGCGGAAGGTTATTTGGCTAAAGGACGCGGAGCCAAACGACGTCAGTAAAAATTTACTCAGCGCGATGCGCGCGGAAGCCGTTTCCGGCTTCTCAAAACGGCATCGTTTTGGCAGTAAATTTTGTAACGCGCGCAATGCGCGGCAGTATATTTTCCGGCGAAATTACTAAATTGCGCCTCCGTATTTTTTTTGACGAAATTACTATTTTGCCCTCGGACCAATTTTCAACTTATTTACAGAAATGCCATTCGGGTTAAATTTAATTAAATATAAATATTTAAAAACTAATTTAAAATTATAACAAAAATAATAATAATACAAAAATGATATTGGGGAGGATATTTTTCATTAAGTTTAATATTTAAATATTTTAAATATTAATCTAGTTAGCTAAATCATGGTTAAGTTAAATAAATTTATTAGTTATTTATTATTTAAAATGTTAATAATAAATAAAGGTGATAAATTAGTAATTATTATTTAATTCCTATTAAATAATAATTAAAGAGAGATAAAATTTATAAATTAATTATTTATTATTTAAATATTATTAAATAATAAATAAGGATAATTAAGTAATTAATTATTATTTAATTAGCATTAAATAGCGATTAATGGAAATTAAGTTATTAGAATAATTATTTATTATAATAAATAAGGATGAATTGATTATTATTTAACCTTAAATAGTAATTAAAATTAATTAAATAATTAATTATTATTTAATTGACATTAAATAATAATTAAAGAGGATTAAAATTAGTAAACTATTATTTAATTTCCTTAAATTAAATAATAAGTGAGGTTAATTAATTAATTAATTATTAGTTGATTAATATTAAATTAAAGAAGGTTAAAATTAAATCAATAATTATTTATTATTTATTATTTAATTATTATTAAATAATGGGTAAGTACAATTAGTTATTATTTATAATAACTAAAGTTAATTAATTAATTTCTATTTAATCAAGATTAAATAGTAATTAAATAGAGATTGAGCTAATAAAATAAATTGAATTTAATTATGATTTAATTAAACAATTATAATAAGTTGTTTAAGAGTTTAATAAGTGCCCAACACTTAAGAAAAATATTTTCTAAATTGTTAACCTAAAATGATTAAGGGTCTATAAGGTTAATAATATTATTTTGACTGATGTAAATTATGTGTTAGTACTTATATGATAAATAAGTACATTAGTGAGCGTATAGTTGTGCAAATACGCTGTACTAATTATTAGACCAACTTTATTAATGTTAGGTTTTTCAAAGTCAGTTAGTTAAAGCTAGACATTTATTGTAGCTGAGCAGACAGACAAGTTCCTTATCTCTAAACTCATTTCATTGAGCAAATTATTTAGTTAAGCTTGAACTGTAATTCCAAGCATGTTTTGAGTGGTTTAATTACTTTACAATTATTCCACATCGATATTGTTGTTATTCGCACTTGTTGCACTTGAGATTGTACAGTCATTGACTTGTACTTAATTATTGTTCTACTATTTAAAAAACTGTTCAAAGTAGATCTAAGTCATTGTTCGGCTAGACATTTATGTTAAAGATTTTAAAAGCTATCCAAATAATTGAAGATGCGGATTCTTAGACTATTATGAACACCTCTTTATTATAAGGGAGTACCCTGTATCTAATATCAGGTACAAAAATACGAAAATTAAATGTTATGCATACACATATTGTACTGAGGTTGATCCCCTCGAATACATATTTTTGGTAGTAACCATTGGGTCAACCTGCTATTGACTCCAGTGGAAATTTATAGTTCATAGTCTATTTGACTATCTTAATTTTAAAAGCAAATCATTATTCCTGCTTATGTTATTCATATTATTGAATTGTCCAGCTATTCCCTTTCATTCATGATATATTGTTTCTTGTTGTTATTTAAACTTGTTGAGCAAACTAGTTGTTCACTCTTGCTATATCATGAAACCTTATTGCAGTGTAACCCGAGACTTCGGGAAAGAACAAGGGTAAAGGAAAGATGAAGTGATAGATTTCGAGATGCAGCCTTGTAGTTAATTAAATTAATTGTTATGTAATATAAACCCTAAGTACTTTATTAAGGGTATTTGTGTACTTTTGTGTAAGGTTATCGTATCTTGGGACTAGTAACACCTTTTGAATGAACAACATATGTTTATTATTCCGCATTTAGTTACTTTGTGTTGTTTAGAGGTGAATGTTTGTATTGGATCGTGATGACCAGATCCGGGTATTTGAAACCCGAATTTGGGGGCGTCACATGTTGGTAATAGAGTTGTAGGTTAGAAACGTTAGGATTACGAAACCTAGGTTATAACCTTAGTACTAAACTCTTATCGAGTGCGTTAGGAGATGAATTGGGGAGATTCATCATGTGGTGTATTTTTGGAGATGGATTGAGAAAATCCATCGAGCTGAGATGTACATGATAAAATATCATTTCATTTCATTAATGAATATATTTTATTGCAGTACTAACATGTGTTATTTGTGTGATTGTAGGATGACGAAAATAGGACAGTCGAGTACTGCAGTGGATGAGGTGATTTATATTGATATCCATATGGATACGCAGCAGGTTGTAGGCTATACACTCGTTGCACCTATATCCCCGATTGAGGAGCCAGAGTCAGATCCCGAGGAGGGAGATCGAGAGGACGCTGTTTGGGGCGGAGTGATGCGACCGTACAACGAGGAGAAGGTCGATACTGAGGATGAGGAGCCAGCTGAGTATGCTGATGGCATGGGCACTACCATCAGTGACATCATTGATACTCTGACTACGGCTAATGATGAGCTAGAGGAGAGGGTTCAGCACCTAGAGGCGCAGAACCAGATACACCAGTAGACTGAGGAGCAGTATAGGGATGCAGCTTACATGTTCTCTGGTGAAAACATGGAGCTAAAGGAGAAGATGGTTGAATTGCAGGCCAAAATACAGCAGTTGGAGCAGGCTGCATCTCAACCGAGTCCAACGATACAACAGCTAGTATTGCAAAACAAGCAATTTAGGCAGAATGTAGATCAGCTAAACACCAGAGAAATGCATAGTCAGACAGTTTTTTATGCCACCAGAGCTGAGCTCGACCGGGAGCGAATAGATCGGATTCAGATTCATGAGGCTTGGCTCAGGGCTACCATGAGGGCAAGCAACTTGGAGAGAGAGATTCGAGTTAGATCCACCAGGATTGACACTCTGGAGTATGCTCTGGACGTTTCCTTTGGTCGTTTAAGGGACCGGGTTATGAGGAATCCTCGGGAGACGGGCAGTAGTCGCCGCGTGATTAGGCGTCGTGTAGTTGATGAGTTGGTTCGCCAGGCTTACCGTCGGGCAGTTCGCCACAGCAGGCGTTGATTGTTGTCAGTTAGTATCTTTAGTTGTATTGATTGGTAGTAATGAGTCCCACCTTTTGTTTCTATTAGGGACGTTTCAGCTGTTGTAAGCCATTATGTTTTGATGTATGCATAGTATGTCAATTATACCCCAACTTTTGTTCTATTTGTGAAACAACTAAGTTTAATAATTGTTTTGCAGATCAAAAGATTATTTTATCTTAGGAAGAATATTCATCTAAATTAAATGCAAACAAGTGGCTTGTGTTGTTTAGTTCAACGATCTCTCTAATTCTTTATGCTACTATTAAATTAAATCTTTAGCAAGTGTCGGAGGTTGTTTAATAGAAATGGTATTTAGACCAAGTGGCTCTACTTATCTAAAATTAAGGAGATAGGAGAAAAATTATTCCACCTGCGAGTAGTTCTTTCTACGGTGAATTTTCAAAATATTAATTGATTTATTTTTGCATCAGTGATCAGTTGTAAATACTTGATGGTGGATATTAACTTAAATCAAGGCTTTTTATTTTTATTTATTTCTTACATAATTATTTTAATTAGTTTTATTCAAATTATTTCTTTAATTACAAAACCCCCCCAATTTTAGTTTACGAAAACATAAGATTAAATTAATCATTCTCTGTGGGATCGACTCTTACTTACACTACTACATATTTATTTTTTCAAAGTAAGATTTTATTTTTGGGTGCTTGCGACATCACACCAAATTTTGGCGCCGTTGTCGGGGAATGATTTTAATTTAATTTTGTGCTTTTGTAAATATTTATTTAATTTAGTAATTTTTCTTAGATTTTATTATTTTAGTTTTTCATAATTCAATTTAGTTGTGCAGGTTCAGGATGAAATTCATGCATAATTATGCCAATGAGGTAATTATTTATTCTCTTAAGCAACAAATTAATGATCTAATTTCTCTTGTTTATCAAATGGTTGCAGGTAATACACAACGAATGGAAGCTTGTAAGATTTGTGCGGTGGTAGGACATCCAATTAATATGTGCCCCATTCTTGAAGAGGAGTCATATGAGCAAGTCAATATAGCAAGTGGTTTCCCTGGTCAACCCCAATGGAAATATGATCCCTATGCAAACGCGTATAATTATGGATGGATGGATCATCCTAATGTTGGCTATGAGAATCCACAAATGAATCCGCCCACAAATCAGAATTTTTCAAGTTGTCAACAATACATGTAGCCATATCCCCAACAACAACAGAGTCAATCAAATAATTCTGATATGTCTTTAGAGGATATGATTCAACAACTTACCGCTAACACTTTAAAATCACAACAGGACCAATCATTTTATTCTGATATGTCTTTAGAAGATATGCTTAAATTAATTAAAGCTAACACTTTACAATTTCAACAGGATAATTTGCAATTTCAACAAGACATGCAGGCTCGTATGCAAGAAAATAATGCAATTATTCAGCGTTTGGGTACTCAAATGGGACAAGTCGCAATCGATCAATTGGAGGAGCAAAAGTCTGAGCAAGTACCTTCTTAAACGGTGAATAATCCAACGGAGAATACAAGTGCACAAGTGTTAAAAAGGGGTAACGATATAGAAGATCTAAAAAAGACAATCCCTCCATCACCGAAGCAAGAGAAAGCAAACAACGTCAATGAAGCGGACAATGTTCATATAGACAATGATGTTATTTTTTATGATGACATGCCTACGGTGGTGGAAGGTGTTGAGGAAATAAACAAGAAAAAGTTAGAGATTGTAATTACCAACAATTTGGAGTTAGAGGAAGAAAAAACAATTGAGCTGAAACAAGATTTAAAGGATGATGAAGCTCCATTAAATTCTTTGCCAATGATTTTTGATAATAATGCAATTATTTCCATTCTATTGCCTGTTACTCATAACAAATTTTCATCTTTTATTTTGCAGGATCCCACTCTGAATATAAAGACTCTCTCCAATCATATTAAATATTTATTCGTTGAAGAGGGAGTAAAACATTCATGTCACGTGCAAGGGAGACTGAATCTACCTATGAAGAATGACGTGATGGATGGGGTACTCAAAATTCATGAAGTTGGAGTAACGTAGTACTTTAGTCTGTTGTCAAGCCAATGACAATAAATAAAGGCGTTGCTTGGGAGACAACCCAAGAAATCAGATTTGCATTTCTTTTCATTTTTCTTATTATAGTTATTTTTTCTTTTTCTTTGCATTTTATTTTACATTGGGGACAATGTAAATTTTAAGTGTGGGGGAAGGGATTTAGGATTTTTGTTATTATTTTTGTTATTTTTAGGTCATATTTTGAAAATTTTAGAAAATTTTAAAATTTTGAAATTTTGAATTTTGTGGGTAAATTCACTGCAAACCCTCACGAGACAAAACTCGTCCACTTGGGGTTTAATGGTTTGTTGCACATGCTAAGTGTAACCGTGTTTCCTACGAAAATGAGGTAGTTTTTTTATTTTATTTTTAGGATGAGTCACTTGAGCAATGAGTTAATTGGATTTTAAATTTTTAGTCAATGATAAAATCTTGATTTTTATTTAATAACTCTTAAAAAAATGATAAATTTTTGCTTAGTTTGAATTTTTAACTTTTTATTAATTATTACTTTGTTTAAGATCCTTTAAATTTTTATACACTTATATCCATTTGTTTGAGCTAGTTTTAATAAAGAGAAAGTTTATACGGTTAAATGCTTATGAAAGATATTTTTGAGCTCTATATCTTATTTGATCATTATTTGAAGTGAAATATAAGACAAATATAATTTGGAAGAGATGATTTAGGTAATTTTTCTAGAATTTTTATTGAAGGAAAAAAATTATGTGGTGGGTTAAGATGGAGTGTAAAACGCACTCACTCATAAACACATGGAAAAAAAAGCGAGATGGAGCGTAAAACGCATTCGCTGGTGAGATGGAGCATAAAATGCGCTCACTAAAAAAGAAAATAAGAAAAAAAAGAAAGAAAATGGGATGGAGCATAAAATGCACTCATTAAAAGAAAAAAAATGAAAAGATATTTTTAAAAAAATGAATATTAATAATCCTAGTGTATATAATTGTTTAAAACATTTTGATCTTCTGATTATATTTACCTGTATGAGCTGAGAGTGATGTGAAAAATAAGTATATTGAGTTTTGTTGTATATCTTTTATAAGGTAATTAATAACCGAAACTTATCTGAATTTTGATTAGTTTGATACATTTGGATTCAGACACACACAAAAGGTCTTGAGTAAAGTATAATTGATAAATATGTTAAAGTTCTAGATTTTGCATAGTTTTGAAATTTTTCTTTAAGTTATCATTTAAAAAAATCTTTGAGGCTAATGTTGAATTCATATTGATCTATTGCTCGAGTAAGTTGTTTGGTTATTAGTTTTAATTTTATAGTTTTTGTTTTTGTTTTGCTTGAGGACAAGCAAAAAGCTAAGTGTGGGGGTATTTGATAGAGTTAAATTATACGATATTTTTATTCCCTAATACTTAGTTTTTATATTTATTGTGTGCTTAAATGTTTAATTATTTAGGTTTTAATAGGTTTGTTAGGGTTTTAGTTAATTTAAGTAATTTTATAGTATTTTTATATTTCTTGTTATTTATGTGTTTTTATTTATTTGTAGTATTTTAAGAATTTTATTTAATTATTATGTATTTTTAGGATTTTTATATTATTTTTAATTATTTTATTTTGTAGGAAAATAAGCTTTGGGGGCAATTTTGTAAATTCTGCTAAGGCTGATGACATTTTGGTAAATAACTAGCAAAATGGCAATTTCATAATTAACCGAATGTGGGTACCGCGCATTGCGCGCAAGACAACATCAGTGCACAAACCGGACGGCATCGTTGCCAGTTCAAGGAAAGAAAAAAATATGCGCATTGCGCGGAGGAGCAGTCAGCGGCCTTTCCTGAAACGACGTCGTTTAGAGTCTTCAAGGGCGCCGCGCAATGCGCGGCTGGCTGCGGTGCGTAATGTTGACGTCAACAAGCGCGTTATCAGCGTTGACCGGTCAAAAGCTTGTTTGGCAGACGCGGAAATTGCTGTAGAACAGATTATTTCGGGATTTTGCTACTTTTTTATTTCAAATTGGATTTTAATTCCAATTAGGGTCAGGACAATAATTATTTTATTTTTCTTTTACTTTTATTTGTATTTTAAATCCTATTAAGGTTTGGAAATAATAAATCCAACTAGGGTTAGGAGGATTTTGGAGCCTATAAATAGAGGGCTTGTCACACAATGTAAAAGACAACTCTCATTAGAATAAAAATTCTCTCTTCTATTATTTAGTATTCTCTATAATTATGAGTAGCCAAATTCTTTTTCTTGGTTTAAGTGATTAAAGCCATCAAAATTTATACACTGTGAAATCTAATTTATTTTAATTATTCAATTTATATTTTGGATATTGAATATTTTTCTGTGCTTAATTTTATGATTAGTTTGTTTAATTGCTAAGAGTACTACTAGTTTATTATTCATATTAATCTACTGCTATTTGTGAAGCAACTAAGTTTAATAATTGTTTTGCAGATCAAAAGATTATTTTATCTTAGGAAGAATATTCATCTAAATTAAATGCAAACAAGTGGCTTGTGTTGTTTAGTTCAACAATCTCTCTAATTCTTTATGCTGCTATTAAATTAAATCTTTAGCAAGTGTCGGAGGTTGTTTAATAGTAAGGGTATTTAGACCAAGTGGCTCTACTTATCTAAAATTAAGGAGAAAGGAGAAAAATTATTTCACCAGCGAGTAGTTCTTTCTACGGTGAATCTTCAAAATATTAATTGATTTATTTTTTCATTCGTGATCAATTGTAAATACTTGATGGTGGATATTAACTTAAACCAAGGCTTTTTATTTTTATTTATTTCTTGCATAATTATTTTAATTAGTTTTATTTAAATTATTTCTTTAATTACAAAACCCCCCAATTTTAGTTTATGAAAATATAAGATTAAATTAATCATTCTCTATGGGATCGACTCTTACTTACACTACTACATATTTATTTTTCCAAAGTAAGATTTTATTTTTGGGTGCTTGCGACATCACACCAGAAATATAAAGCATTCATAAAATAAAAAGCATGATGTAGGTATAAAAATGCAGAACATGTATAACATGTGAAGCATGCAATATGTTATGTGTAATTGTTAGACTTGCTAAGCCGTCATACTCACTCTTGCTATAAAACTAACACTTTCAGATAAGTGCGAGATATTCGAAGTTTTCGATAAAGATCAAGGAACAAGAATTGTATTACTTTCACCAAAAGTCTAAATGATTATTATAGTTATGAGTTCGGATTGAATAAGTAAAATAATTGTGTAATTAAAGAAATGGTTAGTGTGTATTGTGAGTGTTTAAATACTCAAATTAATTGTAATAGAATGAACTCGTATCATGTATAATATTGAGACATACTAGAAATTTGTAAAAATTGCGATTTTGGAATAAAAATAGATATTGTAAAGTTTTAAATAAATGATGATAAGTTGTGAACGATAAGAAAAATGTTATACAGTGGTGAACCAGATTCGAGATTCAAGGGACCCGGATTTGGGGTCGTTATAATCATAATCAAAATAATTTTGAAAATTAAATAAAGACATATTTCAAAATGGAATTCATATATGTTGTTCTTTTTTCTGTCTCATCCACTATCTGATAACTCATGTACTGGTGCCATGTAATACTTAACCAATTAAGAATTTAATTATAAACCGGTAATTATATTATACTTAACAATAATACATAATGTGAACCCAAATACAAATTAAGGTTCACATTTAATTTAAAAAACTAAATGAACTAAGACAAAAAAAAGTCAAAAAAAAATGAACTAGACATAAATAAATAAA
Organism: Hedera helix; assembly: GCA_947179155.2. NCBI lineage: Eukaryota > Viridiplantae > Streptophyta > Magnoliopsida > Apiales > Araliaceae > Hedera > Hedera helix. The sequence continues at coordinate 33,457,573 of OX359276.1, forward strand.
TGAGATTTGAGAGGTGTCATCACGAGTCTCGAGGTAGAAGGCTCGTCGAGGTAACTCATTTTAAAAATTGATCGAGGGATTGAATTGACGACTAGAAGAACGGGACGATTTGGGGATTACCCGAGTAATCAGAGATATTCTGGGAATTTTCCTATTATTAAGCGTATTTTTGAAAAAATTTCCAGAGTCACATGCCAGACACATGACCCCTTGCCAGGAAACTCTATAAATAGCCCCCTCATTTCATTAGTGTTAGAATTTAAGAACGAATAATAATACAATCGTACAGAATATTAGATGAATAACAGAAAAGTAATAACACATGATATATACAGGTTCACTAATTTGGCTAGTCCTACTTGTCAGGCGTATTTATTAGATGACTTACACGCTCTATAATGATTCACTCATTAAACAATTATTTTCATAATAACGAGAAAACCCTAACTGCTATAACATGGGCTCAAGCCCAATACATTAGTAAACCAAAGACTGGACTACTAATAAATCTCCAAGCCCAATTACACCTTGTGTTTGGCTTCCGGGCGGTGTTGCCCCCTTGCAACCCCCAGCTCACCGGTGAGCTAGGCAATCAATTACTTACCAAGGAGCGAGACCCCCGACTACCCTGTCGTAGTGGCCATTAGTCGAACTCGCAGAAGTATGAGTCAATCCCAACAATTAGAAAGTGACTTTTGGCCATTTAAAGAATTCTCTCTAGACCCAAAGAGCTTGAATCATCTATGAACTTGTTAGCGAATTCAAATTCAGTTCTGACTTGAGACACTCGTGATTACACTTGGACCCTCAAAGTTAAACTTGGGTTCCCTCGAGACCCCAAACACTGAACAGGCTCTCGAATACTAGCGATTACACCGGGACCCCGAAAATTCTGCCTTGTGTTACTTGAGTAGTTGCTCACTCGTTCTTCTCCCCTATTCGAACAACCAATCAATTTCATACTTTTTACGGATTTCTCGCCTCCTTGATCGATACAAAAATCTAATCCTAGTGAGGTACGAAATTCCTCGCCTGCACATAACATGAGAGGTGAGATTAGACAAAAGACTGAAGATTTAAACTCTTAAAAATTTGGTTCTCATATAGAAAGATGTAATAACTCCTGCAGTATAACTAGGGTGGAGCTTAATAGCAGCACCAAAGTAACCTGATCGATACGAATTAAGCGGCGATTTGAGTCCACTTCCTATTATATTCATGAAATAACAAATTAAAGAAATTAAATAATTTAATTAGCAGAATGACAGAAAAGAAAAATGAAAAAGAATTCTACATAAAGGATAACATATATATGAGATAATTATGAGCTAAGTGTAAATAGGGAGAAATAGGAGATAAGGAGACATGGAGGTTATACAAATATGCAAAAATATAAGAACATGCATTTTTAGTACATATGGATAAAGAATGATCAACTTGCATTAATTTTGTAAGCTAATTATTATTCTTTCATTCTTTTTTCTTTCTGCTTCAATATTAAATTATATTTGTTAAGCTCGTTAATTTAAAATATAAAGAAATTATTATTGTCTTCTAACTAGACTAATATTTTATATAAATTGATGTCATTTTTCAATTGACTACATGCATGTGGAGAAGAGATGATCAACTTGCATGATGTAAGTTATTATTCTCTCATTTAGTTTTCTTTCCATTTCAATAAGAAAACCAATAAGTTTAGGGTTGTTCATTTAAGATTTGGCAGAGGAATTAAATAATTGTACATGGTAGTCTACCAATACTGCAATTTTATGGAAATTAATGCAGTTTTTCAACCAAATACATGTGGAGAAAAAGGAATGATTAACTTGCATGTTGTAAATTATTATATATGAATGATCTATAGATATGGTTGGTTATGGACACTATTTTAACCAACCAATCTAGTACTGTAAATTCAAAACATCAATGGTCAAAATTTAAAAATTTAAGGATAGTAGTGATCAAAAGCTCAATAATTTTTCTACTATTTGACAAAATATTAAGAGTTCACAAGTGAGTTGTATTCACAAATCGAATACATAATAAAGGGTGAATGAGTAATATACATAATTTGTGACGACCCCGAATCCGGGTCCCTCGAACCTCAGATCCGGTTCAACACAAGTACTATCTTTTCCTTATTGTTCATGACTTACAACAATATTATAATTGTTAAATAATCATTTATTTATAATTTTACAACATCTCTTTCTATTCCAAAATCGCAATCTTTATACATTCCTAGTATGTCTGAATATCATACATGATACGACATTCTATTATAATCAATTTGAGTATTTAACACTCATATTATATACCAGCTAATTCTTATACTATACAATCATTTACTTGTCCAATTCGGACTGATATCTACAATAGATATTTAGATCTTTAATGAAAGTAATATGTTTTCCTGTTCTTTGTTCTTTATCAAGAACTTCAAATAACTTGCACTATCTGAAAATATTTGTTTTAAGCAAGAGTGAGCACGACGGCTCAGCAAGTTTAACAGTTACACATAACACATTACATGCTTCACATAATATACATACTTTGTATCTTATTCTTACATCAAGCTTTTCATATTAATAATACTTCATACCTCTTATGCATCACATACAATAATTAACTAGCACTTAACAAATCATGTTTCATTCTTGTACATAGTTTTCATGTAGTCATACCACATGTTGCTCATCTACCACAAACATCATCAATATATCTTCATATTATCAATTTAAATCACATTATAGCATATTAATGCACATAGGAGCAAGTTCTGAAAAACTTGTCTGGTTTGCTTCTACCATTTACGCCTATTTACGTCTTTTGTTCAACCTACAATTTATATATAAAATTGACATAATCATTAGATACAATGACTATAAATTAGTCTTAACTTAAGACCTTAACTTCAAATTATTAACTCTTAAGATGTCCGATAAACGAACCCTTAAGTTCCAGACAAAAACCCTAGCCCAAATATAGTTCGGACATAACGGGTACGCTTAACCAACTTTCGCATTCATTATACATTCATCGTACGACCCACTTTTATTAAGTTGTCTAAATTAGTCACAAGCGGACTATTTACATCGGTTAAACATTCTTCGTTTATATAACTTAATGATTTGAACATTTAATAATGTACCAAATACCCCAAGATATTATCTACCTTTGATATTATACAACTACATTCAAATATTATTAATCATTTAATAATATTTTACTCACTTATTAATATTATTAATCATTTAATAATATTTTACTCACTTATTAATATTATTAACCATTTAATAATATTTTAATCACTTATTAATATTATTAACCATTTAATAATATTTTAATCACTTATTATTATTATTAAACATTTAATAATATTTTAATCCCTTATTAATATTATTAACCATTTAATAATATTTTAATCACATATTAATATTTTTAACCATTTAATAATATTTTAATCCCTTATTAATATTATTAATTATTTAATAATATTTTAATCTCTTACTAATATTATTAATCATTTAATAATATTTTAATCACTTATTAATATTATTAACCATTTAATAATATTGTAATCTTTTACTAATATTATTAATCATTTAATAATATTTTAATCATTTATTAATATTATTAACCATTTAATAATATTTTATTCTCTTATTAATATTATTAATCATTTAATAATATTTTAATCTCTTACTAATATTATTAATTATTTAATAATATTTTAATTATTTATTAATGTTATTCATCATTTAATAACTTTTTAATCATATACTAATATTATTGATCATTTAATAATATTTTATTCATTTACTAATATTATTACTTATTTAATAATATTTTATTAATTTTCTAATATTATTATATTAATAATAATATTTCATTAATTTAATTATATTATTAAACCTTTAATAATATTCATCCTCTTTTAATTATTAAATCCATTATTTATAATTAAAAATACATTTATTGGTTAAAATAATAATAAAATAATTTATTTTTTTCCAAGCATGGGCGTCTAGACGCCGGACCAAGGCTATTTTGGGGCGTCTAGACGCCAATGGGCAGAACCAAACAATGTCCGGGCGTACACTTGGGCGTCTAGACATCGTGTACTTTGGCTACCGGAACTTCTCTCAGTAGTTTGGTCATAACTTTGTTATACAGAAATATTTTGAGGTGATTTTTTAGTCTAAATTCATTAGAATTTCATGATCTACAATTTCTCTTTATATCACAAATCCAAATTCCGAACGAAACTGGACTAAAAACTGCTCACAAGGACAAAGTGAAAACTAAAATCACAAATCATTGGTTTTAAAGGTTCAAACTTGAATAAAATGAACTCTACGCATCCAAATGACACCAACTTAGTATTGTTGTCTTCCTAACTTCTTGTTTTATAAAATTTAATAGTTCAATTACATTTTTGAAAACATTTTGACAAGAAATTTTAAGATCGAACCACTTAGGGTTTTACCAGTAACACAATATGGAATTTTCTTCCATTTATTTGCTTACCACACATACCAATACATGTATTAAATATGTTAAACTATGAATCTACCTATATATCATAGATTTAGACTTCTAGAGCATCAAAATAATTTTTGATTGGTTAAAAATATATTTTAACCGTTCAAATCATATCTAAACTATAAAAATGAACTAAGGAAGAGATAAAGCACTTTTGAGTCTCTTGGACATGGATGCTCTTCTTCTTCTTGATATGATGTTTCTAAGGACTCCTCCTTGACTATTATCTAGCACCTTTCCTTGGTGGATCTTCAACTCACAAGAGTTTTCTTACATTTCTCTCAAAGAGCTCTCTCTCTTTTCTCTCTAGAATACTTGCAAAAGAACTAACAACCTCTATAAGTGTGTGGAGTATTCTATATCTAGCACTCTACTAACACATCATTAACTCTTCTAATCAACCAATGTTGGTGAATTTAGAGCTTAATCTATTTTACTATAGCATGGATGGACAAGTTGAAAGACATTGAGAATGACAAGGGTTGTTGGCCAACTTTGATTTAGTGTGAGTTTGAAGAAACATGCAAGATCAAGCCACCCCATGTGGAGACCCCTTCAATCTCAGCAAAATGGGATTAAATTCCCCATTTTTGCTTTATTTTTATAGCTTAATGTTGTCTGATTTATATAATGACAAATACGTGCAAGTATACACGGCCAATCAAGTAATAAAGTAGTAAGAAGGATGTCGAACCCACAGGGAACAGTTAATAATTAATCTAATTATCAATTTTAAATCAATTCAGTCTAATTTAAACGATCACCACTGTTGATTATAAAAATAATAAAATTAAATTAAATCTAAAACTAATTAACAAGGAAGAATTACCAAATAATAAAAGGTTTAGGATTACAACTTCCCCAATTGCACCATCAAAAGATCGTCATCTTAATTCCCATTAATTAATCATATGGATTGTTAACTGAGATTGTCTACCTATTTATTAACATTTTTCAATAATTAATAAAAAGACATATTCCAGTTATGTTGCTATCTTCATGCAAAACACTTAAAATTGATTCATTATGCACAAACTCTCAATCATGTTACATGTGGCACATAGGTATTTTCATCCTATGAACTATTATGTTAGTCTTTCTAAAAAGATTAAACAAGTTCACACGTTATTATACCCAGATCTATTCCTAGACTTCCTTTTACAATTCCATCTAAGAAATCAGATAATTGTTGATCAGACAATTATAAATTAATGCAAGATATAATAAACAATCCAAACAAATTAATTAAATGGAAATAAGATGAATCAATTAAAGCTTCACAATTGGTTCCATTGAAATCCTAAATAAAAGTTTAGTACATCACTGAAGAAGAAATCAATTCCATAAAATAATAATTAATCCACATCGTAAAGTTACAAAACTTAAAGAAGAGAAGAGATAAAAATTCTTATTCTTGTAGCGCGTTCTTCAATCTCTGTCTTCAATTCTTGCTCCTTCAAGATGAATCCTTCTTCAGATCTTCAATTAATCCTTCCTCTAATTATATTCCTAACTATGATAGATCTATGTTAGTTCTCCTAATTCTATGTTAGACTCCCTTAAAATATGTATTTTAACATATATTTATAGGTTACATATCAAATCCCTAGCATTAGAAGGAAACCCAATCCAATTTGGAGTCAAAAACCATCAAAAATGCGTCAAAACCAAGTCTGGTACGTCACCCAGCGCTGTCTGGAGCGCTGCCAGCTCTCAACACACTGTAACTAGCGCTGCCAGCTCTGGAATAGTACTAGTATCAGCGCCGCCAGCGCTGACCCATTTTCTGCACGGACGTCCTCTGGTCAAACAGCCATAACTTTCTCATATGAACTCCGATTGAGATGATCTAATATGTTCTGGAAAGCTAAGAAGTAGATCTACAACTTTCATGTTTTCGGATTTGACAAATTCTAAGTATATCATGGTCCAAATCAGTCTTGAAGTGACGGCTGTATAATTGGCAAGCTGAAAATGCAACCACAACAATTCCAAACTTCGATCCACTAAGCCTTTATTCCAATTCCTACAAAACAAAGTCAAAACACATTAAACTAACCTAACACCCTTAAAAATAATATAAAACACTTAAGAACTCATAAATTGTTAAGCTAAAAGATAGTCAATACATAGGTAGAACACCCACTTATCACTTAAATATACATATATACATCTATATATATATATATATATATATATATATATATATATGTTGACCAACATTTTGACTATCATTTAGGCTCCACATTGGACTCTAGAATTTAATATATTGGGCTCATTTAATTAATTGGTTTGAGCTCATTTTAATTATTACATTGGGTTAGCATTAAATACCCTATGTTATATTTAATTAAAACAAGCATTGGGCTTGATTAATTATAACTTGAATGAAGGTTTAATTAATTACATGGACTACTATGTTAATTTATTTAACTTAGTTTAATACATCAATTGGACTTATAATATAATCCAATTAGCATTGCCTATAATTATTCTACCATATTGTGTTACTCAATTAACTTAGTCATGGTTAATTCTCATCATCATATTTACTTACCTAGCAATTAACCAATGTTTGGTTAATGCTCTCTCTTGTCTACTAACTAGGGTTATTCAATTAACCCTACATTAGTTAATTCTCTACACTCAACCAAATTTCTCACCACTTTGACCATTAATTGACTTTTTAAATGTTTTGGCTATATAGCTTATTTTGTATTGGGATTTCTTATTTAATTATCCATCTTCATGCAAATATTTTCATATTGGGCTAACATCTATAATCATTTTGAGCTAGTCCACTAGTAATAATTAAATTACTTGGACTCTTCATGAGGCTAAATCCTTAAATTTATTTGGACCTCTTTATAATTGCCAACAAGACTTAAAATAACTAACATATTGGGTTTGTTTTAAATTCACTTTTTAATTCTATACATCAACTTAATAATTAAGCTAATTACTTAATTAATCATTTCTTATTATTGTCATCCTAGGCAATAATTCTAGCTCTTCTATAACTTTAACACAATAACTAATATAATTAAATTAATTAATTATATTTCATGACTTCATATTTAAACTAATTAATTTATTAGTTTAATTGAAAATTTAATTGACTCACATTCTTATTTGGCTAACAAGCACACTTTAGGTGTATATATATATATATATATATATATATATATATATATATATATATATATATATATATATATATATAATCACCTTCACTTCTCAATTGAATTTATTTTTGTAATGTCCTAGAATTTTCACGTCTTTATTAATTAAATTATTAATTTAATTTCCAACGAGTTAGTTTTACGAGATTATTTAAATCTTTTTATGTGATTAATTAATTATGTGATTAAATAATTATGTAATTAATTACTAAAATTAATTAAAGGGGGTCACTAATATGTTATTAAATTAGTGAACAAACCCTAAAGTTTTAATATCAAAATAATTGATAAGTTTCCTATTAATTAAATATTCAATTAAATTGAATATAATGAGTGAATTAAATATAATAAATTAATTACTATAATTATTAATTAATGTAAATAATGTGAAATATTAATAATAATATTTATTAGTCCATTTAGTAATTTAATACTAATGGGTTAAAATATTTAATTATTTATTCAATCTAATTATTTATTTAATCATGGATTGAATAATTAATGTGTAAATTATTAAATTAGCCCAACATGGGTCAATTAGTAGCCCAAGTGGAGAATAATAAAATTTGACAATTTAGTAGCCCAAACAATTTAATAGAAGCCCAATTGGTATTTTAAATTAAAGCCCAATGATTGGCCCACTTGAAAAATACTTAAATTAACTTATTAATTATTAAAAAATGAAAAGGTGACTATCAATTTGGTACAAGGAAGCTACCAGCCGAATCATGCATGAAGGAGAGAGAAAATGAGTTTTGTTTTATTTTCTTTTATTTTTCATTTAATTAAATAATGGTTGCTTGTTTTATTTTTTCAAGTACATAAACCATGCCTCTTTTCACCAACTAAGTCATGGCTAGCTTTCTTGTGTAAGTATCATTGCTATCTCATGATGGTAATTTTGATAGATATAGATTTTATATATATCCAAATTGTAAGTATACTTACAATTTTGGAGCTTAAGTGAGTTATTTCTTCTTCTTCTACTTTACAAGCTAGAGAGCATTTGAGAGTGTGAGAAAAATTGAGAGCAAAATACTAAGAGAATAGAAGGAGTCTTGGTTCATGTCATCTTCCTTCACAGCCTATTTTGGAAGAAAAAGGAAGATAGCCATTAAATCAAGGTAATGGTTATTCTAAATCTAAGTTTTATTTTTAAATTAAATAAATCATCATGTTAGTATAAACATGTTAATATAGTTATTAATGTATGTTGTAATATTTATGTCATGCTTGAGTTTAATATGTTTGGTTTGTATTTTGGTATATTTTATATGCGAAAATATGTGTTTAATAGTGTGTAAACAAGTTTTGGAATTTATGTCCAAAAATATTTTTATAAAACTTAGGTTTGATATTCTAATATTATAGAATATTAAATCATGAGAAAAACAAAGTTTGAATCACTCAAAATGGAGTTATACACAAAAAGTTATGATTTGTGGTAGTTTATGTGACGTAAAATTTTTTATAAAAAAATAATGATTTTAAATCATGAAAAATTAATTTTTCATGTTATAAATTAATATAAGGTGATTGGTAATTTTTTTGGATTTTTATTGAAGAGTTAAAGCTTACTTGATGGTATATTTTTATTTAAAATGTGTGTGCCGGAGCACTGTTCACAATCTGCTAAAAAGAAAAAAAATTGGTTTTTCCGCGCAATGCGCGCAAGCATTTTGGCAGTCGGACGCGAAGACAAAACGGCGTCGTTTAGCCTCAGAAAAAGTTACGCCGCGCGTACGCGCGGAAGCCAACAGCAGTGACTCCAAAACGGCACCGTTTTGGTCCTGCTTCAGCATAACGCGCGCAATGCGCGAAAAACTGTTTCCGCGAAATTACCAAACTGCCCCTCCGTGTTTTTTTTTTGGCGAAATGATCATTTTGCCCTCGAATCAGTTTTCTGATTAATTACGAAATTGTCATCGGTCCGGTTTTTCAACTTATTTACGAAAATGTCATTCGGGTAAATTTTAATTAATTTAAATATTTAAAAATTAATTTAAAATTATAACAAAAATAATAATAATACAAAAATAATATTGGGGAGAATATTTTTCAATAAGTTTAATATTTAAATATTTTAAATATTAATCTAGTTAGCTAAACCATGGTTAAGTTAAATAAATTTATTATTTATTTATTATTTTAAATGTTAATAATAAATAAAGATGATAAATTAGCAATTATTATTTAATGCCTATTTAATAATACTTAAAGAGAGATAAAATTTATAAGTTAATTATTTATTATTTAAATATTATTAAATAATAAATAAGGATAATTAAGTAATTAATTATTATTTAATTAGCATTAAATAACGATTAATGGAAATTAAGTTATTAGAGTAATAATTTATTATTTAATTTAAATAATAAATAAGAATGATTTGATTATTATTTAACCTTAAATAATAATTAAAATTAATTATTATTTAATTGACATTAAATAATAATTAAAGATGATTAAGATTAGTAAACTATTATTTAATTTCCTTAATTAAATAATAAGTAAGGTTAATTACTTAGTTAATTATTGGTTGATTAACATTAAATTAAAGAAGGTTAAAATTAAGTTAATAATTATTTATTATTTAATTATAATTAAATAATAAGTAAGTACAATTAGTTATTATTTATTTTAAATAATAACTAGAGTTAATTAATTAATTTATATTTAATCAATATTAAATAGTAATTAAAAAGAGATTGAGTTAATAAAATAAATTGAATTTAATTAAACAATTATAATAAGTTGTTTAAGGGTTTAATAAGTGTCCAACACTTAAGAAAAATATTTTCTAACTTATTGAATTATTAACCTAATATGATTGAGGGTCTATAAGGTTAATAATATTGTTTTGACTAATGTAATTTATGTGTTAGTACTTATGTGGTAAATAAGTTCATTATTAAGCGTATAGTTATGCAAATACGCCGTACTAATTATTAGACCGACTTTATTAATATTAGGTCTTTCAAAGCAAGTTAGTTAAAGCTAGACATTTATTGTAGCTGAGCAGACAGACAAGTTCTATAACCCTACTCATTTATTGTTGAACAAGTTTCTATACTTGTATTTATTGTCAAAGCTTGACGTGGTTTAATTATTTAAAATTATCCCACATCCATATTGTTTATAAAATCGCACTTAGTGCACTTGAAGCTTATTAGTTCTTGATTCATGAGCTGTATTAAAAATGTCAAAAGCTAATAGTTCAGCTAGACATTACGTTTATAAATTCAATACTTGAATATTTTTAAAAACTTATCCAAACCATTGTTGGGTGTGGATTTCTTATATTAAGTCTGAGAATTGAACAACCCTAAATTAAGGGATTTTGTGTCGGAAAACCGACTTTGGGCGCCAGTGACTAAATGTAATGCATATACAGCGGGTTGAATAGGCTGATCCCCTTGAAAACCAAACAACTCAAAGGGTCAGAGGAAACTTTATTATACCCTCGTTAGTTCAGGGTCCTTAGTGACCACTCAGCATTTTAAGATTCAAATATTCTGTTTATTAAAATTTGAATCCTGTTTCATTCACAATTGTTATATCTATTGTTGAACCATTGATGACATTTCCCATTCATTCATGATATATTAAATCTATATGATTGTTCTAAACTTGCTGAGCAAACTAGTTGCTCATTCTTGCTATATCATGAACCATTTTTCAGATAATCCTGATTGCTCAAAGAAGGATAAGGGAAAAGGAAAGGTCAGAGCTTAAGTTAGTTTATGCATGCTAATTAGAAGCTTAAATTTGTGTTTACTGTTGTTAAACCTTTTGTAATTCCTTATGATAGGAACTGTTTATGTTAAGGTTAATAGACCCTGGTATTGTAACCTTTTTGTAAGGGAACCAATATGTATTATTCCGCGATATTTAAATGCAATGTATGTATTTAATTGTTAGTAATATGTTGAATAGTGAGAACCAAACTCGAGGTTATGGAACCCGAATTTGGGGTCGTCACAATTTTCTTAATACATTCTCTACATGCATCATTACAATATTCCCACATTTAATTTCTAACAAATAAATTATGTTAAAAAAAAACGTTCACCCATTTTCTACACATCTTACTTCTCAAATTCTAGGTTTTAAACATTATCCTTTAATAAAATCAATTAAGATATTATTTAAAATCTTGAAAATATCTGGGATATTACATAATTAATGACCCAAGACTAAATAACTTAATTATTTGGTTAAATTCAATTTCAGACGCGTATGTTAGTATTTTATGTGTGCGCATGGAATGCTCAAACTCTCTAGTTACAAAAAAATTGATCCCATTTTGATAGCCTCTTTAAAAGAAGACACAATGAATGGTTTGGAAGATTAATTAGGTGATAACATTTCAAAAGACACACGATAATGAGAGAATTCTTGATGAAAGGGTTAAACTAGTTAAATTTAAGGGTTAAATATACTTTAGTTACACCAAATTCTACCTTTCTCATAATTCGGCTCTCAAATTAATTGGGTTTACACATCCATTATATCAAGTATCTAATTTCACACAATATAACCCCCAAATTTAATTTTCGACAAAAATTGACCAAAAAACCTAACTCTAATGACATTCGGTCAGACCCTAATGGGTTTATATGGTTTGATCGTATTTAAATACGGTCGACTTATTTAAAAAAAATAACTAAATAATGTATAATATTTAACAAAATAAAAAAATTTAAAAAAAATAAAAATTGTACCAAATAATGTTTAAAAAAAAATAAAAATGCATAATACCGTATATGTATAAAAATAAATAATCATATTTAAATTTTCAACTTTTATAAATTAAAAAGAATATATAAAAAGGGGTGTATTTATTTAAATTATAATTTATAAAACAAAGAAAAAACTAACATAACTTTAAAATATAGAATAATTAACTTATAAATAAAATTGAAATAAATTTATTTTCAAATGAAAGATTGAAATAAATTTATTTTCAAATGCAAAATTGAAATAAATTTATTTTTAAATACAAAATAAATAATACATAATAGTTAATATATGAATATTAAAAACAACCTATTATATTAAAACATAGAAACACATCCCGCCTAGAATAACAAACGTGAATTTATTTAGTATAATGAAAAATAAAAATTTTTACAAAATAAAAATTATACCAAATAAATTTTAACAAAAAATAAAAATAAAATGTTAATTAATACCATATATGTATAAAAATAAATTATCAAATTTAAATTTTAAAATTTTATTAATTAAAAAGAATATATAACAAAGGGTGTATTTATTTAAATTATAATTCAGAAAATAAAAAAAAAACTTAAATTTAAAATACAGAATAATTAACTTATATGCAAAATTGAAATAAATTTATTTTCAAATGCAAAATAAATAATAAATTATAAATAATATTTGAATATTAAAAGTAAACTATTATATTAAAACATAAGAACACATCCTACGTAGAATAGAAAATGTGAGTTTATTTAGTATAATAAAAAATAAAAATTTTAAAATTAAAAAGTATACCAAATAATTCTTAAAAAAATAAAAAATTGAAAATACTAATTAATACCGTATATGTATCAAAATAAATTATCACATTTAAATTTTAAATCTTTATAAATTAAAAAGAATATACAAGAAAGGATGTATTTATTTAAATTATAATTTAGAAAAAAAAAGAAAAAAAAGTAACATAACTTTAAAATACAAAATAATTAACTTATATGCAAAATTGAAATAAATTTATCTTTAAATGCAAAGTAAATAATGCATTATAGTTAATATATGAATATTAAAAGCAACCTATTATATTAAAAAACAAAAGAACACGTCATGCGTAGATTAGAAAATGTGAATTTATTTAGTATAATAAAAAAATTAGCATTATTTATTCTATGTGCTTTATCTAAATAATTATTTAAATATAAATAAAATATATAAATAATCACTACTATTATTTGGTTTTATTAACAAAAAAAATAAGTTTAATAGTTTTATTTTAAAATTAAATTTAGGGTTTAGAGAATTTTTTATAATTAATTATTATTATTATTATTATTTGCTGAAGTAAAACCTTATTTTAATACGGTCAAACCATGTAAAAATATTTACCTTACCGAAAAATTAGGTATTTCGGCCAATTTTTGTCAAAAATTAAATTTGGGGCCTACATTATGTGAAATTAAGTATTTAATGTAACGGATTTGTCAACCCAATTAGTTTAGAAGCCGAAGAATTGTGAATAGGGTGGAACTTAGTCTAACTAAAGTGTATTTAGCCCTAAATTTAATTATTTCCTAAATTTTACTTTTTTGAAAAATTAAAAGCAGAAGAAGCAGCCAAAAAATATATGGTCTTGGAGGCCTAATCATTTATTAACAGCCATATCATCTTCCCATATTATATGCATGCATGACTAGTACGTATGATAGGTAATATGGTGAGACACTTAATGGCTTATATCTGATAGGAAACATCCCCTTCGTGATCAGTCCAATTATTACCCTAGTCCTCCAAATATTAGGTTATGGATATGCATGTTTATTTTGATTGTTAATTTATAGTCGAATTTCGAAGCCAAATTAATAATTATTCTTGATCTTATGGTCGGTGTTGTATTGACTATTGATGACTGTCTTGTGCCTGCCATTTGGCCACAAGTATTACAGCTAGCACTACAACTCATTCACAAATGCCATCGCTAGCTCTCTCTTTTTTCTTAGTCCCTTAATAGTTGATTTCTGTTTTAATATATTGGATATGGCACCAATTAAATTTCTTATAATTGGTCATGTTTATCGTTTCACTCAATTTATTTATAAATTAGTGATACAAAATATGTACACCAAATTGCTCGCACCTTAATAGTGTTGACTACATAACTATGAGACTAAAAAAGGATCTATTGGCATTTACAATATTCATTAAGTCAACTAAACAGAGTACAAAAAGTCAGATGCGCTAGTCCAGTAGCCAGCCTACTTCAAAATTATCCTTGGTATGAAGCATAAATTAATTTTTGGGTCAATTAATCATGTTTTTTCGAATACAATTAAAATTAATAAAACTCACAAGAGTTTATTAAATAACCTAATTTCATTTTTCAAACATTTGAATTTTTGAAATTAAAAAGGGAGCAATAATAACAATAATTGTAATACAAACAAAATAAATGAGCAAGACATTCAGCATAAACCTTATTATTAGCAAAAGACCAAGTTCAATAATGGAGCCTGATAAAATTATTATTTATGCTCTACTTAAGAGGACAATTTCTCATCGATCGCATTATTGGCTACTTATTCTTGATATGGATATAAAGCCTTCATAGCGAGACAAAAGATCCTTAAAGGTTAGAAAAGTCCAAGTAAGGAGAGTTAAAGGGGAGAAAAACAAGCGAGAATGACAACGACAGTAAGCAGAATATTTCCCTCTCTAGGTAGGCCATTGTGTCTTATCAAATGTCAAAAGGTAACCTCTATATATAGTGAACAAGACCCTAGGACCACATGGCATTCCCTAATGGTGCAACATGGCAGGTTATATGCAAAACTTAAAGTCACGTGTTCGAGTGGGCCTATAATACTGCTAAAGCCTTCCTCGTGTGAGAGGGTCTTCGTCCTCTTGACAATCTTATTCTCCTAATCACCAAGTCAAACCCTTAGACAGTTATTCCAATACACTCCAAGTACTTTCTCAAAGCATTTTCTTGAGAATCCTGATCAATTAGCCTTCAATGGTAACGCTAATGGGGTTCGTTTTTGACAACCTATTAGAGAGCGAAATGGTGAGATAAGATAAGGGCCACATGGCGTCCCGATAGGGCTACATAGCCTCCCGATAAGGCCACATGGTAGGATTAGAGAGGCACATGTGTCTAACAAGATAGAGCCTGTTGTTGATTTGTAATAATCCATGAACATGTAATTAAATTACATATAAGCAGCGGAAGCATGGTAAGTCAGAATTTAAAATTTTACTACAAACCATAAACCAGGATCGACCTTTATGCATAACTATTAATTAACAAGAAGGAGATAGAGAATTATACCCTTGTAAATTCTTGTTTTTCACAAGTACGTGTTCAACTCTAATTCCTTAGTGTTCTCCTTGAATTCCACTGATTAGATTCCTTTGTCCAACGTTAGCCACCCAAGTATTTGGCTTCTAGAGGTGATCCACAAAGGAATAATAAAGATTCAAGAGGTGGGTGATGACAAATCTTAGTTTTCTCTCTCTTCTAATTTGTTAGATCTAAAAAACTTGGGAGTACTCTCCCAAAACTTATAAAAGTGTATGTAACTTAATCCATAATAAAACTTCTCTTATTTATAGATATAGTCAATCATTCTAACACCTTTAGGAATAGAATTTTTAATTAAACTCCTAATTTAATTAGGAACTTAATTAATTTAATATAATAATTACAATTTCTAAACTATTTAGAAATTTAATTATCATTTATGAGAATACTCTTATTAATTGATTCCTAAACCATTTAGGGACTAAATAATAATTATAATAGTAATAATAATAATAATAATAATAAGACTTCTCTTATTAATGTATAATTAGTATTTCTAAGGGAAAATAACATATCTGTTACACGAAATTTCATCACTTTCATAAAATGGCCCCCAATGTAATTTTCTTATAAATCACTACATCAAGTACTAATTTTATACAATTTAGCCCCCGAAATCCAATTCCGGCCAAAATTGGCCTGAATACCCGACCCGTCCACGACTCTTAGCGGGTAATCAGTGTTTTATACGTATAAATATATGGGTTAATTATACTTATATTACATCAAATATCAACAAATTCATAATTCGACCCCCAAAGTATTCAAATACGATCTGACTTCATTAAAAAAAAAAATAATGTAAGACCCCGTCTTTTATGAAATAAAAATTTAATTTTCTTATATATTTTTCTGAAATAGTAGGGTGTTAAATTGATAAAAGTTAAAAGTTAAGGATGTTTTGTGTAAATATACAATTCAAATTAAATAACAAAAACTCACTAATTAATCCAAATAATAACAATAAGTAAAATCAAATAATTAAAAATCAAATACTAACTTGATCAAATAAAATAATTAAAGGTCGTTAACTAAATCAAACAAAATATACAATTCAAGTTAAATAATTAAAACTTACTAATTAATCCAAATAAAAACAATAATTAAAATAAAATAAAATAATTCAAATACTAACTTAATCAAATTAAATAATTAAAGGTCATTAACTAAATCAAACAAAATATACAATTTAAGTTAAAAAACTAAAACTCACTAATTAATCCAAATAATAACAATAAGTAAAATAAAATAATTAAGATCAAATACTAACTTGATCAAATAAAATAATTAAAGGTCATTAACTAAATCAAATAAAATATACAATTCAAATTAAATAATTAAAACTCACTAATTAATCCAAATAAAAACAATAAATAAATAAAATAATTAAAAATCAAATACTAACTTAATCAAATAAAATAATTAAAGGTCATTAACTAAATCAAACAAAATATACAATTCAAGTTAAATAACTAAAACTCACTAATTAATCCAAATAATAACAATAAGTAAAATAAAATAATTAAGATCAAATACTAACTTGATCAAATAAAATAATTAAAGGTCGTTAACTAAATCAAATAAAAACAATAAATAAAAAAATAATTAAAAATCAAATATTAACTTAATCAAGTAAAATAATTAAAGGTCATTAACTAAATCAAACAAAATATACAATTCAAGTTAAATAACTAAAACTCACTAATTAATCCAAATAATAACAATAAGTAAAATAAAATAATTAAAAATCAAATACTAACTTGATCAAATAAAATAATTAAAGGTCGTTAACTAAATCAAACAAAATATACAATTCAAGTTAAATAATTAAAACTCACTAATTAATCTAAATAAAAACAATAAATAAATAAAATAATTAAAAATCAAATACTAACTTGATAAATAATGTTGGAAAGATTTTTCCCTGATATCTCGGGTGTATAGTGTTAATTAGAATGAAGTTTAATTTTTTTCTTTTAACATTATCACGTCTTTTACTTAGTTTTTATAAAAATAATTCTTTAAAATAATATTTTAATGGTTAAATAATATTTTAATATGGTTAAATGTTATAAAATTATTTATCTAGTATTCCTATCACTGAAAAATAATTTTGGGTCGACATTATATGTAATTAAATAGTTGGTGTAAATGTGTAATAATTTGTTTGCCCAATTATTTGAGTAAATTATTAAATTTAATTATTTAATTTATGAGATTAGTTATTTTATGTGTACTGAGGTAATTTGTAGTGAATTTTATTTATTTTAAGTGGTATTTAATTAGTGTGAAAATTATTTTATTTGAATTAATTAATGAGTTTTAATTATTTAACTTGTAGGCTCTTTTATTAAAAATAAATAAATTAAATAGTACTTAATGCAAATTGTAAGCATAAATAATTTGGGGGCCGAATTATGAATGTAATAGTACTTGATGTAATACAAGCGTAAGTCAAACCATGATGTATACTATCACACCGTATACAGAAAATATATGGCCGGCGATTTGCGTATTTTGGCCAATTTTGGCCGGAATTGGATTTCGGGGGCTAAATTATATGAAATTGGTACTTGATGTAGTGATTTATAAGAAAAATTACATTGGGGGCCATTTTATGAAAGTGATGAAACTTCGTGTAACAGATGTGTTATTTTTCCTATTTCTAAAATACTAAATAATAAATATTAAACTATTTAATTTATTCTATCCCCATAGTATAAATTAAATATACTTAATTCATTATTACGACTATACCATTTACTTCTTAAATAATTAATTTTTGTGGTGTGACCTTTTAGATTCTTCATATTAAACCAGTTATAGAATAAATTAATTAGAATTATTCTAATCTTGGTTATATAAATAAATTAAACTATTTAATTTATTTAAATAAATAATATTTATTCCATAATAAGGGTAAGCCCCTTTAGCAATCGACGACTTTTCAGATAATATAGATTTCAACATTTAATCACAAAAAAACTTATTCAGTGAATAGTTACCATACAATTCAATTATTCTACCTCACAATGTCCCAATCAAATATAAGACATGGTATTACTATCAAATCTTATTTTATTTGATTATGTGCATTTCGATTCTTAAATAAATAACTCTAATTAATGTAAATTGAAAACTACTTTTTAATTTTCATTTTGCCTTGGCCAAGGACTATTGAGTTGTCATTTATCGAATCGTATAGGACATTCTCCTCTTTTACTAGAAGTGGTAGATTCTTTGTTGATCATTCACATATCTCCATGTATAACTTATTATACCCGAAAATAACCTCTGATGCACTCTAAAGGTTTTAAGGAATATGTCAAAATATAATTCATCATACACAAGATACTATGATGATCTCAAGTCCAAAGTTACTTGTACTACTATCACAAAAGGAACTCCTATTGACAGGCAAGTAAGACTTTATTAGGTGTTCCTTGAGAAAGTCACATTCAGTAAACTTATTCTTTAATAAGCACATACATACTTATTTTAGTGTCTCTACATAAATGATTATGAAATCAATCATCCTCTTCATAAGAGCAAGCATAGTATGTATTAATCTATCCAAATTCACTAATCTCCATTTTAATAATCCCACGATTAGGAACAATTTAATTTTGAGCTATCTTGAATTTAGATCTCATTAGCATGATCATCATTATGATTCTAAAAGCATTGTTCAACAACTATGGGTTTATCACAATTAATGTCATCTATTAAATATGGATAAAAAAAATACATTTGTATAAATAAACTTTTATTAATAAACGAATAAGATTACAAAGTATATACTACAACATA
Organism: Hedera helix; assembly: GCA_947179155.2. NCBI lineage: Eukaryota > Viridiplantae > Streptophyta > Magnoliopsida > Apiales > Araliaceae > Hedera > Hedera helix. Next base: position 33,477,193 of record OX359276.1, read on the forward strand.
TCAAATATAACTGGTTTGTGTGCATACTACTTTCAATCTTCTACTTACACTAAAGTTAATCGTCATGATATCTAATACACATCTTCTCTAAGTGACGATCAAACTACTTTTAAGTTAAAACTTTAATAAATGAATCTACTATATTGTCAAGAGAGTCGACATGCTCCAAGTTCACATCTCCTCTTTTAATGATTTTTCTAATAAAATAAAACCGTCGCAACACATGTTTGGATTTCTGACGAGACATAGGTTCCTTGGCTTGTGCAACAGCTCCCGTGTTGTTACAAAATAAAGGCACTGGTCCTTGAATGCTAAGAACCACTCTAAATTATGTAATGGACTTCTTCAACCAAATAGCTTCCTTTGCAGCTTCACTTGTAGTTATGTACTCTGTCTCTGTCACTGAATCAACAACTGTTTGTTTCTTAGAACTTTTTCAACTCACTGCGCCACCATTTAGGGTAAATATATAACCCGAAATGATTTACTATCATCTCGGTTAGTTTGAAAACTTGAGTTTGTATAGCCTTCTAGTTTCAAATCAGACCCACCGTAGATAAGAAATATATCCTTAGTTCTTCTTAAGTACTTTAGGATATTTTTCACTACCTTCTAGTGTTCTTCTCCAAGATTAGACTAATATCTGCTTGTTACACAAAGTGCATGAGCAACATCAGGTCTTATACATATTATCCCGTACATGAAAGATCCTATTGCTGAGGCATACATAATCTTACTCAGACAGTATCTCTCCTCATGTGTCTTTGAGGCCTACTTCTTGGAGAGATGTATTCCAGGACCCATCGATATGAATCCTTTCTAAGAATCTTCCATGCGAAACTTCTTTAGCATTAAATCAATGTACATTCCTTGGGACAAGCTAAACATCCTTTTAGATCTATCTCTATAGATCTTTATCCCCAAAATATATGATATTTCACACAAGTCCTTCATGGAGAAGTATTTAGATAACCAAATCTTGATCGACTATAGCATTGGAACATCATTCCCTATCAGTAATATATCATCAACAAATAAACTAGGAATGTGATAACGCTCCCACTAACCTTCTTGTACATACATGACCCATCCTCGTTTTTGATAAAATTAAATTCTTTGATTGTCTCATTAAAACGGTTGTTCCACATTCGATAAGCTTGCTTCAATCCATAAATGGATCGTTCCAGCTTACAGATTTGATTTGTTCCAACCTTTAAAACAAAATCCTCTGGCTGTATCATTTATACATCCTCTTCTAGTATCCCATTGAGGAAGGTCATTTTCACGTCCATTTGCTAGATCTCATAGTCATGATAAACTGCAATTGCAAGCAAAATTCGAATGGACTTAAGCATCGCAACTGGTGAGAAGGTTTCGTCATAGTCAACATCTTGTCTTTGTCTGAAACCTTTTGCAACCAGTCGGGCCTTATAGGTACCTTGTCGTCTGCTTCAGTCTTTCTCTTAAAGACTCATTTGAACCCAATAGGCTTAATGCCCTCAGGTGGAGTAACCAAAGTCCATACTTAGTTCTCATATATAGAGTCCATCTTAGATTTTATGGCTGCTAGCCATTTCTCTAAGTCCTTACTACTCATTGCATCTTCGTAAGTCCATGGTTCAACATCATCTATGATGCGTACCTTATCATCATCTTTTATGATAAATCCATACCTTTTAGGTATCTTTGGTACTCTTCTAGACTTTCGAATTAGTAGTGGTATAGTAGGTTGTGTTACTTCGTTAGGAACCTCAATTTGACCCGTAGTGTTTTGCGATTCTTGAACTTCTTCAAAATTTATTTTACTCTTACTGACCCCTTTAAGGACAAACTCCTTTTCCAAGAAGGTGGTATGTTTCGTAACAAACACCTTTTGATCAGTAAGATGATAGAAGTAATATCCTGCAGATTCTTTAGGATATCCCACAAATTTACAATTATTAGATCTTGTCTCTAGCTTATCATGCTTAAACCTTTTGACATAAGCTAGACAACCTCAAATCCTAACATACTTAAGATTTGGTTTTCTCCCTATCCATACTTCATATGGGGTCTTTGAGACGGATTTTGAAGGTACTTTGTTAAGTAGGTGTACAACCGTTTCTAGGGCATAACCCTAGAAGAAAACTGAAAGATTGGTAAAACTTATAATAGAACGGACCATGTCCAACAAGGTTCGATTTCTCCTTTCAGATACATCATTTAGTTGTGGTGTACCTGGTGGAGTCTATTGTGATTATACCATTTTTTTGAGATAATTGAAAAAATCATTGCTTAAGTATTCACCACCTTGATTCGATCGAAGAATCTTAATACTCTTGTCAATTTATTTCTCTATTTCACTTCTGAATTCTTTAAACTTTTCAAATGATTCAGATTTGTATTTCATCAAATACACGTATCCAAATCTTGAATGATCATCAGTGAAAGTAATAAAATATGAATATCATCATTGTGCGTTTATTGTCATAAGTCCACATACATCTATATGTACTAACTCTAATAACTCTATAACTCTTTCTCCTTTTTCACTAAAAGGAGATTTAGTCAATTTACCCATGAGACAAGATTCACAAGTCTACAGTGCCACATAAAGGTATAATTTACATTATCTCTTTCTCTTTTCTTAGTTTATTTTATTTGTAATATATTTTTTTATAATTCAAGTAAGTAAAGTCCATTCACTAAATTGTCAATACCAAACAAAATATTATTGTTATAAATAGAACAACTGTTGTTCTTTATTATAATCTCAAAACCATCCTTATCTAATATAGGAATAAAAATAATGTATTTTATAAGTAATTGAACATAATAACAATTATTTAAATAAATGGACTTGTCCGTAGGCAATGCTAAATAATAAGTTTCAACGACAAATGCAACAATATTTGCTCCATTCCCTATGCGCGGGATGATTTCATCTTTGTTTAGCATTCTACTTCTGCTTAGTCTCTGCATAGTATTACATATGTGAGAACCACAGTCGGTATCTAATGCCCAATTAGAACTTTGACTTACAGAAAAGATTTATTTCAATCATGAACAAACCTTGATCTGTTGTTGAAGGTTCTTGAAGCTTTTTCTGCTTTAAACTTGCAATATACTCTTTGCAGTTTCTTTTTCAGTGATCTGGCTTGTTGCAATAAAAGCACATTCCTTTGTTATTTGGATCTGTCCTCTTATTATCTTTTACTTCTGCCTTGCCCTTAGCCTTTTTGGAATTATTCTTTTAAGAAGTTCCGTTGGACCTTTTCCTTTTCTTTGAAAAATCATCTACCAATAAGACTTGATTCTGTTTAGATGGAAAAGTGACCCTCCGCAGTTTTCAACATGTTTAGTAACTCAGGCTAGGGGTGCACACAAAACCGACCAAAACCGAAAAACCGACCGGACTGAACCAAACCGTTACTATTTCAAACCGAAAAATATAAAACCGAAAAACCAAACACTATAAAACTAAAAAATCGAAACTAGTTCGACCGATTTGGTTTGGCTTCTCAAAAAATCGAAACCGACCGAACAATTTAAAATTATAATATAATTTATATATTTTTCTAATAAATATTTATTTTATATAATTATATATTTATTATATGTCTTTATTGTGACGAATTTGCAAAACTTCTATCCTAGTAAGTGAGTTAGGTGATTTTTATTTTTCGAATTTAGAGAACTTCTATTATAATTAGTAGTTATTGAGTTAGTGATTTATTAATTATTATGAAAAATTGGCAATATAATAAATATCAAATTATCAATTACGGAACCGAATAACCGAATAAACCGACCGATTTAACCGAAACCGAATAAACCGATAACCGATTACAATGTAAAAATTTGGGCAGTTTTGGTTTTTAATTTTTTATAACCGACTTAAATGGTTTGGTTATTTTTTTTCTCCAAAAAACCGACCAAACCGACTGTGTGCACCCTTAACTCAGGCAAACTGACGTCCAACTTATTTATGTGAAAATTCACAACAAATTGTGAGAAGATGTCCAGGAGTGACTATAAGATCAGATCCTAGCTCAACTCCCCATCCATCACAAACCCTAACTGTCCAAGTTGTTCAATCAAATTGATCATGTTAAGGACATGAGTCTCAATGGTAGTGCCCTCGGTCATCCGGGATAGGAAGAACTCATTTGATATCTGATATCTAGCAATCCTACTTTGTTTACCATAAAGTTCTTTAAGGTGCAGTAGTATAGTAAGAGCATCCATCTTTTCCTACTGAAGCTGAAGCTCGTTATTCATGGATGCGAGCATGATGCATTGACCCATAACTGCATCATCTTACCACTTCTTAAAAGTAGCAACTTTTTTCTCAGAGACATTTTCTGCAAGAATTGCAAGGACACAAGAATTTAGGACATAGAGAAACTTTTTAGCAGTGAGAACAATTCTCAAATTCCTTAACCAGTTCGTGTAATTCGATCCGGTCAGTTTGTTAGCATCATGTATGCTATGTAGTGATAGTGAGTTTGACATTTATAAAATTCTGTATGTGAAAAATAGATAACATTTTAGCATATATTCATTTTATTAATTACCAAAATAAATTATGTCTTTATTTAAATTGGTATCTCCCACTATTTTCATCAAATTATATTACCATATACATATATAGTTTGGCAAATCTAATTAAAGATTTACTAGTGAGAATAAAGATCTTATTTCAAATGTACATAGCATTATGCGACACAACAAACTATATATAAATAAACAGGTAAACAATATTTTGTCAATTACATTAACATGTAACTCCTTTTATTTTACCTCTTGAATTATTAAGATCATGTGCGACACATTCAAATCAAAATTATTCATGTTAAGTCTGACTTACTATTTTCATATAAGTGAAGAGAAAAATATCGTGCTTGTGCGACACAACAAAACAGTAATGTTCAATTTCTTATAAACATCTACTATGTAATAAAACAACATCTCAAATAATTAATACAAGCCTTGTTTGACACAACAAACTCATATTGATTATTTGACGCTCTATTGTTTTATCATGCTATAAGGCAACGTTCGATATTCCAAATTGCATGACATCCAATTTCAAGTTTAAAATAACTCTTTATTTTAATTATAAAACTATGTAAAATAACTTTTATTTTAATTTTTGAAAAACTGCACAAAATAGGAAAAACGAACAAAACAGCGAGGTAGAGCGTAGCTGCACTCAAACCCACCGCAGTTGTGCTTGGACTGCAGTTGCTTTAGGACCGCAGTTACGCTCGTTTCGACCACAGCTGCGCTTGGACGAGCTGCCAGTTTTTTCAGTTCGCGATTTCAGAAAAATAAAACGACTTTTGATTTTGATGATTGTTTTCAAAACCCATGATTTTAATACAACATATTATACCCAATTAATTGTTCTAAACACATATCCACATATATACAAAATCAAAACAATTAATAATTCGCATAAAGCTTAGCTCTGATACCACTGTTGGTTTGTAATAATCCATGAACATGCAATCAAATTACATATAAGCAACGGAATCATGGTAAATCATAATTTAAATTTTTACTACAAATCATAATTCAGGATCGACTTTTATGCATAACTATTAATTAACAAGAAGGAGATAGAACATTATACCATTGTAGATTTTAGCTTTTCACAAGTACGTGTTCAACTCCAATTCCTTCGTATTCTCCTTGAATTCCACTAATTAGATTCCTTTGCTCAACGTTACACACCCAAGTGTTTTGCCTCTAGAGGTGATCCACTAAGAAGAATAAAGATTCAAGAAAGTGGGTGATGACTGTGACGCCCCGGGGAAAATCACCTGACACCAACTGTGACTCCCGCTCGTCAACGAATAATCTCCACAACATTTAAACAAAAACATGTCGTTGAAAACTCAGTAAATTTAAATTTTAATGACATTTACTTAACCTTGCCTCAGAATCACAATCTTTACATAAATACTACAACTCAGATCATTCATATTTTTATGACCTAGTGTATTACAACCATTGGGAGCAAATAAAAGCTCGCAACCTAACAATAAGTCGACATGACTATTTACTAACTGCTTTTAATTACACGAGTTTACAAAACATTTACACTCGTCTTGATATACAAATGTCTTTCACTATTAATACAAGGCTTTTACGACGTTAGCTTAAAGCAGTTCTAATAACAACGTCTTAAATTAAAAATAAACCTCAAACATCTTCTCTGCGATTACCGGGATCTTCAAATTTCTCGCTCCTCGCTGAATATGTTTATTATAGTAAGAGTGAGCACGACGGCTCAGCAAGTCTAACAGCTAACACATAACACGTAGGTCACATTTAATTTATGCTTTATGCTCTATGCTTTGCATTTATATAGGCATCATGCTTATCATGCTTTGCATTTATATAATTAACCCATGCTTACCATGCATGTTAATATTTCCAAGTTATATAACTCATATAACACATCTCAACTCATAGCATTCATTAAAATTAGCTATTAAGAACATATGACTGTACACAAACACATTTAAAATCAGTTATCACATAAAATGAGTGCACACTTAATAGTTTATGCATATAGCAAACAGGTTCACAAGTATAGCACATAGTACTGAAAAACTTGCCTGATATGCGCATTGACTTACGCTACCAGTCTGAAATCCGCGTTCCATCACTAACGCTCGACAAACCGAATTACTGCATCCGAAAGACCTAATTTGCTTATCTGGCAATTAGTAAAGCGCATAGGGACTCAGCTGTCATTCACAAAAGAATTGACTCTACAATACATAATTCCCTATTTATTAATTCATAATTTATAAAACAATATTATCATCCTTGGATAATATTTTAATTACCGATCAGTATTATTATACATTAATAATACATCACTAAATTTTAAACTGTACTTAGGTACTTAACAATACCTTAATTTGTTACTAATATTAGTAAACCCTTAATAATATTTACCCAATTACCAATATTATTAATCCGTTAATAATATTTAACTACTTACCGTCAATTATAAATCCTTTAATGATAATTTATAATATTGGTAATAACTAAACACTCCAACAATTACCCGTCAATTGTTTACACTTTATTACCTTTAATTCCTTCATATTATTTATTTAATATCATTTAAATAATTAATTAATTCACTTAACTTTACTTGTTTATTTATCTTCACATAAACAATTATGTCATTAATTACTCCACATTATTTATTTAATATCATTTAAATAAATAATTAATTCAATTAACTTTACTTGTTTATTTATCTTCACATAAACAATTATTTTCTTAATTCCTTCACATTATTTATTTAATATCATTTAAATAAATAATTAAATTAACATTACTTGTTATTTATTATTACATAACAATTATCTCATTAACCTTAATTACTTTAATTATTATTTAATTTAAATAATAATTAATTAATTCTCCACAATTCATTTAATGATTATTGAATATCAATTACATAATCATTTCTTAATTAATTAACCTCATTTATTATTTAATATTAATTAATTAATAAATAATTATTTTATTCACTTCATCTCCCTTTAATTATTATTTAATATATTTTAAATAATAATTAAATAATTAATCATCCTTATTTATAAAAAAATAAATAATTACCTTATCATTTTTATCTTCTTTTAATTATTATTTAATATCCTTTAAATAATAATTATATAATTAATCATCCTTATTCATTATTTAATATTTATTAAATAACAAATAATTATTATAATTTAATTATCCTTATATCGCTTTAATTATTATTTAATATTATTTAAATAATAATTAATTAATTAAATACTTGTTTATTTATCTCCACATAAACAATTATTTCTTAATTCCCTCACATTATTTATTTAATATTAATTAAATAAATAAATAACTTAATTAACTATACTTGTTATTTACCATTACATAACAATAATTTTATTAACCTTAATTCACTTCACATTCTTTTAATTACTATTTGATATCCTTTAAATAATAATTAAATAATTAATCATCCTTATTCATTATTTAATATTAATTAAATAACAAATAATTATTATATTAACTTTATCTCCCTTTAATTATTATTTAATATCATTTAAATAATAATTAATTAACTAATTATCCTTATTCATTATTTAATATTAAATAATAAAAATTAATATTTTAACTTTACCTCCCTTTAATTATTATTTAATATCATTTAAATAATAATTAATTAATTAATTTATCATAATAATGGCTTTTAATTTACCTTATTTATTATTTATCATAAATAATAAATAATTATTAATTTTGGCTCTCAAATTAATTATATTAATTTTTAAACATTTTGATCTATTTTGGACTTAAATAACCCGAACCGACCGGACCCGAATGGCCCGACCCGACCCGGAACGAAAAACTCACTGTCGATGAACAGTGTCAAGGGCCCCGGCCCTCCTTTTACAAAGGAAACAAGGGCCCCGACCCTCCTCTTGCAGAATCTGCAGAATTGCCATTTTTTGATTTTTCAACTTTTGCTCCTTTGATTAAAACTTGAATAAAATGAAATCTACAAATCCAAATGACCTCAAATTAGTATCGATGGATTCGTATCTTCCTAAGCGACAATATTCCATCATTAGATAAAATTTTTGGAAAAGTTTTGGTTATGAAAAATAGCCACAAAGTGGAATGTTTGCACATTGAGTTCTTAAAATGGCCTTCTTTGGTCTAAAAATCATATCTTGACCATAACAACTCACGCGAACATTTTACCAACTAGGTTTTGTTCTTAACTTATATATTTACCATAACCAAGAAGAAAATCTCATACCTAACTTTTAGGTTTCAAAATATAAAGCTCCGAATCACACGTTCGTTTAGGGTTCCGTCGGTAGAAATCGTTTTCAAGCTTTTTGCTAAACTTTTCATAATAGATACCCATAAATACACATGTTAAATCCATTGAACCCTAGATTTACTAATCTAGCATGGATATAAACATTTATAGCTTTGAAAATGGTTTTTCACCATGGAAATTACCAAAAATACAAATGAAAGCACAAGCTAGGGTTTGTATGAACTTTTTATACCTCTTGGCCTTGTGTGCTATTTTTCTCTTCCTTCCAAAGAATAAGATGAAGCTTGAAGACATCCAAGACCCTCCTAGTTTCCGTGCACTCCTCCTCCAAGCCTCACTTGGTGATTTATTTTCATAGAAGCTCAAGAACACCAAGTGTTCTTTCATTTTCTCTCTAACCTCTCTCTATTTTGCTCTCTAGATTTGGAAGATGAAAAGGATGATAGAATGAGAGAGTGATAGAGTAAAAGGGATGCTAGTGAATGTTATTAGATGAAATGTATACTTACACTTGGTGTAAGTATACACACATCACCCATCCATCAACCAAAATAGGCCTACTAGCCTTTGTTCTTCCCAACACTTTGAGCTTCCAAGGGAAGCTACAATAGCTCCCATTCTAGCCCCCAAAACTGTCGGCCATCCCCTCTCTTTATCAACCAAATTACTTATATTTTTTTAGTGCTCATTTATTCATTATACCATCATGTACATATATATTAATACATGCATTCATTTTCCCAACACATGCACACTATTGTGCTATAAAATGGACTATGAAATAACTTTCATTGGGCTACATATTTAATTATGTTTGGGCTCCCAATTTACATCCATTTGAGTTACTAGATTAAATCCTTTAGGGCTCCCAACAATTAAATTAATTGAACTCCAAGTTGGGCTACCGAAATTAATTCATTGGGCTAGGTTTTGGGCTAACACTAAATTTCCATTGGCTTAAATAAATACGTCATGGGACCTCCTATATGGCTTGCCATATTCACCATGTTGTGCCAATTAAATTATCTCATGACCAATTTACAAGTCCACTAATTAAATTAAATTGGGCTTGTTTAATAAATCAATTTGACAAATTCAAATTATTAATTTCCTAGTGGAATTATAAAATATTAATAATCCACTATTAACAACTTTTCAAATGAAAATAAATATAACATTATTAATGTTTATGCATTCTTATTAATTAATAACCACATTAACTAATTTACTCCTCAAATTTAACTTGCTAGCTATTTAATCAAATAATCGCATAGCTCAATAACCCTATCAAACTTTGATATTATACATCCTAGATTGGTCCATTAATTTACTAAATCCATTAATTGAACCTTCCTTCAATTCCTTTAATTATCTAAACATATAATTAAATAAATCAAACCATCACACACTGATTTAAATTAATCGCACAGAAATTTATAATTACTGTAAGTAATCTCCTTTATTTATATTAAAATATTCTCGGTCGCTACATTCTCCTTTCCTTATAAGAATTTCGTCCCCGAAATTTCAATATAAGGTTTTAAACTTCTAACACATGTTTTAAACTCTTAACAAACACATGTTTCCCTGTTAACCCTAATATTCGTATTAGGTTACATGCTTAGTCATTCCTACGCATTCATCTCTTCCTCAGATTAAATCTTTGATTTATCCAAAAATGATTCCATCCTCGGAATTACCACTACATCCTTACAACATCTGCCTCTCCGAATAATCTCACCGATTATCTTATACTAGACATTGTTTTACTCATTGTTTAATAAACATTGTCCTAGTCCCTATGTGACAGGACTCTGATTCCTTTCCAGTGATCGTCTTTCACTTTACCAGGGTTAGTTTTATAGCTAAACCTCAATTTTCCGCTCAAATCCTCAATGGCTTAAAATTTTCCCAAATCGACTATCCACTACTTCCTCATCCGAGAATTAGCGTAGCCTTAAATCACAATAATCACCTAAGACCATACAAACCAGTCTTATGAATTTTCGGGTCATTACAATGACAAACTCTAATTTTCTCTCTCTTCTAACTTCTTAGATCTAGAGAACTTATGAGTACTCTTCCAAAACTTATGGAAGTGTATGTAACCTAATCAATAATAAAACTTTTCTTATTTATAGATATAGTTAACCATCCTAACACTTTCAGGAATAAAGTTTTTAATTAAACTCTTAATCTAATTAGGAACTTAATTAATTTAATATAATAATTACAATTCCTAAACCATATAGGAACTTAATTATCATTTATGAGAATACTCTTATTAATTGATTCATAAATCATTTATGTAAGACCCCGAATTTTATGAAATATAAAATTTAATTTTTCTTCATATATATTTTCATGAAACAGTAAGTGGTTAAATTGATAAAGTTAAAAGTTAAGGATGTTATGTGTAAATTATATTATGTCGGACAATATTCTTTTGGTCGGGGAATATTCATTCTGTCGGGGAATATTCGTACGAAGGCGCCGTACGAACCAATCATTGGTGGACCCCACAAAGAATAATTGTCGGATATAAAAAATGACATAAACAATTTTTAAATGGTCAATGATACTATTACTTTTAATTGTTAAAATATCCGGTGGTAAAAGAATAGTAATATACGGTATTACAAGTAACATACGGTATTGCACAGTGGCACACGGCATTGCACAGTGTTTCGTATTATTAAACTGATAAAGTGGTTATCGTACAATATTTGACTTTATTGTCACATGCACAATAATCCATGTTATTAAATTGATAATTGTCACAGTAGCATATGCACAGTAATTCACATTATTGAATCAATAATTGTCATGACACAGTAACGTATTCATTCTTTTACATACTTTCTGCATTATTGTTATCTCCATTATGGTGTTATTTAAACAGTTGTATTTCATTAATTAATCGACTTGATATCTAACTCAGAAAGCCAACTACACTGTATTTATAATAATTAGTCATAATAATTAATATGTGTGAATTATTGTTAAATAATTGAATTGATAAAGTTATTTGTTTATAATATAAAGTTAGGTGAGATAAAATGAATGGTATAGATTAAAGATAATATAGAATTTGAAATGGATAGTGTAGATTAAAAGATGATCTTTAAATGAATGGTTTAGATTAAAGAAATCTTAAAAGATGAAATGAATGGTATGGATTAAACATTATCTTGAAATGAACGGTTTGGATTAAATTAGGAAATCTTGGTTATGATAAGATTTTTGGCTATAAATAGAGGCCTTAACTTAAGGATTTTTCATAAACTTTCTTATTTGTTCTTTCTTTCTCTCTCTAAATACTTCTTGTGAAAGTTCTCTCTAAGTGTGCTTAAGTCATCTTGAGTATTTGTGAAGATCTATAAGTATATGTGTACTGTTCAAGTTAATCAACCTCATTTAAATCAATATCCAGTCACGTGTTAAGGTAAGGGATTATCATTATTTGATTCTCGAAAATAATATCGTTTCTTTCTTACTCATAAGATGTGCCATTTATTTCCAAGTATTAATTTGTGCGAATAACCTTACGGTGCAGAGTACTGCCTGTTGGTGAATAACCATTCGTATTCATTCTTTATTAATCTCTGAGAATAACCTTACTGCGCGGATTACCGCCTGTTTGGTGAATAACTCTTCGTATTCAATTTTTATTAAATTGTGGGAATAACCTTACGGCGCGGATTACCGCCTGTTGGTGAATAACCTTTCGTATTCATTCCTTATTAATCTCTGAGAATAACCTGACTACGCGGATTACCGCATGTTTGGTGAATTACTCTTTGTATTCATTTCTTATTTGTCTCTTGTGGAAATAATTTGTCTACACGAATTATCACATGACACTTTTATTGCATATTCATTTATAATATCATTTTCTTTCATATTCGTAAGTGATATTATTTTCCTTTATACTCATAAGGGATACCATCTTTTTCATCTTCCATTATTCAGACTTACTATGGTAAGGGATATTAATTTCCTTCACCTTTTGTTAATCAAACCTGCTACGGTAAGGGATATTATTTTCTTTCATACACCTAAATCGAAATTTATTATGGAACTATTGCTTCTATAATTCCTGAAAATATTATATGTTCCATAATAGTTGCACTTCATCGTTTCAATTGAACCATCCTATTTACGTGAACATTTCTATTGAACTGTAACCGTTATTCTGAACTGTGGATCTTGAATATCACTTTTAAATTTCACTCCACATCATGTTGACAATTTGGACATTATTTGAATCTGTACAAAGTAAACTTCAGATACTTATTGTTTATCCTGTTTCTTCTGTTCATCATTTATATCATTCTAATCATCCAAATTCAAGTTGTTGTGAATATCTGTGGCCGGGGGCACAGATGCGATATAATTGTTGAACAGATGATAGGTTAAAGGCGATACATATGTTCGGTGTCTTTTATGGCACGTGGTGAATGTTCTCTTTGGCCCGTAGTGCAAAGATGAACTGTTGTTTGGTATGATTATGACTAAAGGCTGAATCTGATATAATCATGATCGTTGGTGTTATATTGAATGTCTTTGGCCCGTAGCGCAAAGATGAACTGTTGATCTGCATGATTATGATCAGGAACTGTAAATTTGTATTATCTTGACTAATAGTATTTCAGATGATAAAAGTTGATGATGTTTTTCCTAAAAAGAGAACCGAGTGGACATTATAGTCTGTATTATTCTTCTAATAGATTGCTCATTCCGCTGCTATTATTGATCTGAACATTGTTCAAGAATTTAACTGCAGTTTTTGATTTAAACCTTGTAATCTATTGTATTCTATCAAGAACTCAACTGTTGAAGGCTAATGATAATTTATTCGTCATTATCTTAGTCATGATATTCTTTACTGGGCTATTTGAGCTCACCCTTTCTTTTGTTCCATTGTTTTTCAACAGGAGATGGAAACGTAGCTGGGTCTAGCCGGGGAATAGAGTGAGAGTCTGAGGAATAGCTATCGTAGTCTTCACGCGTTGTAAATAATGTGATAATAATAGTGAAGACTTAGTTGTGTATTATTATACACTGTATTGTTGAACGTTGTTCTACCTTATAATAATTTTGTTGTAGTCTTTTGACGACTCAAGTTTGGGCTGTATGGGCCCAGATTTGGGGGCGTCACAATTTAGGAACTAAAAAATAATTATAATAGTAATAATAATAATAATAATAATAATAATAAGATTCATTTTATTAATTTATAATTAGTATTTTTAAAATACTAAATAATAAATATTAAGCTATTTAATTTATTCTGTCCATGTAGTATAAATTAAATATACTTAATTCATTATTACGATTATGTCATTTACTTCTTAAATAATTATTTTTCTCTTACGGTGTAACCCTTTAAGTTCTTCATATTAAACCTGTTATAAAATAAATTAATTAGAACTATTTTAATCTTATTTATACAAATAAATTAAATTATTTAATTCATTTAAATAAATAATATTTATTCCATAATAAGGGTAAATCCCCTTAGCGATTAACAATTTTTCAGATAATATAGATTTCAACATTTAATCACAAAAAAACCTATTCAGCGAACAGTTACTATACAATTCAATCATTTTACCTCACAATTTCCCAATCAAATATAAGACACGGTATTACTGTCAAGTCCTGTTTTATTTGACTGGTGTGATGTCGCAAGCACCCAAAAATAAAATCTTACTTTGGAAAAATAAATATGTAGTAGTGCAAGTAAAAGTCGAACCCACAGAGAATGATTATTTAATTTTATGTTTTTGCAAACAAGAATTGGGGGGTTTTGTAATTAATGAAATAATTTAAATAAAATTAACTAAAATAAATATGCAAGAAATAAATAAAAATAGAAAGCCTTGGTTTAAGTTAATATCCACCATCAAGAATTTACAACTGATCACTGATACAAGAATAAATCAATTAATATTTTGAAGATTCACCGTAGAAAGAACTACTCGCAGGTGGAATAATTTTTCTCCTCTCTCCTTAATTTTAGATAAGTAGAGCTACTTGATCTAAATACCCTTACTAATAAACAACCTCCGGCACTTGCTAAAGATTTAATTTAATAGCAGCATAAAGAATTAGAGAGATCGTCGAACTAAACAACACAAGCCACTTGTTTGCATTTAATTTAGATGAATATTCTTCCTAAGATAAAATAATCTTTTGATCTGCAAAACAATTATTAAACTTAGTTTTGTCACCAACAGCAGTAGATTAATATGAATAATAAACTAGTAGGCCTCCTAGCAATTAAACAAACTAAGCATAAAATTAAGCATAGAAGAATATTCAATAATCAAAATGTAAATTGAACAATTAAAATAAATTAGATCTCACAGTGTATAAATCTTGATGGCTTCAATTACTTAAACCAAGAAAAATAAATTAACTACTCATAAATATAAAGAACACTAAAGAATAGAAAAGAGAATTTTTATTCTAATGAGAGTTGTTTTTTTACATTGTGTATCAAGCCCTCTATTTATAGGCTCCATAAACCTTCTAACTTGTCCAAACCCTAATAGGATTTACAATTAAAAATAAAAGAAAAAGAAAAATAATTATTATCTTAACCCTAGTTGAAATTAAAATCCAATTTGGAATCAAATTAATGCTAAAATCGCGAAATAATTTTGTTCCTCAGCAATTATGCGCTGCCAAACAGGGCCTTGACCGGCAGTTGACCCGGTCAACACGATTACCGCGTGTAGTGACGTCAGCGTTCATCCGCGCATTGCGCGGTTTCCTATTGCTGCTCCAAATGACGTCGTTTCATGCGGCCCTGCCTCAACCGTTTCCGCACACTCCGCGCATTGCGCGGTCTTTTCACCAAACGACGTCGTTTCACCAAACGACGTCGTTTCACCAAACGACGTCGTTTCTTGTTCTGCTGACACAACCTCTTGCGCGCATTACGCGAATGACCGTATCCGGAATTTACGATTATGCCCCCGCGCGGCCAAGTTCGGCTTAATTACCATTTTGCCACTCAGCTTTGCTAAATTACATTTTTGTCATCCGATTTTTGCAGATTTTACAGATATGCCCTCAAAGCTTATTTTCCTACAAAATAAAATAAATAAAAATAATATAAAAATATTAAAAATCCCAAAAACACATAATAATAAATAAAACACCTAAAACACTAAAAATAAATAAAACCACATAAATAAAAAGAAATATAAAATTACTATAAAATTACCTAAATTAACTAAAATCCTATAAAACCTATTAAAACCAAAATAAGCTAAATAAATAAACATTTAAGCATACAATAAATATAAAAACTAAGTATTAGGGCATAAAAATATCATATAATTTAACTCTATCAAATACCCCCACACTTAGCTTTTTGCTCGTCCTCGGGCAAAACAAAAATAAAAACTATAAAATTAAATTTAATAACTAAATAATTTACTCGAGCAACAGATTAATATAAATTTCAACCTTAGCCTCAAAGATTTTTGAATGATAACTCAAAGAAAATTTTAAAATTATGCAAAATCTAGAAATTCAGCAGATTTATCAATTTTACTTTACTCAAGACTTTTTGTGTGTGTGTGAATCCAAATGTATCAAACTAATCAAAATTCAGATAAGTCTAGGTTATTAATTACCTTATAAAAGATATATAATAAAACTCAATATATTTATTTTTCATATTACTTTCTGCTAATACAGATAAATATAAATCAAAAGATCAAAAGGTTTCAAACAATTATATACACTAGGATTATTAATATGCATTTTTTTTCAAGTATTTTTTTTTCTTTTAATAGGTGCATTTTATGCTCCATCCCATTTTTTTTCTTTCTTCATTTTTTTTCCACAGTGAGTGCATTTTATGCTCCATCTCACTAGCGAGTGCGTTTTACGCTCCATCTCACTTTTTCATGTGTTTATGAGTGAGTGCGTTTTACGCTCCATCTCAACCTACCACAAGATTTTTCTTTTTCCTTCTTAAATAATAATCCTAGAAAAATTACCTAAATCATCTCCTCTAAATTATATTTTGCCTTATATTTCACTTCAAATAATGATCAAATAAGCTACAAAGTTCAAAAATATCTTCCATGAGAATTTAACCATTTAAACTTTCTCTTAATTAAAATTAGCTCAAACAAATGGATATAAGTGCATAAAAATTTAAAGAATCTCAAACAAAGTAATAATCAATAAAAAGTCAAAAATTTAAACTAAGCAAAAATTTATCATTTTTCCAAGGGTTATTAAATAAAAACCAAAATTTTATCATTGGCTAAGAATTAAAAATCCAATTAATTTATTGCTCAAGTGACTCATCCTAAAAATAAAAAAATTACTCATTTTCGTAGGAAACACGGTTACACTTAGCATGTACAACAAGCCTTTAAACCCCAAGGTTACCCCAAGTGGACGAGTTGTGTCTCGTGAGGGTTTACAGTGAATATACCCACAAAATTCAAAAAAAAAAATTAATTTCCTAAAATTTTCAAAATATGACCTTAAAATAACAAAAAATTTCAAAATATGACCTAAAAATAACAAAAATCCTAAATCCATTCCCCCACACTTAAAATTTACATTGTCCCCAATGTAAAGAAAAAGGCACAAATAAATATAAAAAGAAAAAGGAAAAGAAATGCAAATCTGATTTCTTGGGTTGCCTCCCAAGCAGCGCCTTTGTTTATTGTCTTTGGCTCGACAGCAGACCAAAGTACTACGTCACTCCAATTCCATGAATTTTGAGTACCCCATCCATCACATTATTCTTCATCGATAGATTCTCTTGGATTTGACATGAATGTGCCACTCCCCTCTTTAACAAACAAATATGGGATATAATTAGAGAAAATCTTCAAATTTAGGATGGGATTCTGCAAAACAAAAGATAAAGATTTATTATGAGTAACAGGTAATGGAATGGTAGGTGCTACATAATTATCTAAAATCACTGGTAAAGAATTTAATAGAGCTTCAGCCTCCTTCAAATAGTGTTTTAGCTCAATTGTTTCTTCTTCCTCTAACTGCAAATTGTTGGTAAATGTCATCTCTAACTTTTCCTTGTTTATTTCCTCAATAACTTCCACCACATTAGGCATGTCTTCATAAAAAATAACATCATCGTCTACATGAATATTGTCCGATTCATTGATGTTGTGTGCTTTCTCTTGCTTCGGTGATGGAGAGACTGTCTTTTCTGGATCTCCTACATCATTAGCACTTTTTAACACTTGTGCACTTGTATTCTCCGTGAGATTATCCACCGTTTGAGAAGGTACTTGCTTAGAACTTTGCTCCTCCAATTGATCGATTGTGATTTGTCCCATTGGAGTACCCAAACGCTGAATAATTGCATTATTTTCTTGAATACGAGCCTGCATGTCTTGTTGATATTGCAAATTATCCTGTTGAAATTGTAAAGTGTTAGCTTTAATTAATTTAAGCATATCTTCTAAAGACATATCAGAATAAAATGATTGGCTCTATTGTGATTGTAAAGTGTTAGCAGTAAGTTGTTGAATCATATCCTCTAAAGACATATCAGAATTATTTGATTGACTCTGTTGTTGTTGGGGATATGACTGCATATATTGTTGATAGCTTGAAAAATTCTGATTTGCGGGCGGATTTATGTGTGAATTCTCATAGCCAAAATTAGGATGATCCCTCCATCCTGAATTATACGCGTTTGAATAGGGATCATATCTCCATTAGGGTTGACCAGAGAAACCACTTGATATATTGACTTGCTCATAGGACTCCTCGCGAAGAATGGGGCACATATTAGTTGGATGTCCTACCATCGCACAAATCCTACAAGCTTCCCTTGGTTGTGCATTACCTGCAACCATTTGATAAACAAGAGAAGTTAGATCATCAACTTGTTGCTTAAGAGAAAAAATAGTTACCTCATTGACATAATTATCCATGGCTTCCATTCTTACCTGCACAACTCAATTAAACTATGAAAAACTAAAATAATAAAATCTAAGAAAAATTACTAAATTAAATAAATATTTACAAAAGCACAAAATTAAATAAAAATCATTCCCCGGCAACGGCGCCAAAATTTGGTGTGATGTCGCAAGCACCCAAAAATAAAATCTTACTTTGGAAAAATAAATATGTAGTAGTGCAAGTAAGAGTCGAACCCACAGAGAATGATTATTTATTTTTATGTTTTTGCAAACAAGAATTGGGGGGTTTTGTAATTAAAGAAATAATTTAAATAAAATTAACTAAAATAAATATGCAAAAGAAATAAATAAAAATAGAAAGCCTTGATTTAAGTTAATATCCACCATCAAGAATTTACAAGTGATCACTGATGCAAGAATAAATCAATTAATATTTTGAAGATTCACCGTAGAAAGAACTATTCGCAGGTGGAATAATTTTTCTCCTCTCTCCTTAATTTTAGATAAGTAGAGCCACTTGGTCTAAATACCCTTACTAATAAACAACCTCCGGCACTTGCTAAAGATTTAATTTAATAGCAGCATAAAGAATTAGAGAGATCGTTGAACTAAACAACACATGCCACTTGTTTGCATTTAATTTAGATGAATATTCTTCCTAAGATAAAATAATCTTTTGATCTGCAAAACAATTATTAAACTTAGTTGTGTCACCAACAGCAGTAGATTAATATGAATAATAAACTAGTAGGCCTCCTAGCAATTAAACAAACTAATCATAAAATTAAGCATAGAAGAATATTCAATAATCAAAATATAAATTGAACAATTAAAATAAATTAGATCTCACAGTGTATAAATCTTGATGGCTTCAATTACTTAAACCAAGAAAAATAAATTAACTACTCATAAATATAAAGAACACTAAAGAATAGAAGAGAGAATTTTTATTCTAATGAGAGTTGTTTTTTTACATTGTGTGTTAAGCCCTCTATTTATAGGCTCCATAAACCTTCTAACTTGTCTAAACCCTAATAGGATTTACAATTAAAAATAAAAGAAAAAGAAAAATAAATATTATCCTAACCCTAGTTGGAATTAAAATCCAATTTGGAATCAAATTAATGCTAAAATCGCGAAATAATTTTGTTCCCCAGCAATTCTGCGCTGCCAAACAGGGCCTTGACCGACAGTTGACCCGGTCAACACGATTACCGCGTGTAGTGACGTCAGCATTCATCCGCGCATTGCGCGATTTCCTATTGCTGCTCCAAACGACGTCGTTTCATGCGGCCCTGCCTCAACCGTTTCCGCACACTCCGCGCATTGTGCGGTCTTTTCACCAAACGACGTCGTTTCTTGTTCTGCTGACACAACCTCTTGCGCGCATTACGCGAATGACCGTATCCGGAATTTACGATTATGCCCCCGCGCGGCCAAGTTCGGCTTAATTACCATTTTGCCACTCAGCTTTGCTAAATTACATTTTTGCCATCCGATTTTTGCAGATTTTACAGATATGCCCTCAAAGCTTATTTTCCTACAAAATAAAATAAATAAAAATAATATAAAAATATTAAAAATCCCAAAAACACATAATAATAAATAAAACACCTAAAACACTGAAAATAAATAAAAACACATAAATAAAAAGAAATATAAAATTACTATAAAATTACCTAAATTAACTAAAATCCTATAAAACCTATTAAAACCAAAATAAGCTAAATAAATAAACATTTAAGCATACAATAAATATAAAAACTAAGTATTATGACATAAAAATATCATATAATTTAACTCTATCAATATGCATTTCGATTCTCAAATGAATAACTCTAATTAATATAAATTAGAAACTACTTTTTAATTTTCATTTTACATTGGTCAAGGACTATTGAGTTGTCATTTATCGAATTGCATATGACATTATCCTCTTTTATTAGAAGTGATAAATTCTTTGTTCATCATTTACCTATCTCCATGTATAACTTATTATACCTGAACATACCATTTGATACACCCTAAAGGTTTTAAGGAATATGTCAAAATATAATTGGTAGCTGTCGTTAGCACTCCAAAATTAATCCTCACTTTCAATCACAAAATTAGTATAATAGCAAGTAATGGTCGATCTAACAGAGAATGATTAATTTAATTTTATGTAATATAAACTAAAATTGGGGATTTTGAATTAATTATAATTAACTAAATAAACAAAAGTAAATTAATAAGATTAATCAATAAATTAAAGATTTCAGTTCAATCTCACCCTTACAATTAATAGATCAACCAATTAGAATATATTTCTATCATTCCATGAAACTAATAACCATAGGCAACAACAAGCTCTGTTACCCAAAAATTTTCATTATTTTAATATAATAAAATAAGTTTTTTATTAGATTATAACTATTATACAACCTAGGAAAAAACTCTCCAAATTTAATATAATAGAAGCATTAATCACAAGAAAATTAGATTATTCTAAGTAACAATCTCATAAGCTCGGACTGTTTAACTTACATCATGATAACCATAGCAATAAACAAAAGTTTGACCACAATCATCTAGCATTATTCACTACCAACGATTAGGAACAATATCAATTACACGTAATATAATTCATAAATCTAGTAATTGATAATAATTTGATTAATTCAACAGGCCAAAATTAAATCAATCAAACCCAAAATCAAACAACCAATTAAAACAGATTATCACGAATAATTTCATATAAGGAAGAAAAGAATAATATTACTGAATTGATTTAACCATTAATTATAATCGGGTTTGAAATTCTCTAGAACTGAATAAGAAAACTTAGTCTGACATGCATTCAATCTTGCCTCCAAATCTTGATCTCTTTTCTCTCTCTTATGTTAATCCTCATTAAAAGATGTGTATTAACATATATTTATAGGTTACATAATAAATCCCTAGCATTAGAAGAAAATTCAATCCAATTTGAAGTCAAAAACATCAAAATCACGTCCAAATTAAGTCAAAACGCGTCAAAATTAAGTCTGGCCTGACCCAGAGCGATGTTCGCGCTCATTATAGTGTTGTTGTTCTTCGAGCAAACAGCCATATCTTCTTCATACGAACTTCGATTGAGGCTATTCAAGATGTTCAGGAAAGCTGAGAAGTAAATCTACAACTTTCATGTTTTAAAATTTTGTAAATTCTACTCGGATCAAGGTTAAAATGGAGCTTGAAGTGATTGCTAGGTAAATTACAAGCTGAAAATCCAAATATAGTCATTCCAAGTTTCAATCCACCAAATTCTTATTCCAATTCTTGCAAAACAATGTCAAAACATATGAAATTAACATAAAAATAATATAAAATACTCAAAACTCACAAATTAAAAATAAATAATATAATTAGACATAAAATAATTATAAACTAAGAATTAAGGGATAAAAATATAATAAAATTTATTCATATCAATAATTCATCTCTAATAAGCACCTACATACTTGGTTTAGCGTCTCTACATAAATGATTATGAGATGAATCATCCTCTTCATAAGAGTAAGTATAGTATTTACTAATCTATCTGAATTCACTAATCCTCATTTTAGTAATCTCACGATTATGATCAATTTTAGTTTTGAGCTATCTTGAATTTAAATCTCATTAACATGATTATCATCATGATTCTAAAAGTATTGCTCAACAACTATTGGCTTGTTATAATTAATGTCAAATATTAAATATGGATAAAGAAAATGTCTTTGTATAAATAAACTTTTATTAATACATGAATAAGATTACAAAGTACATGCTATATCATATCAAATATGATTGACTTGTGTGCATACTATTTTCACCTGTGTTATAAAGTGATCGCGTGTGCAAACCTTGCGCAATTCCCAGATGAGCCCACGTGTTTACGTGGTAGGTTCAAGCCAACAAATTTTTATTTTGATGATTTTAAAATAAGAAAAAGATGAATAAATTGAATAATATAAAAAATTATTTTCTACAGTCAAATATAATAAAATATTACCAAATAGACCGAAGGAGGATAAAATACACATATTACCCATATACATGTATATTTTCAGTCAAAAATCAACCTGATTCGGTAAAAGAGAACAACAAGCCTTTTAAAATGATTTGGAATAAAAAGTTAATTATTTTCATACTTTAAGATGCAAATTGAAATTCATTTTAATTTTGAGAGACAATTTTGTTATTTAGCCAATAATTTTTTGATTTAATGGAGCTAATAAATAATAATTCATTAGGAATATTGTTTGTCATTTTTCCATTTAAAATAATGAAAACTACGAGCTTCGTATCGGGACCAAATCTTTTATAACAAAATTTGTATGTATTTCTATTACGAGATTTGTAACGACATTTTTTAAAGTCTATGACGACAGTTTGTCCTGTCGCCAAAGCCCTATTCTATGACGACGAGACAAATTATCGTTATAAACCTAAAAACCATCATTATAGAAATCGTAACAAAGATACATAAAATTTTGTTACAAAGGATTTGAAGCCCTTAGTATCACATCACTTTTCGTAGGATATTTGTTAGGGAACTGTTATTTTTACAGGGTTTTTTCTTATTTTTACAGGTGAACCCTATTTTTTACTTATAGCGACGGTTTTAAAATCGTCGCTATATATTTATAACTACGCTTTACATGTAAAAATCGTCATTATAAACTTATTATAACACTTTACATATAAAAAATATCATCATAAATTTATTAAAATCGTCGCTATAAATAAATTTTATAAAAATAATAAAAAAATATGCGAAAATATCAGTTTCTTATTTGTACGGAATAAAACTACCGTTGCTTTGGCTTAAGGTACGGAATAGTATGTAGAAAGTCGGCTTAAAATTGACAAATGTCGGTTTAAATATTACTCCTATATAAACAAATCTGATTCTTCTTCTTATCTGTACACACACTCTCTCCGACAAATGATGGATCCTGATCCCTCTAGACCCGTAACTGGTTACCCGGCCTCAACAGCTGGAGGCTACCCACCGCCGCAACCCAACACCACCCCTAACGGTGGCCACTACCCCGCCACCTCCTACCCATACGCCACACAACGGCCCCCTAACCCCACATACTACCCACCGCCGCGAAACCCCTACCACCCCGCAACCAACCCCTACGGTGCCCAACGTGCCACCTTCATCCGCCGCATCTTCGCGATCCTCATCGCCTCCATCATCATCACAGGCACCGTCATCTTCATCGTTTGGCTCGTCCTCCGCCCCCGCCTCCCCCGGTTCCGAGTCGACTCAGTTAACGTCACTAACTTCAACCTCTCCAGTTCCCTTATTACCGGCGACTGGGATGTACGGTTCACTGTCAGAAACCCCAACAAGAAAATTACCCTCTACTATGACCGCATCGACGCCGTAGTTTTCTACAAGTCTGAGGCTTTGTCAAGGAGCTCGGTACCGCCGTTCTCTCAGGGCACGAAGAACGAGACAACTGTGCGGGCCACGTTTGCGGCTGCGTCGTCCTACGTGGACAGCTGGGTAGTGAACGGAATTAGTGGCGATAGGGTCCGCAGGACTGTGAGCTTCACCGTGAGGATGGTGGCTAGGGTTAGGTTTAAGGCCGGAGCGTGGCGGACCAGGAGGCGGTTGGTTAGGGTTTTGTGTCCTGATTTAGCGGTAGGTCTTTCTTCCAACAGTAATCGAGGATCTTTGGTTGGAGGATCCAGGGAATGCCGGGTCGGTTTGTGAAGAAAATATACAAGGTATTTTGAGAATTTCCCACCTAATTTTGCACAAAAGGGTAATTTTGAAATTAATTTTAAAGTTGGGCATACTTATGTGATGAAAGTCATTTGGTGCATATAGCATTAGTCTTTTCAGTTGATTTTTGTTGGGAAATTATGAATTGTTGGTAGTATTGGTGTAATCTGAATGCACACAGTTTTAAGTTTAGATTGTTTAATTGTTGGTTTGATTGTTATAAATTTATTTTTTAGTAATTAATTTTGATATTGTGGTTACTTATTGTTTTTACAAATAAATTAGTTTCATATGTTGGTGATTAGTTGTCTATTTTGTTTTCAATGTTGGTCTTACATCTGCATTTTGAATATTCCAGTACGGTTCAACTAAATAGAACTGTGACCAATAGAGAGGTCAGCAATCTAACCAGATTTAATTGAGCTAGTTTTCTGGATTTATTTGGATGATAGTGTTAAGTTACTTGTCCCGGTTTTTGCGATATCTCCTGTAACCGTTGATGTGAATTGGGTATCGTAATTTCTTGGTTCTATGTTGTTGGAATGTGCAGTTCTATTATGTCTTGATGCGTGGCAATGTCTATGGATGAAATGATTCCATAAAACAGTAGTTTTTGACGGCTGACATTACAATGGCAAGTATTGAACTTTCCCCTATATGTTGTTAGGTATCCTAAGGTTTAGCATTAACATCAGAAGAAAAGGAGTTTGATATTGATGATTTATTATAATGGGGCATGAAGGTTGGAGCAAAACTTAGGTAGTATCATGGGTTCAATACGGAGCAAGATTTGAGGCTTTAGATGGTAAAAAGGGTTTCCGCGAGCTGATCTGAAATTCTGAATATGGTGTTTAGGATGGAAGTGTATAATATAACCACCACATAATAGCTTCCATACTCATTGGCTTCTTATTCTCGACATCTTCCAAATCTGTTCTTTTTCAGTTTGAGCCCTTTCCCTTGAAATTTTAACCAAATTACTATTTGAGCCCATGTATAAAAGATAATACCTAAATTCTTCTCTGATGTTCACGCTCCATCGTAGTAATCATCAAGAATTCAAGATCGAACCCTTTTTCTTCTGTCATCACTCTTAACATAATTTTAAACTCAGAGAACTCAAGTTCTTGATTACGATCAGGCTTATCAAGTTGTCGCCTAGGCGACGCTTAGGCGTCAAGGCGTTGGTGGCTAAGGCGATGGGACGACTTGGTGGAGGTGCACAAAGGCGACCGCTCAGATAGGAAAGTCGTCACCTTGGACGGCTCGGAGACGACATGGCCAACAAGGAAGTTGATCGGGCGACTTACCCATAGCGGGTATGTCTCGACTCGAAAGGGTTAAAAAATAAATTGACGCGATTCAATACAAAACCCTAATACCTATTCAGAATTCAGAAAGAAATTGAAGAGAAGACTGGAAGAGAGTAAGAAACAGAGAGAGAAGGTTCTTGCGACAGTTCAGCCATTATCAACCGAGTACCGACTACTTCTACCGGCATTTGATTATTCCAGGTACTTCTTCTTCTTCTTCTTCTTCTTCTATTCTTCTTTCTTTTCTTCTCCCCTTCTAATTTGCCGATCTTCTGAAGTCTTCTTCTCTAATTCTGCTCTGAGTCTGGCGTCATTTTTTTTTGGACAGGAGTTGGGTTTGCTGAATTAATTATTATATATATATATATATATATATATATATATATATATAATATTATAATAGAATACATTCTAATAATGTATATTTACCTATGGTTAATGTTACTGCATGCTCCTGCTTCGTGCTTACTGGTAAATCAGTAAATGTAATAATATTATGCTTCCTGCTTAGGCCTTTATGGTTAGTTGGTTACTGCTCTGCTGGAGTGCTTCCTGCTTCCTGCTTCCTGCTTCCTGCTTATTGTTTATTGCTTATTGCTTATTGTTTCGTGCTTCGTGCTTACTGCGTAATATTATGCTTAGTGCTTGCTTACTGCATAATATTATGCTCAGTGCTTACTGCTTCCTGCTTATTTCTATATTATGTTTGTTTTTTGGCAATGTATCAATGAATGTCTTTACCTTATTAAGGATGGTTGTCTAATGGTATGATATGATTATATGCTTGTTTATACATTTATCTTAACAATGCTTATTTACTTGTTATGGTATTCTATATATACAATGTTAAAACTTAAGAAACTAAATATTACAAAAGTATCACCATTTATATAATTTGAAGTTGATACAATCATACAAGTTCAAAAAATTACAACTATAGTAAAATTATCATTTTGACTTGATCTTGTTCGCTCCTTGTTGTGTGGTGATATGCTACAACCTGCATCATGAATATGGTAAATCATTAGAAATATAAATATATAAATATTCATATAAATGTTAAATTATATATAATTTTATAGGTATAAAATTTACACTGTTAACGACTTGTTGACTTACGGACAACTAGTCGAGTGCCTTGTCGCTTAAGCGCTTAAGCTCCCGGTTGTCGCCTCGCCTCAACTTGTCGCCTTGATAACTATTATTACGATACTGGTAAAAAAGTATAGGACTTGCCATTGTGATGCCTGTCATAAAAAATATTGCTCATGGAATTTTTTCATCCATAGACATTATACCACATCAGAATATATTCATATCTTTTCTCTAGTTAAGAGAGGAAAAAAAATGGTGTCTATACTTTTTTGATTTCGTAGGTTTTTCCAAGAAGGGTAGTTTTAAGTAAATTATAGCGTTTTAAAATCAAATATTTTTTGGTATTTTCCTTGAAGTTCATCAACTTTATTTCATAATATTTGGTTACTGGGCACTTGTGTATGAGTTGAATATGAATAAATGTTGAGTTATAATGTATCTTGTATCGCATGGTATATGTACAATGGCTTGATTAGCTTGATGATACATGTTTGTATATCTTAATAATAGTTAATGCCTTTTTTTAATTTTATGATACTAACTACAAGTCAATATTATTATCTGTCCATCTTTATTGGTTAATCTTATACAAACAAACAATGGAGGAGTGGAAAACTACAAAATTTCAGATTTGCTATCCTTATGTTTTACAGTTATCTTGCCATACATCAGTAACAGTTGACGCTGGTCTCATGTAGTCGTTTTTCTGGTACATAAATTTGGTTATGGTTAGTATTTAGTTGGGCATGTACAATGTCAATAAGCTTGAGAAACAGTATGGTGATGGTAGGACTACATATGTATGTTAAAAGTAGTGCGAGTGATTTTTAATCTTTTTTAAATTTTATACAAGTTAAATATGATCGAGATTTTGAAATTGAAACTTTAAGTTTATATCGTAAAAGAGCTTCAAACTGTAGAACTCTGGTGTATCCCTAGAAAATGACTAAATATTTATGGGATCACCGATGTTCTGTTTAGCTTCCAATAATGTGGATTACGTATGGTTTTGAAAGGATAAGATTCTGAAGGAGTCAACAATGGGAAACTGGTCTCTGCCAGAGCTGGTTTATACTCTTATTAACCTAGTGAGCTAATTCTGCTCCAAAATGTGTTACTCGCATGTTCCGAAACTTTAAATCTATTGACCCGATTATTTTTTTTGTTTGGTACCTCTAATTGCGCAAATATCAATATTCTAAATTAGTACTGGATGCTCAAACATCACACTTGTACTAAATTATATCTAGAACAATGAATTTGTTGATGTACCTAAAAATCTTCTTTTCTTTTCTTTTTTCCTGGTACATAACTAAAAATCTTCTTTGAAATTTAGCTTTGTTGCATTTGGATTATAAGAGAATTCTTAAATACAAGCATCCGTGAAAAGCTATCCTTGGCATACCACATTTGTTTTAGCCTATGTTAGCTTATAGCGTGCTCGTATTTGTTCCACAAACTGAATGATGGTTCCAGGTAACATTGGTCTCTTGTAAAACAAAAAATAAAGGCTACTATGCCTTCTCTTAGCATATCAATTGTGATTGCTGGTTTTAGGTCATCAAGTTCGCGTACTAGCGTTGATGGAAGCATGGATATAGAATCAACTCTGGGAGGAAACATGCATGATTCTCAGGGCATTTGATCGATCTTTTAATCAGAATATAGAGCATAATCCTTCCACTTACAAAGAAAGAGGCAGGCTCTGAAGTATACAGATAAAACCTAAAGTTAAAATTATATGAAAAAAAAGCTAATATTAAAAGATATATTGACATTGTGTTAGGGCCCTTGAGTCATTGTTGTAGGATACAAGATCCATCTACTTTGTTATTTAAACTTGTTTTGACTTTTAGTTGAGGTTATGTGATAAGGTCTTATGACTGTCGGAAAAGCTCTAGATTTATTTGAGTTTGATAAGAAAAGACTTGTATATGCATGCTAGGGGTTTCCCTGTTATGTCAAATTTGTGTGCTATTAAAGGATCTATGTTGGATCCATAGACTAGTCATACATTATCTTCATTATAATGATTGAAGTGCCATTCTCTTCCTTTCTAGTTGATTATTGTTACCTTAATACCCTGGATTATGCTATGGCGCAGCAAATATATTGTAGTTTTTTGGCTTGTCTATTAGTTAGTATTGTTTTGGCCTGTGACTATTAGAATCTGCTTAGGAGATTACTAGAGGAGAACATACGTAGGTGCCAACGAGGGATGAGAAAATGAGCAGCAGCCTATATGCACGTTTTTCCTTAATGTTCTGATCGACAACTTACCACAATGATTTTGTCAGAGGATTTTAGCTGTGTCCTGTGAACTTATTGGCTATTGTATGGCTTGAATAGGTTCTATAATATAATTTGGAATGCTATGCCCATAATGCTAGTGTCTCTTATTTTATTCTTGATTATTGGTTGTTTATTATGAATTTTTTTTTTATTAAAAAAAATAAGCAGCAGCTAAAAGTTGAACAAGTTATTGATTGTGTAATTGGTGAGTGTAATGTCTAGTTAACAGTTTGTTGGCCTTCTCCTTCGTCAAATCATTTGGAATAGCGATCTTAGGTGGGTAAAGCTTGATAGTGAAGCTTTTCTCCAAGTCTTTAACATGTACCTACTTTGATCATGTTATCGATTTGTATGGTCATCTCTATTTTCTGCAATGTGATTATTTGCATCAATTTGTCTTTGACAATTCATGAATGTATTAAATAGGGTCCGCCCCCATTTTGGCTCTTTAATGGACTTATTTGCCTATCAAAAAATAAATTAAATGTATTAAGTTGTGGCAATTATAATATTTTTGGAGTATTATGGAATGAATTTATTTAATGTTGGTTAATTCCTCCATATTATATGGCTCCTAAAAAGAATTATTGGCTTCTGATGACTACACAGCAAGAGACATTCTGTGTGGACAGATACGGGTCAAACACTGTACTGTATATAGTAGACTAGTATCTAACTTGTCAAGGTAAAGAAAGTTGATTTTTTATTTTTGTAAACGTGTAAAGAAATATGATTGTATTGTAGTGCTTTCTTTGCTGGGTGACGGGGGTTTGAATCCCCTGCTGTTTACTCGCTGTGCCTGTGTACTCCAAAGTTGAGGGGAAAAAGTTGTCTTGAATGTTATCTTTAAAGACCTTGTAACATACTGAGAAACTTGTCGATGATATGGCTGATAATTTTGTTATGTTGGCAGGTGAAAGCTTTGATGGTAGGGAGTCCAGCCATGGAACATTGTAGGAAATGTTTGCAGTTGAGAAGCTGCTGATCATATCTCTGAGAGGTAGGACTAGTAATGGCAGCAAGTTAAACATAGGGAACTGTCATTTCCAAAGTGAAATATGGCCCATTTTTTACCTATAGCGACGGTTACTAACTGTCGTTATGACTTATTACGACACTTTGCATGTGAAAAGTGTCGTCGTAGGTCTGTAGCGATAGTTTTAAAACTGTCACTATAAGTAAAAAAAATGGGGTTCACATACTGAAATAACAAAAAACACCGTAAAAATATTAGTTTCCTAAACATATTGTCTTGTACAAATACTATGGATAAAAAGCGCCTACGTTACCTAGTTTGGTAACTGTACTAAATGTGTATAGTTAGTTAAAGAAGTTCCTCTTTTAACAGAAACGATGGAAATGAAGTTTTTACCACTGGTTAATGAGTGATTTTTTCATTTTGTCCACGCAAGGAGTAACCTTTGTTGGAAGGTAAAAATTCTAATTTTACGTTGTTTAGAAAATAGAAAGTGAATAAATTATGTGATTCTAATATCGCATTATGGCCTTTCTTTACCCCTGAATCCAGCCTGCTGCCTTCTGCTTTGAAGAATTAGTTAAATTTGTGATTTCTCGACACCATGGATGCAATGCTATCATAATATCAGTTTGTTTTTTATGAGATTCATAAAACAAATTTGTTCATTGTGATTTTAAATGTACAAGGATTTAAACTCGTGTAAAGCACAAAGTCTTGATGTTAGAATTATCGATGTTGTCTTATTGTACCTTAACATAATATTTTTTTAGATAAGAGAAAATAGCTTTTATTTAAAATTATATGATTTATGTAATAAGAATTTTACTTAAATTCATAGCAAATAATGACTACGAGAGTTTATAGATATGACCACTGAGGAGTACGTGATGGTGTTATAAAACTCTGTTGCAGTGGGAAAATTGTCTTTTAAAATCTTAATCAAATTTAGTGATCACAATTCAAAACGCTATGTTGCGGTAAAGACAATTGTATTTTAAAAACATAATCGTAGATCTTGAAATGAAATATAAAATTTATTAAGCTTATATAAATTTATGATCACTGTGTGCTATATAGATCGGTAAATATAACTTTGCTGAATATATATGTTGGGATTTGACACCTGCAAAACAAAAACTAACAATTAAATAGTATTAGAACTAAATACTTTTAAATTGTGCAAACTTGGCAAAAATCAATACAATAACCTACAAAATATTTCCAGAAGTTAATAAACTTGCATTAATACTACATCATTCAATCAGTACACGAATGACAATTTCCAATTACCTCTAGTGCAAAAAAAATAATTCATACTTGCAAATATTAGCATTGAACCAATTCCAACCAATCGAATCTTTATCTCTTTCAAATCTTTAGCTTACATTAACATTGAATTTTACATTTCAAAATTATCACCTAAAATTTCTCCTTGGCACAATGTGCATCATACACTAAAAGCGAGTTCTATATTACAAAATCTTCATTTAGCACAACAATGTTAAGACAAACAAAATAGATACATGAAAACCTCATCTAAAATCCGTACCACATAATGATTATAGGCAATTTAATAAATAACCACAAACAACATAAACCATAACCAACACTATGCATTTAAGCATAACAAAAAAAAAATGATTACTACATTTCAAACTAGAGTATAAAAGTACATAGTGCTCATATGTTAAACAACTCATACACAACCATAAACCAATCCATGATAGAAATAATAACATTTGTTATGTTGTAATTGTGACGCCCCTAAATTCAGGTTACCTTTAACCTCAAGTTTGTTGCTCACAGTACTACACTACCACAATTTTATATCCAAACATTCCTTAAAAACATAACTTAATTACAATATCCATTATAAAATAAGACTTACGCTAGTCCCACGTTACTTAAACCTTTACAAAT
This sequence comes from Hedera helix, assembly GCA_947179155.2. Taxonomy (NCBI): domain Eukaryota; kingdom Viridiplantae; phylum Streptophyta; class Magnoliopsida; order Apiales; family Araliaceae; genus Hedera; species Hedera helix. The sequence continues at coordinate 33,509,318 of OX359276.1, forward strand.
TACAACATATGATAATGCTAAGTCATTTTACAACATTGTTATTTTCACAAAAAACTAACACATAATCTTAACAACTTCTACTCAGTTATTTTTTCCTTTATCTTATCCTTATCGGATCCTCTGACCTTCTCTGGCTTAACTAAAATATTATGTTTAAGCAAAGGTGAACAATTACGTTGCTCCATAAGTATAACACGGTTTTAAGACATAATATTTCATGAACAAAATAATCATTTTCGGATAACCTTCAAAAATTGTATAATAATTGTGAAGAAGCTTAAATAATAGACACAACATTTTTCTTTTGATTTAGAATCATTATCTTTCATGCTGAAAGGTCATAAGACTGTGAACACGTTAAGAACATTAACAATCACAAGGGTTGATAATTCCCGATAGGTCATAAGATCACATACTTTAAGATGTGTACTTTAGGAGATCAACCTATCGTACCCTATATTATGTACAACATAACCATCTAAACATTACTTAGGCATCAACCTAAATCGTATGCTCGATTATCTTGCTTTTTACCCTTATTATAACGTAGGGGTGCACAACGGTCAGTTTGGTAGGTAAAAAAATAACCAAACCATTTAAGTTAATTATAAAAAATTAAAAACCAAAATGGCCCAAATTTTTACCCCGTAATCGATTATCGGTTTATTAGGTTATCCGTTTAATCGGTCCGTTTAATCGGTTTAGTCGGTTATTAAAATTTAAACATAAAAGATAGAATTGGGATATCACCAAATTTTAAAACAATGTATTGTTGGATAACATGGAATTAGTATGTCACCAAATTATAAAAAAGACATATAATGAATATATAATTATATAAAATAAATAATTATTAGAAAAATATATAAATTATATTAAGGCGTCGGTTCGATCGATTTCGATTTTTTAATAAACCAAACCGAAACCGACCAATATAGTTTCGATTTTTTAGTTTTACAAGTTTCGATTTTTCGATTTTGTAATTTTTGGTTTGGTTTGTTAACGATTCGGTTTGGTGCGGTCGATTTTTCGGTTATTTTCGATTTTGTGTGAACCCCTACTATAAGGGTTGTTCATTCTCACCTTTTAACATAGGATTCCACACTAAAATAATTTGTTCTGGATTAACTTTAAAGAATTATCATGAATTCAATAGCTTATTTCAAAGGTCTAGCCGAAACAAATAACATAGACTTACGTTACGAAAATAGTTCATGCATAGCGTACTTTAAACTTAAAACCTTTCAATAATTAAACAATCTTTCAAAAGCACAAATGTGCAAACATGGCATACAATTATAATTCAAAGAACTTCAAAAGTAAGTTCAGATAGAATAGTTGCCTCATTCGTCGTCTAAAGCTAACTTTAACTTATCGCTTCTCATACGACCTACATTTTTAATAAGTCGGTTGACCAATTAGTCACTTACGGACCCCACACATTGGTTTAATTTAATCACATGTTGTTGTACATCCTTTAATATATTGGACATTTTAATAACGTCTACACAACTTAATTGAGACTTAAAAATATTAAATTTATTTTTGAAAACCCCACCGGTTGACCTGGTCCTACCTGAAAACGGTAGGGTCCAGTGCAACAGCGCTGAGGCCCTGATTTGAAAGTAGTTTGGCCCAGCATAACTGCGCTATCTCCTAGCGCAACGACGTTGAGGCCCTATTTTTAAACCCTAACTTTTTAGCTTTTTCGATTTTTGTCGTTTTGAATATACATGCTACTAGGGTTTACATCTTGCTCAAAAACACAAAGTATAACACTTTTATAAATGTTTTCAAGGATGAAATGAAGTTGGATTTTACTACACCCATTAGGATTTTACCAAAAAAATAAATAGTTTACATAAAAAATCATTAAGAGCCCATCTTAACTCCTTTTTCATTCGTTCCAAAGAGGTTATTTTCATAACTTATAGATCTATAAAATACACTTATGGATATTTACAATACTCAACTATTATGAGGTTTTCTTTTGAAAAACACAACAATCAAAATTAGGGTTTTATAAAATTTAAACCATATCTTGTGATTTCTTAGCTAGACTAAACATGCAACCAAATGTTATCCAACCACATAATCACCAAAAATAACCCCTTATTCCATTGGATCCACCATTATCCACCACAACAAACACAAAACTCCCACATCCAAAATACAAACTACATATAAAAATAATGTGAACTAAAGTTTAAGTCAAGAAAACTTTTCAGCCTCTTGGATGCTTCTCTTCTTCTTTCTAGGAATCTCCTTAAGCTTAGATGCTCCACCTTTTCTTCTACTAGTTTAACTTTCTTCTTCTATCTCTCTTTCTTTTTTCTCTTTGAACTAAGCTCCTAATCTTTTTATTTTTGGAAAGTTTTTCCAACTCTTGCAAGGTAATAAGGGAAGGGGTATTTATAGGGCAACTCACCCAACCATCTACCTATATATATATATATATATATATATATATATATATATATATACATCCTTCCCATCAACACATGCAAGATCATATCATAGCCCCTAAAAGTTTTCTTACACAACGCCTACTATGTCCATTCCTTGTGTCCTCCATTGGGCTTCCAAAAGGCTCAAAAGTCCTCCTCAAAACCTCCCCACTTACACATATAGGGATTGCCGAATGGCACCCCTTTTTCCGCCAATGTTTATTATTTCTCCTATTCTTTTTATTCCATACATGCATATATATACATCTATATACACAACACCCTTCCAACACATTTCTCTAGGGTTTGGGCTTCAAACTCAATTCATTGATCATTGGGCTTGTCCATCATTTTTATTGGGCTACCCATAGGGTTTAAACCTTGGGCATTCAATCAATTATCATCGGGCTTCTCTACAAAAATTAGGTTAAGCTTAGGTTTTGGACAACCTCAATCTCTACAACATAAGATACAATCAATTTAGGCTTGCTTAATTAACTTGGGCTTGATTCATTTAGTTAGGGTTTGTAACTAAGTTAGGTTAACCTATTTAGCTCCGCAACCAAACCAGTTTAGTAACTAGGGTTTCTCTTCTAGTTTCATACCAACTAACTTAGTTAGGTATTTAGTCGATTTTGGATTTTTGTATTTTAGAATAAATACAATGTATTTATATCTTGTATAAATATTATGTCAAAATGTAAAATTTCAAAAATACGAAAAGCACTTTATGCGTGAATAGTATTTTTTAAAGTTAATTTTATGAGAAATTATTTTTCTTTTATAATTTAATAATACATATATTCTATCACATTACACATTGATTAGATCACAAGAATTAATCTTTATTAATCACTTATGATAACATTACAAGCATTGCTAGAATTTGGGATCATTACATTATTCCTCATTATAAGGATTCTGTTTTCAAAATCGCTATTACAAGGTTAATTAAACAAAATAGGATAAAAAAACTTCATCTTTTCTTCGAGTTCTCACGTAGTTTCTTTGACATTGTAGTTCCTCCATACTACATTCACAAAAGGTATTACTTTGTTTATCAAAATTTGTTCTTTTCTGCCAATTATTTGAGCAGAGATTTCTTCATACGCTAGATCTTTTTCTACCTGAATAGGTTCATACTCTATTACATGGTCGTAATCCTGTTTATAGGGTCGCAAAATTAACCCATGGAACACATTATGAATATGTTCCAGCTTAGGAGGTTAGGCTATCTCATAAGCTACTTTTCCTATCATTTTTAATACCTTGAAAGGTCTTATGAATCTCGGACTTAACTTTTCCTTCTTCCTAAATCTTATATTCCATTTTCAAGGATCTACCTTCAAAAATACATAACTTCGTATGTCAAAGTCTTGCTTCTATCAATGCTTATCTGCATACTTCTTTTGTCTATCTTGGGCTATTATTAGTCTTGCTTTTATAACACGTACAATCTCTGCAGTCTGCTAAACCAATTCGGATCCCAAGTTGACATTCTCCTACCTCATCCTAGCACAGTGGTCTCCTGCACTCTCTTTCATACAATGCCTCATAAGGCGACATGCCTATACTCGCATGATAAATATTGTTATATACAAACTCAACTAATGGTAGGTGATCGTCCTAATTTCCTTTGAAATTTATAACACATGCTTTTAATATATCTTCTAATATCTGAATTGTTCTTTCACTTTGCCCGTCTGTCTGAGGATGATACGCAGTACTTAACCTCAGTTGCGTTCTCATACGCTTTTGAAAACATCTCCAAAAATTTGATGTGAAACTGGATCTCAATCTGACATGATCGATACCAGTACACCATGCCTTAACATAATTTTCTTAACATACAACTTAGCTAATTGGACCAAGTTGAATCTGATATTGATTGGTAAGAAATGTGCTGATTTCGTTAGTCGATCCACTATAACACATATTGCGTCATATCCTTTCTGCGTAGCTGGAAGCCTTACCACAAAATCCATTTATAGGCTCTCATTTCCATTCTAGGATTTCCAATACTTGTAATAGACCACTCGATCTCTGTTGTTTGGTTTTAACGCTCTGGCAAGTTAGGCATTTGTTGACGCACTCTACCACTTCTCTCTTTATATTCGGCCACCAAAAGTATTGACGAAGGTCTTGATACATTTGTGTGCTACCAGGATGTATCAAGTACCTCGAACTGTAAGTCACTTGTAAAATCTCTTCTTTCAACTCCGGTACTGCAAGTACCTATACTCTTTCTTTGAGTATAAGGATTCCATCTTTGTCATATTGAATTTAATCTCTTCCCTTTCCGTCATTCGTTTTCTTATCCTTTCACATTCCTCCTTTTTATATTGCGTTTCTTTTACTCTATCCAATAACGTCAAATGAATCTTCGTCATGAACAACTTTTCTTTTAACTCCGTCAAATACTTTATGTCGATTTCCATTTTTGTAATCTCTTTTATTAGCTCTTTATGGGCTATTAACATTGTAAACTTCTCTCAACCCTTCCTACTTAAGGCATCAACGATTACGTTGGCCTTTCTCGGGTGATACATATTCTCACATTCATAATTCTTGATCAACTCCAACTACCTCCTCTACCGCATATTCAACTCTCTATGTGTGAAGATATACTTCAGACTTTAGTGGTCTGTGTATATCTCACATTTCTCTCCATACAAATAATGTCTCTATATCTTTAGAGTAAACACTACTGCTGTTAATTCCAAGTCATGGGTAGGATATCCTTTTTCATAATCCTTCAACTGTCGTGACGTATATGCTATGACTTTATCGTACTGCATTAACACACACCCACGTCCCTTATGCAACGCATTAGTATACACTACAAATCACCCGTATCATCTGGTAAGGACAACACATGCGCCTCGCTTAACCTTTTCTTCAGCTCCTGAAAGTTCTCTTCACATTTCTTTGACCATACATATTTTACCGTCTTCCTTGTCAAATTAGTTAATGCTCCCACCAACTTTAAAAAATTATTAATGAATCTTCTATAGTACCCAGCTAATCCTAAGAAACTCCGCACTTCTGTTGGTGTCTTCGGCTGCTCTCAATTGATCACCGCTTTCACCTTCACTAGATCTACCGATATTCCCTCCTTGTCAATTGCGTGTCCCAAAAATTGAACTATTTCCAATCAAAATTCGCACTTTGAAAATTTTGCATACGACTTCTCCTTCCTTAGTATTTCCAATACTATCCTTAAATGTTCATAATGATCTTCCTGCATCTTGGAGTAGACCAGAATATCATCTATGAACACCACTATGAACGTATCCATATACTGGTTGAACACTCTATTCATCATATCCATGAATGTTTCTGGCGCATTTGTCAATCCAAACAACATCATCTGGAACTCGTAGTGCCTGTAGTGAGTCCTGAATGTTATCTTAGGCACATCTACGGTTCTCACCTTCAGTTGATGGTAATCGGTTCTCAAATCTATCTTTGAAAAGTATCGAGCTCCCTTCAATTAATCAAAGAGATCATTGATCCTGGGCAACGGGTACTTATTTTTGATCGTCACTTTGTTCAACTCATGATAGTCGATACAAAATCTCAACGATCCGTCATTCTTCTTACCAAATAACACTGGTGCTCTCCATGGAGACACGCTCGACTGTATATACTTTTTATCTAATAACTTTTATAGTTGTATCATCAATTCTTTCATCTCCACTGGAGTCATTCTGTACGGGGATTTTAAAACTGGCGTCATACCTGACACTACATCTATGACAAACTCAATATCCCTATTTGGTAAAAGACCTAGCAACTTTTCCAAAAATACATTCGTGTACTCCCTTACTAAATTATTTTATAATATAATCGTAAAATTTATATAATCCCAACTTGATATTATCCCAAATTAATGGATAATTGATCTAAAACATTTTATGGGTAAAATTATCCAATAAAATCGGTTTTAAATAGATATCCATTAAAATTTTAAACTATTCATTAATAAAAATTATCCAATAATTTTGATTATACTCTGTTACTTCTTTCACAAAAACATGTGCCGTATTATCTCGAAATTGGTCTTTTTGGATTTTTTTCCTAATAAACTTAAAAAACAAACTATGGAAACAAAAAATGAAATTAATTTTACACTCATAATTTTTACACCTAAGATTTTTCTAATAATATTAATTCCATACTCACATAAAAAAAATAGATTTTTTAACATATATATTAAAATGCAGTACACTTTAACCACAGTCTGTCATGTGGTATGTTCAATTAACTCAACTTCCCACCAAAATTTAATGATGAATAAATTATCAATAGTCTTCAACAGTAATGCGTTCTTGATTAAAATAAATAAACAAGTTTTAAATTAACAACTGCAGTTAAGTTCTTGAACAAAGTTTAGATCAACAACTGTAACAGAATAACAACCATTAGAAAAATCATGAAGATCATGATAAATGCTAGCTTCTCTTTTTCAGAAAAATAATCATCAACCCTTATCATCTAAAACATCACTGGTCATGATCATACCAAACAATAATTCTTCGTTGCCTCGAGCCAAAGAGAATATTCATCACGTGCTCTAAAAGACATATCACCATTATATTATCTTTATCCTATCATCTATATATCAGGCCACATATATTCACAATAACTTGATTCTTGATGATTAGTATAAATAACAGTGATATAAATGATGAACTAAAGAAAAAGAATAATAGGATAAGCAATAGACATTAAAGGTTTACAAAGTTTACTTTGTGCAGATTCAAATAATGTCCATATTATCAACATGATGTGGAGTCAAATTCAAGAATGATATTTTAGATCTATTGTTCAAAAATAACGGTTAAAGTTCAATAGAAAGGATCAGGTAAAATAGGAAGGTTCACGTAAAATGATATTAAATGAAACGCAAAATATTAAGAAATTATTTCATGAATTTTACCGAACAATACTTATTATAGTAAGTTTAAGAGTATGAAAAAAAATAATATTCATTGCCTTAACACGTGACAAGAGACTGCTTAAATGTAGTGGATCAACCTATATATATTTATAATTTAATTAGTAACTGTTATATATAAATTTCATGGTGTACAATAACTTTTATACTATGAAATTATCGAAAGTGTTTATATAATATAAATCGATATAGTGTACAAAATAATATATAATAACTTCAAAATAGTTTTTGAAATAATATTTCAAAATAAAATCTTTCGAAGAAAGTTTTTCAAAATAAATCTTCTAAAGAAATAGTCTTATAAAAGAAGATTTGTAAATACCGTGTGAAGTAAGTATTTATGTAAATATTAATTTAAAGAAAAGACTCACTTGAAAATTTTTTGCACTCCTTTTTGGATTTACCAACACTTAAAATAACCTTACTATAAACAAACTATACTCACAATATATCAGTAGGAGAAGAGAAATGTGTGTTTAGTTGCTCAACTGAGCAACCTATTTATAGAGGAGTGAAGACATGCAAAGTTTGACAATGCGCATACTCGGTTTGAGAAAAGAAAAATATATGCGTAGCCAATTTTGAAGAATGAGGTTTGATTAGATGATGGGTGGCTTAACTTGCAAACTTTCTGAGAAAATTTTCGTGTAAAACAAAGTGTGGTGGGTGGCCTAAAGTGAAAATAGGAGGATGAGAATTCATACCACAATTTATTCATCTGAATGAATTTTTCCAAATAAGGACAAAACGTTTATTATGAGTAGGTAATTCCTCTCATAATCTTTGAGTTGTCGAGAGACATAAGATATAACATTTTCGTGTTGCACAAGAACACAACCTAGACCTCTACCTGAGGCATCGCTGTAAATGACAAATTCACTCGATCCTGGTGGAATGGTCAGAACAAGAGCTGAAACAAGTCTCCTCTTGAGTTCTTGAAAGTTGTTCTCGCATTCCTCACTCCACACGAATTTTGTGCTTTTTCGAGTCAGCTGAGTTAATAGAGTGACGATTCGAGAAAATTCTTCTACAAATCTCCGATAATAACTAACTAGGCCTAGAAAGCTTCATACTTCAATTACTGATTTAGGTTGCTCTCAATTTAATATTGCTTCAATCTTCGCAGGGTCAACTGACATTCCTTGACTAGAAACTACATGCCCAAGGAACATGACTTCTTCAAGATAAAACTCACACTTCTTTAACTTGGCATACAACTTGTTTTCACATAGCTTTTGGAGTATCAATCTCAGGTGTTGTTCATGATTCTCACGACTCTTAGAGTATATAAGGATGTCATCAATAAAGACAATCACAAAATGATCCAAATATTTCTTGAATATTTGGTTCATCATGTCCATGAAAGCTGCAGGAGCATTGGTTAGTCCAAAAGTCATGACTAAGAACTCATAATGACTATAACGAGTTCTGAAAGCAATCTTTAAAATGTCCTCAATTTTAACCTTTAACTAATGATATCCAGAATGGAGATCACTCTTCGAGAAATATTGAGCACCTTGCAATTGATCAAACATGTCATCAATCTGAAGTGTATGTATTTTTTGTGGTGACATGGTTCAACTCTCATCATTTTTCTTGACAAAAAGAACAGGAGCACCCCAAGGCGATGCACTCGGACGTATGAAACCAGTATCCAATAATTCATGTAGTTGGACTTTTAACTCTTGAAGTTTAATAGGAGTCATTCGATATGGAGCCTTGGAAATAAGTTTAGTACTGGGTTCAAGGTTAATACAAAATTCAATTTCACGGTATGGGGGTAGGTTAAGAAGTTCTTCTCAAAAAACGTCAATGAATTCATTAACAATAGGAATATTATTCAAGTCTGACATATTTTTATTCAAATCAGTGATATGAGTTAGGAAGGCTTGACATCTATTTTTCAATAAACGAATGATTTTATGACTAGAAATAACAGTTATAGATTTCAATGGTTTGGTTGCTTGAATTTGCATGACAGATTGGTCAGGAATATGAAAGTTAATGATCTTATTGAAGCAATTAATTTTAGCATGATGAGTAGTCAACCAATTAATTTCTAAAACCACATCAAACTTATGCATTTCTAAAGAAATAAGGTCAACGGGTAATGTGATGTTATTGATTTGAACCGAACAAGATTTATAAACAGTGGATGTAATGGTCATTTCTCCTAATGGAGTTTTAATAGATAAGTCAAAGTCTAAATTTTCAGGAGTCAAATTCAAACGTTGAGCACATGTAGATGAGATAAAAGAGTAGGTAGAGCCAGTATCTAATAGGACATAGACTTCACAAGAGTTTATAAGTAGCTTACCGGTTATCACCTCATTCTGGTTTCATGCCTTTTGGGATGTTACAACAAAAGTTCTCCTCTGGTCTACAAATTTTTCCTTGCCCGTATTAGCTCTTGGAGCCATCATTGCAACTGGACTTGATTTTATAACAGGACAAAATCGTGCAATATGACATTCATTCCCACAATTGTAGCACAATTTGGACTGTTGAGTATAGTTCGGGCTGATGTGACCCTCATGTCCACACTTATAGCATTTTACTGGTGGTTAATCTCCTCCTCTTGAAACTAATACCGGTGCAGGTGCAGGTGCTGATACTGGTGCCCTTCAGTGTTCATTGTGGGATCTCTTCCTCTGGAAGTTGTTCTCACTTGATTTCCCTCTTCTGTTAGCTAGGTCGGGATTACCACCGAAGTGGTTACCATTTTTAAAATGGTAATTACCTCCTCTATGGTTCTCATTCCGGTGATTGTTGTCGTTATTTCTCTCTTTTTACTGGTCATTAACTCTTGGTTACAATATTTCATTTTCTTGCTCCATCCTTTGAGTCATATCCACAACATCTTAATATAAATAAAGTTTACGAGAGATGAGGTGTTGACAAATTTTGGGTCTCAAACCTCGTAAGAATATACGAGTCATTCGTTTTTCGTCTTTCGTCGTCCACCAGATGGGGCGCAAATCGGGATAACTCGACAAAATTGGCCTCATACTATGAAACAGTCATGTTCTCTTGCTCTAGTTTGATAAATTCCACCTCTTTCATATGGTGAACACTTTCTGGAAAGTATTTCTCATTAAACAATTCCTGAAACTCTGTTCAGGACATCTCAAGTACCAAATGATGGGTACGTTTTATCAATTGTCACCAATGGTTCGCCCCTCCTCATAGTATGAAGGTGGAGAATGGAACATTCTGATCATCGACGCATCATAGAACATCAAATATCTTTGTTATCTGCTTCAGCCATGATTCTGCCTTTAGTGGATCTGGCTTCCCGAAAAATTCAGGCGATCCTAACTTCTTAAACTGCTTAGCAATGACCATCCGCAAATTACCAGCGTTTCCACCGGTAAGAGTTCCACTCGCCTGATTTTGCACGAATTGCATGAAGTTTCTAAAGAACCCATCATAATTCACATGGTCACCTGCGTTATTTTTCAAAACTTCGGGAGGATTATTCGTAACCTCTTGATTTTCTGCCACATAATTCATCTCCTGATTTTCAGATGTCATTTTCGAATGTGGTCATAAAATGAAGGTTAATGTAAACAAACTGATTTATCACTTTTTGTCCCGTCATTTAAGTCAACTATTTAGATAGCAAAATTTAACTTAGATAGGACACACTAGCGAATGATTCTAATCATCCCTCCCCTCCTAGTTCTAATCCCATATCTCCACTAGAAATCATATCCCTAAGCTCTGATATTAAATGCGATGCTCCTAAATTGGGCCCACACCACCCAATTTGAGTCACCAAAAGACTACAATAAAATTATTACAATACAGTGTAAAATACAACAATATCAAGCCCAATAATACATAACTAAGTCATCATAATTATTGTCACACTATTTTACAATATGGTGAAGACTACTATAACAACTATCTCAGACCATCACTCATTTTTTGTCTCCTACTTGCTAGTTCGGGCTATACTCTTATTTCCTGAATAATAGAACAAAAAAAGAAAGGGTGAGCTCAAATAGCCCTGTAAGAAAATCATGACTAAGATAATGACGAATAAATTATCATTAGCCTTCAATAGTATAGTTCTTGATAAAATAATGTAAACAACAAGTTTTAAATCAACAACTGCAATTAAGTTATTAAACAAAATTATATCAACAACTGCAGCGGAATGACAACCATTAGGAAAATTATATAGATCATGATGTCTACTAGCTTCTCTTTTTCAGAAAATTCATCATCAGCCTTTATCATCTGAAACACCACTGGTCATAATCATGCCAAACAACAGTTGTTCTTTGCCCCAAGCCAAAGGGAACATTCACCACGTGCCCTAAAAGACACACCGCCATTATATCACCTTTATCCTATCCAAAGAGAACATTCATCATGTGCACTAAAAGACACACCACCATTATATCGCATTTAACCTATCATTTGTGCCGCAGGCCACAGATATTCACAACAACTTGATTCTTGATAATTAAAATAACAATAGAGATATAAATGATGACAAAAGAAATAGAATAATATAATAAATAATAAACATTAGAAGTTTATAAATTTACTTTGTCCAGAGTCGAATAATATCCAAATTGTCAACATGATGTAGAGAAAACTGTGTTCAAGTCCAAGATTCACAGGGAAGAAGTTCAACGGTAAGACTTACGGTATAAGGAATCATTCTAAAATATTCACAGTTCAAATAAATGTTCATAGTTCAATGTACATAAGTTCACAGTTCAACATAGCTATGAAAATTTAATAGAAATGTTCATGTCAAATGATATTAGATGAAGTGCAAACTATTAAGAAAATATTAATGAATTATTAATTTAAGAATTTTCGCCGTTTAATAATAAGAAAGGTACAAACGAGATACTTTCTTACTGTAGTAAATTAATAGTATGAAAGAAAATAATATTCCTTACTTTATCACGTAATTAGATACTTACTTTATCACGTAATTAGATACTGTTTTTTATGAAGTTAATCAACCTGTATGTATATTTATAATTTAATTAGTAATTAACACATACAAATTTCATGTGTATAATATATATTATAAAATCATCAAAAGTGATTATATAGTATAAATTTTTATAGTATACAAAATATAGTATAATATACTTCAAAATAATTTTTGAAGAAAATAATATTTCACAATAAAATCTTCTAAAAAATATTTTTCAAAATAAATCTTCTAACAAAAGAGTCTTTTAAAGAAAGAGTTGTAAACTGATGTATGTGTAAGTTTTTTTATAACTTTAAAAAAAACTTACTTGAACAATACTCGTACTCTTACAGATCTTCAACGCTTAATATAGCCTTAACTCACTCAAAGAAACCTCACACTAAGAAATATTAGAGAGTGAAAGGAAGAATAAGCAGAAATGTATGAAAACTCCTTATGTTGAGCCTCTTATTTATAGCCAGAGCCTAACCAACTATTTCACACACACGTTACACATTTCAATCTCATCTTTTAATCCATATCATTCATTAGCCAACACACGTTTCGCACTTTAATCTGCATCGTTAGTTAACTAACACACGTTTCTCACTTTAATTTGCATCACACGTTTCACACTTTCACGCGTTACACATTTACACGCGTTACAAACTTACACGTGTTACACATTATATTATCCATTTTTTGAATTATTAACTTAACATCATAATTATTTAAATATACAGTGTTATTCAAATAATGAATCTATCTAACTATTTAATACCCGTGACTACTACTGTGGTAATTATTGGTCCAATAATGGAAAATATTGTGCATTGTAATGATTATTAATTCAATGATATAGAATCTTATGCAATTAATAATGTAAAATACTATATAATGACAATTATTGATTCAATACTATGTAATGACAATTATTGATTCAATAATATGAAATATTGTGCAGTAACAATTATTGATGAAATACTATACAATACTGTGTGTGTGACGCCCCCAAATCAGGCTCACACCACCCAATTTGAGTCGTCAAAAAATTACAATAAAATTATTATAATATAATGTATAGTACCCAATAATACACAACTAAGTCTTCACAATTATTACTATTCTACAATACAGTGAAGACTACTATAACAACTATCTTGTACCGCTACTACATTCATTTTTGCTCCCCGCTAGTCCCGGCTATGCTCTCATTTCCTGAATAATTGAACAAAAAGGAAAGGGTGAGCTCAAATAGCCCAGTAAGGAATATCATGACTAAGATAATAAAAAAAATTATTCTTAGTCTTTAATAGTTGAGTTCTTAATCGAATATAATAGACAACAAGTTTTAAATCAATAGCTGCAGTTGAGTTGTTAATAAATTAATATAAATAGCAAGATTAAAATAAAAAATAGTAGTTAAATTCTTAAACAAAGTTCAACTGCAGTGAAATAACCACCACTAAGAGAATCAAGTAGATCATGATGTCTATTAGCGTCTCTTTTTAAGAAAATCATCATCAACTTTTATCATTTAAAACACCACTGGCCATAATCATGCCAAACAACAGTTCTTCTTTGCCCCCGACCAAAGAGAACATTCTTCTCGTGTCCTTATCATCCGACCAAAGACACCAAACAATTATATCGCATTTATCCTATATCGCCTTTAACCTATATTGCATTTATCCTATATCGCCTTTAACCTATATCGCCTTTAACTTATCATTTGAGCCATAGGCCTCAAATATTCAGAATAACCTAATTCTTGATGATTGAAATAACAACAAAAATATAAATAATGAACAGAAGAAACAAGATAAACAATAACATTAAGAGTTAGCAAATTTTACTTTGTCCAGATTCAAATAATGTCCAAATTATCAACATGATTTATAGAAAAAGGCGTTCAAGTCCTAGAGTAATGTCTAAAACCCACAGGAAAGAAGTTTAACGGTAAGGTTTACGGTACAAGAAATTAGTCCAAAATGTTCACAGTTCAAATAAATGTCAATAGTTCAAGGTTCATAAGTTCACAGTTCAAATATGACGATGAAAATTTAATATGAATGTTCTTGTCAAAGGGTATTAAGAGAATATTAATGAATTATTAATTTAAGAATTTTCACCGTTTAATAATATTAGAGGTACAAATGAGATAATTTCTTACCATAGTAAGTTTAAGTGATAGAAGATGAAAAAGATGGTATCCCTTACAAGTAAGAAATAAAATGATATCCCTTTATGATGATGAAAAGAATGATACCACTTACCGTAATAAGTTTAAGAGTTTGAAAGAAAATGATATCCCTTACCTTATCTCGTGACTAAATACAACTTTTATGAGGTTGATCAACCTATATGTATATTCATAATTTAATTAGTAAGTAACACATACCAATTTTATGTATATAAAATCATCAAAGTGACTATATAGTATAAATATACTTCAAAATAGTTTTTAAAGAAAATAATTTTTCAAAGTAAAATCTTTCAAATGAAGTTTTTCAAAATAAATCTTCTAATAAAAAAGTCTTCTAAAGAAAGTGTTGTAAACTAATGTCTGTGTGAGTGTTTATATAACTTTTATAAAAAAAACTTACTTGAACAATACTTATACCTTTCTAGATCTTCAATGCTTAAGATAATTTTAATACATTCAGGGAGACACTTATACTAAGAATTATCTAGAAAGTGGAAAGAAAATTAAGTGAGGAATGTATGAAACTCCTTATACTAAGCCTCCTATTTATAATCAAAGCCTAACTAACTTTTTCACACGCACGTTACACATTTTAATCTGCACCATTCGTTGACTAACACGCATTTCACGCCTACACGTGTTACATATTTACACGCGTTACACATTTACGTGTGTTACACACTTACACGTGTTACATACTTACACGTGTTACACATTTACACGTATTACACACTTATATGCGTTACATATTTTCTTATTATTTTATTGATTTGATATCCCAATTATTAAACATACAGTATTTTTTAAATAATAAATCTATCTAACTATTTAATATTCGTGACTACTACTGTAATAATTATTGGCCTAATAATGCAAAATGTTGTGCATTATGATAATTATTGATTCAATAATATGGAACACTGTGTAAAATATTGTGTAATGATAATTATTGATTCAATAATGTAAAATATTGTGTAATAACAATTATTGATGAAATACTGTGCAATAAACACTTTATCAATTCAATAATTTAAACATTGTATAATACTGTGTGCTACTATGCAATACCATATGCTACTATAAAATACTGCGTGCTATAGTAAAATACCATATGTTACTATACTTTTATCACTGGGTATTTTAACAGTTAAAAATGATAATACCGTTGACCATTTTTATTTAGAAAGGTTACTGCTGTCGTTTTTTACATCTAACAATATTTCGTTGTGGAGTCCACCCATAACTAATATTTCAGTGCCTGTGTACGAATATTCCCCGACAGAACGAATATTTTTCGACCAATCGAATATTGTCCGACATAAATTTTTTGCACATAACATCCTTAACTTTAATTTTTATTAATTTAACACCTTACTATTAAGCATAAAATTATGAGAAAATTTTGAAATCTATTTATTAAAATTCGGGGTCTTACAGTGTGCTACTATATAATACCGTGTGCTACTTTAGAATATTGTGTGCTACTATATAATATCGTGTGCTACTTTAGAATATTGTGTGCTACTGTGAAATACTATAAAATACCATATGCAACTATTATTTTATCACTGAGTATGTTAACAGTTAAAAGTGATAGTATCGTTGACCATTTTTATTTAAAAAGATTACTATTGTTGTTTTCTATATCTGACAATATTTTGTTATGAGTCTTCCCATAACTAAATATTTTGGCACCGTCGCACGAATCGAATATTTTCCAACAAAATAAATATCCCCCGACAAAATGAATATTACTTTTTATTGTATAATTTACACATTGAGACCTTAACTTTATCATTTTATCAATTTAACACATTACTATTAAGCATAAAAATTGTTGAAAAAAATTTAAATTCTATTTATTAAAAGTTAGGTTCTTACATTATTATACGCGAAACTTCACCAAACTTAAATAGTCATCCCAATTTCCTGTCCATTCTAAAGCACAAGATCACAACATGTCTTCTAATATTTGAATAGTTCTTTCTGATTGCCCATCCGTCTGCGGATGAAAAGTTGTATTATAATTGAGTTGCGTTCCCTAAGCTCGTTGAAATCCTTTCCAAAATTTAGAAGTAAATCGCAGATCCCAATCTGAAACAATAGAAACTAGAGTCCCATGAAGCCTAACAATCTCACGTTGAAAAATATTCGCTAATTTATTTATCGAAATATCTTCACGGATATCTAAGAAATGAGCTGACTTGGTCAAACGATCCACTACCACCCAAATAACATAATTCTTCAAAAGAGTCCTAGGTAAACTAGTCACAAAATCTATCGAAATGTCATCACACTTCCACACTGGAATATCTAACTGTTGCAACAAACCACCAAGTTGTTGATGCTCTATTTTCATTTGTTGACAAGTAAGACATTTACTCACAAATTCAGCTACATCCATTTTCATTCCACTCCACCAGAAATTCTCCTTCAAATCCTTATACATCTTTGTAGATCCAGATGAATAAAGAATGACGAACTATGAGCTTCAGTCAATACTGCCTCACAAATCATTAGATCTATAGGAACATATAAATGTTTACCAAACCACACCACACCTTATTCATCAATACGAAACTCGAGCTGCCTACCATCATCCATATACTGTGTTATAGACCACAACTCACCATCTTCCTTTTGGGCTTCTTTAATCTGCAAAATAAGATAAGGTTTCACTCTCATGCCTGTTACCAACCCATTAGATCCTCTACCATACAACTCCAAACCTAAACGCTCCATATCCGAGATAAGTTGAGTTTGTGTAATCAAAGCAGCTACATTCCTTGAACTTTTTCGGCTAAGCAAATCTACAACCACATTAGCCTTACTGGGGTGGTACTGAATCCTAGCATCATAATCCTTGAGAAGTTCCAACCAACGCCTTTTTCTTATGTTAAGCTACTTATGCGTAAAAATATATTTAAGCCTCTTGTGGTTAGTGAAAATGTCATAAGTGTCTCTATATAAATAGTGTCTCCAAATCTTTAAGGTAAAAATATCTACTGCTAACTCCAAGTCATGGGTACGGTTTAAGTTGTCTGGAAGCATAAGCAATTACCTTGCCGTGTTGCATCAAAATACACCCTAAACCCTTCTTGAAATCATCACTGTAAATTTGATAGCCTCCTGTCCTTAAAGGTAATATGAGTACTGGAGTCGTCATAAGCCTCTTCTTAAGCTCCTCAAAAGAATTCTCACACTCCTCATTCCACATAAACTTTGGTCCATTTATCATCAATTGAGTTAATGGCGAGGCTAATAGAGAGAAACCTTCCATAATCGTTTGTAGTATCCCGCAAAATCCAAGAAACTTCTAACTTTAGTCACCGTAGTGGGCCTTGACCAATTAGTGATAGCCTCAATCTTCGCAGGATCCATCTTAATACCTTTTGTAGACACCACGTGTCCCAAAAATGCTACTTGTTCTAACCAAAACTCACACTTTAAGAACTTAGCATATAGTTTATTCTTTTGTAGTACCCCCAAAATAGTATGAAGATGTTCTTCATGCTCCTCCTTAGACTTGGAATACACCAAAATGTCATCAATGAAGACAATGACAAATTTGTCCAAATACTCACTAAAACCCGATTCATCAAGTCCATGAACACTGTCGGAGCATTATTCAACCCAAATGACATCACCAATAACTCATACTTGTTCTAACCAAAACTCACACTTTGAGAACTTAGCATATAGTTTGTTCTTTTGTAGTACCCCCAAAATAGTACGAAGATGTTCTTCATGCTCCTCCTTAGACTTGGAATACACCAAAATATCATCAATGAAGACAATGACAAATTTGTCCAAATACTCGCTAAAAACCTGATTCATCAAGTCCATGAACACTGTCGGAGCGTTAGTCAACCCAAATGACATCACCAATAACTCAAAGTACCCATACCAAGTACAAAAAGTTGTTTTAAGAATGTCTTCATCCCTCACCCTCAACTAATGGTACCCTGACCTCAAATCTATCTTTAAGAAAAACTTTGCCCCTTAGAGCTGATCAAAAAATTCATCAATCCATGGCAGTGGATATCTGTTCCGGATAGTGATCCGATTTAGCTCTATATACTCTCTATGCACAACCACATAGATTCATCATTCTTCTTCACAAACAAAACTGGAGCACCCCATGGCGATACACTCAGTCTAATGAACCCACGATCTAACAACTCCTGCAATTGTTCCTTCAACTCCTATAACTCTAACGAAACCATCTTATAGGGTGCCTTCAAGATAGGTTTCGCTCTAGGAATGAGTTCAATGGTAAACTCAACTTCCCTTAGCGGTGACAATCCTGACAATTCTTTAGTAAATACCTCGAGAAATTCTCGCACAGTTAGATAGTCTTCAAGTTGGGGCTCATCCATCGAGGTATCCTACACATAAGCCAAAGAACAATCACATCCCTTAGTAATCATTTTACTTCTGTTCAAAGTTGATATCAACTTTACAACTCTCTTCAGTTTGGAACACTGAAACTCGAACTTTAGAGCCTCTAAAGTTCCAAAAATAACTTTTCTCACCTGACAATAGTGGCTCGATGTTTACTCAACCAATCCATACCCAAGATGATATCAAAATCATGCATCACCATCGGAAGTAAGTTAGCCACGTACACCCTCGTCCCTAACTTTAAAGGGCACTCATGAAATTGTTCAGAAATAATAACAGAATTCCCCATCGGGGTAGCAATAGATAACGAGCAAATTAAAGTGCAGCAATAGAATGTGTAGATCCAATATCAAATAAAACGGATGCTTCACGATTTCCTATAAGAAGGGAACTGAGACAGTACCTAGTGCTCGAGCCACCTGATTAGTTGTCAATGCAAATACTCTGCCACCGATGTTGCGTTGATCGCCATTACCAGCATTACCACGTCCTCCATTACCACGCTGAACTGTGCAATCCTTTGCTTTATGCCCCATTTGACCACATAAAAAACAAGTCCCATATCTCTCTAGGGCACGCCCTACCAGCATGATACCTACCACAAGTAGCACATGGACCCGGTGGAAGTGGCAAAAGGTTCAGATTGCCCCCACCCGCTAGTCCTGGATATTACCCTTGAATCTGACCTTGTTGGCGATGCTGACCCCTAATTCTGATTTTGTTGAAAACCCCTATTATGCTGAAATCCCTTATTTTGATAATGCCTTCTAACTTGCCACTGACCCTACTGCTAACCTCTATGACTACCCTGTTGTATTAGGTAAGCAACATCCTTTTGAGGATTAAACTGATGACCCGATGGCGGCTCATTCCAACTATGTTACCTTCTGTTCTGATTTATGCTAAATTGTCCCATCCCTTGCCCTTATTGATCATCTCTATCTATCTTTCGACTCCCTTCTGCTCTGGAAGCTCGAAAATCTTTATGCTTCATTTCCACACTTTAAGCCGCATTTACGATCTGGGATACATCTGCAAATACAATGTGGATGATCAGTCGCCTATACTCGTATTTCAAAGCCCGTTTGAACTTTTCTGTCAGCTATGCGGTTGTCCCTGCTATTGGCACCGCAAAACCAGCCAGCCTGGTAAATCTCGCTATGAAATCAATAATAGTCTCATCCTCCTTATGTCGAATGGACACAAACTCCCTGTAGTAAGCGTCCCTATCAGCGTTTGAGAAATACTGCTAATAGAAAAGGTCACAAAAACCTCTCTATATAAGTGCATCCATGAACCCAACTCCCTGCATAGCCTTCAATGATTTCCACCATCGCTGAGCATCATCCCCTAGCTTATAAACTACTAGTTTCACCTTCTGATTTTTCGAACACCCAGTCACATCAAAAATCTTCTCCAAGTGGGCGATCCAGTTCTCTGAATCAATCGGAGTCTGAACTGAGCGAAAAGAATTGGGCTTCTACTTAATAAACCTCTCCAATAACACATAATGGTTGCACTGGCTGACCCACTGACCTCATGAGGATCATTATGCTTATGCTTTGGTATCTCTGCGTCACCCCCCATATCATTTGCATGTTGATTTCCTTAGACCTGTGGAATACCCTGCATAGGCGCCACTACCTCTTACACCATTGTTGTTACCATAGCTGGGGTTATTGCTGCGTTACTCTAAGTCCTAACATTTCTTCCTTAGTTAACAGCCTCAACATGGGGTTGTCCCTGACCCTTCCCTCCTATTATTATTACCCTGCCTTCTAGTAATTCTCGAAGATTTATGAGGCATCTATGATACAAAATCAAACAAATCAAAACAAATAATCGAAGCCAAAATTATGTAGAACGAAGATCAAACGCAATAAAAACACTAAATAAAAATCTTATGACTACCCAGTGGTCTACTTACCCATAACTCACAGGTCAAGCTTGGCAATCTACAAGATCATAACCTGACTCTGATACCAACTCTATAACACCCCCTTCCCAAAAAGGAAAAGGAATGTCACGCACGAATATAACAAATACAATCCTGTAATAAACCTCAATATACCTCGAAATAAACTGAATACCAAATGTCATAAACAATAATTAAAAATAGAATGAACTCCATAATAACATAATCTCTACTTCTAAAAATGAATGTCAAATAGGCCCAAAATATCATCCATCTACAAAATATTAGAAAACTCAAATCTAAAAAAAAAGTAGTCACAAAACTAGTCGACTTATTTGTATCAAAGATAGCTCTCATCCATACAAATCCTGAACACCCCTGATTACCTATCGAAAAAAGAACACAACGTGAGTCAATCGCCCAATACAGATATAGAGATGCACAAATATACCATAATAGATTATGTAAACAAAAAAGTCAAAAGAACGAATAATACAAACTACGAACAAATACGAATATAACAAAATTATTGAAGCTTGATACAAATGATGAACACTAATGATTGAACAAGTATAATCAAAAGAATTCCAACAAAATGAAGGCTAATTCGAAGTGGCTAAATTATGATTTTATACTGAGCTCAAATACAAATAACCAAAGGCTAACAAAATACATCGATACCTTAATGTATGCAAATCAAATAGTTAGTACGTACGATACAAATGTCATTAATTCGCAAATCAAATCAAATATTGGGTCAACCCATCTATATCCTAAACAAATATATCAAATGGCCAAAGCTCACACCCAGAGCATACAAAAGTATACACTGTGGACTAATCACACCACCATTGAAAGTGTCATACCCCAGTGTTAAGAGGATATATCTGTGGTACCCCCACAAGTAGTTAACTCAAATATACCCTAATGTTCAAACTACAAAATATAAGCTAAAAGGGGTTCAAATCACAAGGCTTATATGACCATTTCCAAAAGATATGAAATTATTTCAAATATGAACATACTTAACTATCATAAGATTGCAACGACCAAAATAACTCTCGAATGTGAACAAAATATACGAAGAATGATACAAACAAATAAAGTCTAAAAAAAAAAGTCGTTTTCCAAATGACGAAATATCATATAATTGATAAGGAATATAACCACAATCAAGATATAAGGAATTCAAACGAGAAATAAAACGAATAATTTAAAAATCATAAGAATGTCGCTGAAGGAGTACGAAATCCGTATCTAAATTAAATAATGTAATATTCAAAAATTATAATCTCAAATATAACTCTTTAATCTCCTTCCGTCCGAGCTATTTAAACAAAATAACAATAATAAATATAAGTACATTTGTAAAAATATTATTTCTATTTTTAATCCCTTTTATTTCATATGTTCAGACCGAATGCATATATATATATATATATATGGGGGATGATCCATGGAAGTTTTTTGGGCAAATAGCATCATTTCCACACGTTTTGAAAAGCAACGGTGTGGATTGGCCCTGGGAAAAACACGCCCGCTAGTTGAACTAGCGGACAGTTTAATGACATTTTCTTCCAAAAATATCCCTCATGCCTTGAACGACGTCGCATTGCCTGAAGGAAATGAACGAAAACAAACCATCCGCTAGTTCAACTAGCGGACTACTAAGGCAGCTTTCTAAAACAGCGTACGACGTCGCATTGCCTGAAGGACTAATAATTGGTAAATAGCATCTTAACTATACATTCTGGCCAGCAACGGATGAGATTTAAAGTGGTAGGACTCCCATCCGCTAGTTAGTGTAGCGGACAGATTAATCAGTTATGATGGACCAAGCTATCCCTCCAATTGAAAACGACGACGTCGCAAGGAAACAGAGGAAAAAGGAATCTGCTAGACGTACTAGCGGATGAAGTAGCTGGAATTAGTCTAGGCAGATAAACGACGTCGCAGAGCATGCCTAGCAGAACTGAAATAGGACGCAGTCGAACTAGTCTTCTCACAAACCCTCTTGTACCTTCCAGTAAAAATAAAAAGAGATGAAAAAAGCCCTAATTTACAGCAATAATTCTCACGCAATTTGACTTATACTTGTTCGATAACCCATTGATTCACCTTCTTTCCAGCGATTGGAGTACAACCGTCACACATCACCTTCCAGTAAAAAGTATAGGAGATGAAAATGAAGCCCTCATTCACAGCGATATCGCAGCAATATTCACCTTCTTTACAGCGATAGGAGTACAACCGTCGAATATTATACTTATACATCAACTTTATCACCAGTTAATCGGTAAGTTTTTGGTTCTACGTTGTTATAGAGTAACATTCTGCATATTATAAGGGAGATTTACTGGATATGCGTAAACAAATAAAATGGGTGGAATGAACAATTTCATGAATTAATGATTTGTTATTAGTTCAATTGTTTCAAAAAGGTTATTAATTCAACCATTAGGTGTTGATGTGTGTCAATGTTGCTCCTACTTGCATTTTCTTGTAGATAGTTTATAGTTATATCATTTAACTTTGGGCTTGATTATAGTTATATCAGACTACTTCAGAAAGCTTGATATAGAATGTAACTGATATTTAATACTTAAACCATTGGAACCTTGAAACGTTGTGCCAGGAAAAGAAGCTGAATAAATGAATCTATTACTGGGAACTTTTCTTTGGTTAACCACCATTCAGAAAGTATAGGCAATGGGATACCACCTATGAGAAAAAACACAACAGCAAATCAATTACGTGCTACAAATTAAAAATAAATGATAACATAGAAGATATTGACCAAAAATAAAATAAAGATATGTAATATATGTCCTTAGTAGGTAGTTCCAACTCCACAAAAGGTAAAGAGACAAATGTAAAAGGTTAACTAATGCACTTTGGCAAACAAAAAGAATGTTGATAGAAGATGCTTATAATAAGAAATACAAAAAACCAAATCTGGTCTTGATTGAGTGCTGCTCTGTTTGCTGTGAATTCTAAGTAACATGTGCTTGGATATTGATATCAATTTTTATTATATTTGTCATTTTGTTCATATCCAAAATCATGGGACCAAGAAAATCATGTCACTTCAGACTTATGGGAAAATATTATAAGTTTATTAACATATTGTAGCTTTCACTTTCTAAAATGTTGGGTAAAAACCATTAATGTTGTGACAATTTATGTTTTTTTGTTAGACTTGTAGGATAGGGGGTGTTAGAAATATGTCAAATCTCTACAAAATTAATTGAATGTAACTTGAGTGAACAACAACAATTTATACTGCAACAAATAGGTTTTGGTATATTTTGTCATCAAGATGTTGTGTCAAAAATTGATGCATCTCTTATATCTGCTTTAGTTGAGCGTTGGAGAAGTGAAACAAATTTGTTTCACTTAAATTGTGGAGAGATTAACATTACGCTAGAGGATGTGGAATTTATATTCGGGTTGCCCATATTAGGAAAACCTTTGACTTGCAGAGACCTTGAGTATCCGAAAAACTATTTTATAAGGGTTTTTGGGCAACAAGCTGTTGTAGATGATTGGGAACAATGCTATAAAAGAGGTGGCATAAGTTTGACTTGGTTAAGACATAGATATGGACAATTACCTGAGGATGCTACTCCAGATGATGTGGTAAAACACACAAAGGCATATTTGTTATACTTATGTGGTGCTATTTTGTTTCCAACCAAAAGTAAAAATATTGTGCATCTTAGATATTTGTTGTTATTGGAAAGATTAGATGAGATAGTTACATATGCTTGGGGGGCAGCAGTTTTAGGTCATTTGTATAGGGGGTTGCATGAAGTTACTCGCAAAACAGCCACAAAATTCGCAGGATGTGCAACCCTTCTTCTGATGTGGGCACATGAAAGGTTCAACATTGGTCGTCTAAACCCTAGGCCTAAGTCCCAAAAGTTGATACCTAGGGCATTATTATCTTGGGCATACTATTATCTTGATCCTACTTCAAAATATTATCAGCGTCTAAAAAATCCGCATCACCATCTTCTGTTTTACCGAGGAGAGTTTGATAATATGTTGGAAACAGATTGTGTGTGGCGTCCATATCAGTCATTCGATAGACGCTTGGGTTGGGACTTTTTTGAAGCAAGGTTAGGTGGAATTGCACGTATACCTTTAATACACCATACTGTCGAGTTCCAAATGCCTGACAGATTCATGAGGCAATTTGGATATTTGCAGTCTTATCCATCTAATGCTGAAAACATGGTGGAATTAAGGGAGGAAAAAAAATGTTTGAGAAAATAAATTATGAAAATCATAGAGCCAATTTCATTCGAATGTGGGAGGCGTACATGGAGACTTTAGAAGGGCAAGTGTTGGAAGTTTTGCAACATATATCTACCGAGGATTATATGAGATGGTACAGGGAAATTACTCGAAGACGGATACACCATCCTCCAGCCTGCAGGGTTGAAAGAGCAGATTATGAGCCACGAGCATTCATTGACCAATATGTTGTTGTAAACTGTGTAAGTTGTTCAACTTATAATATTATTAAAAAACAATTGAGAGATACATTGATTACCTTGTTTTAGTAATATAAAATTTTATTTTTTATTTTTTTGTAGCTTGAGTCTGCAAATTATATATTTGAGAAGATGTTTACAATTGAACAGCCCCCAGAATTTAGAACCATGTATCAGACATGGTTCAACACACTCTACCAACCCATCATGAGTAACTACAAAGGGGTTCCAATAAATCCAAATTCAAACAAACCTAACTTTGGACAAATGGAGATGGACATGACGGGATCGCAGCCTCCGGTTGAAGAGTCTCAACCTGTCGTTGGGCCTTTTACTCAACAGGGTATGAAACTCCCAGTCAGAAAGAGGATGGAGGGCACAAAACACCCTCATTTCATTAAGGAGTTAAAGACTGAGAAAATTAAGAGGCTAAATATTAATTGGTTTAGTCCAACTTACAATCCTTCAGTCTTTCCACATATACACCCACGTGGTCTATACGAATTACAATTTATAGACGTGAACTCTTTGAGGCCCACTGGTTGGTTATGGTCAAACGTCTTGGATGCATATTTGGTGCTTTTGAGAGATAGAGAAGCTAATATGTGGACCGAAGGAATCGAGAGATGGGCATTATTTTATTTCATGCCTACATACTTTGCGGAGTTGGCTACCGAACACTTGCCGAGTGGGGGATGTAGTAAGGCAACCACACGAAAATTTTTAAGAAGTTACATCAACCCTGAAGTTGGTTCACCAGTACACGAGTGTGATTACATATTTATTCCAGTGGTGAACGAAAGCAACTCAATTTTTTATTGTTTGTTTGGAATGTGAAAAAATGGAAAATACAGTTACTGGATCCTCTATATGATGACAAACCAGCCATGCCATTGTCGTAATTATACCAAAAATATTTCAAAGTTGTGGTAAGTTTATTATTATCCTCCTTTTGTTTTGGTATAACAAAGACGTGTAGTGGAATACTTAGTTTGTGTGTTTATGGTATACAGGTCGATGTAATTCCTTTACTGCTTCGTGAGGCGGCCTAAAGCGAAGCCGAAAGTTAAAGTATGTGTAAATAGGCCAACGCAATGGAATTCAGACGAATGCGGTATATATGTAGCCAAGTACATTGATTTTTTCTTGCACCGGATTGACATTACAAAAGAACCGAGGTGGAGTGCAAACGACGCTAATGTATTTAGGTTTAGAATTGCGCATGAGATTAGGATGTGCAAAGCTAGGAACATTCCTCAAGCTTACCTTTGTAATGAACAACCGTTAGAATCGAATTGAAAGTCTAATTTTCTTGAATATATTTTCATTTTCGACATTACCTTATTAATTTATCCTTTAGTATTTCTCTTCTTTATTAATTCCATTTTTGACATTATTATTTTTTTTTACTGATTTCACTTATGGCATCATAGTAGTACTGCTTTCAATGTTTAGTTCTATTGATTGTACTCAAATTTTATATTCCGTCTTTCATAATTAAATAACTTCTCCAATATAAAATGTTATTAAATAATTATGGTATTAAAAACCAACCAATTCTTACTAGAATAAGAAAAAAAATCAAACTTTTGATTTTTTTTGGCCTAATACTTTGTAGTGATTTCGTTTATCATGATCGGTCATTATTCCGCATATTGCACACTTTCGCAATGGTTTACGACTAGCAGCCTCTTCAATCCCACTCTTTATTCTTCTAGCTTTTTTGCGCCCCTTTGTTTGCGAACAAATAGGATCCAATAATGACTCATCTTCATCCATTTCATCTTCTCCAAATAGAACTTCTGGAACAATATCTGCATTAATATTATTGGGGTCAAATTGTTCAACGATAGATTGATTGTCAATGCACAACTGTACAACATGGTTAAAACCTTGGATTGAGCAAGATCCGGTAGAAGCTAGGCGTAAAAGCAGCATAACTAAATAATTGTATCGCATTGTTTGTGATTCCTCATAGTTAGATATTTCAGTCAAAATCTTTGGTAGTTCAGCATTGACTTTGTTACCATCTCTACACCACCGGCTTAAAATGTATTTATCAGGTATCTGTTCTGTACTTTTGGCAATCATATGTCTTAAAATGTGTCTACAGAGCATACCTGAATGTTTAAATTTTTGACAAGTACACGTGATATCTCCAGTTTTAACATTATTAACAACAATAAAGTACCGGTTTGAATCTTCACTGTTGTTTGCCTTGTACACTGCATATGACTTTGTTTCCAGTGTCGTTAAATTTTGAATCTTCTGTATCATAAACTTATGAGACTTTACAATTTCAACTTAAAAGCGTCTGAACATCTCCTTTGTATAAACCCTCGCAGCATGTGTTTCCAATGGAGATTCTATAGTCATACTTCGCGTCCGATGACAAGTTGCGTAATCAGATTTTCTTTCTGCAAGAACTTGCTTCTCAATAGCTTTTTGTGAGTTGACGATAAATTCCTTAATACTCGTTGTAAGATTCACATAGTCATCAAATAAACTGTTCATTCCCTCACTCCTTGATGTAGTCATCATTCCCGCTATAAAAAACTTTTTTTGTGTACGCCTTCACCCATTTCTGTTTCACCGCATAAAGTGACTGGAGCCATTCATGATCATGCAGTTCATAATTCATCATTAACTTCTCCCATCGCTCCTCGAAATCGTCAGTTGTTAATGATTTATACACATAACAATTAAAATCATCTTTAAATGTTGGGGACTCATTATACAAAGCGTGTAATTTTTCAAGAAATTTGTTACTAATATGCCATGTACAAAGAGCATGGTGTGTATTGGGAAGAATCCTACCAATCGCATTGCCCATAGCTTTGTCCTGATCAGTGATAATGGTAACTGGTATTGTTCATCGCTTCAAGCCACGTTTGAAAAACCCATGCAAAAATATCCTCTGTTTCATCCTTAAGTAGAGCAAAGCCAAACAAGATGGAATTATAATGATGATTTACACCCGTGAAAGGAACAAACGGCATTGAATACTTGTTCGTCCTATACGTAGTATCAAATGTCACAACATCTCCAAAATTCTTGTAGGCTATAATTGATCTGTAATCTATCCACATAATGTATACAATACGATTATCATCATCTCGTTTGATATCGTGAAAAAATAGATGATTTTTCGCAGAAAGTTTTTTCAGGTACTGCAATGCTGCTTGGGCATCATTTGAATCTATTGTGTCACGTCTTATACCTCGCACAACATTCCGAACATCCATATCACTGAAACCCACATTATCCATCCCTCCTACTATTTCACTAAAAAACCCCATCATCTTACTTGGGCCAACTCCTACGCTGTTTAATGTTTCAATTAAAGTTCGAGCAACAGGAATTATATTTCTTCGTGTTTCAATGAGGTTGACCTTGCTTTGAGTGATTAGATCATAGTTATGACTCAACTCAACTTTTGAGACTTTCCACTTTTCTTCATTCTTCAGATGAACAACAAACATTCTAGCTTTACACATTGTGCGACCTATAGAATCTCTTTTTCTTTTCACCTTCTTACCCTCAACTTCTTGCTTCTTTTTTTCAAGTGGTTTTCTAGCTTTCTTACATGTAAATAGTCGGTTGGACAAGATGTCGGAACAAGCATATTTATGACGTGCATAGACTCTATAAAATTCTTCTGCCTCTTGGATACTAGAAAAAATTTGACCCTTGTATGGGATTTTTGAATCATTAATATGAGACGATTGAATATTACAAAAATCGATATTATCCAAATCAATTACATCATGAGAAGAATCTAAAGAAGTATAATTAAACATATTGTCAGCCATAAGAAAAAAACTTACCTCCACAAATCTTATATGTGACACGTTCTGTTTATGAATATATAAGAAAAAAACTTACCTCCACAAATCTTATATGTGACACGTTCTGTTTATGAATATAGAAAAACTCCTGAAAATTATTGATACTCCTTTGGTGTTGAAAATAATTTATATTGAAAATACACTGAAAATACCCAGCTTCAATCAATTAGCGTAGCCTCGTAGAATCAATTGCTTATTTGGATTTCATGACAACATTCGGTATCAAGATATGGACTCCGATTAGAATTAGGATATTAGGATTTCAGGACAGCTCCGTATCAAGATATATCCGATTAGAATTAGGACTCTTTAATTGCTTTAATTGCTATGGACATACCGCTGTAGCAAATCTGCTAGTTCAACTGGCGGATGAAAAAATAATTATAACAATTCCTTCAGGTAATGCGACGTCTTAAGCTGTATTAGAAAGCTGCCTTAGTAGTCCGCTAGTTGAACTAACGGATGGTTTGTTTTCGTTCGTTTCCTTAACGCAATGCGACGTCGTTCAAGGCATGAGGGATATTTTTGGAAGAAAATGTCATTAAACTGTTCGCTAGTTCAACTAGCGGACGTGTTTTTCCCAGGAGGGCCAATCCATACCGTTGCTTTTCAAAACGTGTGAAAATGATATTATTTGCCCAAAAAACTTTTATAGTATCTATTTGTTATATATATATCAAAGTAACATGATATTCCCGATAATGCATATGTACCAAGCTAATTGAAGTTAAGATATTATTATAATCCTATCCTGCTGTGTTTGATTAGTTTTAGTTTTGTTTTTTTTAAAAGCAATCGTGTCAGTAAAGGTCATTCACAGCTGGATCTAGATGCAGGATGAAGATGATGTACTCTATATATTATTAAGAGATAGACCCATAGCGATAATTATTAAAGTTCTATAGGCTGTCATGATTAACCATTCATATACGATCAATCACCACAAATCTGTTCATATATATTTATATTTGTAGACACAGATACCACCAATTATGAATTAGAAAGAATAAGGCTTACAAAACTTTAGTATACGCGAAAGAAAAAGAAACACAAACCTGCTCTTAATCTGTTTTCTTTTAACAATCACGGCACAACGTCTCTCTCTCTCTATTTATGTTTATCCGTAAGCGGCGACCGTTTCTTTTTTTTTAAATATCTGTAACTTAGTAGGCACAATATATTGTTTATTTATTTATTTGTTTATTAATATATTTGTTTAACTTCTCATATTTTAATAGAATTCAATATTATCCAAATATAAATTAGATCCAATAATTTTAAGGCCCAATTTTTATCAAATTAATTTATCTATTATTTATTATTAGTTCACATAAATTTGACCCAAACATAATATAAAATCCAATTTTTTAGCATCTTGATTTATTTAAAATTTTATTATTATTATTTTTTTATGGGTATTACACTCCCACTTTATCTCACCAAAACTTCAATCTCTGAATTCAAATTCCGATACTTTCTTATAGTCTCTCTTTTTTTCTCTCCATTTTTGCAGTTATAGCAAATATTAAAATTGAAAATTCATATAATTATAAGATATTTTTACCTTTGAGTAGCAGAGCCAAATGCAAGGGGTACTTCCATGTTTCGGTCTACATTACTGCTGTTTTTGCCAAACCTATTGATTAGTGTTAAAAAAAACTAAGATTAGTAAAGTAGTACCTCATGTCCCATTGAAACTAAATACTTTAAAATTGAGTAACTTGCCAAAAATCAGTATGATAACCTGCAATAATATTCCCAAAAGTTAATAAACTTGCATCAGCACCACATCATTTAGTTAATGCAAGAAGCGACAAAATCTAATTTTAGGAATAATACCTCTAGTACAAAAATTTCTTCATGCCTGCGAATATCAACACTGAATCGATTTCAACCAATCGAATCTCTTTCTGCTCCTAATCTTCAATTTACACTAACAGTAAATTGTGCATTTCAAAATTTTTAATTAACATATCTTTTTGGCACAATGTACGCCTTACACTAAAATTGAGTTCTACATTACAAAAATTTTATTTAGCACAACCAGGTTAAGATAAACAAAATAGATGCATGAAAACCTCATCCAAAATATGTACCACGTAATGGTTATATGTAATTTTTAATAAATAACCACAACCAACACAAACCATAAGCAATAAAACACATTCAAGCATAACCATAAAAAATAATTACTACAGTTCAAACCAGAGTGTAGAAGTACACGTTGCTCATAAGTTAAACAGCTCATATACAATCATAAACCAATCCATAATAGAAATGGC
Organism: Hedera helix; assembly: GCA_947179155.2. Taxonomy (NCBI): domain Eukaryota; kingdom Viridiplantae; phylum Streptophyta; class Magnoliopsida; order Apiales; family Araliaceae; genus Hedera; species Hedera helix. The sequence goes on from OX359276.1 coordinate 33,540,824, forward strand.
AACATTTGTTGTGCTGTAGTGCAATCACCAGTCGAATTATGCTGTTGCATTTTGGAGTTGTTTGAAATAACCTCTTGCTTAATGTTGTTGTGCAAAGTTGTCTATTGGCTGTTGCTATTTCATTTTGGTGGCAAGCTTATATGTCATGTTGCCAGTTGCTCAATGCTGTTAAAAAGCTCATATACGGTCATAAACCAATCCATAATGAAAATGACAATATTTTGTTGTGTTGTAGTGCAATCACCTGACAATATTGCTTAATGCTGTTCTGCAAAATTGTTTGTTGGCTATTACAATTTCGTTTTGGTGGCAAGCTTCTGTGTCATGTTACCTGTTGCTCCAAGCTATTTGCTTTATTCTATTCCTAGGCTTGGTGGCAAGCTTCTGTGTCATGTTACCTGTTGCTCCAAGCTATTTGCTTTATTCTATTCCTAGGCTAATCTGCTATTATTTTTTTGCTTCTAGTTCAAGCTACTTTTATTGTATATAAATTAATATATATATATTAATGTATATATTTAGAACTTAAAAAAATAATAAGCTACTACCTAGACCTATCCACCCCTCCCCCTTTCTCTCATCAAAACTCCAATCTTTGAAATTCAAATTCCAATACTTTCTTATTGTCTCCATCTTTTTTTCTCTATTTTTGCAGTTATATCAAACATTAAAATTGAAAATTCATACAATGGTAAAATATTATTACCTTAAAGTAGCAAAGCCAAGTACACTGATATTTCCATGTTCCAGATCCATGTTACCGCTGTTTTTGTCAAACCTATTTACTCAAATAAAACATTTATTAGTGTTAAAAAAAATTAATAAGACAAGTAAGTTGTACCTCATGTCTCATTGGAACTAAATACTTTTAAATTAAGCAAACTTGCCAACAATCAGTATGATAACCTGCAAAAATATTCGCAAAAGTTAATAAACTTGCATCAATACTACATCATTTAGTCAAGACCGGTGGTCAGGTCAATAGCCAAAGGATGACTATGGTTCCTAAGCGGAATAATACCTCTAGTGCAAAAATTTCTTCATGCCTGTAAATATCATCACTGAATCGATTCCAACCAATCGAATCTCTTTCTGCTTCTAATCTTCAATTTACATTAATAGAAAATTGTACATTTCAAAATTTTCAATTAACATTTTTCTCCTTGGTAAAATGTACGCGCCTTACATTAAAATTGAGTTCTACATTACAAAATCTTCATTTAGCACAACCAAGTTAAGACAAACAAAATAGATACATGAAAACCTCATCCAAAATTCGTACCACGTAGTGGTTATATATAATTTTTAATAAATAACCACAAACCATAACCAATAGAAAGCATACAAGCATAACCAAGAAAAATAATTACTATAGTTCAAACCAGAGTGCAAAAGTACACATTTGCTCATATGTTAAACAGCTCATATACAATCATAAACCAATCCATAATAGAAATGGCAACATTTGTTGTGCTGTAGTGCAATCACCAGTCAAATTATGTTGATGCATTTTGGAGTAGTTTGAAATAACATGTTGCTTAATGATGTTGTGCAAAGTTGTCTGTTGGTTGTTGCTATTTCACTTTAGTGGCAAGCTTATGTGTAATGTTACCTGTTGCTCAATGCTGTTAAATAGCTCATACAAAACCATAATGGAAATGACAATATTTTGTTGTATTGTAGTGCAATCACCTGTTGAATTATGTTGTTGCATTTTGGAGTTGTTTGAAATAAATAACCTGTTGCTTAATGCTATGCTGCAAAATTGTCTATTGGCTATTACAATTTCATTTTGGTGGCAGGCTTCTGATTCATGTTTCCTATTGCTCCAAGCTATTTGCTTTATTCTATTCCTAGGCTAATCTGCTATTATTTTTTTGTTGCTAACTAGTTCAAACTACTTTTATTGTATATAAATTCATATATGTATATATATATATATATATATATATATATATATATATATATATTACTATATTACTATATTTACAGACAGATATATATAAATGTATATATTTAGAACTTGAAAAAATAATACTACCTAGACCTACCCACCCCCTCCCCCTTTCTCTCACCAAAACTCCAATCTCCGAATTCAAATTCCAATACTTTCTTACTGTCTCCCTCTTTTTTTCTCTATTTTTGCAGTTATATCAAATATTAAAATTGAAAATTCATATAAAATATTATTACGTTAAAGTAGCAAAGACAAGTACAGTGGTATTTCCATGTTCTGATCCATGTTACCACTGTTTTGCCAAACCTATTTACTCAAATTGAACATTTACAAGTGTTAAAAAAAATTAATAAGATAAGTAAGTTGTACCTCATGTCCCATTAGAACTAAATACTTTTAAATTGAGCAAACTTGCCAACAATCAGTATGATAACCTGCAAAAATATTCGCAGAAGTTAATAAACTTGCATCAATACTCATCATTTAGTTAAACCAGAGAAGGACAAAATCTAATTTTAGTAATAATACCTCTAGTGCTAAAATTTCTTCATGCCTGTAAATATCAGCACTTAATTGATTCCAGCCAACCGAATCTCTTTTTGCTTCTAATCTTCAATTTACATTAATAGTAAATTGTACATTTCAAAATTTTCAATTAACATTTCTCCTTGGACGCCTTACACTAAAACGGAGTTCTACATTACAAAATCTTCGTTTAGCACAACCATGCTAAGACAAACAAAATAGATACATGAAAACCTCATCCAAAATCCATACCACGTAATGGTTATATGTAATTTTTAATAAATAACCACAACCAACACAAACTGTGCCAATAAAACGCATTCAAGCATAACCAAGAAAAATAATTACTACATTACAAATCAGAGTGTAGAAGTACATATTGCTCAATTATTAAACAGCTCATATACAATCATAAACCAATCCATAATAGAATTGACAACATTTGTTGTGCTTTAGTGTAATCACCAGTTGAATTATGTTGTTGCATTTTGGAGTTGTTTGAAATAACCTGTTGCTTAATGCTGTCTGTTGGTTGTTGCTATTTCATTTTGGTGGCAAGCTTATGTGTCATTCTACCTGTTGCTCAATGCTGTTAAACAGCTTATAAACCAATCCATAATGGAAAAGACAATATTTGTTGTGCTGTAGTGCAATCACCTGTTGAATTATGTTGCTTAATGTTGATGTGCAAAGTTGTCTGTTTAGCAATTTCGATTTGGTGGCAAGCTTTGTACTTTTACCTGTTGCTCCAAGTTGTTTGCTAAATATTCAATTCCTAGGCTAATCTACTACTATTTTTTTCCTACTAGTTCAGACTACTCTTATTATACATAAATTCATATATTTAGATATTTTTAATAAATATAAATATATTTATATAGTATATATTTAGATATTTATAATAAATACACACACACACACACACACACACACTCTATTTAAAGACAAATAGATATAAATGGATATATTTAGAACCTAAAAAAATAATAAGCTACTACTTAGACCTACCCCCCTCCCTCTTTCTCTCGCCAAAACTCTAATCTCCGAATTCAAATTCCTATACTTTCTTACCGTCTCTTTCTTTTTTTCCTCTATTTTTACAGTTATATCAAATATAAAAATGAAAATTCATAGAAGGTAAGATATTAGTACCTTAAAGTATCAGAGCCAAATGCAATGGTGCTTCCATGTTCCAGTCCAAACTGTTGTTCTTGCCAAACCTATTTACTCGATTTGAACATTTATAAGTGTTATAAAAAAAAAAACTAATAGCATAAGTAATACACCCATGGTCCCATTGGAATTAAAAAACTTTTAAATTGAGCAAGGTTGCCAAAAATCAATATAACCACCTGCAAAAATATTCCCAAAAATAAACACGCATCAGTACTAAGCCATTCAGTCAAAGCACAAAAGGACAAATTCTAATTTTAGTAATAATACCTTTTATGCAAAAAATTCTTCATTCTTGCAAATATCAGCACTAAACCAATTCCAACCAATTGAAGCTCTATCTGCTTCCAATCTTCAATTTTACATTAACAATGAATTCTACATTTCTAAATTTTAGCTTAACCTCTCAATTAAATTGTCACAATGTGCACCTTAAACTAAAAGTGAGTTCTATATTACAAAATCTTCATTTAGCACAACCATAATAAGGCCAGTAAAATAGATGCATGCATGAAAACCTTGTCCAAAATCCGTACCACATAATGATTATATGTAATTTAATAAATAACCATAACTAACACAAACCACATCAACCAACACAACGCATTCAAGCATAACCCAAAAAATCATAAACCAATCCATAATAGAAATAGCAACATTTGTTGTGTTGTAGAGCAACCACCTATTGCTTTATGTTGTTGCTTTTTGGAGCTGCGTGAAATAACCTGTTTGCTTAATGTTGTTGTGTAAAGTTACCTATTGGTTGTTGGCTGCCAGTTTCTGGTGGCAAGCTTTTGTCTTGTTACCTAATCTATAATTGAAATAAATTGAGTATCATAACTACTTATAATTCCTCGATTTAACTAAACTATGAATTGAAATTGACATAATAACTACTAGAAATTACCTCTTCGAGTGCAAGCTTTGACAACAATTTGTGTAATGCTTCTTCACTTTTCAACAAGATTAATCTAACAGTACTCTTAAGATAACTTTGTTTGCTCTAAATTTGCTTTCAAAAATGATGAAAATAATGAAGGATGAAGGCTTGTATTTATAGGCCTTAGTAAACCTAGAGCATTTAGGACATAAACTAGCTTCTTTAGTAAGCTTCACAAAGCTTCTCTTGTACTCAATTGTCGCTTCCTATTGTTTGCTTTATGTTGTTCCTAGGCTAATGTGTTTCTACTTTTTTGTTGCTAATGTGTTACATACATATATATACATATATATATATATATGTATGTATATATGTGCATATATATGTATATATACATCTATACATATATGTATAGATGTGTATAGATGTATATATACATATATATGCACATATATACATACATATATATATATATATATATATATATATATATAATATATATATATTTAGAACCTATAAAAATAATAATCTCCTACCTAGACCTACCCACACCTCCTCCTCCTCTCTCCAAAACTCCAACCTCCGAATTCAAATTCCACTACTTTCTTACCGCCTCCCGCTTTTTTCTCTATTTTTATAGTTATGTCAAATACTAAAATTGAAAATTAAAAGTTATAAGATATTATTACCTTCGAGTAGTAGAACCAAGCATGTTCCAATCCAAGAAGGGCTGCTGGTACTCCTGCCAAAACTTGTTTACTAAATTTGAACATTTATAAGTGTAAAAAGACTAATAAGTTAAATTACTCCTCATGTCCATTGGAACTAAATATTTTTAAATTGAGCAAGGCTTGCCAAGAATTAGTATAATAACCTGCAAAAATTAATGAATTTGCATTAGTACTGTATCATTAAGTCAAAGCACAAAAGAACAAATTCTAATTTTACTAGTAATAATACCTCTGGTGCCAAACTTTCTTCATGAACCGATTCCAAACTCCAGCCTACATGACAAAATTTGTTTAACCTCTCTTACGCACCAATCTACACATTAAAATAAATAAAAGTGACTTGTACATCTACAAAATCGTATTTAGCACAACCATATAAATCGTATCAACATGTATATTCAAAAGGGTGCCCCAAGTGTCAAAAAAAAAAAAAAAAAAAAAAACTAAAAAATAAGCTAGAATATTTAATACAGTATAAGAAATACAATAAATAGATACATGAAATAACTCATCCAAAACATTAACAATTCTACATGACAAAATTTGTTTAACCTCTCATACACACCAATCTACACCTTAAAATAAATAAAAGTGACTTATACATGTACAAAATCGTATTCAGCACAACCATATAAATCGTATCAACATGTATATTCAAAAGGCTGCCCCAAGTGTCAAAAAAATAAAAATAAAAACTCAAAAATAAGCTAGAATATTTAATATAGTATAAGAAATACAATAAATAGATACATGAAATAACTCATCCAAAATCCCTACCATTACAAACATAAGTTATGATTCAATCAATAACCACCACCAACACAAGACATATATAATATGTACACACACATATTTTATATAATAGATGTTACTCTTAATTAGTGTAGTTCAGACTACTCTTATTATATGTACACACACATATATCAATATAATATATATTTACCTAATACTTCAAAATCACATAATATCTACTATCAACCTCTCTTTCTCCCCCCTCTCTTTCTCTCCCCAAATCTCCACAAATCCAAATCCCAATACTTTCTTGTTCCCTTTTTTCTCTCTTTTTCATCTATTTTTGTAGTTGAAACACCATGAAATGATAAGATATTACCTTAAAGTAGCAACCAAGTGTACTAGTGCTTCCATGTTCCGGTGCTAAAAGCTCTTGTCATTTAAACATAAAATGGAAGCAATAACTATCAATTTTAGATCTAAACATAAAGAAACCATGTTTACTCAAGTTGAACATTTATAATTACATAAAAAATCGATATGATAAGTAACACCTCATTTTCCAATGTAACTGAAGACTTTTAAATTAAACAAGCTTTGCCAAGAACTGCTTTTTCCGAAGGAACTGCATAATAATTCCCAAAAATTAATGAACATATTGCTTCAATACAATATCATTTAGTTAAAGAACAAGAACAAATTCTAACAAAACTTCTTCTTACTTGCAAATACCTAAATTGAATTGATTCTAACCAATTGAATCTCCGTCTTCTTAACACAATCTTCAATTACAAAAATTCCACTTAACCTCTCTCCTGGGAACAATCTTTACCTTACATTAATAGTGAATTCTACATTACAAATTTTTCCTTTAGCACAATTATATAGAGAAATAGAGATAAACAAGAGATCTCCTCCTTAACAAAAGTATTAAATAAACTATATTATTAAATATAGTATTACAAAAACTAATGCATGAAAATACTCATCCAAAATCCATATACAATATAATGGCAAATAAAATAAGGGTAATCAATAAACTTGGATCACAACTCATCCAAGCAGAACCAAAAGTAAAAGGATTACTATATTTCAAAACAGAGTGCAAAATTACACATTTCTCATATGTTTGTCAGCCCATAAATCAATCCTTAAATAGAAATTGCAGCATTTTTGTGCTATTGGACCATGTCACCTGCTGCTTAATGCATAAGTAGAAATAGCAGCTCATACGTTACTTAATGTTATTGCCAATACATAAATAGAAATAGCTACTTAAATGGCTAGTTGTTTGGTAGTGGGGTGGGAATGCCATCGACTGGTGTTTGGGTAGTTGTTTGTATGTCGCCTGTTTCTCCATGTTGTTGCTTTATGTAATTCCTTAGTAACTAGTCTACTGTTGTGGTTCAGCAGCTAATGTTCTGCTATAATTTGGTGTGCTGCTACTACTGTTCCTTAATTAGTCTAGTTCAGACTACTCTTATTATACATATATAAACATATATGTAAATAAATATATATATATATATATATATATATATATATATATATATATATATATATATATATATATACATATACTCACTTGCCTAAAACTTCAAAACGTATAAAGATAGCACTCTTTCCTTGTCACTCAATAATATCTTATCATTCTATAATATTTTAACTATAATCTTTGCTATAACTCAAAAAATTAAACGAAAAAAGAGAGAAAAAAGAGGGAGGCAGTAAGACACTAGTGGAATTTGGATTTCAAAGGTGGGAGTTTTGGGTAAAGGAGAAGGAAAGAGTGATATCTTTATAGGTTTTGAAGTTTTAGGTAAGTGGGTATATAAATATTAAACTGAAATTACATACACTTAATTAAAGATGTTGATAAAAAAAGTTTCCAAAATGTTTGAACAAAAAGGGAAATGAGAACATATGGATAATATCTTATTTGAGCAGATATAGCGACAAAGCAAAAGTCTGGTGTAAGGCGTACGTACTTCTGTTTAGGTCTCTCCTCCCTTGTATCTCTACCTATATATACATCCTCACACAGCATATGTGCACAAATTCAAATGCATGACATTGTCATCTTTGAACCAAAAATATATCACTCATATCCAGATAAGTTTCAAATCCAGATAATGACCAAGTATATTAAGTTTGAAATCCAAATAATGACTACATTCTTCAAACACGCAGTCTAACAGGACTGAAACTGGAAAAGTTTTGCCAATGGTTCAAATCCATTGGACTAAAATTAGCAAGGAAAAAAGGCACAACGAAAAATAGAAAGAAAGATGATAATGGAGACGATGATAATAATAATAATAATTAAATTTATAACTTTTAGGTAAAAAATTAATCATGAAAGTTGTAACTGCATTTTCAAACTAGCAATTCAAATCCATTGGAGTAAAAGTAGTAGGATAAAAATGCACAACAAGAAGAAAAAGAAAGAAGATGATGATGATGATAGAGTAAGTTTGAAATCCAGATAATGACTGCATTCTTCAAACTAGCAATTCAAATCCATTGGACTAAAATTAGCATGGAAAAAAGGCACAACAACAAGAAGAAAGAAAGAAGAAGGTGATGATGATGATGATGATAGAAACTTAAGTTTGAAATCCAGATAATGACTGCATTCTTCAAACTAGCAATTCAAATCCACAGGACTAAAATTAGCAAGGAAAAAAGGCACAACAAAAAGAAGAAAGAAAGATGATAATGTAGATGATGATAATAATAGTTAAATTTACAACTTTTAGGGGAAAAATTAATCATGAAATTTGCAACTGCATTTTCAAACTAGCAATTCAAATCCATTGGACTAAAAGTAGTAGGGGAAAAAAACACAAGAAGAAGAAGAATGAAAGAAAGAAGATGATGATGACTTATTAGTTAGCAAAAAAATTAATCATGAAATTTATATTAGATGTGCAAAACATAATCTCAAAGAAGAACAAAAAAGATGATGATAGAGACCATGTGATCACTGACGAAATTTATTACTTATCAAAAAAACTAATGTTGAAATATATATCAAATGTGCAGGACGAATCTTACATATCAATACAGTATCTACAAGAAAAAAAGTTAAGGTTGCAACTTTAAGACATGGAAACAACGGTTACCCATATAACATATACCATGCAAAAGCATTGGACTAAAAGTAGTAGGGGAAAAAAACACAAGAAGAAGAAGAATGATAGAAAGAAGATGATGATGACTTATTAGTTAGCAAAAAAATTAATCATGAAATTTATATTAGATGTGCAAAACATAATCTCAAAGAAGAACAAAAAAGATGATGATAGAGACCATGTGATCACTGACGAAATTTATTACTTATCAAAAAAACTAATGTTGAAATATATATCAAATGTGCAGGACGAATCTTACATATCAATACAGTATCTACAAGAAAAAAAGTTAAGGTTGCAACTTTAAGACATGGAAACAACGGTTACCCATATAACATATACCATGCAAAAGCATTGAACATAGTAGATAGAGAAAGTACTGTAAGGAAGGCCACATGAGAAACAATTGAGCAAAAAGTGCGTAGAGTAAGGAACTAGGAAACACCATAGTACTAGGAAACAATTGAGCAAAAAGTGCGTAGAGTAAGGAACTAGGAAACACCATAGTACTCCCTCCTTTCTATTATATAGGTCGTTTTAGAATTATTTTATTTTTTTTCCAAAATATGAGACGTTTTACATATATCTAGGAGAAAAAATCTAATAATTTCCTACTTTACCCTTAAAGATGGAGTAATAGAGAGAGATAGGCGGTTAGTATTAATGAGACTTGTTAATATGTGAGATTATGTCATAAACGACCTACATAATGGAAAGGAGGCTCAACTTTCTACAATAAAGTAAATAAAGAATAGTACAGCCCTAATTATCTAAAAAATGTTGAATATGGCTCGAAGTATCATGTCAGTGAGTGTTCAACACCGGTTACACCGTGATGTCTACACAGGAAGAGAGGATAATTGCACAGCATAGAGTATTTTTTTATATATAAAACTATATATGCATCTTTTAGTATATAGACTATTATAAGTTTAGTCATATTTTGGGAAAAGGATTATATGTGTACAAGAATATCGATAAATATCTTTTGGAAAGGGGAAGAAAAATAAAATTACACAAAACAGTAACTTCCACATCATGGCATGGATAATTGCACAGCATGGAGTATTTTTTTATATATAAAACTATATATGCATCTTTTAGTATATAGTACACAGGAAGAGAGGATAATTGCACAGCATGGAGTATTTTTTTATATATAAAACTATATATGCATCTTTTAGTATATAGACTATTATAAGTTTAGTCATATTTTGGGAAAAGGATTATATGTGCAAGAATATCGATAAATATCTTTTGGAAAGGGGAAGAAAAATAAAATTACACAAAACAGTAACTTCCACATCATGGCCTCCACAACAGTAACTCCCACGGAGTTCCTTATTGGTTTGCATTGAGGATTGTGATGTTTTTCTTTGTATTCTATCTTTTTGGTTCCTCTTTTGGACGATATCTTGTCATCCCTTTGCCTTGTAATAAAAAACCAATTTTTTTATTTTTATAATTAATAAATATTATGTTTTATCTAAAAGGAAATAAGCATCAAGTTCACACTTCAAAATGAAAGATCGTAAACGGCATCATACACTTATTCTGGTTCATTTTATAGCAGCCCTATATGCCGATACCCTCCCCCAATTGACAATCAAAATCTAGCCACATTTAACCATTTGATGATAATTAGTATGTTTTACATATTACATTTAGTCGACTGCAGCGCATTGATATGTGATATAAACCACCTTCAACAACTATAAGAAAAGGTAGAGTTGCATGACATGAACATGAAAGAGGCTTGGTAAGGTAAGAACAAAGTGATACCTGGCATTACCCCATAAGTAACAGACGTAATGTAATAATCCCAAGTTCCATTGTAATGATCCTTCGGAAAGTATGGAGACAATTGAATCTAGGAAAACTAAATATACATTTATCTTCTGCCACATAAAACTATGACCTTCTGATAAGGTATATTATATAAAAATACATATAAATTTATACAGTTGCACCCAACAAATATAAGATACTAAAAATGTTAAGATGTTTGAATAATCATGAACAATTTCCAATAGTACATGTTCAATGGAAGTTGACTGCATGTGGTACTAAGAGTTTTTCGTAGAAGGCTATCTAGGAAAACTAAATATACATTTATCTTCTGCCACATAAAACCATGACCTTCTGATAAGGTATATTATATAAAAATACATATAAATTTATACAGTTGCACCCAACAAATATAAGATACTAAAGATGTTAAGATGTTTGAATAATCATGAACAATTTCCAATAGTACATGTTCAATGGAAGTTGACTGCATGTGGTACTAAGAGTTTTTCGTAGAAGGCTATCTGAAAGGCCGGGATTCCAAAAGTGTGGCTTACTTTTATTGGACGATGGCTTGGGGGGAGATTTTAACTCCGGAATCAGGATAATGTGTGGAAAAGGAGGAGATTTGTGGTGAATAGGTGTTTTAAGTGCAGAAATGATTGGGAATCAGCAGATCTTTGTGGCGGGTTCAAGCATTTTATTTCTAGCAGGCTGCACTTTTTGTAAATCCGCCTGCTTCTTGTATTCTTATTTTGTACTGGGATGGTGCCCCTTTTGGCATCCTACCACCCCCCACCACATATTCTTATAAAGTGGACAGGAGCAATCCTAAGTGTGTAAACGAATCGAGTTGAGTTGAATATTAAATTACTCATATTTGGTTTATAAAATTTATCGAATTTGAAATAAAGTTTGATTGAGGTTTGTGGCTATCGAGTCGGGCACGATCTCGAATCAAGCCTTAGCAGTTTGAACTTTTTGAGCGAATATGATCCCTTGTATCAATAGAAAATTACAATTTGAAGAGATTCGAGTAATTTATCGAATTTTAAACTTTACTCATATTTAAATCGTTTATATTTCGAGTCGAGCTCAAATTGAACTTTTAGTAGAGTGAGTACGAATCGAGCACGAACCGTTAGGTTCATTTTATAGCCTTATGCAATCCTACACACCGCTCAAATCATGGTGCCCAATACCGTAGTATTAATAGAAGAAGTTTTCATATCAAAAGGCTGCTGCATCTCTTGCGGGTGTACATTTTCGAAAGAGTATCACATGAAGAGCAAAACATTTGTGTCAAGCAATATAATTAATTATACATAAACATTCATAAAATACTGAGCTAACCAGAAAACTGTGACCACAATCAAAAAGTTATGTCAGAAAATTAGACAAACCTTCTAGCTTGTTAGGATGCAGTATAACAAATCCATTTTGACCTAGACAACAACATATTGCAACCACAAAAACCAGTAAAAGGAGTTCGTGCAGAATTATGCCACAAAAGCATGGAAGAATAGTCATGGGTCTAGTTTACCAGGAAGATGCTTCAGGGGAATACCAGCATCAACAAGGGCCGCACACCCTGCATTTATAGCACATGGAAGAAGCTAAACAAAGGTTCAGTCAAGAATTTTACGTAAAAACAATGTTTTAAGATGAAGTAGTTCTGAGTTCTGCCCTCTTTATGGCATGAGACTAGAACTATTATATAAAACGAAAAGATTATTTGGCTTCAAGAACTAGGTGATGAGGGACGGATATTGGCCAAAACTCTAAACTCAATACTGAAGATCATTTAAAATACACATAATTGATATATACAAACATGTGCTTGCACATGCGCGCATCGTGGGCGGCATTAGGAGAGAGACGGAAAGTCAATACTCAATGTGTCACACATTGGATATTCAATGAAATATATCAATCAACAAATAAAACAGCTAGAGAGAAAAATTGAACATTTGAAATCATGATCAACTTCTTAGTATCAAACTTTAGTCTATAAGGTCTACTACAAAAAATAATAATTCATCAAAATTAGAAGCGTATACTATGAATAAAATAATACTAAAATTGATAAAAGAATAGAACTATTATATAAAATACTAAGACCTCACATGTAAGCTCTAGTATTAGGACTTGGGACATGGAAGTTCATTTAGGCCATTTAGGCTGAAACCTTAGATTGCTCAAGTATGCACCAAGGGTAATTCAAAATTGAACTATTATTTGTTTTGCATGAAATTTTAAGTATCTCACTATAGAAAGCTAATATTACACAGGAAATTATAATTATCTCACATATGTACAGAAATCCAACAGTTGTAGAATTTGCAAAGTTTCTCAACTTACAGTACACTGAAAAATGTTTTAAAAATGCTAATTCTTGTTAAAGTACAAACCAAAAGAATACAGAGCAGAAAGAAGAGCGTAAGAAATTACCTGTAATTAATTTCCTAGGCCTCAACAAGTTTGATGTTCTGTAATTTATTAGTTTCAGCATCTTCAATGCGTTGAAACTCTAAACCTAATATTGAAGATCATTTAAAATACACATAATTGATATATACAAACATGGGCTTGCACATGCGCGCGTCGTGGGCGGCATTAGGAGAGAGATGGAAAGTCAAAACTAAACGTGTCACACATTGGATATTCAATGAAATATCAATCAATGAATAAAAAGCTACAGAGAAAAATTGAACAATTGAAATCACAATCAACTTCTTAGTATCAAACTTTAGTCTATAAGGTCTACTAACAGTGTATACTATGAATAAAATAATACTAAAATCGATAAAAGAATAGAATTATTATATAAAATACTAAGACCTCACATGTAAGCTCTAGTATTAGGACTTGGGACATGGAAGTTCATTCTAGGTTGAAACCTTAGATTGCTTAAGTATGCACCAAGGGTAATTCAAAATTGAACTATTATTTGTTTCGCATGAAATTTTAAGTAGCTCACTATAGAATTTGCAAAGTTTCTCAACTTAGAGTACACTAAACAATGTTTTAAAAATGCTAACTCTTGTTAAAGTACAAACCAAAAGAATATAGAGCAGAAAGAAACACGTAAGAAATCACCTGTAATTAATTTCCTAGGCCTCAACAAGTTTGATGTTCTGTAATTTCTTGCTAAAATCAATTATTTTCAGCATCTTCAATGTGCTGAAACTCTATACCCAATACTGAAGATCATTTAAAATACACAAAATTGATATATACAAACATGTGCTTGCACATGCGTGCATCGTGGGCGGCATTAGGAGAGAGATAGAAAGTCAATACTCAACATGTCACACATTGGATATTCAATGAAATATATCAATCAACGAAAAAAACAGCTACAAAGAAAAATTGAACATTTGAAATCACGATCAACTTCTTAGTATCAAACTTTAGTCTATAAGGTCTACTAAAAAAAAAATTCATCAAAATTAGAAGTGTATACTATGAATAAAATAATACTAAAATCGATAAAAGAATAGAACTATTATATAAAATACTAATACCTCACATGTAAGCTCTAGTATTAGGACTTGGGACATGGAAGTTCATTCTAGGCTGAATCCTTAGATTGCTTAAGTATGCACCAAGGGTAATTCAAAATTGAACTATTATTTGTTTCACATGAAATTGTAAGTATCTGTATCTCACTACAGAAAGCTAATATTACATAGGAAATTATAATTATCTCACATATGTACAGAAAACCAACACTTGTAGAATTTGCAAAGTTTCTCAACTTAGAGTACATTGAACAATGTTTTATAAATGTTAACTCTTGTTAAAGAGTGAAAATTCATGTCCGACACGAATTTGTGGTCGGAAGTGTCCGTACTTCCTTATTACTTGGCAAAAAAAAAATTTATTATGAAATTTATATTAAGTGTTCATAATAAAAGCTCAAAGAAGAACGAAAGATGATGATGACAAATACGATGAAAATAATGAATAAATTTATTAATTATCAAAAAAATTAATGCTGAACTTAGCAAAAAAAAAATTATTATGAAATTTATATTAAGTGTTCATAATAAAAGTTCAAAGAACAACGAAAGATGATGATGACAAATACGATGAAAATAATGACTAAATTTATTAATTATCAAAAAAATTAATGCTGAAATTTATATCAAGCTTACATATCTACCAGTAGATTAGGTCAATGTAGTATCTACAAGAAAAAATTAAGATTGCAACTTTAAGACAAAGAAACAATGGCTACCCATATAACACGTACCATGCAGAAGTTAGACACTACTAGGAACAAAATTGGATTAGAAATTTCAGTACATTTCAGCACTATGCCACCCTCTTTCAAAGTTGCTTCTACTTTCATGATATCATCAAAGGATCCAAATGCATCAAAAAAAATCACAAGTTCAAAACTACTTATATGAAGTTTGAAATCCAAAAAATATCTACATTCTTCAAATTAACAGTAAACATGACTAGAACTAGAAAGAACTTTCCAGTGCCAATGTCTCAAACAACTCGTGACATAAACAAAGGTATTTACAACAGATATTCTGTGAAAATGTATAGACCTGGGTCTGTTAAAACTAACAGAATAATGACATGGGAAAGCACCGAGTCAACCCCTATAAGGAAAAGTTAATGCATGTGAAACTGTGGAAAACCAAAAGGATGCAATGTTATAACAAGGTAATATGACTACAAGCCTAATGATCTGGAATGTAACTAACACTAATTTTATAAACATTTCAACTTATCAAGTACACTGATCACTAGTTTAATGAACTACTATAGTTTCTAGGAAATTTGAAACTTGATAGATGATGACTCTAGCTGGCAAATTAGAATATTAGATAATAATAATTTTTATTTTTAAACAAAATGATGCTTAAATGTGAAAAGTGAAAGCTGAAATGACGTAATAGATACTTTACTTACTAGAGAAAGTTGCCAAAAAAAAAAGACAAATAAAAGAGATTAAAAGTATACTTACAATTTGATAGAACTAAAATTTAGTTAAACATTAACCAGCTTACAAGAGAAAATAGAGAACGCAATAAGAGTCTTTGTTTTGTTATCATGGCATTTTCTCACAAAATAACAATCATTTGTGCATGGAATTTATGTACAATGGAAGTGAAAATAGTTGAGACATAGTGGGAGCTAATGGAGATCTAATGTACTAAACATAGGTTGTACTATGTATATGTAAAATTGGGTGGGAGTATTGCTTTCTGAAAAATGCCCACTAGTGGAGCCGCTAATAACACCATCAACCAAAATAGGAGAAGCTGTGGACATATATATAACCAATTACATTACTCCTTTCATATAAAAAAAAAAAGAGTTTAATGTGTTAATTCTTTTTATTTCACAAAAAAAGTTGATTTTTTCAGTTTCATTATTTTATACCACACTACTAAACTAACAACCTTTCAAAGAATATATATAAAGTTAATGAGCGACGAACAAAGTTAATAAAGTTTTAAGTCAAAAATCATCGTAGTCTACAATTTTCCTTGTATAGATCGATTGACTAAAAGTAAAACAATAATCAACTCTTGCTATGGCCATACGTGTCTCTCTTGCTCCGTCTCTCTTTGTGTGAGAGAGAAAGGAAGGAGAGAGGGAGGGAGAGTTAATTTGCTTAATTCATCAAATTAACCTCCAAACTCATCTTAAAGGCCATACAAGCTGACAAGTCATTACTTACAAAATGAAATGGCTTATTATACAAAATAAGTAGTAAACATGTTTATACTATATACTCTCAGAGAGCTATTTCAGTAAACTGTGTTATCTATGAAGATGATATACACCTGTTACTTCTATATCCTGGCTGCTAGTTGTTGCTAGTTCTATGGTGATGACAAAAGATAACTACAAAAAATTGGATATAAAAATAATGTGTCAGATTATAATTAGTTGATGTTCCACCGTATATGAATATTATAATCAATCACTATCATACACATCATTTTGTAGCCAATCTTTCGTCACCAAAGCATTAATGAGAAACAAATGGTTTAAGCATCAACTCCACAAAATCAAACTTTTCAATCAACTTTTAAAAATCAAACTGTAGTCTTTAAGGTCTACTAGAGAAATAGTGATCCATCAAAATTAAATGAGTACTATGCATAATATAATATTAAAAATTAGGTCAAAGAAGAGAAGTGTTATTCCCCGATTCTTTTTTTCTTTTCTTTTTTCTTACGACACGATAATCAAATCTAGATTTTCGTATTTTTTGAACAAAACATCAATCCGCGTTTGAGTTCGGATTGGAATTTTGATTCAAGTGAAGAAAGAGTAAGTCTATTTTTTTCTGGCTCTAAGACCAGCAGTGTTAGCGGTCGACTCGGTCCTTACAAATTGTTTATTATTATTTTCAAATTGTTTATCATTATTAAGAAAAGGTAACAAAGATAAAATACGAGCTTGTTTTATAGCAATAGTAATTAGTCGTTGTTGTTTCAAGGTCAATCTATTCACCCGTCTAGATAATATTTTTCCTTGTTCACTAATAAATCGACTAATTAAACTCAAGTTTCTATAATCAATTCGATCCCCCGATTGGATCGGGGGCAAACGCCTACGAAAAGATCGCTTGGATTTAAGAAAAGGTCACTTGGATTTATCCATGGTTTGTTTAGTGTATTATTTATCCCGAAAATCCTATTTCGGTCGGATCTAAAATGAATTAGAATAAATAAATAGGATTTGGTTTGTTATTCAATAATAATTACTAAGACCTCACATATAAGCTCTAGTATTAGGAGTTGGGACACGCAAAAGTTCATACTAGGCTGAACCTTAGATTGCCTAAGTATGCACCGAGGGTAATTACGAATTGAACCATTAGTTTCACAGGAAATTATAATGATATCACACATATTTACTGAAAAATAATAATTGTAGAATTTGCAAAAGCTTGTCAACTTAGAGTATGCTGAACTATGTTTCACAGATGTTAAATAACTGCTGTAAAGTACAAAAGGAAAGGAGACAGAACAGAGAGAAGCGCCTAATAAATCACCTGTAATAAATTTTCTTGGCCTCAACAAGTTTGTTGTTCTGCAATTTCTTGCTAAAATCAATATGCATTCCGCATCTTCATTGTGCACACACTAAATGAGCAGAGATTGCTGAACGACTGGAAAAAAAATGGTGCGTGAAAATATATTAATGTTCTGCAATTTTGCTTTGTTAAAAATCCAATTGGGCCAAGGAAAGCAAATATATAGGTTTTAATGCCCTCTCTTTCTACATGATCACACAATAAGGTAAGAAAAACGTCTTCATGACATAAATGAAGAAGGCATGTGCAGCCTTTTTACTGGCCATGGTGAGAGAATTGCAAACTGGCAAACTTTAATACTTTTATTCAAGACAAATAATTCCATAATGACTCAAAAGAGTGACTTCAACTTTGATTTTCTTTTTTTTGATATATGCTTCAAGTATGCTAACGTAAACAGGAATAAAAATGAACATTCCATCACTGTTACACCACGCCACGCAAATTAGAAAATTAATCACAGGAATTCAATATTTTACTTCAGAAACACACACATGCAGAGAGATTGGAAAAAATATTCAAATAACTTACTTTATTTTGGATGTCAAAAAATAAGTATGAATACGGCAAAACCAAGAATTTAAAGAACACCTCAAGTAAAGAATAGAAACAACACATAACCCACAAATTATAACCAAGATATTTAAATTTACAGTAGACAAGTATTAAAACAGACTCCACAAAAAAGGAAAAACTCAAAGAACACAACATGGATTGAATAAAATAACCCTTATAACAAACCCTCTCTTTAGACATTATCACAATAAGGCAACTTTTTAGTTAGATCTAAACCACCTGATGTGTCCTGCTTCAGAGATGCCAACATAAACAGGAATAAAAATGAACATTCCATCACCTTACACCACGTCAATTAAGAAATTAACTACAGAAAATCAATATTTTCCTATTCAGCAGTAAAAAAATAAACTCAAACACACAGAGACAGAGACATAGACACAAACACACACACACATATATTAAATTTTTAATTTTTTTAACATATTTAATTTTATGAATAGATTACTTTCATTTTTCATAACTCGTTTCTCTTTATAACAATCACTATCAACTCATTGTTGTCTGACTGAATATTTCAGTTCCATTTTTTTTTAACATATTTCATTGTATGAATAGATTACTTTCATTTTTCATAACTCATTTCTCTTTATAACAATCAATATCAACTCATTGTTGTCTGACTTCCATCCCAACCTTATCAAGTATTAGATGATCATTTGTGCAGAAGGTACATGAGAAATGCTCTACACTTGATTTGACATCAAGTTCGTGTACAACAAATAAAATATATACACAAAGCTGATTAAGATAGCTAAATCACGAAATGAAAGTAGGCTTTATGTAACATAAACCTGTACACCTCCTATCGCTGCCCTGTTGTGAGGTTTCAAGAGGACTTCATGCTCACTACTGCATTGCATGATATGTCGAATGTAGCCTGGATTCAGTGGGAAGAGAAATTTGAAGTAGCCATCCATAACTGCTCCTAAATTGCAAGTTGCTGCAACTTTTGGAATCTGTTTGAGAAAAAATACAACACTTAAGCATGCCAGCTTAAGTTGCTTTATTTTGTATATTAAATATTATCAATTCAGCAAAACAAGAATTTAAGTAACACATCATTTATAGAACAGAAACAACCAAAAGAAGGAACCCACAAAAATAAAAACCAAGATATGAAAATTTTCAGTAGACAAGTATTAAAGCAGACTTCACACAAAAGGAAAAACTCAAAGAACGCAACATGGATCGAACAAAACAAGGGTGTAACAAACCAGCAAATCTAAACCGAGATACAACCAGATATTCAAAAAACAAACTCCACAGAGAAGAAAATATTCAAATGAATTACTTTCTCTTGATATAAAAAATTTAAGCATCAGTATACACCAAGTATACACCAAAACAAGGGTTTATAGAACATGACATGGACAGAAAAGATCTAATTGTAGAATAATCAAAAGAAATCAAAGACACAATATGACAATCATTACAAAAATTAAATAAAAAATATGTAAAAGAATACATCCAGACAATAACAAAACTAACTCCACAGAGAAGACAATATTGAAATGAATTACTGTCACTTGATATCAAAATTTAAGCATCAATATACGCCAAAAAATAGGGTTCACAGAACAGCACACGCATGGATAGAAAAGATGCAAGTGTAGAATAATCAAAAGAAATAGAAGACTTAATAATCACTATAAACAATAAATAAAATAGATGTAAAAGAATTTAAAGAACCTTAGAGCGCAAGAGAAACCGAACAAACTCCTCAAAGAAGAAAATATTCAAACGAATTACTTTCTCTTGAAATCAAAATTAAGAACCAATATAAACCAAAAACTAGGGTTACAGAACACAATATGGTTGGAGAAGATGTAATTGTAGAATAATCAAAAGAAATCGAAGATTCAATAATTGAATTTGAAGAACCCTAGAACGCAATCAAAATCGAACCTCTGATTTTTTGAACGATTGCTCTCTCAATTACGATTCAAATCGAGAGAATTGAGAGACTCTGATAATTGTAATTGTAGAATAATCAAAAGGAATTGAAGATCCTGAATTTGAAGAACCCTAGAACGCAATTAAAATTGAATAAGCACAAGAACTCCTTCATTCTTATGTCTCTGTAAGTAGCCGCTACTATGAAATTCAAATTGAAATTATAATGGAAGCTCTGATTTGTTGAACGGTTAGTCTCTATTTTGCTCTCTCAATTACAGTTGTGAGAATTAAAGTCTAACGGTCGTATTAATTTCAAAATATGGGGGCCAATTTTAACGGCTTTTATTAAGGTAAACTCGCTCCCATTCAAATTATGAGAAATGAGAAATGAGAGACTGTATAACTCATGCCTTTTAAGGCAACAGTCTTAATCTTTTCAAAATATCGCCGTAGGGTAAACCTCTCCTCCCGGCTCCCATTCAAATTGTCAGGATTGAGAAACTCTGCATATTAAGGTTCCCCTGTTGGATAGTTGCTATTTTGGTTTACTAATAAATGGAAGTGCAAAAAAATAAATAAATAAGAAAAATAACATATAGTTGGCAAAGTAGATAATTTAGAAACTAGCAACCAAAAAAAAATCGCAGATAATTTAGAGAATTGTTATTTTCATTGAAAATTTTGATATTTACAATTGATCTTATTTATATAAATATGTTTTTTATTTATTATTTATATAGGGAGTGTTGTGCAATTATGAAATTCAATTATAAGAATATTAATTCTCATAATTTATTTTAAAAAATCATTTAATATCAAGGTAATTGAAATTAATACGTGATATATTTATAGATATGTATATTTAATTTTTTATTTGTTGAATTCCACCACATTTATAAATGTATCACTTATTAATTTAAGTTACAGTTATGTAACAATCAATTGAACGGCATATAAGGACTTGTACTCTCTCTTTTGTGGATACGCTATCCCTTTCAGTTATAGTACGGGGAAAGAAATGGCTCATTCAAATCAAAATAGAATGAGCGCCTACAACTAAAGGAAATGGAATGTCAACCACAGGGTGATAGAATCTTCTAATACGAGAGTGGATGACCGATAAAGTCATTAAAGTTAGTAATTTTGATCAACAAAGTTGTAAGTGGATTGAATTTATGTGTTTAAATTGACTACAATTTTAATTTATGTGTCATACTAAATGTTATTTATTTATATATGTCTATATTATAAAGGGAATTGGCTCCCCTTCATTACAATTTCACTTTAATTTCATCCAATGCACCAATTATTTGATCTTAATAATTTTGTTAGTAATAATTAAAATATGTTAATAAATAGTTGATGATATTAAGATTACTCCTATCAAAAATTTAAAATATAAAAAATATTTTGACCGTTAAAAGTTTAAAAGAATTTTCATCCATTGAAATTTTGATGAAAAATCCACAAATTCATCAAATGGTGACAAAATGTCGAATTACTTTTATTTTTGAAATAATTATGTTATTTAATATAATAAATTAGTTGATTGTTATTAATTTCAATTATACTATCCATAACTATAAAAATTTAGTGTATTGGATGGAATTGGAGGAAAGATATAATGAAGATGATCCAAATCCATTATAAAACGAGAGCAAAAGGGAGCAATTACTTTTACGAAAATTGTTTAATAGCATATTATGATTAAAAAAATGACAAAACTATTACTTATATATATATATATATATATATATATATATATATATATATATATATATATATATATATTCTTACTTTTTTGCTTGACATTATTGACAAAAAAAAATGTTAACTTAGAAAATGAATCAAATAGAAAATTATAAAGAATATAAGAATAAATTTTAACATGTGATCTTAAATATTAATACAAAAAAAATATTATGAATAAGATATATATGACATTTAGTCATCTTTCTTTTATTCTTTAAGTCTCTTATCTTTAATAATTAATATTATATATATTTATCAATTAATTAATTACAAGATTAGTTAAATTTTAATGTGTAAGAGTACAAAATATCTATAAAACTATTAATTGTTTTATTTTATTTACTAATATTATTAAATGATTATGTAAAAATTATGTGTCATAATTGTAAATAATTAATGTTAGTATTTATTTCAAATTATAAGTCATAATTTATATAAAAAAAAATTACTCAAATGGCCCACAGCCCGGCCCGGCCCGAGCAGACCATGGGCTCAACTTTTTCAACCCGCAAAAAACTGAGCCATTTTTGGTTCGGCCTGTTTGCCAAGTCTACTTATATCACTAAAATCTAGTTTGATCTATTTGATCCATTAAATAATTAGAAATTGTAACGCCACGAGAATCCCTACACTGGCTACGGGCGACCCCCCGTCGTTATGCACAACATTCTCATTAATATCCATAACATTTAATAATAAAATACTGTTAAAACTCAATATATTTTAAACTTTTTATAACATTCTTTATTCCCTGAATTGAAATCTTTACATCGACTTTCTTGATCTCAAGATCATACATATCATGATCTAATTATTACAATAATGGTGAGTACACAAAACTCACACTCTAACAATAAGTCATTATAACTATACATTGACTTTTTCTTATCTGATCGAGTCCAATAATATTAGCACTCGTCTAACGTAGATTCGTCTTTTATTACAATTACATGGTCTCTAACCAAGAATATTACAATAGCATAAATATCCCAAAAAGGTTACGTCCAAGGGATATTATTATCTCACACCATAGTTACACTACTGGAGTTTCCTTGATATTTATTAACAGTCTCGATGGCAAAGTTATTACCAAATTAAACTTCAATCCTGTTTGGTCATGAAGCATTTCTTGTTCCTTGGTCTTCACTGTAAACCTCGGATGCCCACATTTATCTCCATAAATCCAACTTAAAGACATTAAGTAATTAAAATTATTTCAAAATATCCTTACATGAATCAAGTTTATTAACCTTTATAGGAATACAACAACTCTATCTCAAAGATTAGCAATCATTGCTAACTACATAGCTTATTAACTTTGTTTAATTGAAACTTACATCACTTCGTTTCATAATTTCAATCTTTACATCTTTTCTTAACTCATAAAATCATATATATATATTATGATTTGTTCAATTGCAAAGTTATGAGTAACTAATACGTCATCAAATGACTTTAAGTTTGCCTGTTATACAAAAACTTCTCTTGTCTTTCGAGTTCATTATTAACGACGTTCGTCTAGCTTATTCCAAAGTTATACGAACTATTATAAGTTTTATAACTTTTACTATTACATGCAAAATGGTTACCTCAACATTTTTACAACAATATATAAAACATTTCTGATGACAGAGTTTAACACCAATATTATAAGTGCCGAACAATTCTATACCTTATTAGGTTTACATTACGTTAACATATGTGTCAAATTGCCCAATTTGGTATGACAATGAATTAATCCTCATTCACATTTAAGCAATAACACATCCTTACTCTTTAGCTTCATCGGGAATATCCAGTCTTCCCGTACTTCGTTGAAAATATTAGTTTATGCAAGGGTGAGCACGACGGCTCAACAAGTCCAACAAATGTCGCATAACACATAATAACATTTTATCATGTTTCATGCATCTTATGCTTTGCAATTTATACGTATCTTATGCATATTATGCTTTGCATTTAAATCTATACTTCATGTTTTTCATGCACAACATTTATCATATCATATAATTCAATATAAAACATGTATCTATTATCATTTACTGTACATCAAACATTTATAACACATTATTATATAAGGCACATTAACTCATATTTACACATAACAACATATAACACATAAGAGCAAGTTCTGAAAGACTTGTCTGACTCGCTTATCATGCTTATGCTAACGCCTTGCATTTCTTCCATGACCTACATTTAGTAATGTCGGTTCACACATTAATTATTAACATGACATATTCAACTATTTCTTTTTTAATTATTTTACAACCATGACTTTTTACTATATTACTTTACTAGTCTTTCAATTATTTATAAGTTCGATTTATTACTCTAAACGTTAGTTTAGTTAATATCCGACTGGGTTCTACTTAACTTAACTGCACAACGAGCAAAAACTGCTCAATGGCCCAAAACATGATGTAACTCTTCTATTTCTTAATAACAGATTAAACCAGACACCCAAAGCAAACATGACCTGTCTGTTTCTTCACAAAATTAAAGCAAACACTCAAGCAGACAACTTTACATGTCTGTTTACTTATAAACTAAAGCAGACACCTCAAATCAGACAGCTTAACCTGTCTATTTATTAACAAAATCTTATATACATGAACTTAGACTAAAACAAACAGCCTCACTACCTGTCTGTTTATTAACAAATTCTTACAAACATGAACATATACTAATCAGACATCCAAAGCAGACAGGTTTACTTGTCTAGTTTAACTTACACTGCACAACAAGCCTTGATTCTATGCTTTTGACTAATCCAACTAGCAAAACAGACATGCCTACCCTGTCTGTTTATTAACAGAATCCCTTTTACAAATACTATTTTTAATTTAATCATAACTTCTTCGTTACATGTCCGTTTTTGATCATCTTTACATCAAATTAAAGTTTATTAAGTTTACTTTAATCTTATCTAGGCATTGACTTCAGCCCATTCTCCAAAAAAAATAGATTTAAATATTTTCGCAACCTGTCTAGAAAATTCCATTTTATGAACAATTTTACCAAATCATTTTTTTCGAAAATGCTCTATTTCATAAAATGGCTCAATCTCAAAGGAACTTCTAGGAAACTTCTATATATACAACTTTGTAGTTTACACCAACATCAAATTCTAAACACATGATTTTATACAATGTTTACAAGGTCAGAAATTGCTGTAGATTCTGGGTAAACTATTTTCGGTCCGACCCAGCCTACTACAAACGATCCCTACGCACAAACAACAAGAAATTTTTGTGTGCTTAAAATTTCTGTGTATAGCTTACTTTCATACCTTTAGTTTGATATATAGCACATTTTTTAACTCCAAAAAATCGATTTTATATGAATTTCCACATCAACAACAACAAAACTCTATTTTTCGCGAATTTTGTTATTTGACTTTTCTTTCATTTTAATTAAATTCATGAATCATCTACTAGATTTATAACAATTCATGATTAGACCATTACACACAAGTTAATCATGATCTACAACCATTAATTTTAATCAAAACTACCCAATGAAAACAAATATTACACAAAGATTTAGTAATATACCTTTATGGCTTAAGTTTCTCTTCTTTCTTCCTTCCTCTTCTCTTCTTCCTCCAACCCGTGAGCACTCTCTCTTCTCTATCTCTATGTTGCTGATTTCTTTTGTTAGAATATAGTGGGTTTAGTCACAATTAAATGATATATCCAAAATAATATAAGATAAGAGATGATATGTGATTGGTTGGAAGAAGATTTCATTGGATAAGATAGAAAAATGAGTGGCTCAAATTAAACCCCACTCTTTAAAAATATGAGAATCCAGTCGGCCCACTAAAATCTGTAAAGTTAAAATTTTCACTTTTAATTATCTGACCCGCTCTTTGACTTTTTGACCCGAAAATTAAGTTTTCAATATTATAGTCATTTCCTACTAATTTTGACGTTCTCGTCGTTGTGGTGACATCCGTTTCTTCAAATTCACTTCCGAACTTTAAGTTTAACTTTTTACCATAAAAAGTCAAACGGTCAACTTTGATCAAAAAGTCAACTGGAATACCTATCGTATTTACAGTCCATACTTATTAAATTCGATGTTCTCATCGCAACGGTGAAGTCCGTTTCTCAAAAATCTTCTTCAAGCTCAAATTTTGACTTTTCAACTTTACAAGTCAAATGGTTGACTTTGACCAAAAGTCAACCCCGACACCAAATTGTGTTTACTATCTTTCTTTGTTAAATTCAACATTCTGAACTCAACGGTGCAGTCCGCATCGCCAAATTCTCTTCCGAACTCCAAAAATTGGAGTTTTCTTGACTCTCTTTCATTTTCTTTAGTCAAACTTTGACTATTTAACTACTTTGGTTATTTCTTGACATTTTGATGTATTAACTTATCTTCATACATGTAAGTATACTCATGTTATCAGGTATATATTTACCTCATTTCTCTTCACACTATTATCTCACGCAATCACAACCACACATGGTTCATTCTTAAATTTATACTGTTACATTACTAACTTGGTCATACATACAAGTCTTACAATTATTAAATGCTTAGGCTTGTTCATTATTTTCATATGGTTTGCCATATATATTAATTTGACTCACCATAATCTTAATCCATTTTGAACTATTATTTAATTTCTAAAACTTGGCTACAAGGTTGAGTTTAAGTTTAATTACTACCACAATACCTAGCTTATCTCTTCCCAATTTACTAATTTGGGTTATCTTAAATTACCATTCAAGGTTTTACTTTAATAAGCTTGTTTAATTAATAGATTAAGCTTTACAATGTTCTTGATGATTGATTCAGTTAATCATTTATCACGATCGGCTAAAATATAATTAATTAGCGCACATCTAAGTATATACGTATCTATACATATACACATTCACGTTAATTTAAAAATATCTCTCCAATTGAAATTCATTTCCTTAATAACTTTCCACATACCTCATATTAAAATTTTCTTCCATAATCTCTTTTAGTCAAATACATTCACCGAGTTTTAAAGGTATTATATTACCTTATTATTAATATACCTCAAAGTATACATAATAATCAAATTCTAGGTTTTAAAATTTAAAAACTTATATTCACTCATATTTAAATCATAACACAAATATTAGGGTAAAATATTTACTCACTTTCTACACTTTTTATTTCTCCAAATCTAGGTTTTAACTTCAATCTTTATCTCATCATCAAATATCTTATTTAAAAGTCTTGTGAAATATCCAGGATATTACAGAAACTCCAATGATCCGCCAAACAAAAACTACACTTATACCATTTGGCCAAAATTATTAATGGACGTCAAATCAATTACTATATATAAAAAGCCAAAACAAAATTGTTTTGAACTGACCAACCGAGTTAACTTGATTTAATTTAAAAACCCACAAAATTAGTTTTCAATGTTAATTAGTTCTTGGTGTTTTTAATAATTATAAATGTTATGTTACAAATGACAGGGAGCTACAAACCAAATGGAGTTACAAATAGAAGGGAGTTATATATCTATTAATAAGTCCTTCCATTACGTTACAAATAGAAGGGAGTTATATATCTATTAATAAATCCTTTCATTACTAAGAGCAAAAAATATAAAGAACATAGATGAACTCACTATATAAAAAGCCAAATCACAATGGATGAACTCACCTTATCTTTCATCTTCACTCCATAGCCTTTCTACAATTCAATTCCTTATTACTCTACAAAATTGGGTCTTCTTCATAGTTCATATTTAGTTCACGTTACAATAGAGCATGACTATCATCAAAGCTTCATAATTGGAACAAAACAACTGAACAACGACCTTCTTCGGCACCGACGACGACAACCAATAACAGATCCAATCAGATCGATGACAGAGAAAGGAAAGAAAGAAAATAACACAAAAACTAAATAGGGAGTGAATAGGCTTGCGTGATTTTAGGAAGAAAAAATTTGAATAGGGAGTGAAGAATTGGAGATCCCCTTTTCTTAGCTATCCTATTTCATTTTTAGTTTAGTTTCTATTTGGTTTGATATATTTTAATACTTCATATGTTAGACCAATGACCAAAGGTATGGTTAACTTCATTATTTTTGTATTAGCTCTAAGAAAAATAATCCTCTATGGGCCTATGTTGCTCCTCCCTTAACACATTGGTGGTCTCTTGGGCCTTTTCCCAAATCCTCAAATAGGTTGCATTACTTTTTGTTAACTACTGAATGTTGGGTGGTGGGTACAGACAAGTCCAAATTAATTAGGGTGGGTCCGGTGAAAATTATTTTTGTGGAGTATAAGAAGTACCATAATTTAGTGTGTATAAAATTATGTATAATTTAATTGTAATGTTACTTAGTGGTAAATAACTTATTTTTAAATAATTTATAAAAACTTATTTTTTGGTTATATATATGTTAAAGGTTATACTTAATGTGGTATAATAATTACAATTAATTTCACTTGAGTTATGGATAAAGAATAAGAAAAATATCTTCTTTAAATATTAATATTCAATTAACATTCCTTGAAGAAAAACTCACACCTGTCCAAATACAATTCACCTGTGGTTCAATATTAATCCACCTATTCAACACAAAAACTATCACACATAATATACCAACAGTCCCCATCGAAAAGTAGAAAGTCATTGAACTACATTTCAAAAGTATGTATAAAATACAATGTATAACCAAAAATGACCATTGATCAAAAAAAAATTAAATAGTAATTAAAAATACAACACCTATACATAAATACTATCAAATAAGAAAACATTCAAGAGGTCCAATTATTTACATGCAAATAACTAAACAATGGATACTAGATAAAGTAAATAAGTATGATTTTTTTTAACTAATATTTCATTGCTATCTTGAATGTTATTTTTAAAAAATAGATTTTTCATTTATATGAACCTATTGCTAAGTTAAAAATAGAGATGAAAGCTATGAAAAAGAAGATTAAAAAAAATTGAACACTAACTAAATGACCTTTAATACAATGTTTATTGCACTAAAGATGTAAGCAATATTATAACAAAATAAATATAATTACAAATGTAAAGGATATATCATGCAAAAAATATATTACAAAATTTATTGATTAAAAGAACTTATTATAAAAAAAGTATAATGATCATCGCAAGTTTAACAAATTATACAATCCATTAATCAAACTAGCTCGTGCATTGCATAGGTTATCAACTAGTAAATACTAACGTGGCAAAAAAAAAAAAAAAACTTTGCAATTACGTGACAATCCGATTGGTGCCATAAATGGCACCCCATCCTTATCACGTGACCAATTTATGTTTTCAAATCAGTTGATGACTATCGTGATCACCAATTTAGGTTGGATCAAAAATACAAAGTAATTGAAATTTACATAATCTGGTGACTGTTTGTAATCTTCTTTGGGGTTTTGCTATAGTTTCTCAATTAGTTTTCTCACCCTTCACTTCAATCCAATTTAGTTCCCTCACCCTTTATTTTATCCTTATTTGAGATGCAAACTCAAACTGGTACACCACAGTAACAATCTATCATTTCCTACAATATATTAATTGATTTGGAGTTGATTGAAGTCTGACACTAATGACATAGTTATGGAACGACTTTTATTGATTGTGTGAAATCCTATCAAATATTTCACCTATACCTCACAAATAGCTATCAGTTCGAGGATATATAAAATAATCAGCATACGCCCTACTCTTTGATTGGGGGCTGAATCGAATTTAGGAGATAAAGTATTCGCGTGAGAGGAATGGTATCCATTTTTGGCGCCTATAAAACAACAATTTGCCATGTAATTACCAAGGTTTTTTTTATTTTTATTTTATTTTAGGGAATTGATATTTCCAAAAGACTCTCTTCACATGAATAGTATGTGGGGCACACCTTATGTGAGTGAGACTTTGTGAAAATATAAAATTTTCTTGTGAAAATATTAATTTCCTTTTTTTATTTGTGCTACGTCAGTATTTACTTGACGTCCATTAGTAATTTTGGATGGAATGATACAATTGGAGTTTTAATTTTGTTTAGCGGGTCAATTGGAGTTTTAAACAGTTAAAGGATCCAAATAAAACAAACTAAAGAGTTTATTGCATAAGAAAGAGTTTTGCATTAATTTTAATGATATTATATATTCCCTATTTTTATCTCTTAATTTTTTTCACATTCCTATATTTTCTCCAAAATATTACCAATCACATATTTTTACTTACACATACTTAGTGTGTCCCAAAGGAGGACTAGTAATGATAATATAGGGAGTAGGGTATAACTTGGTTCATAATTTCATACTATTCTTGTGCAACATTTATTCTAGTATGGATAATGTATTTTGAATATATCGTTATCTTAGATAAATACTCAATGGTACGAGTCATTCTAAAAATTGATTTGAATTTCGGGCTTCCTGTTTAAACTAGCACAATTACTGTTCCTTCATTCTTCTTACCAAACTTTTTGTTTTAAATTTCTCCTAAAAGTACACTACAAAATAATTTCTGATTAGATCTTAATCAAATGTGAAATAAGTAAATGAGCGATTCAAATAGAGAAAAAAGTTTGAAAATTAGAGAAGGTTTTTTCCTAAGGGACGAATGAAACATAAGTTAGACCATATGGTAATAGCCCAGTGGTCACTTCCTCCTCTTGGTATCCAAGAGGTTGGGGTTTCGATTCTTATTGTGAGCGTGTGTGAGTGTGTGTCAGTGTGTGGGTTTAAATTAGAAAAAAAAAAACAAAAAAAAAACATAAGTTGCATAAAGAAATTTCATTCATTAATAGCACATTCCAATTTCTCATTCCAACAAGTGGAAAGTTGAGAAAAAAACCTCCCTTTCTCCCGTTCTTGTTCTTGGTGATTTCGACCGAAAAACTCTCTTTCTTCCCCTTTCTAAATTATTCCACTTTGTTTTTTTTCCTTTTCTTTCTCTTTCTATTTCTCTCTCTCTTTCATCGTTATTTCTATTCTCAATTATTTTTCATTTCCATCTTAAAAATTTGCCAAGAAACTTAAACAATCACTAATCCTTAACTTCTAAAATTGTGGTCATTGGATCAAATCCAATCTAACAACTTAAATAGTTTTTTCCTGTTTTCATTCGTTTAGTTGGATGTAGGTATAGTGGTTAATATTTTTAAGCTTTAACTAACTTTGATCAAGGGTTTTGACAATTGTAGTCTTATTTTTTATTTTTATTTTTAAAAAAGATTTAGTTTTGTTTCTTCGTGTACTTTGTATGTCTTTTACTTTTTTCTTTTTTAGACTATGAAGATCTTTTATTTATTTTAAGAGTTCTTCTACACTTATTCACCTTTCTTACCCGCATATAAGATAAATGAGTGTGGTCCCATCTCATTTTATCTTTAATCCAAATGAGTGAGCTACACTCATTTGTTTTATGTGCGGGTAAGAAAAGTGAGTAAGTTTAGAATTTTTCTTATTTTAAAATTAGAGATACATTTTTATTATGACTTGTAAATGAGTTATCCTCTCCCCCAATGGGCGTGGTCATGACTGTGTTGGGCCAAAAATGAATTGGACAAATACTTGATTTTTCTTGGGCTACAAAAGTGAGGCCCATGAGTTTTTTATATATTTTTATTTTCCTTTAATTTAAAAAATAAGCTCATGTAATGTAAATGAATTAGTTTTTTCAACAAAGGGTTATAAGAAAAATGATGTACAAGAGCACTAACTAATTTTTAGGCACTTGTCTTCCTTTTTTTTTTTAAGGAGACAAAGTTTCAAATGATTAGTGTGACATCAATATAAAAAAAATTAATTTTTGACCATTCACTAATTATTTTTTACTTTTCTTGTTTTTTTCTTCTTATATATCTTGTTTACTTATTATACACAATTCAAACACTATTTTAAATAATATTTTTTTATTTAACAAAATAATATTGAATGACTCAATATCATCGTTCGCAAATAGTTCAATTACAAATGTTAAAACACTATAATTAATGATAAAATATAATAATTTTTTTCAATTCAAATATCACAAGTAATGCATATTTAAGGTAGACGTACCAAACAAATTTTAATTTGATCATATTGAGAGAAAAACAATCTTACTATAAAAAGATGTGAATTAAAAGAAAAAAAATAATCGATTTGAGGAAGACGGATAGAAGATGAAGAGAGTGAGATTAAAAAGAAGAAGAGAAGTTAGAAGCGAATTTTATTTTCTTTTGTTTATTTTTATTACTTTATTTATTGGAATAAATGAAATATTATTTTATTTTATTTATTTAAAATTATATTATTGGTTAAATAATATATTTTTAGAAGTTTTTATTAATAAAATAAATTTACAATATATACTCCTCAGCTCGTTATACTAGATGCAGAAAAATGAGCAAATGACGTTAGGGCTTAGTGTATTGGGGCTAGGCGAGAGCGATAGTGAGAATTGATGAAGAAGGAGAGCTTCGTTTAGCTAGCAACGGGAATAACGCACCCAAACTGAGAAATCTGAACCGGTGAGTAAATACACTGCGTTTTATACTGCCCCATTTGCATAAATTATGTTAATCTTTATTTGTAGAAGAAGACTTATGGGTAATTCATACAATTTCCAATTGCAAAATGCATCACATACAATCAGTCTTTTTTTCCTGAAAATTTTCCTCATCTGCGAAAAACAAGAAAAATCAGGGAGGGTTATGACATTTCTAAGAAATCATGGATTTAACGATACTCAAATCTCCAATTGTCAGAGCAAGTCCTCAAGTTCTATCAGCTAATACCCAGCAAACCCTTTTGCCCAAAATTGAATTTTTAAGCTCTATAGGCAACTCTAGTAGTGTTTTGTTGTCGAGAAGCCTAGAAAAAAGGATAGTCCCTGCTTATAAGTTTACTTTGTGATAATGAAAAAGATGTTGCTAAGTCTATCAGGCGTGATTTGAATATTCTTGTTTTAGTTGTTATGGGGACTGTTGCTTTGAATGTGGAATTTTTAAGAGGAGTCGGGTTGCCTCGGTTGCCTATTTCGTTAATGCTTTTGACTTTCCCCTATGTATCATATCAAAGTCATGTTAGGCTTAAGAGATATGTCAGGATGTTATCAAAATGGAGTTTGACCCTTTGCAAGTTATATTTATCCTTGCAGTGCATGTGAAATGTGGAGTAAGTAAAGATAATTGGGATCGCAGAATGGAAATTTATAGGAGTTGGGGTTTGTCTGATGAGGAGATTTTACTTGGATTTAGGTAGCATCCATTTTTTATGCATATTACCGATGAGAATATAGCGAGGACAATGGATGTCCTTGTTAAACAACATAGTTTACCAATGGACGTCATTCTACTTGAAGAACGATGAAAATGAAAACAACATAGTTTACCACTTTGACATCTGCAATTTTTAGGAATTTGTAACCTCAGAAAAACTTGGAAACTCAAAATCCTTTTAAGTTAATCGAATCAATATTATACTTGGGACGCCCCAAAAAAGTTTATCATTTGAAGGCAGACACATACATCAGAATCAGATGGTGATGGTCTCATTAAATGTTGTATCGATGCAATATTTCAATAGCTTAAATAATGATTTCAAGATGATGTATGAATAAGCTAGAGAATGATACATGTATGTATTGTAAGTTTAATTATTTGGAAGCCAACCAAATAAGATTCTATTAGACAAGTATCCAAAGTAATGCATGTTTCTTTTACCTCCGTGCTATTACGTCTCATAATCCTACTTCAATAGTTTATTCTTCTTGAAGTTTGAGAATTTGATACTCAACTTCATTTCAATCCATTTCTCCAAACAAGGCATGATCATCTTTATGATTTTATACAAAATAACAATTATATATATACCAATTATCTAGAGTACGAATTGTTATTTAGTGTTTGGTTGAATTAACACGTTTAAATCTATGAATAGTCTCTAGTATCCTCAAGATCTTTCTTTTTATTACCTTATGCTGAATCTGGAGTGTAATCTTCAAAATACTCTTCTGAAAAAATACTTTTACGTATTTTTCTTAGGAAGAGAGAGAAGATACGATATATAATCTTTTGAAAAAAAATACTTTTACGTGTTTTTTCTAGGAAGAGAGAAGGTACGCTATATGATTTTTGCTCTGATTTGAAATAATAACCTCTAAACCACATAACTGATCAATTATATATTTATATCTTTATTGATCATTATATCTCTAATAAAATTGATTCATATTAGGTTAAGATGGAGATCCTAAGGGATTCCTATTTTGACTCAAATACTTATTTATATATTATTATCTAATAATAATATATTAAATAAATATTAATTATAATTAATTCCACTAAATAATTGTAACTGCACTTCAGTCCAGGAATTAATTAAAATAAACCCTTTACTAATAAATTGTAAATATTTACTCTATAGATGTACATAAATATTTTAGAATTAAATATAATCCCAATATATTTAAACTAATTTCATAAGTCCATAATTTATCTTCATTTGATCATAAATTGATTTAACAATTAAATCAATCATTTTAATAATAAATATTAAAAGACTTGACCAAGATTCTATGATCAATAATAAATTATCTTATGAAAAATCTTATAAATGTTTTGACAATAATAATGTTCATGATATTAATTAAATATATTAATTAACATTCCGAGGTACTAATTAACACAATATAATTTCACTCGTTGGACTATTAAATTAATATATATAACAATATTAAGTCCATTATTATTTCAAAATTAAGAAACTTTTACAAATTAGTATTTATGTGAAAATATTTTATAAATAAAATATTATCATATGATTCGTTTAATGCACACCGTTAATGCACTAGTACTTTAATTAGAAGTCTAACTTCCATGATCAAGATAAATTATCTATATTAAAGCACTATAGCCTATATGATAATATCTCTAAATTATTATAGGTTATAAACTATTATATCGTTATTTATATATATTATATATGATTTATATCTTTTGTGTATAATACTTATTTATACACATATATCATAATATATATAAACTTAGAGATTTATATAAACAAAATAAATGACCATTTAATGAATGACGAATGATGTACTTTTATTAATAAATAAATATCCAATATAAATAAACTAATAAATATGATTTTTACAGCAAAAAACCAACAGTTCTAGCATCAACTAAATTTCATCATCTCATCCTGAGCTTGTCATGAACTTTTAACATGCAATTTTTTGAATTGCTTTAACCATAGCCCTTCCCACGAAATTAAGTCATATCTATCAAGTTCACAACTTTGACGATGTTGGTATGTTGTTTCAATTCCAAAGATGATGTGAACACGTCATACTAAAACTTAGTTATATTTTGGCAATAACCAGTTGTATTACATTGAAGATTATTTATTACCAAATTTTGGAAAGGCATCAATGAATCAACATCTCCACCCCTGTAAGACTAGATAAAAAGCAAATTTGCGGCAGTGAATATGCAATTTGCAAAGAAAAAAAGAAGAAGAAAAAATAAGACAACTCTCACCAAGTCAAACAAATGAGAAAATATTGTTTTCCTCCTCTTCTAAATCAAAACAATTTCACCCCAAATAGGAAGTGCAAAGCAACCTAATTGCATACAATTTATATAGCATCAATCTAAAAGTATATAACAGAACCCCTCTCAATTACAAGCAAAAGACTAATTCTAGTGCTACTATGATTTTCAAATCGCACAATTAAGTGAAATTCTCTTATATTCGTCAACTTGCCATTTTGCATCTTCTACCACTCAGATGCTCTCCTATACCTTTCAAGCCCAATGTAGCAAAACAAGCAAACATCCCAGGCAAGAAGGTCCTAGTCCTACTAAGTTTCTATGCACACTAATTAATGAACTCTCCTATTCTTTTGGTCCTCTAGAAAAATTGATAGATAGCCTTATGTTAGTTTAGTAATCAAATATATTATAACTTCCAATACATACGTATGAAAACCAAACTATACATCATAATAAATTATTTATATTATTATTAAAGAAACATAAAGCCATCATATCTTACTCGAGCACTAATAGATTTAAACTTAGTATAATGATCTGAAAGTTAT
Organism: Hedera helix; assembly: GCA_947179155.2. Classification (NCBI taxonomy): domain Eukaryota; kingdom Viridiplantae; phylum Streptophyta; class Magnoliopsida; order Apiales; family Araliaceae; genus Hedera; species Hedera helix. The sequence goes on from OX359276.1 coordinate 33,577,121, forward strand.
CACATCTTACTCTAGCACTAAAATTAGCATGCACATTACACAGATAATACGACGGAGTCTGAGCCTGACATTTCACTTCTCTTCCCCCCTACCATAGCCGGAAGGGGTAGCGTATCCACAAGAAAGAGAGTACAAGCCCTTACCTGTCGTTCGATTGATTGTTCTAAAGTTATGAAATGATACAAAGCAAATATAATTGTCTGGTTACCAAGAAGGTTTGGAACCATAATTCCCTATCCAAGAGAGCATTAAAGAGCCTTGAAGCAATGCACTGTCTGGAAGAACAATAAAGAACCATGAGATATCTCATTCTTTTTTAATTAGCTGTATGAAAGATGATAGTTTTGTAAAGCCTAGTGAGAAGTACCACATACCTGTACTATCCAGAAGTACAGAGCCTTTGTTAATTATTATTCTCTCTCTTCAGTTTGCCCAGCATCCTGCTGAACACCAACATCACCAGAATAAAAAAAATTGTTGGGAATGCCATCATCATTGACAATTTGGATATACTTCAACAGAAATTTTGTTTATTACACCATCAATAAAGAAATATCATAAAGGTCCCTTGTCTCAGAGATACTCCCGGGAAGCCATTCACCAATACTGGGAATTTTATTGCCTATATTCTTCAACTTATTCCGCACAAAAGAAACCCCATTCTTCCTAGCATGTACTATAAGAACCTCCATCTCCCATGCTCATATAGGCTTATTCTTTCAGTGTAATTTGAATTTGGTGATGGTTGCATAAGTGTCACATGGAAAAGGAAGAACTACTTTTGACACTTAATGAGGAAAGACCCAATTGCCTCGTACTCCTTCCGTTTAACTTTATGTCGACACTTACTTTCGGGTGTTTCTGACATGGATTTTAAGACATGCATAAATGTTCTATGTTTTGTTTCTAATTTTATTAACATTGAAAATATAATGTATGTACAAATATATAACGAAAATTTAAAAGCACCTGAAAAATATAACATAAATTTCTTTTTTGGACGTTTCAAAATTCGTGCCAAAAATACTTAAAAATAAGTGGCCACATAAGGTTGGACAGAAGGAGTATAACTTATTTGGTCGTGGTTAAGTGCCTATATCAATATATTTAATGTCTCTGATTTGGCACTTTGGACAACTTGGGCCTTGTGTTGTGTATGACATTATTTTTTATTGGAAAGTACCCCAACTTTACTTTTTTCTTGATTCCATCCTCATGTTGGAAAGTACCATTAACTTTCCTTTTTCATGATTTCTTCCTAGAATTAGGCAACATGTTTCCTTTTATTCTTTCTAGAATTAGGCAACCTGTTACCTTGTATTACTCCTAAAATTTGGCTAACTCTTGTGTATAAATTCTATAATTCACAATCTGAAAAAAACAAAAAAAAAAACAAGGAGAATTCATTCCTAAAACCTCTTTGTTCATGGTATCAAAGCCTTAGGTTCTGGGTTGCTGCGGAACAGCTGCAAACTGTTTCGCAGTTGTTCCGCAGCTATTTGCAGCTGTTCTAATGCTTTATAAAGCTTCTGCAGTTGCTACATTTTATTATTGCCCCTTTTGCTGCTTATATTTAAAAAGTGAGCAACTGCTTTTCTAGCCTTCATAGCTAGATTGCCTTATATTTAAAAAATGAGCAACCTTCGTAACTGGATTTTCCTACTGCCTTTCCACCCTTCATAGCTGGAATTCTTACCAGGCTTCATAGCTAAATTCTTAGCTTCCATAGCTAGAAATTTTATCGACCTTCATAGGCTGGAAATTTTAACTGCCTTCATAACTGGAAATTTTATCGACCTTCAATAGTTGGAAATTTTACTAGCCTTCACAGTTTGTTCTCAAAAAAATAAAATAATATATAAATCTTTTTTTCAGATGATGTCACGTTCCTTGAAGACATACTTTTATCCAAATGGGACTCTTCAGGAGGAGAATTTAAATGAATAAAATCATTGGGATCTAACTATATCTCTACCTATATCACTCCTATCCTCTAACCAGTCTAAAACCCCACCTTCTGCACCTCCATATTTAAACAGCACCGAACCCACAACTTTAAATGAATTCCACTTTATTCTACCCTCAAATTAGAGCATTAATGGGGCATGATCAGGTATTGCATCAAGGGGGAGAACCAATCACAAATAAACCAATAATGACTTATTCAAGAAGGCCAAAAAGTTCCTCAAGCTGCTGCTCAATCATTAGAGCCAAAGTTAGAGCCAGAAGCCGAGCTAGAGCTTGGATCCTGGAGCCAAAGCCAGAACCAGAAAAGTCGAACAGTGATGCTAGCCCTGGGAAATTGGTGAACAAGGGATTATCGATGCGAACTGATTCTATCTACGCTGCCGTGGTGGAGGAGTTCGTTGAAGTAACGTTTGATCTCCAATACGATGACACAATCGTTCTAAACAAGTTCGAGCTGGCGACCATTATAAACGACGATCACGTGGGGGCCGCAGGAGATACTCCGGCATCAGCGTCGACTTCCCGATTTGCTAACAATACGGCAGAGCTCTTCCAATCGGCTATGTCACTACTTGTTAGTGATGAAAAATTGAATTTGGCTTACACAGTTTTATTGATAAGGGTATTTTTGTCTTTGTAGTAACCATGGTTATGCTGTAGTTGGGTTTGAACATCATTTCTATTTTTTACTCTCAGTCTCTTCTGTGGAGTTCCCCGTAGCTATCCGTTTTGGAAAAATCTCCTTTTTAATCTTTTTCCTCTCTCTATTTTTTATATACATACATGGAACTATTTCCATGATCTCTTGAATATTGATTGAGACGCAAATTGGATTCCCTTTTTAATTTGCATATCCAATCCTTCTTCTCTTCTCTTTTTGGTACGCAATCCGGTAGAAAATTCCAATTTGGTTGAACCCCAATTACAATTCTTTTGAATAATTTTGTTTTCCATGTTTTCAGTTGAAAGAACTTTTTCTGTGAAGTAATCAATTAGCTACAGATGGGAATTTTCGATGGATTGCCAGTTTCTTGAAATAAAGCGATAATTATATTCCAACCATTTTCATTTTACTCATAATTAATGCTGGAATGAGTTGGGAAATAGCTATGAATTGAGTTGAAACATTTGCATAAATTTTAGATACTGAAATAGTTGTAGTTAATTTATGGGTTATATTCCTTGCATTCTCATTTTACTGCCCGCCTCGATTTAGCTGGTGGGCACTTAGGCCCCACCTAGGCAAAATCAAAACTCTACTTTGAAGTTCTAAAATACTTGAAATGAATTTTTAAGCCTTAAAATATTGTTTTTTTATGGTAATTTTCTGTGTAAAATTTTTAAAAACTACATCTATATGCTTTGTATAGTATAAAAACTATGTATAATAGGAAAATAAATAAATAAGACCGCGTAAGAAAATGCCTAATCTGCCTAGGAAAATGCCAACGCAGCCTAGGCACTAGGCGCCTCCCTCGCTGCCTAGAGACGCCTATCGACTTTTAAAACACTGGAAATGAGTTGGGAGTAGCTTTGATTTGAGTTGAATTATCAGCATAGATTTTGGATACTGTAGTTATAGTGGTTAATTTATGGGTTATATGTTTGATGATATTCTTGTTTTTGTGGTTTATTGGGGTTTACAGCATTTGAGGGAAGAACTTTCAAGAATTGACGAAAGCTGGGCTACTGCATGTTTAGATTCACTACCTCATGTTGTCCATATTTTGACATCAAAAGACCGTGATGGCAAAGCTGCAAAATTGAAGGAGCAGATAATGGAGGAAGTTGTTGATGCAGTTGTGCATAATTATCACAGTGGCTTCAATAAAGCTATTCAAAATTATTCACAGGTTACACCCTTTACATGTTATTTTATTTATTTTATATTTTTTTCTTATAAATTTTAAAAGATTTGCTCTGTGAATAGAATTTGTTCCTCTTCCCCCCTACTACTTTGCATATAAGATTTCCTTGTGCACTATTGTTGTTTCAGTAAACTTCTTGTTATTGATATATATATATATATATATATATATATATATATATATATATACACACATTCATTATTATTTTCTTGAACTTTAAGTATACATTGTTAAAATCACAAATTGTTGGATGTAATGAACCAGGTGATACTGACATACTGAATTCATTAAATATAATATCATTAGTAAAATTCCAATTTATGTTGTTGAATTTTATGAATTTTGGTTTGATCCACCTCATGCGAAATTGTAGATTGTTGATTCCATTTATTCTCTTCAAGTGAATTACTAAACTCCTTACTTTTATGACAATATTCAATTTTGGCATGCTTTTTGTTTTTAATAGAAAAATAAAATATGATTATATACAGGATAGAGAGATAAAAAGGAGTTATATTCTTAGTCTTGTGATTGTAATTCTATATTTTAATGGTTTTACATTTCTGAATATCGCTTATGTCGAAACAAGGAAAAACTATTTTGTATATCCCCCGACGATACTTGATCCATCTAATCTATCTAAAATTTCAAATTCTGATTTAGAGAATGGTCAATCAAGTTAAAAGGTCTAACAATCTTGGGAGTGCCATTATGGGATTCACAATCTCACATCCTAACTCGTCATGAATAAGTTGTATATATGTATATACGTATTTATGTATATATATTTATATATTGATTATGGAAATTAAAATTATGGAAACAAGATAAGTCATATCAGAACTGATTAACTGGAACTCTATCAACTGAATATTATTTTTTCTATCATTGCTGATCTCTTTCCTTTGATTAAGATTTCAAATTGGTTTTATTTAAAATTCAAATTCCTTTTAAAACAGTTTTGGAAATCATATCTTCTCATACCCGTTAATTCCAAAATCACGCTGCTAAAATTTTGGTTATTCCAAACCGCGATCTAGGGTATTCTTGTTACCGTTGGACCATATAATATATATATATTTCACGCAAAACATATTCTGTTACTAAGAGCTTGTAAAGAATATTTCTAGAAATCATTTGAGCCTTGTTCTTAAATTTTTTTTGTTGAAAAATCATAATTATATTGTAATCCCTTTTCATATTAAACTTCTTATCTTGTAAAAAGAGGCTTCGAAGTGAAGCAAATGATTTCATTTAATATTGGACAAGGAGATTTCAAGGGGGTAGAGGTGTCTAAGGGAGTAGTGGTACTCAAGGGAGGAGGTTTTCTCAAGAGAGCTGTGTGCTCAAGAAGTTTTCTGAACTCTATTGTATTGGGAGTTAATATAATTATAATTGCGTTATTAATATTAAAGGAAATCTGTGGGGTATCAATTGATACCTGGCTTTGGATGTAGGCTTATAGACTAAAGGTATAAGCGGCTGAACTAAGTATAAATCTTGGTGTGTCGTGGTGTGTTTATTATTCTGTCATTTTAATTTTATTTTGCACTAGAATATCCTACACTACATCTGCATATATAGCTCTGCTGAAACTTAAGTAAACTAACGTGAATTAATAGTAAGATTCTAATATAGACACTTAAGCAGATAGGTTATACCTGTCTGGATTATAACTAAAACAGAACAAAGCTTAAAACAGACAGCAAAGTAGACAGGTAATTGGATTTGTCCTGTAGCAGAAAAATTTAAATTAGTTATTGATAATTGTCTTGAGCATAAACACCTATTCAACACCCCCCCCCTTCTAGGTGTGCGCACACACAGAATTCCACAGAAAACAAACTATGCACATTGTGTTTTTTAGTTATTCTTTTCATTGATTTGTGATGTTTGATTCCCGGAAAAATAAATGTTCACTGCACGGGTAGATATTAGTATCTCTAAATTGTGGATAAGTACAATAGGATGGTTGAGACCTTGATGGCATTTCTATATCAGGATATATCCAAATAAACTTACCCTTAGAAGCATCTACACTATGTTAAACAGATTGCAGATTGTTGGGTACCCATGCCTCGTAAATACGGGTTTGGCCAAGGAATTCAATATCTTTCCATCAGACAAACCATCTCTCTTAGCAATAATATCCCTAAATATCCTTACTGGCTGAAGTAATAAAAATACTTGTGTCGCCTCAGAGTATTATTGTTTTTCACATTATGATTAAATTAATTAGTTTCTTGCATCTGAGATAGTGCATTGAAGGAAATAGAGATGCATATGGTAGTTCCTTTAGTAGTTTAGTTTCTTTGCAGTTATCGTGTCATCCACTAAAATTGAAGGGAAAAATAAAATAAAAAGAAAAGAAGAAAGTATGTGTTATGACCAATTATGGGAAAATAAAAAATCTACGAGGAACATTAAATGGCAAGAACATGTGTTTATATCAGAATATAAAGTATACAAATTGTGTAGAGATATATCAGAACCCAAGGTCTCAATACACCCAACTCTTTCTTTCTCTCAAGGCGGCTGTACCAAAACCCTAGCTATAAGTACATATATATAGCGGGCTAATAACTGAACAGGCTCTATGTAAAAGGTCTAATAACTAAACAGATCGGTGGTCAAAGAACGGGATAAGAATTCGAGACATACATAACATATCGCGTTTTAAGGGATCGGAACCCTAACAAACACCTTCTAGTTTTTATTCATCTAATGTGTGCAGAGTGCATTCTCCAATTCTGTTTCTTACAAACTTTTAGCTACCAAAAGAATGGAAGGGATTACAGTGTTTTCGCAAGGACTGTTTATTGTAGATCTACAGACTGCTGAGTTTTAAACTTATTTATCCAGTTGAAACCCCATATTTAGTCCTAATCAGATCCTCTAATTCTCTGTTCCTTGGTAACTTTAAGTGGTTTGTAGCCATGTGCTCTAATCCTCTGAGCAAGGGACTCCTCATCTCTACCGGATTTGTCTTCTGGTTTTGAATTTTCTGAATCACACTTTTATTGGCATTTCCCCCTAATTCCAGTGATTTTTCACATTCCAATGTTTTTTGAGCATATAAAGGACGTCTTTCGTATCTTTTATACTACTGCACCCACAGATCACTTGCCGAGATGAAGAAACGGCCCCTTTTCTTGCACAGGAGAAAAGCGGAGTTATTTTTTTGTTGGTGTATACAATTTTGCAGCAAATGCATCAATCAAGGTTTGCATACCTTCAGTTTTCTGGAATTTTGGGGTAGGAGTTATTTTTCACACAACAGTTGTATTTCAGATTCTAAGAATTTAATTTCAACAAAAGATTGGGAGAAAAATGTTTATTTCTTTTTTTCATGACTAATGTGAGATTGCAAGTGTCTTATCAGGCTTTGACCGAGATGAAAAGCATCAACCTATTTGGGATTCAACAGATATGTTGAAATTCAATTGCCCCGGAACAGGTTATTTTTTCCATTTTCTTATTCTCTAGAAATTTACTATTTTAGTGATGCAGTTGTATTGTATTTATTATTTTCCTGTACTTGCATAAGCTTAAGATATATATCATCGTTTTACGATGAAATGTTGACGAGTATATTGGAAGAGAAGTCATTGTACTCAAATCTCATTTAATCAATCTGCTATTCCCATGTCAGATCATGTCCTAAAAATTAGAAAAGAATTATTAAGCACACACAAAAGACTGCAAGATCAGTCCAATCTGACTGTGTGTATATAGTACCCGAGCCCAAAAAGAAGAAAATTAAAATTGTCATTGCTGTTGAAACATGGTGAGAAAAGTGATAACTATGTTTTCAATTTAAAATTCTTAACATATTAAGTTTACAGTACACAATCTTGGGATTGTGTTGCAATACATTTGATCTTTTTCTTATCTAATACATTTAACTTTTAAAGGGATGAGAAGAATTGAAATTAATCTTTTGGGGTGGCTTTTTTCTCTTTGATAGATTGCAGAACCTTCAGACCACCCAGCATCCCATATGTAAATTTATGGGACCCTTTGGGACCACTTATTGTTACAACAAATTATTGCAAACACATAAATCACCGTTAAAACTAAAGATAAGAACCCTAGATTTACATGGTGGGGGAGAGGCAAAAGATTTCCCCTTTATAACCAATAAATCTCATCATTCTTTTCCTTCTGGTCAGCGCAATATATAGTTCGTGTTGGGTTCAAATGTCGGATTCCAAAAAAGAATTCGAGATACAACAATTTGTTAGGGACTTGAGGAGACTCAATTGCCGAAGGCTGGTACGCTCTAGCCGGTGTCATTAATACTACTCCCACACCCGTGGTCTTCTAACTCCTTTCAGATTATGTTGTTATTCCGTAAGTGATCACTGAACCTTCTAGCCTTCCTTCATCATGTTAGTATCTTGGTGAGTCAATCAACAAGAGTTGGAACTGGCTTACCTTGCGCTTACGAGCGGTAGGACTTGAAACCGTGATCCCCTTCATAAGATACCTGCATGGGGAAAGGTCTGGTGTTGAGTATACTAGTAGAGATACTAACAATGAGAAGGAGAGTAGTAGTATAAACTATTTCCACCGAAGTCAATGAAAGAACATAGTTACCCACAAATGAAAGTCCTTCATAACACATTAGGCTCAACTTGACCCAAAGACATAAGCCTATTAAGTCTAAGGTCTAACTTTGTATATTAATCCTACAAGTTCAAACTTGGCAAAAAAATTTGTAATGGTGTGATGAACATCTTCTAGGTTGTGACATGTGTAGCAATAACTTTATAAATTATATGCACATAAATTTTTTCCAAAGAAAAGTTGTGTGCATAACTTTATATAGTCAAATACAATCTATTATTCTCAAAGACATGCATTATATTATAAATATTGCCCTTGAACTACATACTAATGTTGTTTTCTTGTTTTTTTTCCCCCTGTTATTATCACTGCAATAGGCTCTGGCTGCTATCCCGTCAATTGATAGTGAAGCTATACCCGAAAGAGAGATTTTCGAGCCTGCAAGCAGCAAGCAACAATGGCTAAAAAGACATTGCGCGCTAGCTTGTAGTTTCGGGGTATAGTAGGGGTGCCCCTTTCTAAAACTGTTCTCTAATATAAGGAAGGGAAGCTTTTTGGAACCCTAGTTTTCCCCAACCTATACCTTACTAATCAAAAAGGGGAGCTGTTAAACATGCCATTTGAGGTTAACCATTGGAATTTCACGCTTATTTAAACATTTTTGACTTTATATCATAGAATATTACCATATATTTTTTTCTACTTGCTTGCCTTTAGTATGGAGCACAAGCAGTTGTTCACGCCGACAGAGTACTTGAATCTTCTGAAGGTTCTGGTCCTTGGTAGGGAGATCCCTGCTGATGCACAGGACCAGGTTTAGGAGATTTTATCCCGTTCTTAAAGGGTTGTCAGCTGACTTTTTTTGTTTCCATTATTCCACCCCCCTCTATCGGAGTTATAGAGGAAGAAATGCCAATTCAGAAGGATATTTCAGCTGAATTCTGAAGGTTTTTTCATTTCCGGATGGTAGAATGAATGGTCATGAAGTGTTATATATTCTTCTCAAACACGGTGGACTCTAGCAATGGTTTTTTCATTGGAGTTGCTACTGTACCCGTGTCACCAAGTTGTAGTTACATTTTTGTCTATAATTCATTTATAGCGGTATCAGTTTGATATTATTTTGTTTCTGTATGTAATCTGTGAGAGCATATTCAGTGTTGTCTAGGAAAAATTATAAGTGCCCTTGTATATTTCTTCTATAGTTGTTTATTTGTAAAAACATTTTGTTAATAATCAGAATTATTCTTGTTCTTATAAAGTTTGAGACAAACACTTGGGAAAGATTTGATGTTTGGCAATATTTCCCAAACAAAATAACACTTTTAATTAATGTCTATTGTGAGTCTACATCTCACATTTTTTGCCTAGGTAACTAGATAGGAAACGGTCTAGTTTATCCTATCTAGTTTCCTAGACAAATGAATTGTATTGTACAACATGTAAAGCCTTGTCTAGGTAAAGTATACAACTTTAGCAAACAATGACACTTTTGGATCATTTTTCACTGTGTTGATTAAATGGCGGTTATGTTATAATTGGATGAAGAAGGTAAGTTTTTATTGGTTCTTGTTGAGATTGATTCATATTTCTGCAAGTTTGACTAATGACCATTATGATAGAGTTGTTTAGTGTGTGAAATATTGTAAAGCGTGTGAGGTATTTAATATATATATCAGACAAGTAAGACTAGTTAAATTGATAAATTTGAGTATATCGCGTGTTCTTATTTTTTTGTTTTTTATTTAATATTTTGTGTGATTATATTATTATTCGATCTTAAATTTTAACAGTTGTCTCATAATTTTCTTCCGGACCCTTCTCTAGAATTCTCTCATGTCATTGGGAGGTGGTTATGATTTTTCGCTAAATATAATGGTGGTAATGTCAACAACAGGTTGTGAGTTCAAGACTTCTTAAAAAACGCGTTTATTCCTACATAATGTACCTTTGAAGCTTCTCTTGGTCTAACCAAACAAGCCATTATATTCAAGAGGCTATTTAGTATAACAAGCTGTTTTTGAAGAAGTTCTTAACTGGGTCTAGACAACTAGTTGAGACTGACTTGGCGGGAGGAGGATAGGAAGGCTCTTAAATATGTAAAAGGTGAGACTCTGAGAATGTCAGAGTCCAGTGAGGTAAAATATGAATTGTTTTTATTTTTATTTTTATTTTATTTTAAGAGTTGCTCAAGTTCTAGAAGCATAATAGATTTGTGGATTATTCATACACATTAGATGAAAAAAGAAAAGAAAATAAAAAATTAGATTAAATTGAATACCATCTCGATGCATTTCTACAAAATTATGTGCCTAAACTTCAAGGCTACCTAACCTAACTAACCAACACATGACATCGGTATTAGGCCATGTTCTGACAAATTCAGACCGACTGATTACTACTCCATTTGTTATTTCACGAAAGGAATTTTGTTTGTATAATAAAAATAGTTTTATTTTATTTTATTAATAATAGTACATATTAATATAATATTTTTAAATATAACAACATAATTTTAAAACGTTGTTATCACCATTAGTAAACTACACATTATATTCATGTTTTTGGTTACTCAAAATTTGTAGCTTTTGGTAGGTAGAATATTTAGAATTTGAAACATATTTAAAATTTTTATTTGTATAGTAGCAATTTATTTTATATGTTATTTATTTAACTTATAAACATAACATTTAAGTCTCAAAAATAACACAATAAAATTGATATGGTGTATTTAAAAATCCAAACGCTATCGACACAAATGTTATAAATGTTGTTAGTTGAACAAACTCTTAAAGATAAATATAGGGAAAAAATATATAATTAATTGTATGTTTGGCTACACAGAATTTGGAGCAAGAAGTGCATTTTGAAGTTTAAGTCACTTAAATTTTTTATTTATTTATAAATAATATAAATTTAAAATAATTTATTTAATTTATAAACACAACATTAAAGACTTAAATACACGCTAAAAATAATAAAATATATACGTATTTAGATTTCTGCCGTCGTCCAACGGAAATATCTTCTGCACTTTTTTGAAACAGATGAAGCATAGGTTTGTTACTGTATGTGCAGTTTACGGATTTGGACTGTATGATGTGGCGTCATTTGTTGAATCAGCTATTGCCTCATCTTTCCACCCACTATCTGCACGGAACAAATTATCTAACACAAATTGACAGATTGAGCGATAATGTTTTTGGCAACTGTTTTGCACAAAATTTATGGTCATAAAATTATTCAATATAATTATTAATTTTTGCAGATAAATGAGCACCAAAATTTAAAAACCAAACAAATTAAAAAATCAATCTCTCAGTCTCGCATCTCCCTTCTTATTCTTTTATTTTTCCTTATAATAAAAATATAAAAGGTTTAGAAGAGGAAATCTTTATAATATATATTTTAACATTATGATAGTAGTGTCTCCAACTAATTAAAATTTGATAATGGACATCATATGCATTAAAGAGCATAAAAATCTAATGTTAAAAAGTCAAGTTAATCTTTGAGAAACATTGTCACTTGTCAATTTGATATCTATCCCAGTCGTACAAATTTGAACCATTTTTAGGACAGACGATACCCCTAGCTAACTATCCTGGTTCAAACATCACCCTCTGTGTCCATGAAGCGCGAGCTTTTGCTTCTAGAAGGGTGATGAAATTTGGCAATAATATGTTGTTCAATGATCGTCAATTCATCAGCTTGAGCAAATGCGACGCATTAGGCTTCAGGACATGTGGAGAAATTGAGGGGCCTTACTGTGACTACCTTGAATCCCAGTTTGGGAAGCCTTTTTTGCTTTCGGGACCAGTTATACCAGAGCCACCCACATCTCCTCTAGAAGAAAAATGGGCCAAGTGGCTGACTAAATTTGATTCAGGTTCAGTTATTTACTGTGCATTTCGAAGTGAGTGCATCCTAAAAAAGTATCAGTTTCAGGAACTGCTATATGGTTTAGAGCTTACGGGTATGCCATTTTTGGCAGCACCTAAGCCACCAGCTGGAGCAGAGTCAATTGAAGAAGCGTTGCCGGACAAGTTTGAGGAGAAAGCAAAATGAAGAGGAGTAGTTCATGCGGGTTGGGTGCAGCAATTGTTTACACTGATTTTAATTTTTGTTTTCTTTTTAGGTATATTACTTTAAGTATATTTATGAAATTAAGAGACTTGAAATAAAATAAGTTATTCAAAAAAATGTAATTATTTCAAAGCCAACAAATAATTTATTAAATAGTTTAATACTCAAAGTTTATTAAGAAGAGAAGACATACGGATTATTTTTTGGTTTATTTGTTAATAAAGTTAACACTGATGTAACTGATCACTAAGGCTGTAAACGGATATATACGGATCTGAATATATTAGTATCCGTATCCGAAAAATTAATATCCTATCCGTATTCGTACCCGACATTCGACGAATTTTAAAAATACTATCCATATTCGATATTCGAAATAATATCTGAATACAGATAATGTTTGTTTTCGTTTATTTTATTCAAACGAATAAGATTATTCGAATATTCGGGTATTTGAATTCGTTTATTAATTACCTAATAAACAATTTATTCAAATTATTTATAAAAATTAAAAGAAAAATTTGAATAATTACTCATCACCATTTAAAGTTTGTCATGCACGTTATCATTTATCATTGATCATAAAAATTAATCAAAATTTAAATATCTTAGATAAAGTATTAAATTAACCGCATTTTCAATGAAAGTTTATCAACCACTCTTGTTCTTGCACGTAAGTTTTGAAAATAAAATATTTGAAACAAACTAATAACTATAATTTTATTCTTGTAGTATATAATTTTCTCGTTAAATGATATATTTTAGACTTTACAATAGTAAAAATACATTAATTAAAATTAAACAAATTTATTTTAATTTTTAATATTATATTTAAAAGTGTTATTTTCTATTTTCTAAAAGTGAAATGACATAATTTAAAAATAATTTTTTGATGATAGTAAAAACTAATTATTATATATGTAAGGAAGGTTATTTGAAAAAATTATGTTTACTTAATATATAATGATTGATAATTAAATTGTTAACACACACACACACACACACACACACACACACACACACACACACAAGTTATTCAGAGATGAATACGAATCCGAATATTGGATACCGAATATTCGCTATCTGTCGAATTTATTTATAGTCAGATGTTAAACGAATACGCCTATATCCATATTTGTATTCATTTATTTATGGATACCTTAAAATCGAATATGGATATATCTATTTTATTTTGAATAAGAATAATATCTGTTTTTTTCGAATACATATACAGATGCAGATGGATATGAATTAGAAGAATTAGATGTTCGAATGTAACCAATAAAGTCTTAGCTAAATGTTTAAGACTATGAGTAAAAATCTCATGTTTGATTCACTTTTGTGAGTTTAATTATTTTTTTATGTATGTAAAGAGTATTTTCTTTTTTATATGAGGTTTGATTGTAAATTTATTTATTTCTCCTCTATGTAAGATTTGATTGATTATTAATATGCGTCACCAGTCACCAAGATTTTAAGTTGAGAGTGGCCAAAATATTTAGAGAATAAAATTTAACATATAGTTAATCTTATTTGAATAATAAATATAAATATAATCTTATACACTATATTTATATGCCAAATTTTATACAAACATCCATTTAAATCATAAAATTTATCTTTAAATTGAATTCGTAACGAAATTATAAGTAATTTATTTTAATATACAACATGCTAATGAAGAGTGAGAAGATTTTTTATTTATTATAAATTACATAAAGACCACAACAAAATATATCTCATTTACAGTTCTCAAGAAGAAAATATTTTTCATTTATATATTATACCTTAAAAGAGGTAAGAACTATGAAATGTCAAACCTATACTGTTGTATCTTAAAGGCACACAAGAGATCTATAAGAAGGGGTTAAATAGATCCTTGATAAACCTTTTTTTTTAAAAATTATTTAAATTGTTTACCAGAAAATTTATAACTTAATATTGTTTAAGCACAATAGAATATAATTTGAAAAGTCCCCCTTTTTTAGATGAGTAAAAATAAATCACAGTTCTGGAATTTGGAACTAAAGAAATAAATCACATACAATCACAATAAACAATAGATAGAAAGTAAGTGCAAGAATTTAAAGGAGACATAAAATTTTAAATGGATTGGAGACTGAATAACTCCTACTCCACTTTTCTACTCCACGAATAAAAAATCCATTAAGGATATAGATCACTAGGTTCCTTCGAGTCACTCAGTCGCGGAATAAGGACACTGTCCAGATCACTCAGATCTCTTCAAGCCCCTCAGACTTGGACAACTATTACAAAGATAATGTTACACAACCAGTGAATGATTTGTTTTGAGTTGAAGCCAAAATCTCAATAGATTGGACTTCACATATGCTTGCCAACTTGAACGTGTATCTTAGCTTTCGTAGAGTGGTATTTTTGAATTTTTAGTAGAATTTTTTTTTGATCAAACGTCTCACTTTCTTTGATTTATGCTTGTCCTTATATAGACCTCTTTAGATTTTCCTGTTACAAAAGTAACCGTTGCTCATTTAATGCATTGATCCTCAAATATCTTTGATGTTGACATCTTTGACTTAGGCAAAATAGCTTTCTACTGTGTTGTCTTATCAGAATTCTAAATATGGAAACCATGTGGCTAACGTCTTCAAGGTTAAACTAGCTAGTAGACATAACATGTTCTGATCTTCAAATTTCAATCTCAACTGTTAGAGAATGCATCGGGCTTTTCAATCTTCATACTTTTCAATGTCAGTCGTCTGACATTTCTAACATACTCTATGAAGTGAGTTGAACGTATACTTAAATGATGAACATGAAGTTTGTAATACGATTAGAGCTCTACGTTCTTCATTAGTCTTCTGAGAGTTTTTCTTTACTATATGACTCAGTTGCAAGTTTTGCGATTGACTTTGCTATACGGTTTGCTATTCTGAGATCAGCTTTACAATACGATCTAAATCTACTCTGTGATCTGATCTTTGATATAACCTTTCACTTTGATTGCTTGATGATATGATTTAAAATCTGTAAACAGACCTCTTTACTATGCGATCAGTCAACTTAATCCTTTAAGTCTATACAACAATTTTTCTCAAAAGATCATCCTAATAAATTTATGATTTTTTTAATCTAAGTCCTTGTACATCAAGAATTCATTAAGGACTTTGCAAAAGCTACTAGTACAAATATACATTAATCATATAATCATCAAATTTAATATGTAGACTCTAACAATGTCCCCTTATTTGATGATGACAAAACCAGTAGTTTCATAGTAATCATCAATGCAAATTGTGCAATTACTTCAAAAATTTAAACATGACTTAAAATACAGTGAGCAGCTATATTGGTGGATCAAAAGTATGAATTCATTAATATATAAATTTTTTTTTTACAGGCTTTTCAGTTTCATCAATGATTCAAAGACAAAGATACCTCATTGTTAGATTATCTTCTTCCTCTTTTGCTTATTGGAGTATCTTTCTTTTTTTCTTCTATTTTTCTTTTGTAAGTCTCCTTTCCTTCAGCCTCCATTCTTCTAATTTCTTCAATCTCTTTAATAGTATCTCTGGGGCCAAGATCAGGCATGTTGAATTTCTATTCCTGTACTATATGGATACCTTAACATTCTTTTTACGAAATTGGATCATCATTTGGTTGTCTTATACTAGAGTTAGTCACTGTTTACAATGACTTTATTCTTGAAGATGATTGCCTCCCTCCTGAAGGTTGTCCTTTTAAAGGTATAACTTGAGGAGGTGATGATTGCCCTTTTCCCTTCGCCCCCTTAAATTATTGATCTTTCTCTTTATACCCCCTAAATTGATGATTGTCCTCTTTTTCTCTGTCCCTGTCTTTAATTAATTCGTTTATCCCTTTTTTTTGTCATCAGTCAAGGTGGAGACATCCTTGGAAAGTTACTAGACTCCTTCCATAAGTTCTTGCAATTACTGTATAAAGGAAGGTATATAATGTCTATTTTCCATAATCTGGTTTCGGCTTTAGCTTCCTCTCTCTGCTGATATACAAGTGCCATAACACTGTTTGTTTACTCAAGAGTTTGATCAGTTTATTGCATCTATTTGGCAACATCAATTTTGAAGTCACTGATAGATGAACAAAGAGTAACAAGATCATCAAAAATTAGTTTTATAGCATTATCATGTGCCTTCTTGATCTCCAAAATAGCTGCATTTTCTCTAAGATTTGCTTAAAGAATAGTTGAACTTTGTCATGAAGATTATCCACCATATCATTGAACATCTTATGCATTTACTTGGCAAATTCCTATCCCATTTCGCCGGGAACCTTACATGCAGCTTTGGCTATGTCATTTAGTCTATCTTTTAGCTCTCGAGAATTGTCTTCAAGATCCTCATTGAAATTAGTAGATATGAGAGTCATCAATCTAACAATTTGATCTTTGGAGGGAATCACAGAAACCCTTTCAAGGATTTAATTCAGTATGGGCTCAGGTTCAGGGGAATTTGGTTGTGGAATATTTGTGAGTATAAGAGTCAAATCAAAACATTCATTGTTTAATGTGGAAGAAATGTCAGAAGGAGGAGTCATTGACATTATAGGGTGTTCATTCTCTTGTGTAAAGATGGGAGAATTGACAGAAGTTGAAATCGAAGTGGAGATTTGTATAAGTGATGGTGAATTTGAGAGCATTTGTACTTTAGAGTTAGGGGATGTATGTTCTTCAGTGGATATAAAGTGTTGGGACTCTACAATTGAAAAAGGTGTCTGTTGTTCAGTTATTATGGGGTTGTGAGACTTTACGATTTGAGAAGGATTGTTTGAATAAGCGACTTGCTTATCGACCGTAGAGTTCTATAACTATGCGATCGGGGACTCGATTGAAAAACTAGATATATTAGATGATTGCTCGGAGGTCGTAGATGACAGCTCTACGTTCTCATTATAACCAGAAAAGAATGAAAAAATATTACAAAGTAAGGAATTTGAAATTTTGGTTACCTTATTATATAAATGATGGAAAGATTCAAATGACTCATTGTAAAGAAGTTGAATTGCATAGGTAGTTAGTCTTGAAAATTTTTGAGATATCAGCTTTAGGTTTGGAAATCTTGAGTAGCACCAGTTGACAAAACTTTGGTTTTTTAACGTGACTGCTTTCAATAATGGCATGAGTGGAAGGAAGTAAAACAGGTGATCACTCTCAGGATCATAGAGGGTTGTGCTTTCATCCATCTACAAGTTAAAGAAGCTTTTGAATAGCTCATTTGTACTCATAGAGACTACTCACATCCTTCCAGTACCAGAGCCAACGGATCTTTTAGGTAAACGAGCATCAGGATTTTCTTCTCCCTCAAGAACAATACGAGTTCTTAAAGGTTTTGAGGTTGAAGCTACAAGAGGAGGCTCTCGATAGATAGACTGTTGCTCCTCCTCAGTATTAGGATCCTCAGGCTTCATAATTGTTAGATTAAAACCTTTATTTATGTCTTCAGTGACTTGAGTGATGACCTTCGTAAGTTGAAGGGAATCATATGATGCTTCTACAGACTTTTGAACATAGTCATGCTGTCTCTTACTTTTTAACTCCACCTTCTTCTTCTTCTTATCCACCATTTTCCTTAGCTTTTTCAGCATTCTCTTAGGCTCAGGGTTTAGGACTTTCCCAACTGTTTCATTTTTCAATGGAGGCTTAGGCTCTGAAGCCTTCTCAACCATCAACTCATCTTGAGTTTGCTCAAGCACGATGACCATCTCTGTTTCTTTTTCAGCTATCACCTCTTGTTCTACGATCGAAGAAACATCATTCTCTACTATTGATTCTCCAGCTTATTCTTCAAACTTAGAAGATTTCAATGAGGCTTTCCTTTGTCGTTTCTCTCTCAAGCTTTTCTTCTTCTTTGTAAGCTAAGAGATAGGGACACCATCTTCAAAATCAGATGACTTATTTTGAATTTTCTTTGGTGTTACTTCCTCTTTCTGTCTTTCACCTTTTTCTTCCTTCTTTTTTGTTGTTATTCTTCTATTGAGACTTGTTGTTCAGTGTCTTGAGGAGTCGCAGACTCTTGAGTCACTTCCTCTTGGATCAGAGTCACTTTTATTTTCGCTCTAGCCTTCACTCCCTTTAGAGAGTTTGGAACGATGCAACTCAATTGGAGTCTTCTTTCAATTTTTAAACAGTTTTGAAGTGATCTTCTTATTCACGTTCAATTTCTCTCATTCTTCATCACCAATTAATTTCTTCATTCTTTTATTTAGAATATAACTGGGAATTTGCCCATAGAACATTTTTGGGGTTGGTTTGTTGTTGGCTTTTCTCGTTGCAGCATCTTCTACCCATCTTGCTACCTGGCTCATCAAAATAGAGCCAAAGTTGATTTTTGTTTCCAGACTAATGCAGTCATGATTTTCGATTGAAGTTCACTGATAGAATCATAAGCATAGTCTTTACACAAGATGCATTTCCCTACGATGTCAACCAAAAATTCATACTCATAGAGAAACTCTTTCTTCTTCATCCCTTTTAGTTATGGGTTCTTCAGATATTTCATCAGCTCTATTCCTTCTTCCATAACGATACCCTCAAATGTCGTGATTCCTTTGTTTATGAATCCCATGTGATTGTTCATCTTTTCCATTGTTATCTTCAGAGTATGCCCTTTCACCTTGGTAGTAAGAGCACCATTAGCATGACTGGCATTTAGATAAAATTCTTCTACCAACTTAATGTAGATTTTGGTGTTGGAATTCAGAATCTCCATGAATCCCGCCTTTTCTACAAGATTAAGAACATCTCTGAACTTCTTTTCTATTCCTCTAAACTTGTTGAAGCATAATTGATTTTCATTAATGACTTGATAAGTTACCATCTTCTCTACGATTCCAACTGAGACAAACAATAAGGTGTTTAAGTTCTCAGGATTTGGAAGAAATTTAGAGTTCTAGGGTTTCAGAGAGTATACATTTTAGAATTAGTTAGATGAAATTTTTTAAATGACTTTTCAAATACTTCATTTTATTTGCAGAAGTGGATTGACTTATGAAGATTCTTTCATTAATCTGTTTTACTTGGAGTCTAAGAAAGTAATTTAACTCTCCCATCATACTCATCTCAAATTTACTCTACATCAACTTAGCAAATCTCTCACACAATTTTTCATTAGTAGAATAAAAAATAATGTCATCTATATAGATTTGAACTAATAAGGTTTCATCTTTGTATTTTTTAAGGAATAGAGTTGTGTCTACCCTATCTCTAGTGAATCCATTTTTAATAAAAAATTTAACGAGTGTCTCATATTATGCTCTGAGTGCTTGTTTTAAACCATACATTGTTTTATCTAGCTTATAAACATAATCAGGAAGAGTTGAAATGAAAAAACCTAGGGGTTGTTCCATATAAGCTTCTTCTTGAAATTCTCCATTTAAGAATGCACTATTGACATTCATTTGAAAGACTTTGAACTTCATGTGGGCTGTAAAGACTAGAAACATCCTAATAGCTACCAATCTTGTAACAGGTGTAAAGGTCTCATCATAGTCGATTCCTTCCTACTGTGAATACCCTTTTGCTACCAGCCTAGCCTTATTTCTTGTGATCATACCATCTTCATCCATCTTATTTCTAAAGACCCATTTGGTGCCAATGACTGGATGATTTTCAGGTTTTGGAACCAATCTTCAGACTTTACTTCTTTTAAACTGATTCAGTTCTTCTTGCATAGCTTCTATCCAGTTTAAATCCTCTAATGTTTCTTCAATCTTTTTGGGTTCTATTTGAGAAAGAAAGCTCAGATATAGACATTTATTTTGAGAAACAAATCTTATTTTTACTCTGTCATTTGGATCTCCAATGATTAAGTCTTGAATATGATCTCTTGCCCATCTGCTTCCTAAGGAAATATCAGTTCTTGTTCCTCCTTGTTTGAATTCTTCAAGATTTGGTTCCTGATCAACAACTTCATTAATTTGTAGAGTTTCCGTATAAGGAGTTAGAGATTCCACGATCTCCTGATCTTGCATCACGATCGTTGTGTTTGGTACTATAACTTCATCTTCTGCTATCGTGTGACTCTTTTTCTTAGTGATCGGAGGGTCAAGCTTTACGATTTCACCAAGTTGAGCAACTTTATTTGGTTCACCTTTACCAGTTTCATCAAAAGTAACATGGATGGAAACTTCAACCGTTAGTGAATTATTCTTGAACATTCTATAAGCTTTGCTTTCCAAAGAGTATCCAAGAAAGATTTCTTCATCTGCCTTGGGTTAAAATTTTGTTAAATGCCTTTTGTCATTGTTGAGAATATAGTATATACACCAAAATACCTGAAAGTAGCTGATATTTGGCTTCCTTCCCTTCCATAGCTCGTAAGGCATCTTCTTGTACACAGAGTGAATTGGAGATCTATTATAAGTGTAGCAAGCAGTGTTGACTGCTTTAACCCAAAAATATTCAAGAAGATGTACTGTTGTAAGAAGTGTCCTTCCTGCTTCTACTAAAGTTATCTTCCTCCTCTCAGCTACTCCATTTTGTTGTGGAGTTCTTGGAGCTAAGAAATTATGATTGATTCCATTTTCTTTACATAATGTATAGATTCATCTTAGAATAATTAATTTATCTTCCATGATCACTTCTTATTGACTTAATTTTTTCGTCCTTCTAATTCATAACCAACTTTAAGAGATTGATTAATTATATAATGGTTTCATCCTTAGAGGCCAAGAAGAATATCCATGTGAATATAGTGTAGTCATCAACTACCACTAGTGTATACCTTTTTCCTTCAAGGCTAGTTGTTGAAATTGGACCACACAAATCCATGTGCAATAGTTGTAAAGGTCTTTCATTTGAGTTTATTTTCTTGCTTCTGAATGAGCTTTTAGTCTGTTTTCTAAGCTGACAGGCTTTGCAAGGTCTTTCTTTAATAAAGTCTAGCTTGGGTAGTCCTTTAACAAAATCTTTAGAAGCCAATTAAGACATACTTTTAAAGTTTAGACGAGACAATCTCCTATGCTACAACTAACTAACATCTTTGGCAAAGAAGTATGCTGTTGTTGAGGAATTAAACTCAGAGAGATTGATTATATATACATTCCTTTCTCTTGATCCACTTAGCTTTAGAAAGTTGGTTTCCAGATCTTGAACTTGACATTGATTGTTAAGAAATATGACTTGATAACCCTTGTCACAGAGTTGACTTATGCTTAGTAGATTATGCTTGAATCCTTTGATATAAGCTACTTTGCTAAAAGAAACAACACCATTTCCAACTGATCTGTAACTCCTGGTTTTCCCAAAGTTGTTATTTCCAAAATATAACTGCTGGCACATCTTTATATTTAAATTCAGAAAAAAAAAGCTTTGTTGTCAGTTATATGTCTTGAGCATCCACTATCAAGATACCATATAGATTCAGTAGAGTTTGGTACCTGAATAAAAGACCACTATTTATTTTGGTATCCAAACTTGTTTGGGTCCAACTTTGTTAGTTTTCTTGGGGACCTAAATTTGCTTGATTTTGGGTCGATAATAGGCATAACAATTATTAACATTGTAACAGAATGCAGTTGTGTGTCCAAACTTATGACAGTTATGACATTTGACCTGATGCATGTGTGGGAGTGTATGTTTATATCTTCCCATTTGAAACATATGTGAGTAATGCATTCTTCTTATTAGTTTGTTCTTAATCTGCTTTAATATTGTTCAACGACTTTGAGGTTTTATAGAGTGAGAAATAGTTCTTTGACTAGGACCTGGCTGGTTCATAGAGTAAGTTTCATTTAATTATATGATCCTTTGAGGTACATTCGTATATCTTGATCTACCCTTGATTTAACAAAACCCATATCAGTATATGATCTATTGTTCTTGGGAACAACAATTTGTACTGCAAAGATTGAAGAATTTTCATTGGTAGACTTAACTATCTCTGTGGACTTCACAAATATGATATTTCTATTATGAGAAGAAACATTATTATTATTATTTTCTAATTGATTTTCCACATTTAAGAGTGAAGATGAATCTTCAAACCCCAAACCAGATCTATCAGAAACAACCCTCTAACTTGTGATTAGGCAATTCATAGATAAAGTAGATTTGTTCTACATTGATATTTTTTTTCCTTCTAATTCCTTAATCTTAGAAACTAGAGCAGACTCTTTTTGTGCATTAGTTTCAGTTATCTGCTTCAAGTGAGAATTCTCAGTTTCAAGTTTGGATAGAGAAACAGTGTTTCATAGAGCCACTTCAAGTTCCACTTGCATTTTCTCTTTTTCCTCTTGAAGAAGATAATAATCCTTTGATAGAACCCTGAACCACTTCATATAATGATGTAAGTCTGATGTAATGCCATGCAATGCAACTCTTAGATCATCAATACTAACATCAGGAGAATTAAAATCAAATACCTCACTAATGTCGATTTCTCTACGATTAGTAGTTTTGCTAGATTTATCCTCCATTCCCATTAAACAGAGGTTGACTATTTGTGGTTCTTCATCATCATTAAATTCTACACTGTATCATTTTCAGAATCATGTTACAAGCCCTTTACCATTCTTTTGTTGCTTCTTATAGCTCTTAAACTCCTTATTTGAGTAGGATTTTCTTTTATCATTCTTTAACTCCTCTCGTAGAGGATTTTATACACTCAGTCATGTAATGACCTGGCTTCTTACAGTTATAACAAAGATCTTTCTCTTGATCTTTGCTATTATTTTCCTCGGTCTTCTATTGTAGTTCTTTCTCATGAACTTCCTTAGTCTCTTTGCTAGAAGAGCTAAGTCATCATCATCAATTTCTTCTTCATTTTCATCATCCGAGACATCTTCTACTGTAGCTTCTGATACCTTGAGAGTAGTGCCTTTATCTTTTCTTTTTCCTTTTGAAATTATTTTTGCTCTTTGATTGAGTTCAAATTTGTAGGTAAGTAGATTACCATAGAGCTTCTATACAGTCATCTCATGCAAGTTCTTTGACTCTCGGATTGTCGTAGTCTTGGTGTCTTATTTACTTGGTTGAGCTCTTATAAAGTTTACGTTAAGATCTTTGTTAGGATAAACCTTACCATAAGCTCTTAAATTGTTGAGAAGCATATTGAACCTTTCATAGGTAGCTATGATGTTTTCTCCAGGTATATGAGTGAACATCTCATATTGTTGAGTTAATAGAGATTTCTTGTTTTTCCTTACTTTTTTTAGTACCTTCGTGCATCATTAACATAGCTTTCCAAACTTCCTTAGTCATAGTAAAATTTACCACATTTTTAAAGAGTTCATCTTTCAGAGCCATGAATAGAAATGTTCTTGGCCCTTTTATCTAGCTGTACTAGTTTTTTTTATCATTCTCAGTCCACTCTGATTGAAGTTTGACTGCTAATTTATTGGGTTCATCTGTAGTTGGAGATAGCTTTGTTAGGACATAAGAACCATTGATGACAGTGCTAAATAGTTCATCATCGATTACATCCATATAAGTTTGTATACGAATTTTCTAACTAGCAAATTTATCTTTATTTAAAAATGGTGGTTTATTTCCACCTCCAAGATCAGAACTGGTTTTATTAAGTGTCATACATCAACTCAAACTGTAAGCTTTATGTTCGTGAGAACCTGCTTTGATACCACTTGTTGTATCCCAGAGGCACAAGAGATCTAGAAGGGGGTGGGGGGGGGGGGGGGGGTTGAATAGATCCTCAATTTTTTTTTTAAATTGTTTGCCAAATAGTTTATAACTTATTATTGTTTAAGCACATCGGAATATAATTTGAAAAGTCCCCCTTTTTGAGACGAGTAAAAATAAACCATAGTTATGGAAGTTTGAAACTAAAGAAATAAATCACACACAATCACAATAAACAATATATATAAAATTTTAAGTGGTTCGGAGACTGAACAACTCCTACTCCACTTTTCTACTCCACGAGTAGAAAATTCTCTAAGGATATAGATCACCAAGATCTGCTACAACTGAATCACTCAGGTTCCTTTGAATCACTTAGTCTCGGAACAAGGACACTCTGTCTAGATCACTCAGATCTCTTCAAGCCCCTTAGACTTGGACAACTATCATAAAGACAATGTTACACAACCAGTGAATGATTTGTTTTGAGTTGTTGCCAAAATCTCAATAGATTGGACTTCACATATGCTTGGCAACTTGAACGTGTATCTCAGCTTTCGTATAATGGTCTTTTTGAATTTTTAGCAGAATTATTTTTGATCAAGCGTCTCATTTTCTTTGATTTTGGTTTCTCCTTATATAAACCTCTTTAGATTTTTTCTTTGCAAAAGTAGTCGTTGCTCATTTAATGCATTGATCCTCAAAGATCTTTGACGTAGACATCTTCGACTTAGGTAAAATAGCTTTCTACTGGGTCGTCTTATCAAAATCCTAAATATGGAAACCATGTGGATGACGTTTTCAAGGCCAAACTAGCTGGTAGACACAACACATTCTTATCTTCAAATTTTAATCTCAACTGTTGGATAATGCATCGGGCTTTTCAGTCTTCAGACTTTTCAATGTCAGTCGTTTGACAATTCTGACATACTCTACGAAGTTTGTAAAATACGATTAGAGCTCCACATTCTGCTTTACATTCTTGATTAGTTTTTTGAGAGTTTTTCTTTCTATATGACTCAGTCGTATGTTCTGCGATTAACTCTGCTATACGGCTTGCTCTTCTGAGGCCAACTTTACAATGTGATCTAAGTATGCTATGCGATTTGATCTCTGATATGGTCTTTCACTATGATTGCTTAATTATATGATTTGAACTCTGCAAATAGACCTCCTTACTATGCGATCAATTAACTTAATCCTTAAGTTTATATAACAATTTTTCTCAAAAGATTACCTAACATATTTATGATCTTTTCTAATCTAAGTCCTTGTACATCAAGAATTCATTAAGGATTTTACAAAAGCTACTGGTACAAATATACATTAATCATATCATCATCCAATTTAATATGCAGACTCTAACATAAACCTATACATGAAAAATTATTCAACTACAAGCTCAATCTCAAAAATTGCATTTCATACAGATCAATAATTGTAAAGACCTAATTTATAAATTTTAAAATATATATTGTAGAATTCTAATTAATTTCATATATTTTCACAAGAAATACGCGTATAACAAAATTATCAATACAAAAAATTCATAAACATAAACAGTAATATACACATCCCTTTTATTAACTGTAAAGATAAATTACTAAAATCAACTAATAGTTAGAGCAGTGGAGAAAAAGTCCGTAATAGGAAGAATGTGTGATAGATGATATTTCGGAAAAAAGAAGAAGGTATAAATAAGGACTAAACACCTATAACTTGCTTGAAGAAAAAACAAACAAACAAACTTGATACTAATGTTATGTTCGGATTGAGAAAATGGAATGGAGGAAGAAATGTAATGAAAAATAGTGTATTAATGATTATTTTGGAGGATAAACTATTTCAATGGAATGAAAATTCATTCTATTCCTTGGTTTTTATTTTATGTGAGAAGTGATAGAATAAAATCAATTTCAATAGAATGAATATATGTGATAATTTTGCAATCATATTACCACCACCAACTAACATCAACAACTAAACACACACTTAAAATATCTTAAAATCATTATATTTTTCAATCCAAACTCTATATAAAAGAGTGTTTAGAAATTAAGAAATAAATACCTAATTATATACTAGTTAAAAAAATAAAAATCAGGGTGGGGTCGTGGCCCACCCTCGACTGTATGTGGTGCGGCCACTGATTGTTATGCTATCGTGATAATTGATGATATATTTAATTATAAAATTATATTACACACTTCAAAATAGGTTTAAAAAGAAAGATAAAAGAAAAAAAAGAGAGATACGATCGAAAGTAAAAATACTCGAACTCGTGCTCATTCCTAAGGTTTTCTTTTCTTTTCCATTTTTTTCTTCTTTTCATTTCCCCCATTTCTATGCACTTTCAGATTTCGAAAAATTTGATAAATTCTTTTCCTCCTTTTCGTAATGACCAACTTCCTTCATCAATTAGGGATTCTCATCTTCCCCCCTTTAATTAATGCATCGCATATCATTGGAAGAATATACATCTTTGGTGTTTGCTTTGCTTTACTTATTCTGCTTTTCATATTTTGTCTTTTCTGACCTTAAGTATATCATGCTAATTAAGCTTGAACTAAAATAAATAAACAAAGGAGGTGTATTTTATTATTCTCACATTTGTATGAAGATCTTGTTGCATCTTTGTGTGGATAATAAAGTTATAAGATTCAGGTTGAGTACAATTAGTAAAAATAAGTCTTATTTTAAGAAATTCCAACTTTTTAGGTGAGAGGAATTAATATTCTTAGCTTGTGTGGTTTGGGAAAAAAGTCACTTATTCTTCTTTTCCGTAAATTCAGAATATAAAAGCTTAAAAGAAGGATAGAGATGGATATTGAAATGGTTGTTTGTAAAGGTGGAAATGGAATCTGTTGAATATTTGTCTCCATGCGAATCCGTCTTAGAATGTGCATCCATTTTACAAAGCAATGTTGTTTAATAATAATTTTGATTTTTTTATTTATCCTCTTAATTTAAGTTAAATTGTCTGAATACTGATATTATTAAAACTATGTCAAACCATAATTTCATTAAAGGGTAAATTTCAATAAGAAATACTCCATCTATTTAACAAAAAGAATTTCGTTTGTTATTGTTTTCCCTATGAATACGATTCAATTTTCATTTATAATAGTAAATTTACCTTTATGCCACTATTACTAAATTATCAAGTAATTCTTTTAAGGGTAAACATGAAAAAGAAATCCTTAGCATGCTAAATGAGACTCTTTTTTCAAGGTTGTGCATGGCTAAGGTGGTATTTGTTTGGGTCTTAAAGGCTCTTAATAGCCTTTCATATGATTCGGTAAGAAGTTTAAGTTGTTTGGTAAGAGATAATCATCTCTCTTAGTACTTATAAATCGGTAAAAGAAAATCAAATTTAAATCATTAAAAGTTATTTCTTATAAATTTTTCAAAATTTATGGACAAAAATAGCCCCAATGAATATTACACTCCCTCCTTTCTAAATTCTAAGATTATTATTAATTTTTAAAAATTCAATTTAAAATATTTTTAAAATTAAAATTAAGATGATTAAAAATTATGAAACCAAAAATCTCACAATGAGTGTTATTTTTTCGATATTTTATTATTCATCATTGTATGAACTAAAATCAAAGAAATTCATCAATTATGAGTTTAAAAATATTATAAATTAACTTTAAAAAGTCAATAATAATCTTATATTTTAAAATAAAGAAAATATAATTCTTTTTTTGAACTATAACGTTATGTTGTCCTATTAAACTTCATATATATATATCTATCTAATGTGATAGTGTATTATACATTGTTGTTATTTTTTAAGTGATCTATATAATATTTATACCCCAGAGTATATAAATATTTTTATATAATATATTCAACAATATTATTCGCTCGCTTTTTTATTCGACTGTATATTTAAAATTACCAAATAAAATTTTTAAACAGCTCAAAAGGTAAAATAGTAAAATAATATTGTTAAGATATTTTACACATTAGTTACCAAATAATTTTTAAATTCAAATACTATATAATTCAAATAATTTAAATTATTAAAATGTACTAATTATTCATATGTTAATTACTCAATTTTATCCAACACTACCTAAGTCTATCTAATAGAAAGACAAATGTTCGTTGCAGGTAAAGTTTTAGGTGAAAACACATCACCAGGGTCCCTATTAAAAAAGAAATGGAAGACGTTAGATGGCTTTTTTTGAAGACTATGTCAAAGATCACACACACACTTTTTTGAAGACTATGTCAACGTCACACACACACATAGAGAGAGAGAGAGGGAAAATTCATCAATAACAATTGATTACTGAAAATATACTATTTTAACTATCACATCTTATATTGTCTATCATAATAATAGATGACGTAAATTAAAATTAAAATTGACTGTGTCTCTATAACCTATAGCGACAGTGACTTCATTAATAAATTGGCCCGCCGCTAGTGCCACAACAGTGACTCGTATAAAAAAGTCACTGTCGCTAGAGGCTCTAGCAACAATGTCAACTTTAATTTTAATTCACGCTATCTATTATTATGATGGACCATATAAGATTTGGTTGCTGGAATAGTACGTTTAATAATCAATTGCTATGGATAGGTTTATATATATATATATATATCAACTGGTTGTCGGGAGCATTGTTGCAGTAACAAAAACAGGGAGACAATTTGTTTGTTAAAGTCTTTGTCACTAGAGACTCTAGAGTCGGAGCCAAAAAAATTTCGAAACTACCCCTAAAGGTTCTAGTGACAGTTTTGAAATTATTTTTTTTGTAAAATGCTCCCAACACTTTACAAAAAGAGTTGCATTCTCTTTTAGAAAAATTTAAAATTTGAATTATAATTTTTTTGATCTGCAAAAATAAATTTAATTCCGAAAAATAAATAGATCATAATTCAAAGACACGGATTAAGATGGCTTAAGGGGTACAACATTGCCTAAACAAACTGAGACATGCACTTTCACAGACACAAGACTACCGCTTAACAAGCATCTCTCCGATTTAATATTCAAATTATGAGAATTTATTTAATTTTTTAAATAAACTATTGTATTTTGTATTACTTATTAAATAGTTTATAACATTAATTCACTATTGCATTGATCAAGATTACTAAAATAAACTTCTTT
The DNA here is from genome assembly GCA_947179155.2 of Hedera helix. Taxonomy (NCBI): domain Eukaryota; kingdom Viridiplantae; phylum Streptophyta; class Magnoliopsida; order Apiales; family Araliaceae; genus Hedera; species Hedera helix. Next base: position 33,606,333 of record OX359276.1, read on the forward strand.
TTGTTTTTAAAGGTAATAATGAATATCAAATTAGTTAAGTCATTTGATTACTTAATTAGATTAGAAGTGAAGCCTCAATGATACAAAATAATCACATGCGTTACCAAAAGCAGTGAACTTTCTATTCATGTAGTAATATGTATGGGCTTTTAACCCACCGACTATAAAGTCAAAAGATCATCAACAGATTTTACGAATTCATACTTTTCAAAAAGAGTCTCATTAATTATTTTTGAAAATCGATATTTTTATATAAAAAAAATATTTTCATAAGATTTTTTTTACATAAATAATAAATAAGATCTACATCATGTAAGTGAGATTTTATGAAAATATTAATTTTTTTATAAAAATATTAATTTCCTTATTTTTTTTAGTTAAATTAGAAAATTCTAAAATTTAATATTAATGTGATTTTTTTTGATTTTAATCAATGCATAAATTATACTATAATTACTAAAAATGTATTACTAAATGCCCGTACGGAGAATTGGTGAGGTGTGGATGAAGCACAATAAAATTATGAAATTTTGATAAAAACTTTTCAATAGGAAAATTGTAGAAGTATTTTTAAAAAGATAAAAGACAAAATTATACAAAAGTGTATGGTATGCATGGATTTTTAGTATTTTCTTACGATTTAAGGACAAATTTGTAAATTCTACTTCGGACAAAAGTGTTTTTATCAAAAGCATAAATTTTGTGCTTCTATAAAAGTGTTTTTTTTTTTATAGCCAAAATCTCTAATCACTAAATGTAATTTTGGACCGTCACCAAGTACTAAAATATTTCCAAATTTAATTTAAAATTGTTTTACTCCACCTCTCACCTCTATTAAAATTAAGGCATTAGGTACACAAATTATTACTTTGTAATTAAAAAAAAAATTACATCACAATTTGAATTGTATAGCTTTTCAAAATTAGCTAGAATCTAATTCAAATAAACTCTTTTCGTAGAAAAAAAAGGAGCACAAGTTAAAACTTAAAAGTACATTTTGTGTTTGAATTTAGTTTAAGAGTATTAACGTACACTCCATGTGGTGTTTAAATAAAACTCCTTTAAGTACCACTAACCAAATGATGTACTTAAGCTTAGAGATCTGCACCTTGTTTAGTGAAGCGTATATTAGTGCTTCCGTTCCAAAAATATAAAATTAATATTAATTTTAAAAAAATTAATTTTAAATATTTAAAAATTTAAAATTAAATTTATGTCAATACAATTTATAAATTCTATCATAAATTATTTTAAAAATACTATTAGTCATAAGATTTATTATTTTTAAAATTTAAATGAATCATATTAATTTTAAATTTTAAAATATTTTTAGTTAACTTTTTAAATACGATAATTAGGAAGAAAAAAGATTTTTTTGTTTTAAATACGATAATTAGGAAGAAAAAAGATTTTTTGGGGGGGGGGGGGGGGAGTTGGAGGATTTGGATGTGCAAAAGTTGTCGCGTTGGCGTTATTTTCCAACGCTACATAGCATTCTGCACAATTACATATGAATGTTCTTTAACAAGTGTAAGAGGTGGCTTGAGTTTTTTTTAATCTTAATGCATGCTTTATTTCGTGTGCTTTATTTGTTTCAATTCAGTTAGATATGTCACGTTATAAATTAATGATATAGTTATTGACTAAGTCAATTAATGCTTATGTATAATTAAAAAAATATATATTATTTTAAATGATTTTTTTCACATTTATTAAATATCAAAAGCTAAAAACACTACAAGAAAAGATGCTAATTCCGACGGATTTTTTTTTGACAGAATTTATTCAGTCAGAAATAATTAATCCTCGACGGAATATTCCGTTGATTTTAATTCTTTCGGAAATACTTTAAATTCGACGGAATTCCGTCGATCTTATGGACTCCCGTTGGCACCAAAGTTCCCGCGCCTGGCAATATAATGTCGACGAAAAAAATGTATATTATCGACCAAATATCCATCGAGCTTAACTTATTTTTGACGGAGTTAAGTTCGACGGGAATTCTGTCGGAAATAAATTAAAAACCTATTTTATCGTCTTTTTCCCCCAGCCGTCTCCACTTTTATTTCTCTTTCTCTCTCTCTCTCTCTCTCTCTCTCCCTCCGACCGACCTAGCTCTCCACCCGTTATTGCCGTCGTCCATTGCCACCGTCTAGGAACACCTCCGACTGACACCTCAATGAGATATATATATATATATATATATATATATATATATATATATATATATCAGGATGGCAATTCTGAGCATGCTGGCGATGCCGATCCCGATCGCGATCGCGGGGGGGGGGGAGGGGGGGGGGGGGGTGACGACGACGATTTTCATACACCACAACAGAATTGTTGATCCCCAACCGATGATTCTTCGCAGACAGATGGTAGTACTAGTTTCATTTAGTTTTATAGATTATAATTTAGTTGTACTTACTTTAATTTAGCTTAATTGATTGTAATTCATCGTAATTTTGTTGAGTTTTGTAAAGTATTGTACTTTTAAACGATGATTTATTTTATAATGTGTCGTCGTTTATATTTATTATGGATTGCTGTTATGTTGTTGGGATAAAGCAGGTTTGCAGGTACAAAAATGTGATTTTAAAACCTGACACTGAAAAAAAAAAGGAAAAAAAAAAGCACATTTAAAAAAAAAATTATATTATTTCCGATGGAATTTGCATATTTCCGATGAAAATTCCGTCGGAATTAAAGCAGAAATTAACAGTTTCATAAATGTTTTAAAAATTATTTCGGACGGAATTCGTTAATTCCGACGGAATATTCCGTCGGAATTAGATAGTGATGGCCAACGGAATATATATTACCGACGGAACAAACTTCGTCGTAATTACATTAATACAAACGAAATGAATGACGAAAAAAAAATCGTCGAGAGATAATATTTATGACCGAATTTTCGACGCAAATAATCCCGACGCGCTTATTTCCGTCCGAATCTGCGACTGAATTTTCTGTCGGAATTAAGTTATTTCCGACAGAAAAACTCTATATACGATGGAATATTCCGTCGGAATTAACTCTTTTTCTTGTATGAAATATAAATTTCATGATTTTTTTTTACCTTTTTGATGTTTAATAAAAACATTATTCCAATTTTTTTCTAATAAAATCATGCTTAATTAAATTATTCTAGACTTCAACTTTGAACTCTCATAACATTAATTACAAAATTGTACTTGAAACATGAACCCAATGGCATTCATTAAATATATATATATATATATCACCTTATATAATGTACTACTCCTATAGTTATCACAGTTGTTAAATTTGGTCGAGCAAATAATCTTACAATAGTATCATTTTGATGTGAAATTTTGTTACAAACTTAATTTATTCCCATTTATAGTATTTAAAATTAAAAAATTAAAACCAAAGCAAGATATGAATCAACCTTACAAATTACTCAACCGAATCATTTCCACATGTAGTTCTACCAAACTACTCCAATCCAAGTGCATGGGACCCCATTCAGGTTCTTGTATATCTTGCCCTAAGTTTAGAATCATATGTGTGTCCTAAAAAGATAAGGTTGCCCCCCAAATGATACCAATGCCCTCCATTTCCACCACCCACTTTATAGACCTAAGTTTAATTTCATCAACAAAATATGGTCACACCCTCAACCCATAAAACCATAACTAAGTAAAGACTAATATATTTTAGTTGCTCCAATTATTAATCCAACGTAAATGCAGTATACATGATTATAACGTATCTTAGTTTCAGACAATTTAAGATGAACATTTTATTTGGATAATTAATAAAAATAAGTTGGATTCGTTTGGCAGATAATTACAATTTTATAATATTTGTATAGCACATTCATTTGAAATTCAATTCTTTGTTATATTATTGCAATATTGTTTTTAGCTATGATTGTTCAAATGAACTATATATTTTAAACTATATGGAATTGAAATCTAATTATTAATATTATATGTTTACCCGAATTAAACACTAAAAATAGTATTTTTTTCAAATTAAAAGGAGGACAAGTTTACATGCACAACAATCAAACACTACATCCATCTACACCATTAAAAAATAAGATATGATACGGATTTTAATGTCATACTTTATTTGTTAATGATGTAGATGAATGTAATATTTAATATAGTATTTAATTATTGTGTATTTATATTTATTCTTAAAATAATCCGTAGCTTTCACTCTCACCTGTCCCTATATAACAACTCTCCTCCCATATCAAACAGTCTTTCTGTAAACACTCAACAATCCATTTTCCGTATCCTCTCAACTCCAACTGTCCCTCCCTCATCAACCCCAACCGCCAACCACCGCTCGCTTCCACCACACCATGTCGGAAAAAGCCTGCGGCCACCACGAGGAAGAAAAAATAAAGCTCTACCGCCGCTTATTTGTCGCCTTATTAGCCTTCATAATCCTAATTCTCTTCATAATTCTCCTAATATGGCTCATTTTACGACCCACAAAACCTCACTTCATCCTCCAAGACGCCACCCTTTACGCCTTCAACATCTCCTCGGGCAACTTCCTCACCTCCAACTTCCAAATCTCCCTCTCATCCCGGAACCCTAACGCCCGCATCGGAATTTACTATGATAAACTTGACGTTTACGCCACCTACCGGAGCCAGCAAATCACACTAACAACCCTACTCCCCTCCACGTACCAAGGCCACAAGGATGTTACGGTGTGGTCTCCTTTTTTGTATGGCAATGTAGTGCCGGTGGCACCGTATTTAGCGGATTCTTTGGCCCAGGATCAGATGGCTGGAACTGTTTTGATCCATCTCAAGGTTTATGGACGGATGAGATGGAAAATTGGTACTTTTATATCCGGGAGGTATCATTTGGACGTGAATTGCCCTGCTTATATAACGTTTGGGAGAAAGAATAATGGTTTCGCCGTTGAACCTGCCGTTAAGTATCAGTTGGTGCAAAGCTGTAATGTGGATGTTTGATTTGAGAAAAGCAAATTATCTGTTACCGTAAGATATCTGAACTCACTACTCTTTTAGGTCTTTTTCTTTTGTCAAATTATTATTACTACTTCCCTTGTAAAAGAATTATTGGGGGTAAGATCCACTTCTCATACGTATTTCAAGTAAAAAGTAAAGGAAGATTTGCATAAATATTGAATATTTTTTATTTTCTCTGTTAATTGCTTGGGTGGAATATGATAATTATCACCGATTAAATTCAAATAGAAGGTTGAAAATATTGATGACTTTTTCCAAATGCATAGTATTTAAGCGAAAATTTAGGAATATGATAATGTAAACTTAAGGGAAAATAATATATATATCGACAAAGATATCATGTCTATATTGAGTTGAACACTAAATAAATGTCATGTAATTTCATAATTATTTACGAGCTGTGCATGTATACATATATAGTTGTATCTATGTAACACAAAGTCGAGAAAGAGTGGAAGTTAGAGATGAGAGGGCCGGGAAAACATGAAAAAGTAGGAAGTTACTATAATATTTTATGTTTTGGCTGAGTTTCACCAAAATTACTACCATCCCTACTCTCTCATTATGTAATAGATTTTATTGGTGTCAAATTGTAAAAATGTTACTTCAAGTTGTTACTTAATTTTAGCTTGATTCTTTAAGTGATAAAAATACCAATTAAGTCCTTTAAGTAACTAATTTGATTCACTTGACTCTTGATGTTGACTTCCATACCACTTAAAAATAACATGTCAGTAGTCAGTTTAATCAAATTAACTACTTGAAGGACTCATTGAGATTTTTGCTATTTAAAGAGTGAAATTAAAACTAAGTTGTAATAATACCCACTAAATAATTATAATACTTAAATAAATCTTAAAATATTTTATTTGGGCTTTTCATTTGTTTGGGATAAATTTATGTAGGCTAATAATAAATAATGGATAACATTAATTTGGTCAAATTGAACCTTAAAATTAATTAGGTCTAGTTTATACCTAGACAATTTTTGATTAAGCTTTCGCCATGAAAATTTAGGCAACCAGAAAGAAGCCGCGCTAACACAGATGAGAGCAATACTATTAGAAGACAAGACTAATGGTCCTTCCTCGACAAGATTAATGATGCTTCATCAGGGCGAACTTAATTAAAATTTAAAATGAAAAAGGCTATATTTAAATTGATTAAAATTTTAAAATGAAAAAGGATATATTTAAATTGATGCAACCTCTATTTATTGTTTGGAGGAAATCGTATAAGGTTGTTAGGGATGTGTCTATGTAGTCATTTAATTCTCTCCAATATCTCAACTTAATCAAAAGAAATTCAACAGGAAAAATAATGATATCTCTCGCCTTACCGACTTAAAAAATAACTACTTGTTGATAAGTGATCTAATAACTTTACAATCATAAAAATATTATTGTTAAAATCATCATGCAAATTTATTCTGTCATACAATTAGTACCATCACTGCATATGGATGATTTTTTTTATTTGTTGATATTTTAAAAAGGATATAGAATAAATGAGTTTAGTCCTTAGTTACACAATAAAATTTGATGCTACTTTAATTATGTAGCCAGAAATAATATATAATTATATAAATATCAATTATGGCCCCTCTCAAGTGTATGGACTGCAATCGACTTTGTTACGGTGGTTCCATACGCTCCATGGTATAGTTGTCTCTCTCAGGTGTATAACAAGTCCAGCTCGATACCATCTTCTCAAACCAACGCAAGAAGCCGGCCTTGTACAACCAATTATAAACATATGATTCGGTCTTCTAAGTTTAAAAATAAATATCAACTATTTTATTTGACCTAAAATAAGTTCATCAACTCTGCGAAATAAGAACGATATGGATAATTATTAAATATATAAATATTAATTAAAATTTTAAGAATATAATTGTAGTTATTAAATTATAAAATACTTATCTAAATAATAAATGGTATGCTTAGGTATAATAAGTTGTATATGAAAATAAGTGAATGATCATCAAATGATCTACCACTTCTAATAAAGGGAGAAAATGTCCTATATAATTCGATAAATGTCAACTCAGAAATTATTGGCCAAGGAGGAATAAAAATTAGAAATGAGTTTCTAATTTACTTTAGAGTTGTGCATTTAAGAATTGAAGGATCAAATAAAATAAGACTTGAAAGAAATTCTATGACTTATATTTGATTGGAAGATTGTGTGGTAGAATGATTGAATTGTACGGTAACTATTCGCGAAATAGGTTCTTTACGATTAATGTTGAAATTCATATTATTTGAAAAGTCGTTGATCGCTACGGGGGCTTACCCTTATTGTGGAATAAATATTTTTATTTCAATAAATTAAATAGTTTAATTCATTTATAGAAATAAAATTAGAATGGTTTTAATTTATTTATTCTACAACTGGTTTAATATGGAGAACCTAAAGGGTCATACTGCAAAAAAGTAATATCTATTTTAGAATTGGATGACATAATGGTAATAATAAATTTGACATAATGGTAATAATAAATTAAGTATATTTAATTTATACTATGGTGATAGAATAACTTAAATAACTTAATATTTATAATTTAGTATTTTAAAAATACTAATTATAAATAAATAAGAGGAGTATTATTATTCTTATTACTATTATTATTATTATTATTATATTTAGTTCCTAAATAAGTTAGGAATTAATTAATAAATAGTACATAGTATTATTATAAATAATTAAGTTACTAAATGGTTTAAAAATTATAATTATTATAATAATAATTAGCTTAGTTCCTAAATGGTTTAGAAATTAATTAATAAGAAGTACTCTTATAATAAATAATTAAGTTCCTAAATAATTTATGAATTATAATTATTATATTAAATTAATTTAGTTCCTAATTAGATTAGGAGTTAAATTAAAACCATAATTCTAAAGAGTTTAGGAGGGTTGACCATATCTATAAATAAGATGAGTCTTATTATGGACTTGGTTGATACACAATTTAAAAATATTGGAGAATACTTCTAATATTTCTCTACATCTAATAGTTAGAGAGAGAGAAAAAAAAATTATGTCTAGTCACCCATAGTTTGAGAAACCAAACCTACTTCTTAAATTCATAGATTTCTTGATGGATCACATCTAGAGGCTACAAACTTAGGTAGCTAACATTGATCCATGGAATATAATCGGTGGATTTGAAGAAGAACGCGAAGGATTAAAGGGAGGTGAAATCGTACCTGTTGAAGATTTGGATCAACAAATGTATAACACTTTTATCCTTTCTCAATTAATAGTATCCCATAAGAAAGATTCTAGTACTGGTTTATAAACAACTTTAAATATGATTTATGTCTTGCTTCCGTTACACTATACAATTAGATTGTATGTATGCCATATTTTTACAAATCAACACCTTTATAGGTCGTTAATGTACTTGGTTTGGCTGATGAATATATTTTTCATCAGATTTAATCAGGATATTCAGCACACTTGTCATTTCCATTTTAAATATACTCTGCATATTTCTCTTATAGCTCCTTAACAGTGAGATCAAAAGTTCTATTTTCTACATAAATTTGCACTAACAATGTTTATCACATGATTTCCTAAGAAATAGTGTTATTTTTCTTTTGCTCATGAATCTATTTTCAATAAGAAATACCAGGTTTCAGAATCAAGTGCTTACCATTGTGCTAAAAGCTGTAGCTCAGTTGATCTTAGTCTGAACACTGATTTGTCAAGTCTAATACATAAGTTATAGATTTGAGTTTGCACAGCTTGAAAATGGTTTAACATATTCCTTGTAAAATACAGCAAATAGAAAAATATTTTGGACATTCATGCGATACTATTAGGCTTCGTAAGGGAAACAATAACAAGAAACATCAGAGTGGATGTTAGTGAATGACTGGTGCAAGAATTCACAGTTGATTTCCTCATGCAACTAGTTTGATCTTATTTCTTATTGATGCTCTATTTTTCAAACAGATTGAAAGTTTACTTGATGCTTAAGACTGGATGTATTTGTTAATCTAGAAATCGGCTCCCAGACCTTTTAATTCTGCTTAGACTATCATCAAGTTAGCATCATAACTATCAAGGCGACAAGTCGAGGTTATGCAACAGCTGGGAGTTTAAGCGTTTAGACAACAAGGCGCCCGACTAGTCATCCACAAGTCGACTAGTTGTTAATAATGTAAATTTTATACGAATAAAATTATATATATATATATATATATATATATATATATATGAATTGAACAAGATCAAGTCAAAATGGATAATTTTATTATAGTTGTAATTTTTTGAACTTGTACCAACTTCAAATTATATAAATATTGATTCCTTTGTAATATTTAGTTTAATTCAATATAATTCTTAAATGTATGTTTAGTTTCTTAAGTTTTAATATTATATATATATATATATATATATTACCATAAATTTCAATACCATATTATTGGGTTAATTAATGTTTCAACTTTCTTTTCATAAAAACTTATGTATGTCAATATTTAGTTTCTTTTCTTTAAGTGAGCTTTTTGTAATAATTAATTTTAAATTTTAAATTTTTTTATTGAAAAAAATTGTGTTTTGTAAACAAACTTTTATGGAATATATTAGAAAAGGATATATAAATACTCTAATTAAGATGTGTGGACAAAAAATAAACTGTCAAAATATGCGGAGAAAATTAAATTAGGGATTTGAGGGCAAAATTTATATTTACAACTAAACTAGTTGGAAAATGTGTTTGACATAAAAGGATACAAGTTCAGTTAAATAATAAGTTACTGCTAAAGTAAAAAAAAAATGCATAACAAAAAAAAAACTTGAGTTAAATAACATGAGGCTTTTGTGAGACCGATCCTCTATGTCCACATAACTCTTTTTTTTTCAAGGTGGTGATGGAACCTATAATCAATAAATGGTAGACAGTTGGCTTAGTAAAATATTAGACCTAGTGGTGTACTTATACACAAAGGGATAAAAGGACAAAAAATTATTGAGATAAGTACCATATAAGAAAAAAATTACTTACTCAAAATTACTTCACTTTTACTCAACGATCAATACAAAAGAAAAAAGATAGAAGGAAAAAGAATGAGAGACAAAGGACGAAGTAAAAAAAGAATCTATGCTAATAAAGAGAAAAGAAGAAAAGTAGGAGAAATAAGAGGAGTAGAGAAGAAAAAGATGGGATCGGAGCATACTTGGATTAGATCGGAGGTTGGCTTGCCAGAAAAAAAAGAAGAAAATACTGGCTGGGTAAGTTTTACTTTTCATTTGCTGCTTGTTCATCTAAGACACTCATTTTGGAAGAAAGGCGTCTAAGGCACCCATTTTTTTCACCAAAGTTGACACCTCAAGAACCAAGGCGACTGCCTCAGTGAAGCTACACAAGGCGTAAACTCTCTTTGTGATGCCTATAACGACAAGACAACCAATCGTTGACTAGTCGACGACTTGATAATCATGGTTATCATTACTAAGAGTATAATTGATTTATCTCATATTCCATTTGTAATAAATGTCTCAAATGAAAATGTTCATTAACAACACCAAATTAAGTACTAACTCTTAGTTGTGGGATCTCCAATGATTGAGTTTGATGAGTGATCTTTTGCCCTTATAATTCTTGTGGAATTGTTGATCAATGCTTTCTTCTTTGCAGTCTTGAGATGAATTATGTTCCTGGCTTGTAGAGTGTTTGGATTAGAGAAGTTTGACTCTATGATTTTTGTATGGTTCTCTGATCACAGAGTTCATAAACGTAGTGTTTGCATATTTATCGCATTCATCTTTTGATTTTACGATTAATGAGACATCAATTTTAGAGTTTGTTGAGGATTTAACATTTATGGTCAGAGATGTTCAAATATTCAAGATCTGATTTTCTTCTCAAAGACTATATGATGTTATCTTAAGAGTAGAGTGAATAAGAAGCCTCTTATGAGTGAAGCAGGTAGTATTGACATATTTATCTTTGATGGTTTTCTAACAACTCGGTGGTCAGAAGTGTCCTTCCTACTTTAAAATGTATTATGTTATCTTTTACACCATTTTGTAGCGATATTTATGAAAAGTTCGGTTTGGATGCTCAAAACTTGATGTTCTCAAAAGAGTTAAACTCCTTCTCACAATCACTTATATTGTCTTTAGTTGATCAGAAAAACAGTTTAAAGTTTCTTTGATACATAGTTGACTAATAAGCAAATGATTGAACTTTAATCCTTCAACAAAAGCTATTTGAAGATTGTGATGATATCTTTCTTCTTATTCAAGATTCTAAGCACATCATCTCTGTGGATAATGATTGAACCCTCTTTTCTCTGTGAGAGTTTGACACAAAAGTGAAATACAGTGAAAGAGAAGAAGTTAAGATAAATTTTAAAATCTATTTTCTTAATTCTAGGGAGTAAAATCACACAATCAAAAATTTTCAATTAAAACACTTGAGAGATGCATGCTTTTGTGTGTGTATGACTAGGAGTTTATTTCCTTAAGACATGTGAAGAATAGCTTTTGTCTTTTCAAATTTACTTACTTTATTTCCATCATGGTAAACTTAGTTTTTAAAGTTCATAGTGTACAAGTTTATTCTATAATGTTCACCAAATTGATTCATAGTGTTAGTTCTTGACTGACTCTACGATCTTTCGAGGTTTCGATCATAAAATTAACTTTACACTGTATTTACCAAACCAAAGATTATTATTTGATTAACATGATCAACAAAAGTGATTAGCTTCATTTAGTCCTCACAAGAGTGAAATCTCCCAGTGCACACTATTTTAAAATTGATCTTAGAATTCTATTATCAGTCTCAGATTGATATAAGAGAAAGCATGTCCATGAATTATTCTGGACTTAATCAATGCTTTTTCATATATTAATTTGAGTTTGATAATGGTTGACTAAGAACATTCTGAATAGTGTTGTGCGTATGCAAGTTGATACATAAAGCAATTAAAATTTATGCATACAAGTTATTAAAGGAGATAATAAACCATACCTTACTAACATCAATTTCTTGAATATCAGTGGTGATGTTCTTTTATCGTTTCTTTTTCCTATCTGTTGGTTTTGAGCTGCACTCCAGATCCGTCCTTGATTGATTTCCTGGTCTTCATTACTTTTCTTTCTCTTTTCTCCTTTTTCTTTTTAGACTTTTGAGCATACCCTTTTTTTCTGACTTTTATGTAACATCAAATATTGACTAGTCTGACGACCTCCATAATTCTCAACAACAAGAAATAGTCTGATTTTAGTGAGTGCCAGAGTTCAACAGATATCTTCCCTGATAGAGGAACATGCTACAATCAACAAATATTGAGATTTGACTGGAGATAGCACAAATCTTTGGAATTGAGTATTCAATTTGCTGTTGTAGATGGAGATTAGATGAAGTAGTTATTGCCTTTTTTATGTTTCCTATCAATTTCATGGAAAGAAAAACATTATCTTCATCTTTTGGATAATCTTGAGTGACTCATATGCAACTTTATCAATTAATAACTAGTTCATTAGTGAGCTATTTTTTAATTGGTTGTTGCAGAATTAGCTTAGGAAAACCCTTAGAGAATTGAGGTCTTGGGAATTCATTTGCTGGATGAAGTTTACATGAGTATAATGTAGGCATCCTTCTTGAGTCTGTATTGTTAATGACTTTTAAAAGATTGAGAAGGTTAATTTTTCAATTTTAGTCCCATCAAGTATTCAAATAACGCTTCCCGGCCCAACTTTCCTAAGTGATTTTGTATTTATGCATATCCTAAGCAGTAGTATTTTAGATCCAAGAATAAATATTATTTGCATGTCTAGAGGAACATACTGATTCTCTGTGTTTGTCCATTTTATTGCATTTAACAGTCATCATGTTTGAATTTTCAATGGATGGTGTTAACTTTTTAAGAACACATGGACTTACTCTACCCTTCTCCTTTGAAACTTTTATTATGCATGCATGTATTTGAGCTTTCTAAGTAGCAATACATTTATATCACATAGGCGAATCTTCACCTTCATCTTCAGAACTGGTTTTAGAAAAGTACTATGAGATCTATTCATTACGGTTAAGCAAGTTTTGTGAGAACCTACTCTAATACTAATCGTTATTTCCCAGAGGTACATGAATATGATCTAGAAGGGGGGTTGAATAGATCATTATACAATTATGTATAACTTTTCCATTTAAATACTTTTTACCAAATAATTAAGCAATTGTATGCGCAACGGAATTTGTTTATTTGTTAAAACTCCTTTCAGATCTAAAATAACAAGATTCACAGTTCTGTACAAAATTTGCTATTTGAAAGTCATTGCAAATAGTTATAACATACACAACATATATATATATACATATGAAAGATGAAGAAGGGGATTGAAGAGATATTAAAAACAAAGAGAATTTTAAGAGGTTTAGAGCCTGAACTACTCCTACTCCTTTTTTTCACTCCATTGAGCAGGGATATTCCACTAAGGATAAATGGACACAAAGTCCTTACAAGTTGGACACTAAGTCCTCCCATTAAGGTTCTAATTCACTTTGAATCAGGTAGGTCACTAAGTCTCATCTTATCTCCTTAGAACACAAAATCATCCTCCCTCAACAGGGGTTGATTCCTTTAAATCAAACAAGCCTCACTCAATTTTCTTCTTAAGACACTAAGTCCTCTTTCCATCTTGGGACAAATTCCTCTAAATCTGGCGAGTCACTAAATGCTGACTTTGAGATTATTAGGGTTGGTGTTGGGGGTGTTGTCAAGTTAGCATTACGTTCATTTAAAACGAACTTGGTAGATGAGAAATGATTCTAAGAGCCTTCAAGATATTTCTTATCAACTTATGCTCCAGAATCATTTTGGATCGATCTTCCAAAGTGTTGAGTGACTTTGGGTTGAGGATAACTCTGTTCAGCTGATCGATCTCTTCTATGATCTCTTGTAGATTGGTCTTTTCTTCCTCATATTGCTTTATTGTGTAGACCAATCAGCTTCGTTCAGCTCTGACTGTTTCTTCTTGGACCTAATAAGTTTCTATTGGTCGATTAAGTTTTCCCCCCCATTTTATCTCTTCGACCTAATGTCTACATTGGCCAATCTCTCTTTTTGACCTAATATTTTCGTTAGTCTCTATATCTATTTCTTCTTTTGCTCTGTCCATTTATGAAGAGATGTCTGTTGATTTGCCCATTGAAAAATAGTCGTTGGTTCATTTAATTTGTTGATTCTTGAATATCTTTGATCTTGACATTTAGAAGCAAATGTCAGGATATTTTTGGCTCTGTCTTCTTTTTCAGTATACTAAAGACGGAAACCGCGTGGTTTGTGTCATACTGTCTAAATAGCTATGAGACACATCTTCTTCTGATTCTTATTTGAAGTATCCAACGGTCAGCTAAGTTCTTGAGATTCTCAATATCCAATACTTCTCATTGTTAGTTCCATATCATATCTGATTAATCATACATGAATCTCTCAATCGTGATGTTTGACTTGGCTAACTTTACAATCTGTAATTCTACGACCAACTCAAAATACTTATAACTTTACGACCAACTCTACGATTTGCAAACTTAACGTTTTGCATGATTCTGTAAACTATTATGAGATCTTTATTTTGCTCTACGATCTTAGGGTGAACTCTACGACTTTATCATCTACTCTACGAACTCTAAGATTGTTCTATGATCATCAACTATATCATCACCTTTCAGAGTTAATTTTACGATCTTGCCTTGCTTTGTAGATTCAATAATCATCTTTACAATTCTTCAACTCTGCGATCTTGTATTATGCTATTTAACTTTACTAGAGAAGCTTGGTTCACTTCCTGAGAACCAAGTCTCCTTCTCTTATAACTTTGACCTTTGGTTTATCTTAAGTTTATTCTTCTTCTTCAACTTGATCGGCTCCCCCTTAATTGGTCATTTGCTGTCATATGTATTCTTCTTCTGATGAACCAGACTTTTCTGAACAGTACTTTGCTCCTTGTTTGCTTTGGCTGATTTACCTTAGATTATTTCTTGATGGAGAATTCTTTATGTGGATATCTCAATCATATGTTGTAGAAAAGTTATCTCTTAGTGTTGTTGCCATTATGATCTGTGATAGGTATATCATTGAAACAACTTTTCAATAATGTAACTCTGCGTTTTGAAATTACTCAATGAAATTTGTTACTCAATGATCTGAGGATATTCAGTTCAACTTCATTATGTAATCGTGAGTATTTTTTCTTGTTTAACATTTGTGAGCTTCTGTCTTTACTTCTTTAGCTAGAGCTTTTTTTGTCTTTACTGTGCTGTGATGAGTCTGCTTGACAGAAACTCTACGAACTCTTTCTATGTGTTGATCTTGTGGGATGATCTCTGCTTCTTTTGGATCTTTCTCCTATTTAGAAGTAATTCTGATTTGTCCAATTAAGTAATTTAGTGTTCTTCTTTTGTCTGTTTAGCATAGTATTTCTTAAGATCTTCTTGTGGTTGTTCAGTTTATAGCCTTAGTAACTTTGTCTTCTTCGTTGATAGTTCTTCTCAATTTTATTCAATGATCTTAAGGTCTGCTCTGAACTCTACGAACTTGTCCTTACTTGACTATCTGAGAGTCATAAGTCGTGGAGTTAAACTTAAGGCATTTTGTTCAACAATTATGGCTTACTCTTTAATTTCTTTTATTTTGTCTTTTTCGTTGATATTCTCTTCTTTTGCTGTGCTTTACGATCAATTCTTCTTCATTCTTCGATTTGTTCTTTTACATGACGATCTTGTATTCTACGCTGCACTTAATGATCTAAAAATCTTATACCGTATAGTTAAGTCTACTCAACGATTATAGTTAACTATATGATTTTAGATATTCTACTCCTTTACTCTGAGATCTTTTAGTTCTACATTTGACAATTTTGTCATCGTAGACTTAATCATTTTATTCGATGATCTATCTTCCTGTTTTCTGATTCTGCTTCTCCTTTGTTCTTTTTCCTAATCGATTACATTTTGATGATAACACTCTTTATTTGGATTCATTTTAACAAATTTGATCCCTAGTGTCTTTTTAAAACAATATTCTTTTAAGGACAATACAGAGTTTATCTTTTGGATAAACTTAACAAGTTTGATCCTCTAACTAGTCTATATTTTTCAAATACGGATTAACCTAACAAATTTAATTGATCCCTAAGTCCTTTTACACTAATTATTCTTTTTAAGGATTGTACAAGGCTACATTAAATGTTCATATATATATATATATATATATATATATATATATATATATATATATATATATATATATATATCGAATATATATTTAAAACATGTAAATAATCTGGCCAACAGATGTCAGTCCAGTGATATGTAATTAACAAATAAGTTTACTAAAAGAACTTTTTATTAATTGAAAAATAAATACAAGATTGACTCAAGAAATAAGAAGTAGAAATAAGAAGAGAAACTAAAGATTGGTCAGAGAAGGAGCTCTGAGTCTTTCAAAGTTTCTTACCAAATTCTATCATATGGTTCGAAGTCTGCCTAACTTCATAACTGAGCCTTCCTTTTATAGAATAAGGAGAGGGCTGATTACCAACATGCGAATCTTTACTAAAGATACAGACGCTTTACTTTAACAAAAGCAAACGGATACAGACGCTTTACTTTAATAAAGGTAAAATGATTACATGATCAGTAACCAACGACTAATAATTTCCTATAAATAGAGACCATGTTTTCTCTTGGAAAAGCTTGCTGAGTTATTCAATATTGATACAAGAGAGTCATTGTGAGCTCCGAAGTATAGAGGGAATGTAGTGAGTGAGAGAGATAGCAAGGAAGCCCTCAGAAAGTTATGAATAAAGTATCCAGTGGTGGTAACGGTGAAGTAGATGTCCTTGGATAACATCACCTAATTCGGGAGAAGAAGGAGAACAATAACTAGGAACCTATTTCGTTTCAAACTAGCTTTAATGTGACGCCCCCAAATCTGGGCCCACACAGCCCAAACTTGAGTCGTCAAAATACTACAACAAAATTATTACAACAAAGCACAACGTACAACAATACAGTGTATAATAATACACAACTAAGTCTTCACTATTATTGCCACACTATTTTACAAAACGTGAAGACTATGATAACTATTCCTCGGACCCTCACTCCATTCCCCGGCTAGACCCTGTTATGTTTTCATCTCCTGTTGAAAAACAATGGAACAAAAGAAAGGGTGAGCTCAAATAGCCCAGTAAGAAATATCATGACTAAGATAATGACGAATAAATTATCATTAGCCTTCAACAGTTGAGTTCTTGATAGAATACAATAGACTACAAGGTTTATATCAAAAACTGCAGTTAAATTCTTAAACAACGTTCAGATCAATAATAGCAGCGGAATGAGTAATCTATTAGAAGAATAATGCAGACTATAATGTCCACTCGGTTCTCTTTTTAGGAAAAACATCATCAACTTTTATCATCTGAAATATCATTAGTCAAGATAATACAAATTCACAGTTCCTGATCATAATCATGCACATCAACAGTTCATCTTTGTACTACGGGCCAAAGATATTCAATATAGCACCAACGGTCATGATTATACCAGATTCAGCCTTTGGTCATAATCATACCAAACAACAGTTCATCTTTGCACTACGGGCCAAAGAGAACATTCACCACGTGCCATAAAAGACACCGAACAGATGTATCGCCTTTAACCTATTATATCGCCTTTAACCTATCATCTGTTCAACAAATATATCACATCTGTGCCCCCGGCCACAGATATTCACAACAGCTTGATTTTTGGATGATTAGAATGATGTAAATGATGAACAGAAGAAATAGGATAACAATAAGTATCGGAAGTTTACTTTGTACATATTCAAATAATGTCCAAATTGTCAACATGATGTGGAGTGAAATTCAAGATCCACAGTTCAGAATAACGGTTACAATTCAATAGAAAGGTTCACGTAAATAGGAAGGTTCAGTTGAAATAATGAAGTTCAACTATTATGGAACATATAATATTTTCAGGAATTATAGAAGCAATAGTTCCATAATAAATTTCGATTTAGGAGTATGAAAGAAAATAATATCCCTTACCGTAGCAGGTTTGATTAACAAAAGGTGAAGGAAATTAATACAAAGGGTTATTCACCAACAGGCGGCAATCCGCTCCGTAAGGTTATTCCCACAATTTAATAGAATTTGAGTACAAAGAGTTATTCACCAAACAGGCGGCAATCCGCTCCGTAAGGTTATTCTCAGAGATTAATAATGAATGAATACGAAAGGTTATTCACCAACAGGCGGCAATCCGCTCCGTAAGGTTATTCCCACAATTTAATAGAATTTGAGTACAAAGAGTTATTCACCAAACAGGCGGCAATCCGCTCCGTAAGGTTATTCTCAGAGATTAATAATGAATGAATACGAAAGGTTATTCACCAACAGGCGGCAATCCGCTCCGTAAGGTTATTCCCACAATTTAATACATGGAAATAAAAGGCACGTCTTATGAGTAAGGAAGAAACAATATTATTATCGAGAATCAAATAATGATAATCCCTTACCATAGTATGTTTGAATAATGGAAGATGAAAAAGATGGTATCCCTTACCGTAACACGTGACTGGATATTGATTTAAATGAGGTTGATTAACTTGAACAGTACACGTATACTTATAGATCTTCATAAATACTCAAGATGACTTAAGCACACTTAGAGAGAACTTTCACAAGAAGTATTTAGAGAGAGAAAGAAAGAACAAGTAAGGAAGTTTATGAAAAATCCTTAAGTTAAGGCTTCTATTTATAGCCAAAAATCTTATCATTCATTTAATCTAAACCATTCATTTAAAGATCATCTTTTAATCTACACCATCCATTTCAAATATTATATTATCTTTAATCTACACCATTCATTTCATATCACCTAATAATCACCTAACTTTATATTATAAACAAATCAATTTAATTATTCAACAATAATTCACACTTTAATCTACACCATTCATTTCATATTACCTAATAATCACCTAACTTTATATTATAAACAAATCAATTCAATTATTCAACAATAATTCACACTTTAATCTACACCATTCATTTCATATCACCTAATAATCACCTAACTTTATATTATAAACAAATAACTTTATCAATTCAATTATTATGACTAATTGTTATAAATACAGTATAGTTAGCTCTTAGATATCAAGTCAATAAATTAATGAAATACAACTGTTTAAATAACATCATAATAGAGATAACAATAATGTAAAATAAAGCATACGTTACTGTGTAATGACAATTATTGATTCAATAATGTGAATTACTGTGCATATGTTACTGTGACAATTATTAGGTTCAATAATTTTAAAAACAGTGCAACAACAATTATTGACTCAATGATATAAAATACAGTGTAATGACAATTATTAAATCAATAATGCAAAATACTGTGTAACAACAATTATTGAATTGATAATATAAAATATTATGCAGTGACAATTATCGATGAAATGATGCGTAACAGTTACGGTGTCAATTATCAGACCAATAATATGAGACACTATGCAATACCGTGTGTTACTGTAGAGTACCGAGTGCTACAGAAAATACCAATAACTACCGTATGCTACTATTCTTTTATCACCGGTATTTTAACAGTTCCGTTGACTATTTTTATTTAAAAATGTTATTTCTGTCGTTTTCTATATCCGACAAATATTCCGTTGTGGGGTCCACCAATAATTTGTTATTTCGGCGCCGTCGGACCAAACGAATATTCCCCGACCAAACGAATATTCCCCCACAAAGCGAATATTGTCCGACAAAATAAAATTTGCACATAACATCCTTAACTTTTAACTTTATCGATTTAACCACTTACTGTTTAAAAAATATCTATATGAAGAAAAATTAAATTTTGTATTTCATAAAATTCGGAGTCTTACAACCTCCCCTCCTTATGAAATTTCGTCCCCGAAATTGACGTACCTGACATATCGAAGAGGTAAGGATACTTAGATTTCATCTCAGATTCTAGCTCCCAGGTCATTTCCTCAGTATCTTGGTTCCTCCATAAAACCTTAACTTGAGGTATAACCTTTGAGCGTAGGATCTGCTCCTTCTTATCTAGAATCTTAACAGGTACTTCCTCGTATGTTAAATCCTCTGCTATAACGTCTGGTTCTAACTCAATGACGTGGTTTGGGTCCTTCACATATTTACGTAACATAGATATGTGAAAAACGTTATGGATGCGAGACATACTTGGTGGTAGGGCTAGTCTGTAGGCTACGGTTCCTATTCGATCGAGGATTTCAAATGGGCCAATAAATCGAGGGTTAAGCTTTCCTCTCTTTCCGAATCTCGTAACCCCTTTCCATGGAGAAACACGTAAGAATACATGATCTCCGACGTTGAAACTTTCGTCTCTCCGATGAAGATCAGCATAACTCTTTTGTCGTTCTTGTGCGGTCTGTATTCGTTGTCGGATCATTTGGATCTTTTCGGTCGTCAAGCGTACCAACTCGGGTCCCAACAATTTTGCTTCTCCTACCTCATTCCAACATATTGGAGAGCGACACTTCCTTCCATACAATGCCTCGAATGGAGCCATGCCTATGCTTGCTTGGTAACTGTTGTTGTAAGAAAATTCCACCAACGGCAAGTACTTATCCCAACTTCCTTTGAAGTCTAATACACAAAGTCTCAAAAGATCTTCGAGGGTCTGGATCGTCCTTTCCGATTGTCCGTCCGTTTGAGGATGGTATGCAGAACTAAAACGTAGTTCAGTGCCCATAGCTTTTTGTAGACTGATCCAAAAGCGTGAAGTGAATCTAGGATCTCGATCAGAAACTATGGAAACTGGCATGCCATGCAATCTCACGATCTCATTTATGTACATACCGGCAAGACGTTCAAGTGAAAAGTTTTCTCGTATAGGCAAGAAATGAGCAGATTTGGTCAATCTATCTACGATCACCCAAATTGCATCTAAGCCTTGAGAAACTTTTGGAAGACCCGTCACGAAGTCCATATTGATGTGTTCCCACTTCCATTCGGGAACTTCAAGTGATTGTAATGGACCTTTAGGAACTTGATGTTCTGCCTTGACACGTTGACAAGTTAGGCACCTTGAGATAAACTCCGCAATCTCTCTTTTCATATTGTTCCACCAAAATGTATGTCGAAGATCTCGATACATCTTGGTACCTCCTGGGTGGATTGCGAACGGCGTGTTGTGTGCCTCCATCATGATTTTATGCTTTAATTCAGGATCGTTAGGAACACAGAGTCGAGAGTTGACTCGAAGTATTCCTTTCTCGTCGATTCTTGCTTCGGGAATGGCACCTTCTTGTACTTTCTTTATCATGTTTATCAGTTCCGGATCGGTAGCTTGAGCAGCTTTAATTTTATCGATTAAAGTTGGTTCTACTCGCACGTGAGCAATCTTCGAGTGGGTCCCTGGTGTCTTTAGCTCTATCTCCATCTTTTGCAAGTCGTACAAAATACACTTTTGTGTTGTCAGCAGTGCACTTGTACTTGCATAAGATTTTCTGCTCAAAGCGTCAGCTACAACGTTCGCCTTTCCCGGGTGATACTGGATTGTGTGGTCATAATCCTTTAACAGCTCAAGCCAACGTCGTTGTCGCATGTTGAGTTCCTTCTGGGTGAAGAAATACTTGAGACTTTTATGATCCGTATAGATATCCACTTTTTCTCCGTACAAGTAGTGTCTCCAGATCTTCAACGCGAAAACGACTGCTGCCAACTCTAGATCATGAGTAGGATAATTTTTCTCATAATCTTTGAGTTGTCGAGAGGCATAGGCTATAACCTTTCCATGTTGCATAAGGACACAGCCTAGACCTTTGCCAGAAGCATCGCTGTAGATAACAAATTCTCCTGATCCTGATGGTATGGTCAGAACAGGAGCTGAAACCAGTCTCTTCTTGAGTTCTTGGAAACTTTTCTCGCATTCCTCGCTCCATATGAATTTTGTGCTTTTCCGAGTAAGCTGCGTTAATGGAGTGGCGATTCGAGAAAATCCTTCTACGAATCTCCGATAATAACCAGCTAGACCCAGAAAACTTCGGACTTCGGTTACTGTTTTGGGTTGTTCCCAATTTAGTACCGTTTCAATCTTCGCAGGATCGACTGATATTCCTTGACTAGAAATCACATGCCCAAGAAACGCGACCTCCTCAAGCCAGAACTCACATTTCTTCAACTTGGCATATAATTTGTTTTCACGGAGCTTTTGTAGTATCAATCTCAGGTGTTGTTCATGATCCTCGCGACTCTTGGAGTATATGAGGATGTCATCAATAAAGACAACCACAAAATGATCCAAATGTTCCTTGAATATCCGGTTCATCATGTCCATGAAAGCTGCAGGAGCATTAGTTAGTCCAAAAGGCATGACTAAGAACTCATAATGCCCATAACGAGTTCTGAAAGCAGTCTTTGGAATGTCCTCAGCTTTAACCTTTAACTGATGATATCCAGAACGGAGATCAATCTTTGAGAAATGTTGAGCGCCTTGCAATTGATCAAACATGTCATCAATCCGAGGTAACGGGTACCTGTTCTTGATGGTGACATGGTTCAATTCTCGGTAGTCAATGCACAATCTCATACTCCCGTCTTTCTTCTTCACAAATAGAACAGGAGCACCCCAAGGTGATGCACTCGGACGAATGAAACCGGTATCCAACAATTCCTGTAGTTGGACTTTTAACTCTTGAAGTTCAATGGGAGCCATTCGGTAGGGAGCTTTGGAAATGGGCTTGGTACCGGGTTCAAGATCAATATAAAAATCAATTTCACGGTTTGGGGGTAAGCCAGGAAGTTCTTCAGGAAAAACGTCAGGAAACTCATTAACAATGGGAATATCATTCAAGTTTGACGTATTTTTGTTCAAATCAGTGACATGAGCTAAAAAGGCTTGACATCCGTTTTTCAATAAACGAATGGCTTTATGGCTAGAAATAACAGTTATAGATTTCAATGGTTTAGTTGCTTGAATTTGCATGACAGGTTGATTAGGAATATGAAAACTAATAATCTTATGAAAACAATCAATTTTAGCATGATGGGTAGTCAACCAATCAATTCCTAAAATCACATCAAATTCACGCATCTCCAAAGAAATAAGGTCAACAGATAATGTGAGGTTGTTGATTTGAACTAGGCAAGATTTATAGACAGTAGATGTAATGGTCATTTCTCCTAATGGGGTTTCAACTGATAAGTCAAAGTCCAAGTTTTCAGGAGTTAAGTTTAAACGCTGAGCACATGCAGGTGAGATAAAAGAATGGGTAGAGCCAGTATCTAACAAAGCGTAGACTTCACGAGAATTTATGAATAGCTTACCGGTTATCACCTCGTTCGAGTTTCGCGCCATTTGGGATGTCACAACAAAAGCTCTCCCTTGAACTACAGATTTTCCCTTATCCGCGGTAGCTTTTGGTATCATCATTGCAGCTGGACTTGATTTTGTGGCAGGACAAAACCGCGCAAGATGACCCTCTTTCCCACAACTGTAGCACTTTTTGGACTGCAGTGTACAGTTTGGGCTGATGTGACCTTCCTGACCACACCTATAGCATCTCACTGGTGGTCGATCTTCTCCCCTTGAAACTGGGGTCGGTGCTGGTGTTGGTACTGGTGCTGGTGCCCTTCCATAATTATTATGGAATCTCTTTCTTTTGAAATTGTTCCCACTAGATTCTCCTCTTCTGTTATTTGGTGTGGAATTACCACCGAAGTGTTGGTTACCTCCTCGATGGTTCTCGTTCCTGTGGTTGTTGTCACTCCTTTCTCTATGCTGATCATTAACTCTTGGCTGCAATGTTTCATCTGTTTGCTCCACCCTTTGAGCCCTATCCACAACATCTGAATACAAACTAAATTTATGAGAGCTAAGTTGTTGACGAATTTTGAATCTCAAACCTCTTAGGAACATCCGACTCATTCGTGCTTCGTCATCCACAAGATGGGTGGCAAAGCGAGATAACTCGGCAAACTTGGCTTCATATTGGGAGACTGTCATGTTTCCCTGCTCCAGCTTAATGAATTCCACCTCTTTCATATGGCGGATGCTTTCTGGGAAATACTTCTCGTTAAACAGTTCTTCGAATTCTGTCCAAGACATTTCGAGTGCTGAAGGTTGGATACGTTTTACCGCTTCCCACCAATGGTCCGCCTCACCTCGTAACATAAAAGTGGCAAATGGCACCTTCTGATCATCAGCGCATTGTAAGACATCAAGTATTTTTGTCGTCTGCTTTAGCCATGCCTCCGCTTTGAGTGGGTCAGGCTTCCCGTGGAATTCAGGTGGTCCTAATTCTTTAAATTGCTTGACAGTGACCATCCTCAAATTACCAGCGTTTCTACCGTTATTATTGACTGGATTTCCTCTTCCTTGATTCTGTATGAACTGCATGAAATTCCTAAAGAATCCATCGTTCATCATGTTATCAGGAACATTATTTCCTGAGTTGGCAGGAGGATTGTTTGGGGCCTCTTGATTCTCGGCTACATTTGCTTCAGGCATTCCATAGTTAACCTCTTAATTTTCAGATGCCATACTTAACTGTGGTCACAAAATAAATGTTAGTTCAAATAAACTGACTCATCACTTCATGTTCCTACATTCAAATCGACTCATTAGATAATAAAATCTATTTTAGGTAGGACACACTAGTGACTGATTCTATTCGTCTCTCCCCTCCTAGTTCTACCCCAGATCTCCATTAAAGACCATATCCCTAAGCTCTGATGCCAACTGTGACGCCCCCAAATCTGGGCCCACACAGCCCAAACTTGAGTCGTCAAAATACTACAACAAAATTATTACAACAAAGCACAACGTACAACAATACAGTGTATAATAATACACAACTAAGTCTTCACTATTATTGCCACACTATTTTACAAAACGTGAAGACTATGATAACTATTCCTCGGACCCTCACTCCATTCCCCGGCTAGACCCTGTTATGTTTTCATCTCCTGTTGAAAAACAATGGAACAAAAGAAAGGGTGAGCTCAAATAGCCCAGTAAGAAATATCATGACTAAGATAATGACGAATAAATTATCATTAGCCTTCAACAGTTGAGTTCTTGATAGAATACAATAGACTACAAGGTTTATATCAAAAACTGCAGTTAAATTCTTAAACAACGTTCAGATCAATAATAGCAGCGAAATGAGTAATCTATTAGAAGAATAATGCAGACTATAATGTCCACTCGGTTCTCTTTTTAGGAAAAACATCATCAACTTTTATCATCTGAAATATCATTAGTCAAGATAATACAAATTCACAGTTCCTGATCATAATCATGCACATCAACAGTTCATCTTTGTACTACGGGCCAAAGATATTCAATATAGCACCAACGGTCATGATTATACCAGATTCAGCCTTTGGTCATAATCATACCAAACAACAGTTCATCTTTGCACTACGGGCCAAAGAGAACATTCACCACGTGCCATAAAAGACACCGAACAGATGTATCGCCTTTAACCTATTATATCGCCTTTAACCTATCATCTGTTCAACAAATATATCACATCTGTGCCCCCGGCCACAGATATTCACAACAGCTTGATTTTTGGATGATTAGAATGATGTAAATGATGAACAGAAGAAATAGGATAACAATAAGTATCGGAAGTTTACTTTGTACAGATTCAAATAATGTCCAAATTGTCAACATGATGTGGAGTGAAATTCAAGATCCACAGTTCAGAATAACGGTTACAATTCAATAGAAAGGTTCACGTAAATAGGAAGGTTCAGTTGAAATAATGAAGTTCAACTATTATGGAACATATAATAT
This sequence comes from Hedera helix, assembly GCA_947179155.2. Taxonomy (NCBI): domain Eukaryota; kingdom Viridiplantae; phylum Streptophyta; class Magnoliopsida; order Apiales; family Araliaceae; genus Hedera; species Hedera helix. The sequence continues at coordinate 33,632,159 of OX359276.1, forward strand.
TTTCAGGAATTATAGAAGCAATAGTTCCATAATAAATTTCGATTTAGGAGTATGAAAGAAAATAATATCCCTTACCGTAGCAGGTTTGATTAACAAAAGGTGAAGGAAATTAATACAAAGGGTTATTCACCAACAGGCGGCAATCCGCTCCGTAAGGTTATTCCCACAATTTAATAGAATTTGAGTACAAAGAGTTATTCACCAAACAGGCGGCAATCCGCTCCGTAAGGTTATTCTCAGAGATTAATAATGAATGAATACGAAAGGTTATTCACCAACAGGCGGCAATCCGCTCCGTAAGGTTATTCCCACAATTTAATAGAATTTGAGTACAAAGAGTTATTCACCAAACAGGCGGCAATCCGCTCCGTAAGGTTATTCTCAGAGATTAATAATGAATGAATACGAAAGGTTATTCACCAACAGGCGGCAATCCGCTCCGTAAGGTTATTCCCACAATTTAATACATGGAAATAAAAGGCACGTCTTATGAGTAAGGAAGAAACAATATTATTATCGAGAATCAAATAATGATAATCCCTTACCATAGTATGTTTGAATAATGGAAGATGAAAAAGATGGTATCCCTTACCGTAACACGTGACTGGATATTGATTTAAATGAGGTTGATTAACTTGAACAGTACACGTATACTTATAGATCTTCACAAATACTCAAGATGACTTAAGCACACTTAGAGAGAACTTTCACAAGAAGTATTTAGAGAGAGAAAGAAAGAACAAGTAAGGAAGTTTATGAAAAATCCTTAAGTTAAGGCTTCTATTTATAGCCAAAAATCTTATCATTCATTTAATCTAAACCATTCATTTAAAGATCATCTTTTAATCTACACCATCCATTTCAAATATTATATTATCTTTAATCTACACCATTCATTTCATATCACCTAATAATCACTTAACTTTATATTATAAACAAATCAATTTAATTATTCAACAATAATTCACACTTTAATCTACACCATTCATTTCATATTACCTAATAATCACCTAACTTTATATTATAAACAAATCAATTCAATTATTCAACAATAATTCACACTTTAATCTACACCATTCATTTCATATCACCTAATAATCACCTAACTTTATATTATAAACAAATAACTTTATCAATTCAATTATTATGACTAATTGTTATAAATACAGTATAGTTAGCTCTTAGATATCAAGTCAATAAATTAATGAAATACAACTGTTTAAATAACATCATAATAGAGATAACAATAATGTAAAATAAAGCATACGTTACTGTGTAATGACAATTATTGATTCAATAATGTGAATTACTGTGCATATGTTACTGTGACAATTATTAGGTTCAATAATTTTAAAAACAGTGCAACAACAATTATTGACTCAATGATATAAAATACAGTGTAATGACAATTATTAAATCAATAATGCAAAATACTGTGTAACAACAATTATTGAATTGATAATATAAAATATTATGCAGTGACAATTATCGATGAAATGATGCGTAACAGTTACGGTGTCAATTATCAGACCAATAATATGAGACACTATGCAATACCGTGTGTTACTGTAGAGTACCGAGTGCTACAGAAAATACCAATAACTACCGTATGCTACTATTCTTTTATCACCGGTATTTTAACAGTTCCGTTGACTATTTTTATTTAAAAATGTTATTTCTGTCGTTTTCTATATCCGACAAATATTCCGTTGTGGGGTCCACCAATAATTTGTTATTTCGGCGCCGTCGGACCAAACGAATATTCCCCGACCAAACGAATATTCCCCCACAAAGCGAATATTGTCCGACAAAATAAAATTTGCACATAACATCCTTAACTTTTAACTTTATCGATTTAACCACTTACTGTTTAAAAAATATCTATATGAAGAAAAATTAAATTTTGTATTTCATAAAATTCGGGGTCTTACATTTAAGGTATAAATAATTCTGTTTAATATCTTAAGGAAGTTAATTATTGTTCCATATTATGTTAAAATGGGTGGTTGTGGTTATTTGCTGTTGGGAGGAATTTGTTATGAAGAACCATGACGATTACAATATATATAAGCTGTATAATGGATGTGAAGTAGCTTGTGTTCATGTCAAACTACTAAAGAAACTAGTAGAATCACCAAGTAAGGATAAACTGTCTAAAAGAATCAGAAGGATTAATATGTTCATTATTGTGTTTAAAACTGAAATCTGAGAGCCTTCGGCTATCGTAGAGTAGCCTTCGGCCAGAGCCTTCAGCTATCGTAGAGTAGCCTTCGGCCAGAGCCTTCGGCTATCCAGAGCCTTCGGCTATCGTAGAGTGGCCTTCGGCTATCGTAGAGTGGCCTTCGGCCAGAGCCTTCGGCTATCCAGAGCCTTCGACTATTGTAGAGTAGCATTGGCCAGAGCCTTCGGCTATCGTAGAGTAGCCTTCGGCCAAAGTCTTCGGCTATCGTAAAATTGCCTCGGCTAAAGTCTTCGGCTATCGTAGAATTATCTCGGCCAAAGCCTTCGGCTATCGTAGGGTAGCATTGGCCAGGTATCGGCCATTACAGAGTGATCGTAGGTTGAAATCACTCCGGTCGTAGAACTGATTTTGATCGGCGACTAAGTTGCTGAGGCAAACCATTGGATTCGTGAAGTAAGTCTGCTAAGGCGGACTGTACAAATCATTGAGTGACTATTCACCCCTTTAGATTTTGGTTATCAATGATAATCCAAAATAAATAAGATTTATCTTTTAATTAATTGTCATATTACCATTAGATAATAAGCAAAGATAAATAAATAAATAATTATTATTTAATTAATGGTAAATAATAATTAAAAAAAATAAATAAGATTTTAGAAATCATTAATTATTATGTATTTAATAAATAATAACTAGAGATAAATAAAGTTAATAATTTAATTATTTATTATTTACATTAAATAATAAATAAGGATAATTAGGTAATTAATTACTATTTAATTAATATCAATGAAAGAGATGTAAGGTTAATTACTTAGTTAATTATTAGTTTAATATTAAATTAAAGAAGATTAAAATTAAATCAATACTTATTTATTATTTAATTATTATTAAATAATAAGTAAGTACAATCAGTTATTATTTATTGTAAATAATAACTAAAATTAATTAATTAATTTCTATTTAATCAAGATTAAATAGTAATTAAATAGAGATTTAGTCAATAAAATAATTTGAATTTAATTAAACAATTGTAATAAGTTGTTTAAGGGTTTAATAAGTGTCTAACACTTAAGATTTTTTTTTTCTAACTTAATAAATTATTAACCTAATATGATTGATGGTCTATAAGGTTAATAATATTGTTTTGACTAATGTAAATTATGTGTTTGTACTTATGTGATAGATAAGTTCCTTAGTGAGTGTATAGTTGTGCAAATACGCCGTACTAATTATTAGACCAACTTTATTAATGTTAGGTCTTTCAAAGCCAGTTAGTTAAAGCTAGACCTTAATTGTAGCTGAGCAGACAGACAAGTTCCTTATCTCTAAACTCATTTCATTGAGCAAATTATTTATCTAATCTTGAACTGTTATTTCCAAACATGCTTTGAGAGGTTTAATTACTTTACAATTATTCCACATCGATATTATTGTTATTCGCACTTGTTGCACTTGAGATTGTACAGTCATTGACTTGTAGTTAATTACTGTTCTACTGTTTAAAGAACTGTTCAAAGTAGGTCTAAGTCATTGTTCGGCTAGACATTTATGTTAAAGATTTTAAAAGCTATCCAAATCATTGAAGGTGCGGATTCTTAGACTATTATGAACACCCCTTTATTATAGGGGAGTACCCTGTATCTAATATCAGGTACAAAAATACGTAAATTAAATGTTATGCATACACATATTGTACTGAGGCTGATCCCCTCGGGTACATATTTCTGGTAGTAACCATTGGGTCAACATGCTATTGACTCCAGTGGATATTTATAGTTCATAGTCTATTTGACTATCCTAATTTTAAAAGCAAATTATTATTCTTGCTTATGTTATACACATTATGGAATCGTTCAGCTATTCCCTTTCATTCATGATATATTATTTCTGGTTGTTATTTAAACTTGCTGAGCAAACTAGTTGCTCACTCTTGCTATATCATGAAACCTTATTGCAGTGCAACCCGAGACTTCGGGAAAGAACAAGGGTAAAGGAAAGATGAAGTGATAGACTTCAAGATGCAGCCCTGTAGTTAATTAAATTAATTGTTATGTAATATAAACCCTAAGTACTTTATTAAGGGAATTTGTGTACTTTGTGTAAGGTTATCATATCTTGGGACTAGTAACACCTTTTGAATGAACAACATATGTTTATTATTCCGCTTTTAGTTATTGTATGTTGTTTAGAGGTGAATGTTTGTATTGGATCGTGATGACCGAATCCGGCTATTTGGAACCCAAATTTGGGGGCGTCACAGGTTGGTATCAGAGCTGTAGGTTAGAAACGCTAGGATTGCGAAACCTAGGTTATAACCTTAGTACTAAACTCTTATCGAGTGCGTTAGAAGATGAATCGGGGAGATTCATCATGTTATGTATTTTTGGAGATGGATTGAGAAAATCCATCGAGCCGAGATGTACATGATAAAATATCATTTCATTTCATCAATGAATATATTTTATTGCGGTACTAACATGTGTTATTGGTGTGATTGTAGGATGACAGAAATAGGACAGTCGAGTACTGCAGTGGATGAGGTGATTTATACTGATATCCATATGGATACGCAGCAGGATGTAGGTTATGCACCCGTTGCACCTGTATCCCCGGTTGAGGAGCCAGAGTCAGATCCCGAGGAGGGAGATCGAGAGGACGCTGTCTGGGGCGGAGTGATGCGACCGTACAGCGAGGAGGAGGCCGATACTGAGGATGAGGAGCCAGCTGAGTATGTTGATGGCATGGGCACTACCGCCAGTGACATCATTGATACTCTGACTACGGCTAATGATGAGCTAGAGGATAGGGTTCAGCACCTAGAGGCGCAGAACCAGATACACCAGCAGACTGAGGAGCAGTATAGGGACGCAGCTTACATGTTCTCTGGTGAGAACGTGGAGCTAAAGGAGAAGATGGCTGAATTGCAGGCCAAAATACAACAGTTGGAGCAGGCTGCATCTCAGTCGAATCCAACAGTACAACAGCTAGCATTGCAAAACAGGCAACTTAGGCAGACTGTAGATTAGCTAAACGCAAGAGAAATGCATAGTCAGACAGTTCTTTATGCCACCAGAGCTGAGCTCGACCGGGAGCGAATAGATCGGATTCAGATTCATGAGGCTTGGCGCAGGGCTAACATGAGGGTAGGCAACTTGGAGAGAGAGAGACTCGAGTTAGATCCACCAGGATTGACACTCTGGAGTATGCTTTGGACGTTTCCTTTGATCGTTTGAGGACCCGGGTTATGAGGTATCCTCGGGAGACGGGCAGTAGTCGCCGCGTGATTAGACGTCGTGTGGTTGATGAGTTGGTTCGACAGGCTTACCGTCGGGCAGTTCGTCGCAGCAGGCGTTGATTGTTGTTAGTTATTATCTTTAGTTGTATTGATAGGTAGTAGTGAATCCTCACTTTTGTTCGTCAGAGGATAGTCGTTATTAGGCAACTTGTGCCTTGAGCGTTTATAGAAGTATTCCACTTGTGGAGTCTGTACTAAAACATTGGTATATGAATATAAATGCAGTTATTTCCCTGTTTAAATCAAATATGCTTGATATATAATTTTAAATTTAAATGTTAATTTGGCTAACATAATGTGTAGAACTATAAGCATAAGTCTAAGATTTGCTCTTTAGTAGATCATACCGAGAGGTAGACCACGCAATCAACGTATCCCAGAGTCAGAGAGTGAGGTTGGGGATCAACCCAATCCTATGAGAATGTTTGCAGAAATGTTGGCGGAAGCCATGCAAACTACACCCCCACCAGTGGTAGTACAACCAGCATCGCAGCCAGCGCCGCACTTGGCAAATTTTAAGGACTTCAAACTGGTTGGACCACCGGAGTTTCAGGGAACTCTAAACCCGATCGAAGCATAGACTTGGATCGAGGAAATGGAAAAGGTGTTCGAGGTCGCTAGGGTGGCCGAAGCACAGAAGACTAGTTTTGCTACCTTCATGATGAAAGGGGAGGCGAACTATTGGTGGAAGGCCAACAAGGGCCGTGCGGGAGAATGCGTCATCACCTGGGAACGCTTTAAGGAAATGTTTATGGAAAACTACTTTCCAGAAAGCATGCAACAAGAAATGGAGGTGAAATTCCTCGAGTTAAAACAGGGAAGCATGTCTGTGGCCGAATATGCGGCCAAGTTTAATGAGTTGGCAAGGTTTGTAACTCATCAAGTTGATACGGAGGCTAGGAAGGCTAGGAGATTTGAGCTAGGTTTGAAGCCGTGGGTGTACCGTTCTGTGACGGTATTAAAGATCAAGAGCTTTGCAGAGCTATTGGAAAGGGCAATCATTGCAGAGGGTGGCAGTGAGGCCCTAAATAAATTCAACCAGGAGAGGAAGAAGGGTCATGACGGGCAGAAAACGGGGAGCAGTGGAGGCAGCAACCCCAATAAACGACAGTGGAATGAGAGCCAATCGTCCGGAGGTAACAAATCCGGAGGAGAGGCTAAGAAAGTGGACAAATGCAACAATTGTGGTAAGAACCACACGGGCGAATGCTTGAAAGGGAAGAGTGTTTGCTATAGCTGCGGACAACCAGGGCACATGGCTCCACAATGCCCAAAGAAGATGAAGGGAGTATGTTTCTCCTGTGGAGCAATCGATCATCATGCCAAGGACTGTCCAAAGAGGAAGGGAGACGCTGGGAGTGGCAACAGAGGCAACAACAATAACAACAACAGGCTGAGCATTGGAGGGCTAGCCAGCCAGGCCAACCGTCCCACAGCGCGCACCTTCAACATGACTGTGCAAGATGCAGTCGACTCCAAGGACGTGGTGTCAGGTATCATCCTGATCAATGATATTAATGCATATGTATTGTTTGATTCGGGTGCTACCTGCTCATTTGTTTCTGAAGATTTTGCTAAGAGATTAGATTTACCTCAAGAAAAGCTAGAACACCCTATGAACGTAGAAGTAGCAAACAAAGAAATCATTCCTGTAGACTACATTCATAGGAACTGTTGTGCTGAATTACGAGGGTTTAGACTTAACGTAGATTTGATACTGATTCGTCTGGGGGAGTTTGATATAATCCTAGGGATGGATTGGCTATCGAGTCACGGGGCGGTTATTGACTGTAAGAAGAAGTGTGTGCACTTAAAGACTCCGAATAGGTCCAAAGTTATATTTTACGGTAGTAAATCGCCGAGACAATCAAGTTGTCTGACAATGATGCAAGCACGAAAGTTGCTCAGGAAAGTGTGCGTAGGTTATTTGGCTCATGTGGTCGATACTCGACGTGTCGAGGGTGAACTGAGTCAGATACCTGTTGTACGGGAATTCGCTGATGTTTTTCCAGATGAGATTCCGAGGTTATCGTCGGACAGAGAAGTGGAGTTTGTTATTGATTTGGTACCGGGGACCCCACCGATATCGAAGGCGCCGTATCGTATGGCACCAGTAGAAATGAAAGAATTGATGGTTCAGCTGCAGGAACTGCTAGATAAAGGTTACATCAGACCAAGCGTGTCACCCTGGGGAGCGCCGGTTCTGTTTGTAAAGAAGAAGGATGGTTCGATGAGGCTTTGTATTGATTACCGGGAGTTGAACAAGGTCACCATTAAGAACAGATATCCGCTGCCCAGAATTGATGATCTGTTTGATCAACTTAAGGGAGCGAAATACTTTTCGAAAATAGATTTGAGGACGGATTATCATCAACTGAAGGTGAGGGAGGAGGATATCCCGAAAACGGCATTCAGAACTCGTTATGGTCATTTCGAGTTTCTAGTGATGTCATTTGGACTGACGAATGCACCAGCGGCATTCATGGATATGACGAACAGAGTGTTCAAGCAGTACTTGGACAAGTTCGTGGTCGTATTCATTGATGACATATTAGTGTATTCGAAGACGGAGGAAGAACATGCAGAACACTTACGGATCGCATTGGAGGCTTTGAGAAGGGAGAAGTTGTACGCTAAGTTTTCGAAGTGTGAATTTTGGTTGCAGAGGGTGCAGTTTCTAGGTCATGTTATCGACAAAGACGGTGTTTCGGTGGATCCAGCAAAGGTGGAGGCAGTTATCAATTGGGAACAACCGAAGACGCCGACTGAGATCAGGAGTTTCCTAGGGTTAGCGGGGTATTATCGGAGATTCATTCAGGATTTTTCAAAGATAGCATCACCGTTGACCAATCTTACCCGAAAGACTGTGAAGTTTGTTTGGTCGGAGAAGTGCGAGAAAAGTTTTATGGAGCTGAAGAAGATGTTGAGTCAGGCACCAGTGTTGGCTTTACTGGACGACACGGGAGGTTTCGTTGTGTACAGTGATGCGTCACACAAGGGTCTTGGTTGTGTGCTAATGCAACACGGCAAGGTCATTGCGTATGCGTCACGTCAGTTAAAGGATTATGAGAAGGGTTATCCGACTCATGATCTGGAGTTAGCAACGGTAGTTTTTGCCCTGAAGATTTGGAGGCACTACCTATATGGCGAGAAGTGTGAGATATATACAGACCACAAAAGTCTGAAATATATCTTCACTCAAAAGGAGTTGAATATGAGGCAGCGCCGATGGTTAGAATTGATCAAAGACTACGACTGTGAGATTCTGTACCATCCGGGCAAGGCCAATGTAGTAGCAGATGCCTTGAGCAGAAAAGGCAGGGAGAAGTTGTTGAAGCTAACAAATCAGGAAGAGTTGGTGAGAGATTTCGAACGTTTGGAGTTGGAAATCAAATATCCGATGGAGGCAGACGAGAAGTTATTTACAGTAATAGCAAGCCCGACCTTATTAGACAAGATCAAAGAGGTTCAGGAAAAGGATGAAGATTGTGATAGTACAAGATTGATAGCACAGGGTTGCTAAGGTTTGAAGGGAGAGTCTGGGTACCGTTAGATCAGGAGCTTCGGGAAGAGATTCTTCAGGAAGCTCACAGTACAAGATACTCAGTACATTCCTGGAGTACGAAGATGTATCAGGATTTAAAGCAATATTTTTGGTGGCCGAATATGAAGAGGGAAGTGGCAGAATGTGTCAGTTGATGTCTGACATGCCAGCGGGTTAAAGCAGAGCATCAACGGCCGAGCGGACTGCTTCAACCACTAGAGATTCCGGAGTGGAAGTGGGAGCACATCACGATGGATTTTGTGGTGGGTTTGCCACCGATACATAAAGGTTTGGACGCCATCTGGGTAATAGTGGATCGTCTGACCAAGTCAGCTCATTTTCTACCTATCAGAATACGGTACAATCTGGAGCAGTTAGCGAAGCTCTATATAAAGGAGATAGTGTCACGACATGGAGTGCCGGTATCGATTGTGTCCGACAGAGATCCGCACTTCACGTCGAATTTCTGGAGAAGTCTACAAGCAAGGATGGGTACACAGTTGAGATTAAGCACAGCATACCATCCCCAAACTGACAGCCAGAGCGAGCGAACTATTCAGACCTTGGAGGATATGCTCCGAGCAGTCGTGATGGACCTAAAGGGCAGTTGGGATGACCATTTGCCACTGGTGGAGTTCACTTACAACAACAGCTATCACGCTAGTATCGGTATGCCACCATACGAAGCGCTCTATGGAAGAAAGTGTCGAACACCGTTGTGTTGGGACGAGGTTGGTGAGCGAAGACTGCTTGGACCTGAAATGGTACAGCAGACTACAGACACAGTACAACTTATCAGAAATCGACTAGTAGCAGCTCATGATCGTCAAAAGAAGTACGCGGATTTACATCGCCAAAAGCGGGACTTCGACGTGGACAGTTTCGTATTTCTGAAGGTATCTCCCTGGAAGGGGAAGATCCGTTTTGGTAAAAAGGGCAAGCTGAGCCCTAGGTTCATAGGACCATTTGAAATCTTGAGGCGAGTCGGTGAAGTGGCGTACGAGGTAGCATTACCTCCTGAACTGGAGCACATTCACAATGTGTTTCATGTGTCAGTGTTACGGCCGTATAAACCGGACTACAAGCACGTTATCTTCTATGAACCAATTCAAGTCGAGAAGGATTTATCATATGAAGAAGTTCCTGTTCAGATACTCGATAGGAAGGAACAGAAACTGAGGAATAAGATAATTCATTCTGTCAAAGTACTTTGGAGAAATCACGCAATTGAAGAAGCTACGTGGGAACTAGAGGAAGAAATGAGAACGAATTACCCGTTTTTATTTGAGTAACCTTATTTTACAATTCCGAGGACGAAATTTTTATAAGGGGGGAGAATGTAATGTCCTAGAATTTCCACGTCATTATTAATTAAATTATTAATTTAATTTCCGACGAGTTAGTTTTACGAGATTATTTAAATCTGTTTATATGATTAATTAATTATGTGATTAAATGATTATGTAATTAATTACTAGAATTAATTAAAGGGGGTCACTAATATGTTATTTAAATTAGTGAACAAACCCTAAAATTTTAATATCAAAATAATTGATAAGTTTCCTATTAATTAAATATTCAATTAAATTGAATATAATGAGTTAATTAAATATAATAAATTAATTAATATAATTATTAATTAATGTAAATAATGTGAAATATTAATAATAATATTTATTAGTCCATTTAGTAATTTAATACTAATGGGTTAGAGTATTTAATTATTTATTCAATCTAATTATTTATTTAATCATGGATTGAATAATTAGTGTGTAAATTATTGAATTAGCCCAACATGGATCAATTAATAGCTCAAGTGAAGAATAATAAAATTTGGCAAACTAGTAGCCCAAACAATTGAATAAAAGCCCAACTGGTATTTTAAATAAAGTCCAAAGCATGAGCCCACTTGGAATTAATTGTGTAATTTATAAACCTACCGTGGAATAGGAGGAGAGAGAATAGCTAATTGAATGTATGGGTTGCTGGGCAGTTAAGTCAGTATATTATCCCAAATCAGAGATGACCCGACATGGGGTCCTTTACTGTTAAACGGCTAATCTAATAATTTATCTTTGCGTGTGTCTATAATCTGCCGAGCTCAGTCAGCAACCATACTCTGCAGAGTACAACCTGAAGTGGTGATTTCTGGGTATGGCTGAAAGATGGGTTGGTAAAGTTTTCACCTAAACCTCAGTAACCAACGACTAATAATTTCCTATAAATAGAGACCATGTTTTCTCTTGGAAAAGCTTGCTGAGTTATTCAATATTGATACAAGAGAGTCATTGTGAGCTCTGAAGTATAGAGGGAGTGTAGTGAGTGAGAGAGATAGCAAGGAAGCCCTCGAAAAGTTGTGAATAAAGTATCCAGTGGTGGTAACGGTGAAGTAGATGTCCTTGGATAACATCACCTAATTCGGGAGAAGAAGGAGAATAACAACTAGGAACCCATTTCGTTTCAAACTAGCTTTAAGGTATAAATAATTCTGTTTAATATCTTAAGGAAGTTAATTATTGTTCCATATTATGTTAAAATGGGTGGTTGTGGTTATTTGTTGTTGGGAGAAATTTGTTATGAAGAACCATGACGATTCCAATATATATAAGTTGTATAATGGATGTGAAGTAGCTTGTGTTCATGTCAAACTATTAAAGAAACTAGTAGAATCACCAAGTAAGGATAAACTGTCTAAAAGAATCAGAAGGATTAATATGTTCATTATTGTGTTTAAAACTGAAATCTGAGAGCCTTCGGCTATCGTAGAGTAGCCTTCGGCCAGAGCCTTCGGCTATCGTAGAGTGGCCTTCGGCTATCCAGAGCCTTCGGCTATCGTAGAGTGGCCTTCGGCCAGAGCATTCGGCTATCCAGAGCCTTCGGTTATCTTAGAGTAGCCTTGGCCAGAGCCTTCGGCTATCGTAGAGTAGCCTTCGGCCAAAGTCTTCGGCTATCGTAGAATTGTCTCGGCTAAAGTCTTCGGCTATCGTAGAAATGTCTCGGCAAAAGCCCTCGGCTATCGTAGGGTAGCATTGGCCAGGTATCAGCCATTACAGAGTGATCGTAGGTTGAAATCACTCGGGTCGTAGAACTGATTTTGATCGGCGACTAAGTTGCTGAGGCAAACCATTGGATTCGTGAAGTAAGTCTGCTAAGGCAGACTGTACAAATCATTGAGTGACTATTCACCCCTTTAGATTTTGGTTATCAATGACAATCCAAAATAAATAAGATTTATCTTTTAATTAATTGTCATATTACCATTAGATAATAAGTAAAGATAAATAAATAATTAATTATTATTTAATTAATGGTAAATAATAATTTTAAAAAATAAATAAGATTTTATAAATCATTAATTATTATGTATTTAATAAATAATAACTAGAGATAAATAAAGTTAATAATTTAATTATTTATTATTTACATTAAATAATAAATAAGGATAATTAGGTAATTAATTACTATTTAATTAATATCAATGAAAGAGATGTAAGGTTAATTACTTAGTTAATTATTAGTTTAATATTAAATTAAAGAAGATTAAAATTAAATCAATACTTATTTATTATTTAATTATTATTAAATAATAAGTAAGTACAATCAGTTATTATTTATTGTAAATAATAACTAAAATTAATTAATTAATTTCTATTTAATCAAGATTAAATAGTAATTAAATAGAGATTTAGTCAATAAAATAATTTGAATTTAATTAAACAATTGTAATAAGTTGTTTAAGGGTTTAATAAGTGTCTAACACTTAAGATTTTTTTTTTCTAACTTAATAAATTATTAACCTAATATGATTGATGGTCTATAAGGTTAATAATATTGTTTTGACTAATGTAAATTATGTGTTTGTACTTATGTGATAGATAAGTTCCTTAGTGAGTGTATAGTTGTGCAAATACGTCGTACTAATTATTAGACCAACTTTATTAATGTTAGGTCTTTCAAAGCCAGTTAGTTAAAGCTAGACCTTAATTGTAGCTGAGCAGACAGACAAGTTCATTATCTTTAAACTCATTTCATTGAGCAAATTATTTATCTAAGCTTGAACTATTATTTTCAAGCATGCTTTGAGTGGTTTAATTACTTTACAATTATTCCACATTGATATTATTGTTATTCGTACTTGTTGCACTTGAGATTGTACAGTCATTGACTTGTACTTAATTACTGTTCTACTGTTTAAAGAACTGTTCAAAGTAGGTCTAAGTCATTGTTCAGCTAGACATTTATGTTAAAGATTTTAAAAGCTATCCAAATCATTGAAGATGCGGATTCTTAGACTATTATGAACACCCCTTTATTATAGGGGAGTACCCTGTATCTAATATCAGGTACAAAAATACGGAAATTAAATGTTATGCATACACATATTGTACTGAGGCTGATCCCCTCGGGTACATATTTCTGGTAGTAACCATTGGGTCAACATGCTATTGACTCCAGTGGATATTTATAGTTCATAGTCTATTTGACTATCCTAATTTTAAAAGCAAATTATTATTCTTGCTTATGTTATACACATTATGGAATCGTTCAGCTATTCCCTTTCATTCATGATATATTATTTCTGGTTGTTATTTAAACTTGCTGAGCAAACTAGTTGCTCACTCTTGCTATATCATGAAACCTTATTGCAGTGCAACACGAGACTTCGGGAAATAACAAGGGTAAAGGAAAGATGAAGTGATAGACTTCAAGATGCAGCCCTGTAGTTAATTAAATTAATTGTTATGTAATATAAACCCTAAGTACTTTATTAAGGGAATTTGTGTACTTTGTGTAAGGTTATCATATCTTGGGACTAGTAACACCTTTTGAATGACCAACATATGTTTATTATTCCGCTTTTAGTTATTGTATGTTGTTTAGAGGTGAATGTTTGTATTGGATCGTGATGACCGAATCCGGCTATTTGGAACCCGAATTTGGGGGCGTCACATGTCCAGAGACAGGAAGTTTACCACGGTCACGCTCAATTTACTTTTTGTCACTCATGATGAGGTACTTGTTTGGATAAACTCTCTGGTTATAAAGTCTGGGATTGAATTGTTACTACCTTTAATGTATTCAATATCAAAATCAAAAATAGATAAAATAGCTTGCCATCTAGCAAATGTTTGCTTAGAAGCAATGTTTTCAACATCTTTTTCCAAAATATATTTTGCTGATTTCCAATCAATTCTTACTAAAAACTTTTGATTTAATAAATCACTTTGAAATTTATTAATGCATAAAACTAGAGATAAAATCTCTTTTTTAATAGTTGAATAGTTTATCTGGGTAGGATTCCAGGCATGAGAATAAAAACAAACTAGTTGTTCAGAAGAAGTAGGTGTTAATTTTTGTTTGAGAATTCCTCCAAGGCCTATATCAGAGGCATCGGTTTCAACAATTTTGAAAGCTAGAGGATTAGCAATACCGAGACAAGGAAGGGACTTGACATGCTTTTTTAATTTTTGGACAATTGAAGTATGAACACTTATCCAGGGAGGAGGATTACTTTGAAGTCGATCAAATTGAGGTTTATAGATAATTCACAGATTTTGATAGAATTCACCAATATAATTTAGGGAACCTAAAAATCTCTGGAGTTCGGTTTTATCTGTGATGATATCTGGGAATTTGCTTGCAAACTGTATAGCTCTATCAACTGGGTGTATTTGTCCGTATTGAATATTGTGGCCAAGAAATTTGACTTTAGTCTGGAACAGACTACATTTTGACTGGGATAAAACTAATCCATTTGATTGGACAGTTCTAAAAAATGAATTAAGATGTTTCCAATGTTCTTCAATGGAATTAGAAAAAATAAGAACATCGTCAATATAAACTATGGCAAAATGACTAAAAGGGTTTAGGATATCGTTCATGATATTCTGTAATTCACTAGGGGCATTCTTAAGACCAAAAGGCATTACGTTCCATTCGTAATGTCCAAAGGGTGTAGTGAATGTTGTCTTATACCTATCCTTTTCATGAATTTGAATTTGCCAAAAACCACTCTTAAGATCAAATTTACTAAAGACGACTGCTTGACTTAATCTTCCAATCAAGTCCTTTTTATTAGGTAATGGATACCTAATCCATTATAAAACCTTATTTAAGGGTTTATAATTAATAACTAATCTGGGGACTCCACGTTCTATCTCAGCATTTTTATTAACATAAAAAGCTGGGCAAGACCAAGGTGACTTACTCTTTCTAATTAATTCTTTACTAAGTAAGTCATTAATTTCCTTTTTGCAAAATTCCCTTTGTTCCTGATTCATTTGTATAGGTCTAGCCTTAGTGGGAATTAAAGATTCTTTGAATTCCTTAGCATAAGGTAGCCTAACAATATGCTTTTTTCTGTGCCAAAAAGCATGAGGTAAATCAGAACAAACGTTTTTATTTAAAAAATCTTGAAAATCTTCAATTTTACTCTGGAGTTTGGGATCTTTCAATTGATCTTCAATCCTTTTATATTTAATCTCATCTTTTAAATAGCTCAAATGTTTGGTTTTATTATTTAAAATATTTAAATTTTTAGAAATTGACTGTTATTGGATGTGTCTTAAATCTCTTTCTTTAGGTTCAGTTATGAATCTAAAGGTGACTTTCTGACCAAGATGATTACTGGTTAATCCTTTAGCAGTAGTACTGAATGGATATAATAAATATATAAATGGTAATCCTAAAATTATTTTGTCAGTCATGTTTCTTATTAAAACAAACGCTGTTTTAAAGCAAACATTATCTTGGCAAATATGAACTTTAGGCAATTTATATTTTATTTCCATTTGACTACCATTAGCAAAGCTAAGTCTTTCACTAGTTTTTTCGTAAAACTTAGTTGGGACCAATCCTTCGTGGATACGATTAAGGTCGGCTCCTGTATCAACTAAGGCAGGGAATTCTAAAGTAAAAGTCTTATTAATAACTATTTTTATATTAATATACCATTTTTGAATAGTAATATCTTTTAATATTTTTAAAGAATTACCTTGTTCGATTAGTTGAGCTTGGTGGTTTGAAGTTTCAGGTTTTTCTTCACAAGAAGGTTCTGCTTCTTCAGAATCACTATCAGAGGAATCATGGATAACAACATTATTAGCTTTAATAGTTTCAATTTCCTGTTTAAGTAGAGAAATTTCTTTTTTCATATTCTTTACTTCAATATGTAATTCTGGTAAAGTAATTTCTTTAATTGGATTTTTGAATTTTTCAAGGGTTTTAGTGAGGCTAATAATAGGTTTTTCTTTGACCTTATTAATTTTATTAATAGGGTTATCTTTTATTAACAAATCTTTTAACTGTTTGGTATATTGTCTTTTTAATTTTGGGTCACTGATTTTACTAATTAATTCAATTAGAAGGTTTTGTTCTTCCTCAGTAGCCGTAAGAACATTAATTTTATTGATAACATTTAGTTTTTTATTACAGCAACTATCAATACATCCTAAAGTGATGTTTGGGGAATGACTGTTATGACTATTGATACTAGAATTATCAGAAGAATCAGAAAATTCAGTTTCAGAATTATCACTACTAGATTGATTTTCTATTTGCATTAACTCTAATATTTGTTCAGTGTCTTCGTTAGATATTTTTAATTGGTTAAGTTTTTCTTTCACTTTACATTCATTTTTATAATGGCCTGGTTTTCCACAATTATGGCAAATAACTTTACTTTTGTCAAATTTTTTATAACTTTTCTTTTTAGTTTGAGGATAAGATTTTTTATATGATTTTTTCTTAAAATGTGACTGATTTTTATTTTTATAATAATCATCTTTATTTTGATAACTTTTATGTCTTTTTCGAGATTGGTATTTATCTTTTTTTATAATGTTTAATATGTTTTCTTCGTGAAGGGGCAACAGGTGGTAAACCACATTGTTCACAAAATGTTCCCAATTCGTATTTTGCTTTGTTTTTGTCTTTATTAGCTTGTTTACTAATTTTAAAATCAATACACATTTTTAATCCAGTTTTTTGAATTTGGCTTATAATATCACCATAGGTTAAATTTTTAAAATCAGTATGACCTAGATCCTTGCTAAACTCATCACGGATCTTATGGGCAAAAAGAGGAGGTAGACCATTTATGAATTTTTCTTTCCAAAATGGTTCATTACTATCACTTCGTAACATAACTCTGGAAGTGAATACATCTTTATACCAAGGAAAATCACTTAAAGTCGGACAAGATAAATTACTCAATTGGTCATGTATCCTATCTGTGATATTACTATGGGTACCAATAAAATGTTTAATTATTGTATAAATCAAAGTGTTAACTCCATCAGGGAGTTCTTGACCAAGGTCATCCAGAATATGGTTTCCTGCTTGGTCAATCTGGACAGCATGAATAATGCTATTCCTAGACTCTTCAGTGAGATGTTTGTCCCACCAAGATCTAAGGACTCCAGTAAATCCATTAATGAGTAATTCAACTATATCAGATTGTCCTAAGGTAGGGTAATTAGTTAAATAACTATTAGCTACCATAGACATGTGGTTTAATTTATTTAATAAATTCTGTTCACTCAATCCATCAATATACCATTCGTAAATTTTATTAGCAGAGACAGAAAATTGATTATCTAGATTCCTTTCTTCAAACTGTAAGTCTGGAGGGGTTGGTCTAGTATACCAATTTTTTGTTGTACTAGTAGGATTAGGGGTTCTAAAAGTTAATTTACTAAATTGATAATATACCAAGTTTTTGATAAAAAGCAAATTGAGCGTGATCGTGGTAAACTTCCTGTCTCTGGACAACCCAGTAAAACTCCTGTTTTAGGACAATCTAGTAAAATCAGAGGAACAATTGTTCCTATTCCTCACCCAAGTTACCCAGATGTTCCTATTCCTCACCCAAGTTACCCAGTTCGTCCTCCCTCTACTCAATTCCAGGTTTTAGGCCAAATCCCTAAACCCTATAGTTCAGCCCTTGCTAGTCAATCTAAGCCTTTTGATCCCTTTGAGTCTCTTGCCCAAAGTCAGATCCAGAAACCTAGTCCTCCCCAGCCTAGAGCTGACTATATTCTAAACTATGAAGCTGAATTATTTTACATTGAGCCCTCAATGAACCCTAAAATTGACCCAGTTAAACTTGCTTCCCAGTTTTTCCCTCCTGGTTGGCATTTCATTCCCAGTGCACCTTATAAATCCCTATCGTATTATAAAGATATCCTTATCAATACAGAATCAATCCATATTAAGCCTATCCATGATATAAATGATAATTCAAATATTATTTTCCATTCCCTCTATATTAAGAAAATCATCTCTATTTCTGATTGGGGAAAACACCCTTCTAATCTTCAAGTTGTAGTAAAAGGCCAGGAATCTTCCATCTGTAATTATTTTTGTTATTATGATTACATTGAAGCCTGGAACAAAGTCTTCTTATATTAAAACCAGTCAATGAGCCATTCTTGGTTCCTCCAATTTGATCATAAATTTAAAAGTCAAATCCCCTTCTGGTTCGTCCTTTGGTGGTCCAGATTCGGCCCTTTTCTAGATACTTTTCCAGATCTTTTAAAGGCCCAAGTAAACCATTATAGCAATAACTCTCCATTTAACCCTAAATTCGAAGGTATTCCTGTACTGCTTAGATTTGTCAGTAAATATAAAATTCCTTGGATTTTAAAATTACAGTATAACCTTCCTTCTAGTCAGCCCCCAGTTGTCTCTCGAGTTTTCTTTATTAAATGGTGGGGCAAATTTGATGTTAACAGGATTGTTCACCAAGTTTAAACTGAATTTCTTGTTACCCCAGTTCTTTCCATCAAGAAAGAAAAGGATATTGGTTCTTCTAGTAAGTCCAAAGTTAAAAGTTCTAGTTCCAGTTCTTCTATTGCTGGTACTATTGCTAATGTTAAAGATTATTCTACTGCTGAGTTAAATTTGCTAGCAAAAGCCATTCAGGCAAAAGTTAGCTCAATCCGCGAAGATGGTAGTGATTCTTCATCTTCTTCAAAGACATCTCAAGAGTCATCTTACAGTGTTAACAAGGATCCCTATGGCACCATTAATCTTCAGGACACTCAAGATCCTTTTGCTTAGTCAAGCTCCCGTGAGCCCCTAGTCATTTATGGCCCTCGCCAGTCTTTTGCCAGCATCCAATGTTGCATGGCCCCCAGTCATTCAGTGCCCGCGCACTCTGGCCAGTATCCAATGCTTCTGGCCCCTCCTTCTGCGCACCCGATGTGCTTAGTCAAAAGTTGCCTACTGCTTTCCTGTTTAAAGTAGCCGAAAGTAAAGATGCTCTGTCTTTAGTCACTATTCATAAATAGCAAAGTGTCTGTAATCATTTTACCTTTATTAAAGTAAAGCGTCTGTATCCGTTTGCTTTTGTTAAAGTAAAGCGTCTGTATCTTTAGTAAAGATTCGCATGTTTGTAATCAGCCCTCTCCTTATTCTATAAAAGGAAGGCTCAGTTATGAAGTTAGGCAAACTTCGAACCATAGGATAGAATTTGGTAAGAAACTTTGAAAGACTCAGAGCTCCTTCTCTGACCAATCTTTAGTTTCTCTTCTTATTTCTACTTATTATTTCTTGAGTCAATCTTGTATTTATTTTTCAATTAATAAAAAAGTACTTTTAGTAAACTTATTTGTTAATTACATATCACTGGACTGGCATCTGTTGGCTAGATTTTTTACATGTTTGAAATATATATTCAACTGTGCGATCCCTATCCCTTACTTCCCCTTGCATCATGAAATTTCTATTTTGTATTATGATTATGATCTGTGAGTAGTTTACCCTCTGTTCTCATGGCCATCTTCTATTTGCATATATATATATATATATATATATATTTGTCTTCATATCATTGATTTTCTTTTGTTTTTCTTGTACAAATATAATTCTACGAAAACTATAATATCATTTGATTACATTAAGTCACATAGCACATATTCAAAACAACTATTATTTCATTGTTTTGTCATCATTAAATCCAAATAGGCTCGTACATAAATTTGCTAACAATCTCCCCCTATTTGATAATGACAAAACAATCAAACACAAAATAAAAACAAATAACACTTAAATCTATGACAAGAACATATAATTCTATTCGTATACTTTTAACCTTCCAGAGATCATGTATACAAAAGTTTTCCAAATCCCCCCCCCCCCTAACTTCTTATAGTGATCAGGAATTCAGAAAGTCTAGATCAATTGTTTTTGGGACGATGAAACAAGTTGGCTTCTCAAATTGTCACTTCATACAAATCACGAGTGTCAACAATATCGATGTGGAATAATTTGCAACATTAAACCACTTAGCATATAACAATGAAGTATAAATCGAGTTTGAATTAGGAAACTTGTCTTTCTGTCGATTTACTGCTAAGTGCTTAAAATAATTCTCTTTCGGAAGACCTTACATTGATAAGTCAATCTATCGATTAGTATAACATATAATTGCTCACTTAAACATTTAAGTTTATTATTTACTTCTCATTCAATTACCTAAAATTATCACATAGCACAACCATCTTATTGACTTGGTTAATCTGCTTAATTTGATTCCAGGTAATTGACTTAACTGCCAAATATTACTTCTCTCTAAGTAATATTAATTAAAGCATCCATCGCTTGACTATTTAAACTATTACACCATTTATTGCAATTGTTTTAGTACCTCGTTTATTATTATTACACAATAAATAATTATTCACGTGTTAATAATCCTCCTTATTTATCATTAATTGATAATTTAATGATAAATAATTAATTTATATATTTTAATCCTTTTTTATTAATAAATAATAATTAATTAATTATTTGTCCTTACTTATTATTTGATCTTAATTAAATAATAAATAATTAATTTGCTAACTTAATCTTCCTTTAATTATTATTTAATGTTAATTAAATTATAATTAATTAATTTATTATCCTTATTTATTATTTAATCTTATTTAAATAATAAACAATCAAATTATTAATTTAATCCCTCTTTAATTATTATTTAATATTAATTACATAACAATTATTTATTTATTTATCCTTATTTATTGTTTAATCTTAATTAAATAATAAATAATTAGTTTATTATCTTAATCTATTTTTAATAATTATTTAATTATAATTAAATAATAATTAATTAAGTATTTACTTTTACTTATTATTTAATCTTAATTAAATAATTTATTTATTATCCTTTAATTATTATTTAACATTAAATAAATATTAATTAATTAATTAATTAATTAATTGCCTTACTAACATTATTCAATAACGTTTTTAATTACCTTTTTCTAATATTATTAATTAAATAATAATATTTTAATATTTATCTAATATTATTAAACATTTAATAATATTTTAACTATTTGTTACTAATTAAATATTAATTATATAATATTTTATATTAATATTTAATTAATTAAAAAATTAGCCAGACGCGTTTCTGCTGACCGGGTCGCGCTTGACCGGTTTTCGACTTGATCTATCTTGTTAGAATATTTTATTTCCTAATGTGGCCTCTACTATTTATGTATTTATTGGGCTTACATATTGTATTAATTTAATTACTTTATTTATGGGTTTGATAATTATGTGACCCATAAATAATATTACTAATAGTATTTGGCATAATGGGCCCTAGGATTTCATAACCTTGATGGATGATTTTAACCCTTTGCTATTCTATAAATAAAATAGTTAGGGTTTGGTCCCAGTTGTCATCTCAAGAATTTTATACACACACATACATCCATCTTAAGATTAGGAGAGACAATTGAAAACTTTCACCTTTATGCACAACGGAAACGTAATACATACAATATGTCTTCTCTCAATTCATGTAAGTATATAATATTATGATTAATTCAATTTATGTTTATTCTATGAAATAGTATGATCCGTTAATAATTATTTATCATTTGGTATCATGAGCATCGTTACGCTATTGCGTAGAATAACTTAATTATATATTTTGTTATGCTAGAAATTTTATTTTCGCTCGTTTATTGCGATTATGATTTTGCGTGCCACATCAAGTATTCTGCTAATGAATTCTGATTCATGTATTCAAGATATTACTTTAATATGTTCCTACAGTAGGTCAAATATTCCATTTGCAATTAATATGAATGTTCTGCTTCATGTATTCTAATCATAAAATATTCTGATCATACAGACTCATGAATTTAATATTAATTTTAATTGTTTCATCAGTTCTTGACCAAAAACTAAGCTTGCTTACTTGATATATTCATGAAACTATAAGCATGCTCAATATTATAACCTTTTAATTCATGATGACATACTAAACATGCATATCACTTCTTTTATACATCCACTGTACGTGTAATATATTCTTTTGATGGTATATATTATTTCACCATCAGTAATATGCATGTATGGATTTTTATTAATTTTTAGTCATTCTGACTATATGGTATTATTATGCCCTCATGTATTAAGTTAAAATTAATTTGATTATTATATATATAATCAATTCATGTTCATAACTTTACATCTCAATTTAGATTTTAGAACATGATATATTATTAGGGCTTTTAAGTTGTTACATGTAAATTATAAATAATGTTAATTTTCAAACTTGATTAATATGATGTTTAAAGAAATTTGAGTTTGATCATAATAATTTACGTGTGTGCATGACTCTTTTATTGTTAAAATTAATAATCAACCCAGCGAAGGGTTATTAATTGAAACAATTAAAGATTAATAAAAGTCACATAATGTTACATTTAATATATGAAGATTTTAATTTTACCCAACAGAAAAATTAGAATTAGAATTTATTAAATGAAATTTTATTACATAAGTAATATGTTTATTTCGTTTATGCCCAATGGTGATACGTGAATAAATGTGTTGTGAATTATTTTATGGGGATGTCATTAGCATATTATTAATTGGACCAACGAAAGATTGATAATTATGCACCAATATCTTATCAAAATCTATTTTGGGTGTCGTAAATAGATTTTATATAACTAACTGCTTGCCCTACAGTTGATTTTTTATTATGATTAATTATTAATTATCGTTGTACATTGTGAATTTCTTTTAGTTTTTTGTAAGCATACTTACGAGCTTGATCATGTTTCAGCATTGACTGCTCCTACTATTTCTGGATATCTCTCTAGAATTAAAGTCTTGAATGAGACTAATTTTATTGTTTGGAAAGAGCAAGTGAAAATTGTTCTCGGCATTATGGATTTGGACTATGCATTACGAGTGGATTCTCCTGCTCCACTTACAGCTTCAAGCTCAAATGAGCAAAAAGCTATTTATGAAAAGTGGGAGCGATCCCACCGCATGTCCCTTATGATTATGAAAAACTCTATCACGACAGTCATTCGAGGAGCCATTCCTGACTCTGAAAATGCCAAAGAGTACTTAGCATCAGTCGAGGAACAATTTAAGGGATCTTCTAAAACTCATGCAAGTACCTTTATTTTGAAAATGCTCACCAGCAGGTAGACATGCACATTTGGCCCGGGACCCGCGGTCCGGCCTGGGCCCGGCCTTGATCCGACCTGGTCAAAGACTGGCCTGGTCAAGGCCTGGCCTGGCCTGGCCCGGCCTGCCAGACAGCAACAGGCCACGTTTTTGTAGCTTAAATCTGGCCCGGCCCGGCCTTACAATAAAATTGGCCTGGACTGGCCTGCGGCTTGGACCGGCCTTCGGCCTGGCCTTCTTCCCCAAGCCTGCGGCCTGATCCAGTTAGTCATCTTTAATACCAAACAAAAAACCACTGTACTACTACTTTTTCGAAAGGGCAAAAAGATTAGCTTGTTTCTAGATTAGGGTGCAGAGTATTTTGTCTGACTGACAATGAGTGTGAGTGGTGACGTTAATTACCGGCTACTTTGAGAATTGAGCAACTCTATTCAATTTCTCATTTAATTGGATAGCGGACTTCTACCCAAATATAACCACACATTTGTTAATTATTTTTTTTTACTAATATGGAGTCTTGATGGGTATTATAAAAAAATTATTTGAATTATAATTACGAGAAATGTGAATAGGTAAGATAAGTAAGAAGTACGGATAATTTTATACAGTCTTAATTTATTTTATCTTATTATATAAATTTTTATATTGGTTGTAATTTAACTTTATCATATATATATCGACATATATATATTATTTTTCAAGTATATGTCCTGATTATTTATAAATTTTGTGTATTTAGTATTTTATCGTTTTATTAATAATTATTTTATTATTTCATCAATTGAAAGTACGACATATTAGGCTCATGACCCACAAAAATTTATCCTCCATGTTCTTTGCTTTTAACCAACCAAATAAGCATCTTTTTTTACTATGAAATACATATACTTATCCACATTCACTTTAGTATAAAGATATGTGACTTGACAAAAATGACCTTATACGTATTATTCATTATATTTTACAAAAAAAATATTTACAACTCCAGTACTCCACTAAGTTCTCAACTCCAGTACTCCACTAACAAAATATTTTACCAAATTTAATTTTATATGACATTCAAATTTGTTGGACTGCTTTCTTTTACTATTTTTTTGACTGTTGGACTGATGGCTGACGCGTCAGCTGCAGCCTACAGCCTACGCCCTACACCAGCCTGCAGCCTACGCCCTCCTGCGACCCGCTGGCAGTAACGTTGAATGAGTACCTGCAAAAAAAAAAATTAAACGGTCAAATTTCTACCGGCTAATTGCGCAACGGAAATATTTTTGCTATATAAAATAAAAATCGTGTATTGTACTATACATTTACGATTATTATCACTACAAGATCAATCATCTTAGCATTCTCTTCTCTTCAATACTGAGTCAATTACTTTCTTTCCATAAAATTTCAATTTCTTATTATTTATAAATCTCAAGTTGAGTAATATATTTTTTTTTATTATATCCTTTATTATTATATTTTTATACTCATTATTATTATATTTTTGGGATTACATTTTATTATAATACAATGGATTCGGGGAACACTGCATCCGGATCACAAATACCACAATTTATTCAAAACGACCAAAGTAGCATTCAGCCTGATAGTGGAATGAGTTCGAGTCCGTTATTTCCACGTCCTACCGGTGAGAAAAACAAACGTACAGTGCCAATTTGGGAACATTTCATCGAAGTGTGGGCTGCCGATGGTATTAAAAAGGCTCAATGCAAAATATGCAATGGCTTATTTGGTACTAAAGGCAATAACACACTACAGCGACACTACCAATCGTGTTTGCAAAGGCATAAATTAACCGATGAAAGCACCCAAACACAAATTGATCGTTCTGGTCACAGTTGGAGCTATGATCAAATATTAGAAAAGGAGTTACAAGCCAAATTAGTGATCGAGAAGGAGCTTCCATTCAATTTTTTTGCCGATCAACGCTGTACCGAGTACATTCAATCCGGATTGCAACCGAAATATAAACAAGTAAGTAGAATGACTACTAAACGTGATGCTATTAAATTATATAATAAAGCTAAAAAAGAACTAACTGAATATTTTGAAAATTTTGACGGTAAAATTAGTTTAAGTAGTGATATTTGGTCTGCTAATCATCAACCTGGAGTTAGCTATATTTGTATGACTGCTCATTGGATAGATTCTGAAATGGTTATGCAAAAAAGAATTATAGGATTTGAATTTTTTGAATTGCCTCATACTGGTCAAACAATATATAGTCAAATTATTGAGATTATTCGTACTTTTAAAATTAAAAATAAAATAATGAGTATTAGTTTAGATAATGCAAGCAATAACACTAGTGCTGTTACTATGTTAAAAAATGATTTGTTACCTATATTAAATGGTTCATTTTTTAATGTTAGATGTATTTGTCATATAATAAATTTAATTGTTCAATCTGGATTTAATTATTTAGAAATGACTATATCTAAAATTCATTATATGATTAACTGTGTGTATGGTTCAAACAGAAAAATTCAAAATTTTAGACATTTTTGTCATGCAAGAGGAGAAAAATTTAAAAGAGTAAAATTTGATAATAACACTAGGTGGAATAGTACATATGATTTGTTTAGAGATATCTATAAACATAAAAATATACTTATGGAGTTTTATAATACTTTGATGGTTCATGAATTAACAAACGAAGACTGGGATTTACTTGGTCAACTTTTAAGGATTCTTAAAGTTTTTAAAAAACATACAAAAATATTATCTGCTGTTTATTATCCTACAATTCATCATGTTTTGTATGCATGTTTAGAAATATCATGTATTTTTAAAGAATTTAAAAATAATGATATTTGGTCTGCCCTTATTTTGTCAATGGAAGAAAAATTTAAAAAATATTTTGAAGACGTGCCAACTGTTATTACTTGTGCCGCTGCATTAAACCCAATTATAAAATTAGAAGGTGTAGAGAGTATTTTGGAAGATATAGTCGAAAATATAGGTAGTAGTAATATTGACAATCTTAAATTAAAATTTAATACTACATTTACTGAATTTTATAAATTATATGAATCTGTATATTGTACATCTATACATGCACCGCCCCCTGCCCCTTCATCTTCTAAATATGCCAACTTATTAAAAACACTATCAAAGAAACCAAAAACTTCAACACACACGAGTAGTTTAAACGAACTTGGTTTATATTGTAGTACCGATTTTAGGAGTTTTATGACCGAAGAAGAATTTGAAAATTTTAATATTCTCGCTTTCTGGAATAAACATAAACGACAATTTCCTACTTTGGCCGCGATGGCCCGTGATTTACTAACTATCCAAGCTAGTACCGTAGCTTCAAAATCTTGTTTTTCTTTATTTGGCAGGGTATTAAATGAAAAAAGAAGTAGACTTAGTCCGGAATCGTTGGAAATATGCATCTGCTATAGAGATTATCTTGCCGCTCAAAGAAGAATACAAGACGTAATAGACGATCAAGATAGCTCAGAAGATCTCAAAGTCGGAGCAGAAACTGTTGAAAGTTCAATTCCATAAATATTGAAGATTTGAAGACATGTATTTTAAAATTTTGAAGACAAATATTTGTAACCAATGAATAATTAATTATTGTTTAAGTCATATTTTAAATTTATAAATTTATAATTATTCATTATTGTAATTTGTAAATTGTAAACTTGTACTACATTATTTTTAATAAATACATCAATTTTTATTTCTTTTTTTAATACGGACGAGTCACATTATATTTTAAAAGTTATGAGTGTGTGTGTGTGTGTGTGTATATATATATATATATATATATCTTAATTATTTAAAAATATTTATTTCAAATTTATATAAAATAAATAATTATATATTTAACAATTTTATTTTTTTAATAATATATACTTGTGTGTGAATGAGTAATATATATATAAGTAATATATATATATTACTCAGTAAGTTCTAAGTTGTAAGTACACACACTGACGCTAACATATATGATATATGTTAATATGTATCATGTATGTCAGACTTGTTAGTAAACTTAGTAAGTTACTATGTTAAATAATAAATGTTCGTCGGTTTACTCGGTGTCTCGGTTAGTGTGTAATATAATATATATATATATATATATATATATATATATTACATATATTATTAGCACTGAGTCACTTACACACACATTGACCCATATATTATTTTAAAACAAATTATAAATTACGTGTGTCAGTCAGTCAGTGTGAGTGACTGACTTGTGTCAATTCAAGTGCACTGCAATCAGTGGCTCAGACGGCTCAGACGCGTCACGCTCAGTACATATATGATATATATATATATATATATATATATATTACATGCACACAACTGTCACAAAACACACATATTTATTATATTATAACATTATTACCCCAGGCCTGTTATTTAACTTTGGGCCTGGCCCGGCCCTCAGGCCAAAGCAGGCTCGTTTTTTCCGTCAAAAATTCGGCCTGGCCCGGCCTTGTTTCTTTTATGTTTAGGCCTGGCCTGGCCTGGTCAACGGTCAAGGCCTGCCAAGCCTGGGCCGGACCAGGCCAGGCTGGCCCGATGTGCAAGCCTACCAGCAGGTATGATGGGGTTAGTGGAGTACGCGAGCACATTATGATGATGAATGATACTACCTTTAAATTAAAGTGTATGGACATAGAGATTTCTGAGGGTTTTCTCTTTCACTTCATTATGACCTCTCTTCCTGCACAGTTTGATCCATTTAAGATCAATTATAACACGCAGAAAGAAAAGTGGAAGATGAGCGAGTTGATCGCCATGTGCGTACAAGAGGAAGAAAGGCCTAAAATTGAAAAACCTAATGTTGCTCATCTGACTACCATTGGATTCTATAAGAAGAAGGCTAATAAAAATGCAAATGTTTTAAAAATAAGGATAAACCATTTTTTACCAAAAGAAATAAGACAAATTATTCAGGTAACAAATCTGAGGCAGGTCCTAAATGTCACTTATGTAAGAAGTAATGACATATTTAGAAAG
Organism: Hedera helix; assembly: GCA_947179155.2. Taxonomy (NCBI): domain Eukaryota; kingdom Viridiplantae; phylum Streptophyta; class Magnoliopsida; order Apiales; family Araliaceae; genus Hedera; species Hedera helix. The sequence continues at coordinate 33,660,626 of OX359276.1, forward strand.
ACTGCCCTAAATTCTGAGAATGGCTTGAAAAGAAAGGTATGTCTTTTAATTATGTGACTTATGAATCCTTTCTAATTGACGTTCCTTCTAATACATGGTGACTTGACACTGGTTCTATGGTACACATTACTAATTCATTGCAGGGATTCCTCTTACAAAAGACACTCCTAAAGGGAGAAAGAACTATTAAAGTTGGCAATGGAGAGTCTATACAAGTTGAAGCTGTAGGAACTCTCCCTTTAGTTTTGGAGAGTGGTTTCATCTTGTATTTATATGATACTCTTTATGTTCCCAGTATGATACGAAATTTAATTTCTGTATCTAAACTTGACGTTAATGATTTTTTGTTTAAGTTTGGGAATAATAAAATAATTATTTATCATTACTTTCATGTTGTTGGCTCTGGCTCTTTAGAGGAAAACCTCTATAAGTTGAATTTGGATAATGTTTTTGCTGAATCCTTCTTAACAATGAATGTGACAGAAAATACCTCTAAAAGTGAAAATAAGAGAAAACTAGATAATGAGGATTCTTCAAAATTGTGGCATAAATGTTTAGGCTATATTTCAAAAGACAGAATGCAACGTCTTATAAAGGATGAAATTCTTCATTCACTAGATTTCTCTAATTTTGACCATTGTATTGAATGAATAAAAGAAAAAATTGTGAAAGGTACTAAGAAAGGAGCCACTAGAAGTGGCACATTCTTTGAGGTGATTCACACTGATATATGTGGACTATTTTCTCCTGTAATTGGAGGACACAAATCTTTCATTACGTTCATTGATGACTATTCTCGTTATACTTATGTTTACCTGATTAATGAAAAATCTGAATCACTAAATATGTTTAAAATTTTCAAGGCTAAAGTTGAAAATCAACTTTACCGAAAAACTAAAGTAGTGAGATCAGATAGAGGCGGAGACTATTATGGTAAACACTCCGATACATGTCGTAGTCCTGGTCCATTTGCCTTATTTTGTCAAGAAAATGGAATCGTTACTCAGTATACAATGCCTGGTACACCACAGCAAAATGGTGTAGCTGATAGGCAAAATCGTACCCTTATGGATATAGTACGTAATATGTTAAGCAATTCCAGCTTACCTATATTTTTGTGGACTAAGGCATTAAAAATAGCTGTTCATATTTTAAACCGGGTTCCTAGCAAATCTGTCCCTAAGACTCCTTATGAGATTTAGACAAGTAGGAAACCTAGTTTAAAATACTTACGGGTATGAGGCTGTCTAGCCGAGGCTAAAAAATTTTCAATCCACAAATAAAGAAACTTGACTCTAAAACCATTAGTTGCCATTTCATTGGATATCCTGATAGATCTAAGGGTTTTTGTTTTTACGGTCCCTCATATACCACTAGAATTGTTGAGACTAGGCATGCAGAGTTTTTAGAGAACGGTAATTTAAGGGGGAGTGGTGAGCCTAGTAAATTGATCTTGAAGAAAATGGGATTTATGTTCCTTATCCTGTAATTCAAGAGGATGAGGCGAATGATGCCCCTGAGATAGCTGAGCCACCACCTAATGTTGAACCCCACATTATTGAAAATCATATTCCTGAAATTATGCAGCCTTTACATAGGTCCGAAAGACCTAGAAAGCCTATTAATTTTAATGATTTTATAACATATCTTAATGAGGTTGATTATGATTCAAGTAAGATTAATGATCATATTTCCTATAAAGAGGTTATTACGACTGTTCAATTAACTCAACAGCTTGATGCCATGAATGATGAGTTGAAACTAATCGAGCTTTATATCTTTCAACGTTCCCTTTAAGATCTAATTTGGTCTTATAGACCCACTTACAACCAACAGGTTTAACACCTCTTGGTAATTCTTCAAGATCCCAAACGTTATTAAGCTCCATTGATTTCAACTCATCATTCATGGCATCAAGCCATTGAGTTGATTGAACAGTCATAATATCCTTTTTATAGGAAATAGGATCATTAATCTTACTTGAATCATAGTCAATCTCATTAAGATATGTTATAAAATCATCAAAATTAACAAGCTTTCTGGGTCTTTCGGACCTACATAAAGGCTACACAATTCTTGCAATGTTGCTTCTCCCACACATGGGGTGGCTTGATTTTGCAATGTTGCTTGATTTTGCAATATTGCTTCTTCCACACTTCTTTTCATAGTTGGCCAACCACCCTAGTCATTCCAATTGGTCATTCATGCAATAGTAACCTTACTTAAGCTCCTAATTTCACCAACACAAGATGATTAGTAGGTTGATGAGGGATTAGTAATGTGCTATATATAGAGTGCTACTCTTAGTTGTTATGTTGGTTAGTTCATTTATAACATTTCCTAAAGAGAAAATAGAGAGCATTTTCCAAGAGAGAAAGAAAGAATACATTTGTAAGTCTGAGAAATTTCTACAAGAAGGGCTTGGTGAATGTCAAGTAGCATCATCACATACTTTGGTAGGTGAAGAAGAAGAGCATACAAATCTCAAAGGTTTAAAAGTGTTCTAACCTTCCTATATTTCATTTTTATAGCCTAGATTGATTTTGAACGGTTAAAATCTATTTTTAACCGATCAAAACTTGTTTTGATGGTCTAGAAGTCTTAAACTATGTTATATATGTATATTCATAGTTTGATGTGTTTATATCATGATTTGGTATGTGTGGTATGTTTAAAAATGGTAGAAATGTTCATATCGAACTTTACTGGTAAAACACTAACTAAGCATGTGATGTTTAATGTTGTAGTTTGAAATGTACAAGTTGGAAAATGGATTTTTATGACTATAAAGTTACATACATGAGTTTTAAAGAAAACCCAATTTGAAGTTTTCAAAAATATGGAAAAACAATGAAGTTATAGCTTTTATCGCAAATGATGTCATTTTTAAACCCTAGGTGGTTCGATTAGTAAATTTCGTGTAAAACGTTTTCAAAAGACGATCGAACCATGAAATTTTGTAAAACAAGAAGTTATGAAGATATCAACACAAGTTGGTGTCATTTGAAGGTGTAGAGTTGATTTTATTCAAGTTTGAACCAATCGAATCAAGGATTTATGAAACTAGTTTTCATTCTGTCCTTGTGAGCGATTTTACGGATACTTCCGTTTATAATTTGGATTTGTGATCAAAAGAGAAGTTGTAGATCATGAAATTCTAATGAATTTAGACTAAAAAAGCACCTCAAAATATTTTCGTATGATAAAGTTATGACCAAATAACTGAGAGAGATTCCGACAGCCAAAACTACCCGGCGTCTAGACGCCCATATATACGCCCTAGCCCTTTTGTTTCTGTCCATGGGCATAAATATGCCCCAAATCAGCCTTGGAGCAGCGTCAAGTCGCCCATGCTTGATAAAAATTATTTTATTATTTTTTTAAACCAATAAATGTATTTTTAATGAATAAAATATTATTAAATAATTAATAATATTAGATAATGATTAAAATATTATTAAATGATTAATAATATTACTAAGATAATAAAATATTATTAAATGATTAATAATATTATTAAGAGATTAAAATGTTATTAAATGATTAATAATATTAACAAATGAATAAAATATTATCTAACGATTAATAATATTAGTAAGTTAATAAAATATTATTAAATGGTTAATAATATTAGAATGTGAATAAAATATTATTAAATAGTTAATAATATTAACAAATGAATAAAATATTATTAAATGATTAATAATGTTAGTAAGTTAATAAAATATTATTAAATGGTTAATAATATTAGAATGTGAATAAAATATTATTAAATGGTTAATAATATTAATAAGAGAAGAAAATATTATTAAATGATTAATAATATTAAGCAAATGATTAAAATATTATTAAAGAATTAATAATATTATTTTGAGTGTAAAATATTATTAAATGGTTAATAATATGTATAAGTGATGAAGGATATTATTTGAGAAATAATATTATTAAAAAGGATAAGACATTATTAAATTATTAATAATGTTAATATGTGATTGAGATATTATAAAATAATTATAATATGAATGAGGAAATAGAATATTATTAAAATGGTTGATAGTATTCGTAAGCAGTGAAAATATTATTAAAAGGTTAATAATTTTATTTGAGGTTAATATATTATCAATGGTGATAATATTAGAAAATGATTGTTATGTTCTTAAATGACACTTATGTGATTAAAATATTTTCAAGGGCTGATAATATTATTTAATGAGTAAATGATATGCTTAAGTGATAAGTGATAGATGATTTAAGTATCGTATAATACAGTTACATGATATGCTAATTGGTAGATCAATATTGTTGAATGTTAGGTCATTCAAAGGAAGTTATTTAATTTGAATAGCAGTAGTCAGCGGAACAGGCAAGTTTCTCTGAACCTTAACTTGTATTCATTTGGCAAGTTATTTATGTAGAAGCTGGAATGTAATTCAAAATGCATGATGAAATAATTATTAAGAATTATTTCATATCTATATTATTATTGACAATCGCATGTATGTGCATTTGCATGACCGTTCACGATATGAACTATTTAAAGAGAAATATCTATGCTATTTATTTCAGCTAGATATTGCATATGTTATTATGATTGTTCTTGTTATGAACTATTCTAAGTAAGGGTTCTATGCCAATTGTTTCGGCTAGACTATGTACGTTTTAAATTCATAAATCTGAATATTGTTGAAGTTAGTCCAAACCATATTGTTGTGGTACGGAATCTGATGGGATAAGCTGAAATGAACAAAGTATTATAAGCAGATAAGCTTACGGTCGGATGGAACATTCCCGATCAAAACGAATTGGATGGTTATATTATGCACTCTATAAACGTACGATAGGCTGATCACCTAGAGTACCGATCACCGGATATTTCAATTAAAATGATTGTTAATATTCAAAACGAACTGACAATCTTCTGTCTACAGGATATTATAAATACTCAAAACGTATGTTCATAGTCTTGTGACCCTTTCAGCATGATGAAGCAGTATGTTAAATCAATTGAATTTTGTTATTCAAAGTTGCACGTCTTCACAATTATTGTATATCTTTGAAGTTTCCAGAGCTAAATCTTTTTCATTCATGATATATCTTTTATTGTTTATTTAAACTTGTTGAGCAAAGTATTTGTTCACCCTTGCTATATCATAAACTATTTTCAGTTAAGCCGAGTGATCTAAGGAGTATCACGGAAAAGGAAAGATGAACGAGTAGAAGTAATTAGTTCATACTATGTGTAAACATTTTGTATTATAAGGTAATGACGATGTATTAAGGTTAGTGGAACCTGAGATTGAAAGTACGTTTTATAATGAAATTATCTATGTTTTCCGCAAGTTATTGAAGTTTTTAGTTTATGAATATTTGTTAAGTGATAAATAATGAGCACCGAACCCGAGGTTTAAGGGACCCGGATTTCGGGGCATCACAGTTGTGCATAACAGTCCGGTTTGGAGCTATTTTCAGTAACCAAAACAAATTCAAAAATGGTGTTTGAGCACAGAAAATTGTAGTTCGGGAAGTCACAATTTCATCGATACCTAGTACAGCTCCGTCGGAGTTATAGAACTCAAGATATTCAAGTTTTCATGAAAGACCCCAAATCCAAGAATGTTCAAAAACATTCTGCCTATTTTTGGGAAAAAAAACAGGTCAGTTCAGTTTTTTTTCGGTTTTCCATTTTCTTGGGTGGAGCCGGTTCATGTCCTTAGGGGCCAGTTCTTGGGTTGACTTCAAAAGAGAAAATGTTTCTAATTTAATAAAAAATATTATAAAATTTTAAATTTTGAATTTTAACGACATTTGGCATTTATTAGAATTAATAGTTGATTAAACCTTACTAATTAAACGAAAAATACTAAATTAATATTTTTAATTTGTGAAAAATCATAAAACTAATAATTACTTATTATTTAAGTAATATTAAATAATAAGTATGATTAATTAAGAAATTAATTATTTTTAATAGTATTTAAGCTGTAAAGAGTACACTAATTAACTATAAATTAGTTAGTAATTAGATAAAATTACTAATAAATTATTATTAAATAATAAATATGTGATTTAATTATTACATAATAATATAAGAAAGATAAAGTGAATAAATTAATTATTTATTATTTAATTGAGAATTAAATAGTAAATAAAGATAAGTAATTAACTAATTATTATTTAATTAATATTAAATAATAATTAAAGAGAGATAAAATTTATAAATTAATTATTTATTATTTAAATAATAAATAAAGATAATTAAGCAATTAATTATTATTTAATTAACATTAAATAATAATTAAAGAGGATTAAATTAAAGGATTAATTATTTATTATTTAATTAAGATTAAATAATAAGTAAGGGTGATTGATTAATTAATTATTATTTAATTAACATTAAATAATAATTAAATGATGATTGAATTAATAAATTAATTATTTATTATTTAATTAAAATTTAATAATTAGTAAGAGTAATTGATTAATTAATTATTATTTAATTAACATTAAATAATAATTAAATGAGGATTAAATTAATAAATTATTTATTCTTTAATTAAGATTAAATAATAGGTAAGGATAATTAATTGATTTATTATTATCTAATTGATGTTAAATAATGATTAAAGAAGATTAAAATAAGTAAGTTAATTATTTATCAATTAATTGAGGATTAATGATAAATAAGGAAGATTATTAGCACATGAATAATTATTTATTGTATAATAATAATTAATAATAGTTATTATTTATTATTTATTATAATAATGATAAATGGGGTACTAAAACAATTGCAATAAATTGTTTAATAGTTTAAATAGTTAAGCGAATGATGTTTTAATTGATATTACTTAGAGAGAGGTAATATTTGACAATTAAGTCAATAAGATGGTTGTGCTATGTGATAATTTTAGGTAATTGAATGAGAAGTAAATAATAAACTTAAATGTTTAAGTGGGCAATTATGTGTTATAGTAATTGGTAGACTGACTTATCAATGTTAGGTCTTTCGAAAGAGAATTATTTTAAGCACTTAATAGTAAATCGACAGATAGACAAGTTTCCTAACTTTACTCAAATTTTTAGTGAGCAAGTCCTTTGAAATTAATTATTATTATTACTCAAGTATAAGCTGAGTGGTTTAATAATTACTGAATTATTTCACGTCCATATGATCCTTAACATCCGCACTTTGTGCATTTGAATTCATGTTTCATCTTTGAACTATGAAAGATTTAAAGTTCTCAATTTATGATCCGAATTTAAATGAGACGTTTATAGCTTTTGGTCGGCTAGATAATTATCTATGAAATTTTTACAAGCTACCCAAACCATTGTACTATGGATTTTGATATTGAGATTGAACAACCCTGAATGGGGAGTAACCTAAGTATCTGAAATACGATACACGTGAGAACTAAATGTTATGCATACACATAGTGTATAAGAGACTGATCCCCTCAAGTACAGTTCTGATTATATAACCTAAGGGGGACAATTATAGGATTGATTCCTCAAGAGAAGTAGTTCATGGTCTATTTGACCGCTTAGATTTTTAATAATTAATGGTTTAATATTATTCAAAACTTTGATTATACCGTTGATAAATTATTTTAAATCTTTTGAGTTATTCATTTCGTATTCATTCGTGACATATCTCATATCTATTTAATTAAATTTGTTGAGCAAGTTAGTTGCTCATTCTTGCTATGTCATAAACCTTATTGCAGTGAAACCCGAGAGCTCTAAGGAAGATAAAGGCAAAGGGAAGCTGAAACCCTAAATGCATTCGAAATGTTAATTGCCTAAGTTAGAATTATTTTATGAACTATTCTGATGTAACACGAACCCTATCATATTTGATTTGACTCGTGATGTATTTTGTTAAGGTTTCGAACCTTGGGACTAGTAGTAAACCTTTTGTATAAACAACATATATTTATTTTATTCCACATTAGTATATTATGTTGTTTGGAGGTGAATAATTGTATGATGACGTGAGCACCAAGTTCGAGGTACTAGTATCTGAATTTGGGGGTGTCACAGGTTGGTATCAGAGCTATAGGTTATGCACTTTAGGATTTTGCGAAACCTAGGATATAACCTTAGTATTAAACTCATTTCGAGTGCGCTAGGAGATAGATCGAGGAGATCCATTCGTTTGATTATTTTGGAGATGGATTGAGAAAATCCATCGAACCGAGTTGTACATGATAAAATATCATTTCATTTTATCAATGAATATATTTTATTGTTGTACTAACATGTTCATTTTGTGGTGACTGTAGGATGCCAGAGGTGGGCGAGTCCAATCGATCGAAAGAAGAGGAGCCACGAGAGATTCATATGGACTCGGTGACAGACGGTTATATCGTTGAGCCCGGTCTCGAGATGCCACCATTCGATAGGGAGGCATCACCTGAGGCAGACCAGGGGGAGTTTCAGGATATACAGGTTGTTATCGAGCAGCTCCGAGTGGTTGAGCCTGTAAAGGGACAGGCAGACCCTGAGTCAGAAGGGGACATAGTTGAGATGGCAGAGCCAGTCATAGGTAGAGTCATGCGAATGAGCACTGACAGCGATGAGGATTATGATGTTGATGGCTATGGTACAGATGATGGTCACGGAGATGATGTAGATGGTGACTCGGAGGGAGACCACATTGCAGATTCTGATCCCGATGAGGGAAAGTAAGAGCCAACGCCCATTGAAGAGGTCGATCATGCATTACCAAAGTATCATTCCGATTACCAAGGGATGAGTCATCTTTATGTCGACCGTATCTTAGAGCTGTTGGAGGAGAAGGCTCAGCAGGCGAACCGAATTACTGATTTAGAGGAGCAAAACCAGACCCATCAGGCGATGGAAGGATAGTACCGAGATGTGGCATACCAGATAGTAGAGGATGTCAAGGAGTTGAGACAGCAGTTTGAGTTATCCGAGGCCAGGGCTGAGGGACTCCAGAGAGATAGGGAAGAGTTACAGACGCAACTGACCGAGATGACAGTTGAGTTTGACTTAGAGATCGCGGATAAGATCCACATATCAGACCAGTGGATAGAGACTTCCAGGCACATGAGGGAGCTTACCGAGGAGAGGCTTGTGGACGGTCAGCACTTGATTCAGATGGGGGATCAGTTGGTACAGGCAGAGGTCAGAGCTGACCGATACAGAGCAGAGAGGGATGCAGTCCGAGTTCAGCTGCAGGCAGTGACTGTCGAGTTAGAGCTAGCGGTGTGACGCCCCCAAATCTAGGCCTACATAGCCCAATTTGAGACGCCATAAAATACACAATTTCTAATACAAATAATGCATAGAACAGAAATACGGAATTCAATAGTACACAACTAAGTCTTCACTATTATTGCCACACTGTATATAACATGTGAAAACTACAATAGCTATCTCTCGAACCGTCACTCCATTCCCCTGCTAGACCCAGCTATTCTCTCATTTTTTGAAAAACAATGAAACAAAAGAAATGGTGAGCTCAAATAACCTAGTAAGAAATATCATGACTAAGATAATGACAAATAAATTATTATTAGCCTTCAACAGTTGAGTTCCTAATTGAATATAATAGACAATAAGCTTTATATCAATAATAGCAGCGAAAAGCAATTCATTAGAAGAATAATGTAGACTATGATGTCTACTCGCGTCTCTTTTTAAGAAAATATTATCAACTCTTATCATCTTAAACATCACTAATCATGATAATATAAATTTATAGTTCCTTATTATAATCATGCCAATCAATAGTTCATCTTTGCATTACGGCCAAAGATATTCAAATATAATACCAACGGTATGATCAATAAATATCAAAAGTTTATGATTTTTCTTTGTGCAGATTCAAATAATGTCCAAATTGTCAACATGATGTGGACTAAAATTCAAGAATGATATTTAAGATCCACAGTTCAGAATAACAGTTAAGGTTCAATAGAAAGATTTAGAAAAATAGGAAGGTTCAGTTGAAATGATATTAGATGAAGCGCAAACTATTAAAGAATATATAATCATTTCAGGAAACTTTACTAACAAGAAACAAATAAGAAATGAATACGAAGAGTAATTCACTAAACATGCGGTAGTCCGCATAGTCGGGTTATTCTCAGAGATTAATATGGAATGAATATGAAATGTTATTCACCAAACATGCGGTAGTCCGCGTAGTCAGGTTATTTCCACAAATTAATAAAGAATGAATACAAAAGGTTATTCACCAAACATGCGGTAGTCCGCGTAGTTAGGTTATTCCCACAAATTAATATATGGAGATATATGACACATCTTACGAGTAAGAAAGAAACGATATTATTTTCGAGAATCAAATAATGATAATCCCTTACCATAGTAAGTTTGAATAATAGAAGATGAAAAAGATGGTATCCCTTACCTTAACACGTGACTAGATATGAAGTTGGTCAACCTATATTTTTATAATTTAGTTAGTAACTACCATATATAATTTTATGGCAATTTGTATGAAATCATCAAAAATGATTTAATAAAATAAAGTAGAATAACTTCAATATAGTTTTTGAAGAAAATAATATTTCAAAATAAATCTTCCAAATGAAGCTTTTCAAAATGAATCTTCCGAAGGAAGAGTCTTCTAAAGGAAGATTTATAAACAACGTGTGCTGTGTGTGGTTACTTATATAACTTTTATAAAAAGACTTACTTGGTCAGTACTCGTACACTTACAGATTTTTACAAATACTCAAGATGTCTTTAGCACACTCAAAGAGAACTTATACAAAGAAATATTTGGAGAGTGAAAGAAAGAATAAGCAGGGAAGTTTTTTTATGAAAAATCCTTAAGTTAAGGCCTCTATTTATAGCAAAAAATCTTATCATCACCAAGATTTCCTAATTTACTCCAAACCGTATATTTCAAGATAATGTTTAATTCATACCACTCATTTTATCTTTTAATATTTCCTTAATCTAAACCATTCATTTAAAGATCATCTTTTAATCTATACCATTCAATTTACTTTATATATAAAATAACTAACTTTAAATAAATCAATTAACTTTATATATAAAAATAAATAACTTTATATAATTTATCATAATAAAAATAAATAACTTTATCAATTCAATTATTCAACAATAATTCACAATTATTCATTATTATGACCAATTGTTGTAAATGCAGTGTAGTTGGCTTTTCGAGTTAGATAAACAGAAAAATCAACTAATAATAGAATACAACAGTTTAATCAATATCATAAAAGAGATAACAATAATACTGAAAATAATTAAGAAAATAACACGTTACTGTGTAATGACAATTATTGATTCAGTAATGTGAATTATTGTGCATATGCTACTGTGACAATTAACAGTTCAATAATATAAATTATTATGCATGTGACAATTATTGGTTCAATAAAGTCAATATAGTACAATAACCACTTTATCAATTTAATAATATGAAACACTGTGCAATACTGTGCAATACCGTGTGCTACTATGCAGTACCGTGTGCTACTGTGCAATATCGTGTGCTACTATGTAATACCGTATGTTACTATTCCTTTACCACCGGGTATTTTAACAGTTCAAGGTGATAGTACCGTTGACTATATTTATTTAGAAAGGTTACATATGTCGCTTTCTATATCCGACAATAATTCGTTGTGGGGGTCCACCATTATTTTGTTATTTCGGCGCTGTCGTACGAATCGAATATTCCCCGACAAAACGAATATTCTCCGACCAAACGAATATTGTCTGACATAATAAAATTTGCACATAACATCCTTAACTTTTAACCTTATCAATTTAACCACCTACTGTTTCAGGAAAAATATATATGAAGAAAAATTAAATTTTGTATTTCATAAAATTTGGGGTCTTATAAGCGGGTCATGCGAGAGACTTGTTTCATGAGTTTTGGATGATAGTAGCCACTAGGGTTGATGAGCTGGAGGAGCAGGTCTGAGTCACTACAACCCGAGTGGATGCAGCAGGTTTTGCTCTCGATACAGCCTTTAGCAGGCTGAGAAGCAGGATCAGGAGGTTTCTTCGAGAAGAGGATATGAGTAGACAGGTGGTGAGCCACCGAATTGTGGATATGATTGCTCGCCAGGAGCACGAGGACGCTACCCATGGGATGGACTAGTGACCTCTTTATTGCCTTGAGTATTATATATAGATGTAGTTTAGTCCCAACTTTTGTTCATAATAGGGGCAGTTAGTGGTTGTAAATCCCATCATTTTGTGTTATCATTTGGGAATAGATGTGTAAACCCCACCTTTTATTTTATTATAAGGGTAGAATGGTTTAAATCCCTTCTTTTGTTGATGCAGCGATAAATATCAATTAGGGTTTATAGAGGTATACCACATGTTGGTTTATAATGTATTAAAACAGTAGTATATGATATAAATGCAGTTATTTTCTATGTGTTACCTGTGTTCAAAATTTGTATTTTTTTTTCATAACTTAAATATTGCGTGGAAAACAAAGTTATAAGATGTTAACATAAGGCCTTGATAATAACAGACAATACCACCAAGAAGAGTTCCTCCCAACCAAAGGGCAGAAGAGTCAGTCAATAATGCAGGAGGGCAGGCAGACCCGATGCGAGCTTTTGCCAACATGCTGGCAAAAGCAATGCAAGCTAGGCCTCAGCCAGCGGTGGATAAACCAACTGGTCATTTAGCTAACTTTAAGGATTTCAAGCTTGTGGGACCACCAGAGTTTCGCAGAACCACTGATCCGCTTGAGGCCCAGACGTAGATTGAAGAGATAGAGAAGGTATTCGAGGTTGCTCGAGTGGCTAAAGAGCAGAAGACGTCTTTTGCCACATTCATGATGAAGGGCAAGGCCAACTATTGGTAGGAGGCCACCAAAACCAGAGCAGGAGAAGGGGTTGTACCATGGGCCCGTTTCAAGGAGCTATTTCTGGAAAATTATTTTCTCGATAGCATGCAAAATCAAATGGAGATGAAATTCTTAGATCTGAAACAGGGTAACATGTCGGTAGCCGAGTATGCTTCTAAGTTCAACGAGCTGGCTTGATTTGCTCCACACTAGGTGGACACTGAAGCTAAGAAGGGGAGAAGGTTCGAGCAGGGTTTGAAGCTATGGGTATACAGCAAGGTAGCTATTTTAAGACTTGAGAATTTTACAACACTGCTCGAAAGAGCGATAATTGCCAAGGGCGACAATGATGCGCTGGTGAAATTCAACCAAGATAAGAAGAAGAAAAATCATGAAAGAATTAAGGAAGGCGGTAATAGAAGTAACACCAATCAGAACAAAAGGAAGTGGGTGGACAGTCAATCATCTGGAGGTAACAAGTCTGGAGGATCAATCAAAAAGGGTAACCGTTGTGAGAAGTGTGGTAGGAACCATTCGGGAGAATGTATGAAGGGCAGAGGGGTCTAATATAACTGTGGTCAAGCAGGGCACATTACTCCAAATTGTCCGAAGGGAAAGAGAAACGGATGTTTTTCATGCGGATCACTAGATCATCATATTAAGGATTGCTCGAAGAGAAAAAGCGATGCAGTAAGCGCCAACAAGATAGGAAACAACAACAAACTAACTATTGGAGGTCCAGCTTTTCAATCGAACAGACCGACAACACGCACATTCAACATAACGGCTCAAGATGCTGTGGACTCCAAGGACGTGGTGTCAAGTATTCTTCCGATCAATAATATTAATGCCTATGTATTACTTGATTCGGGCACTACCTGTTCCTTTATATCTAAAGACTTTGCTAAAAGGTTAGAACTGGCCCGAGAAAAACTAGAGAATCTTTTGAATGTAGAAGTAGCTAACAAAGAAATCATTCCCGTAAAATACGTTCATAGGAATTGCTGGGTTGAATTGGGGGGGGGGGGGGGTTGTAATCTTGGAGTGAATTTAATCCCGATTCGATTAGGAGAGTTTAAGGTCATTCTTGGAATGGACTGGTTATCACATCATGGGGCGGTGATTGACTGCCAAAAGAAAAGTTTAAGCCTAAAGACTCCGAGCAAGTCAAATGTAGTGTTTTATAGGAGTAAATCGTCTAGACAGTCTCGTTGTCTCACAATGATGCAAGCAATGAGACTGTTAAAGAGAGGATGTACGGGATATCTGGCTCATGTGGTTGACACTCGTAGAGTAGAGGGTGAGATGAGTCAGATACCTGTCGTACAGGAATTCCCATGCGTCTTTCCTGATGAATTACCGGGTATGCCACAAGATAGAGATGTAGAGTTCGTGATCGACTTGGCGCACTAGGAACAACACCGATCTCGAAAGCACCATACAGAATGGCACCGGTGGTGTTGAAGGAGTTGATGTTACAACTGCAGGAGTTATTAGATAAGGGATACATTCAGCCGAGCGTGTCTCCATGGGGAGCCTCAGTATTATTTGTGAAGAAAAAGGATGGATCCCTAAGACTTTGTATCGACTATTGAGAGTTGAACAAGGTAACAATTAAGAATAGATACCCGTTACCCAAAATTGATGATTTATTTGATCAACTTAAGGGAGCGAGGTGCTTTTCGAAGATAGATTTGAGGACGGGTTATGACCAACTGAAGGTGAGGAAAGAAGACATACCTAAGACGGCCTTCAGAACCAGATATGGACACTTTGAGTTTCTTGTAATGTCGTTTGGGTTAACGAATGCACCAGCAGCATTCATGGATATGATGAACAGGGTGTTCAAGCAGTTCTTGGACAAATTTGTTGTCGTGTTCATTGATGATATACTGGTGTATTCAAAGACAGAGGGGGAACACAAGGAACATCTAAAGATAGTGTTGGAGACACTCAGGAAGAAGAAGCTTTATGCGAAGTTCTCAAAGTATGAATTTTGGTTGCAGAGAGTGCAGTTTCTGGGGCACGTAATCGACAAAGATGGAGTTTCAGTAGATCTAGCTAAGATGGAAGCAGTTATAAATTGGGAACAACCGAAGACACCAATAGAAATCAGGAGTTTCTTGGGGTTAGCAGGGTACTACAGGAGGTTCATCTAGGACTTTTCGAAGATAGCGACTCCGCTAACTAATTTGACAAGAAAGACGGTAAAATTTGTATGGACAGAAAAGTGTGAAGCGAGTTTCTTGGAACTAAAGAAGAAGTTAAGTGAAACACATGTGTTGGCTTTACTAGACGATACGGGAAGGTATGTGGTGTACAGTGATGCATCATACAAGGAGCTGGGATGTGTGCTGATGCAACACGGAAGAGTCATTGAGTACATATCAAGGCAGTTAAAGGATTACGAGAAAGAGTATCCAACCCATGATTTGGAGTTAGCAGTGGTGGTATTTGCCTTAAAGATTTGGAGGTATTATCTATATGGTGAGAAGTGCGAGATATATATGGACCACAAGAGTTTGAAATATATCTTCACCCAGAAGGAGCTAAACAAAGATGGCAGATGAGGAGGTTAGATTGGTAGCAGCTGAGCTGAAGGTTCAGCAAACACAGACAAAGAATGAGAAAATTAGAGGCCATTGGCAGCAGACGATAGAGGATAGGATCGAGATGGAGATCCAGAGAAATGCTGCACATGGGCAGATGCTGGAGTTGGAGGACGAGGTCCGTAAGAAGGGGATGTGGATCAATAGACTTAGCTATGTTTATTGTTCTTCTTTTGACAGATTACAAAGTAGGGTGTACTACTACCCAGCTGAGGAGGGTCAGTCCATGCACACTATCAGCAGGAGCGTGGTGATGGTTATAGAGGATGAGGAGTACGATGATGCGGTTCGTCGAGGGTTGCACCGTTAGTTATATTAGATTTCTTTATTTATGTTGTAGATATATAGATGCAGTAGAAACTCAACTTTTGTTTTGATAGAGGGTTAGTATGATGTAAATCCCAACTCAAGGAAGCTATGGGATATGATTATGGTTAGATCCACTCTTTTGTAGTATTTCTAGGATAGTAACATTTATAGCAGTATGCTTATGATGTAAGGTATTATACACTACTATTTTAGCATATGACTATAAATGCAGATCTGTTTATGTTTATATGTGTTGAGATGCTTATTTGTACTTTAGTTTAAATTGCTTAAGCTATAAAACGAAAGTAACAAGATGAAACAGCTATAATTATTTAAATTTTCTTTATACAGAAAATAAGGCCACGTAGACAATTACCAAGAAATCAAATAGTAGAAGAATCAGTTAACAATGATGAGAGGGCAATGAATTAAAATTTTTGTACTAATTAATTGTGCATTAGATAATTGAATGAATATACTTGTGTATGCGTATATTTATTTAAAGCAATAAAGTAAGGTGTTATAATTAATTAAAGCAAGTCTAATTGGATTATATTTTAAATCCAAATGAGGTATTAAACTAGGTCAAATTAATTTACCTAGTAGTTCATGCAATTAATTAAACCTTAGTCTGTGTAATTAATTAAACTAGCCCAATGCTTGATTTAATTAAATGTATCATAGGTTATTTAATGTTAGCCCAATGTAATAAATAAATTGAGCTCAAATAAATTAAATGAATGAGCCCAACTTATTTAATTTCTAAGTCCAAAGTGGAGCCCAATTGGAAGTCAAAATGTTGGTCAATGGTTATATATATAAGTGTGTGTGTGTGTGTGTGTGTGTGTGTGTGTGTGTGTGTGTGTGTATAAGCTATAAAAATAAAACAAAAATAGGGGATTTAATCCCATTTTGCTGGTAATGAAGGGGGGGCCCACATGGGGGTGGCTTGTTTGTTCATGTTGCTTAAATTACACTCATTTTCATAGTTGGCCACCAACCCTAGTCATTCCACTTGTCTATCAACTAGTCATTCAAGTAAATAGTAATCTAAATTACCTACTAATTTACCAACACTAGGGGATTAGGAGAGTTGATAATGGATTAACAAAGTCCTATAAATATAGTGTTCTACGCTTTAGTTATGTTGGTTGAGCATTTGTAAACAATTCTAGAGAGAAAAATGGAGAGCTTCTTGAGAGAAATATAGAGCATACATTTGTGAGTTGAAGAAAATAGCTAGAGAATGAGCTTAGTGAATGTCACAAAGCTTCACAACATACTTTGGAAGGAGAAGAAGAAGAGCACACAAGTCCTTAAGGTTAAAAAGTGCTCTAACTCTTTCTAAGTTCGTTTTTATAGTTTATTTGTGTTTTAAATGGTTAAAATATATTTTTAACCGATCAAAAGTTATTTTGATGGTCTAGAAGTCTTAAACTATGTTATATATGTATATTCATAATTTGATATGTTTAAATCATGTTTTTGTATGAGTGGTATGCATAAAAATAGAAGAAATGTCCATATTGAACTTTACCAGTAAAACCCTAGTTGATCATGTGATATTTAATGTTGTAGTTTGAAATGTACAAGTTGGAAAATGAATTTCTATGACTAGGAAGTTACATATATGAGTTTTAAAGAAAATCCAACTTGAAGCTTTCAAAAATATGGAAAAACAAAGAAGTTGTGGCTTTTACCGCAAAGTAGGTCATTTTGAAACCCTAAGTGGTTCGATCGTTAATTTTGTGCCAAAACGTTTTCAACAATATGATCGAACCATAAAATGTTGTAAAACAAGAAATTAGGAAGGCAACAACACTGAATTGGTATCATTTGAATGTGTAGATTTTATTTTATTCAAGTTTGAACCAATAAAACCAATGATTTGTAAAGTTAGTTTTCACTTTGTCCTTGTGAGCAGTTTTGAGTCCGGTTCCGTTTGAAATTTGGATTTGAAATTTGAAGAAAAGTTGTATATCATGAAATTCTAATGAATTTAGACTCAATAATAACCTCCAAATATTTTCGTATAACAAAGTTATGACCAAATTACTGAGAGAAGTTCCGATAGCCAAAGTTAAAGTTAAAATCCGAACACCGGCGTCTAGACATCCAAGAGTATGCCCTAGCCATTTTTGATTCTGTCCATGGGCGTAGATAGGCCCCAGAAATGCCTTAGGATGGCGTCTTTACGCCCATGCTTATTAAAAAATTAGGTTTTTGATCCAGACTTATACGGAACTGAAAGTTTCACTTGTCGGGCATTGTAAAACTTAACAAAAGGTAATTACACTATTGAAATAAAGATTAACTATTGCAAGAGAGTCTATTAGTGACTAAATGGTAGTTAAATGTTTAAAATAAAAACTAAGGTTAACACAATTAAAAAGTTAACTATTAGTATTGCTTGAAATAAAATATTATTAAGTGGTGAATATTATTAATATGTAATTAAAAGGTTGTTAAGTGAATTAATAACATTTTTAAATGATTAATAATATTAATAAAGTAATAAAATTTTATTAAATAATTAATAATATTAGATAATGAATAAATTATTATTAAATGATTAATAATATTAGATAATGATTAAAATATTATTAAATAATTAATAATATTAATAAGATAATAAAATATTATTAAATGGTTAATAATATTAGATAACAAATAAAGTATTATTAAATGATTAATAATATTAAATAATGATTAAAATATTATTAAATAATTAATAATATTAATAAGATAATAAAATATTATTAAATGATTAATAATATTATAAGACTAATTAAATATTATTAAATTATTAATAATATTATATAAGAGTTTGAACTATATTAAATAATTAATATAGGTTTTATGTGATTAAAATATCATCAATAAAATAATAATATTTTCTAAGTGTTTATGTAACGACCCCAAATCCGGGTTCCTTGAACCCTAGACTTGGTACGTCACGATACATCATCTTCATACATGTTCTATAACTAATGCGGAATATATAAACATAAATTGTTTATTCTACAACATTTCCCAAGGTTTCTAACCTTCACTTACATATGTACCTTTAGATTCATAAAAAGGTTTACAAAATTACTTACATCATATAACAATTTAGTTATAATGAATAACACTATAATCCTGTCTTTTGCTTCTGTCTCCGTCTCTCCTCAGACATTCGTATTTTTCTGAAATTTGTTATCATGATATAGCAAGAGTGAGCAACGACTTTGCTCAGCAAGTTTAAATACAATAACGATATATCATGATTGGAAGAAAGAATAAGCTTTTATATTTTCAACAATATACTAATTGTGAACGAGTACGAATTATGATTTCAATAATTGAATGACTGAATCAATAAATGTTGAGTGTCAATAATGACCATGAACAAATTTAACTGAACCTTAGGGTAATGAAGGTGATCAGCCTTTCATACCTGATGAACACATGTAACATGCACTATGTGCGAATCAACAATTTAAAGATGTGGAATAATTATACAAAATTAAACCATAGCATGCTTGAAACGTACTAACTTGAATTTGAGTTAGGAACTTGAACAATAAAATAATATATCCTGCTCGAATATAAATTGAGTAGGGTTTAGGAAACTTGCCTGTCTGCTCAGCTACAATTAATGTCTAGCTTTAACTAACTGACTTTGAAAGACCTAACATTAATAAAGTTGGTCTAATAATTAGCACTACGTAAAATTGTACAATTATGCGCTCAATTATGCTATTTATCTAGCAAATAAAAGTTACATAACAAATAATTTAATATACTATCATTAACCTATAAAATAATTAATCAATCTTAGGTTAATAATTTAATTAATTTACATCAATTTTCTCAAATGTTAAACACTTATTAAACTATTAAACAATTTATTATAATTGTTTAAACAAATGAGTTAAAAGACATTTTCTTTATTTCATTAAATCTAATTTTATTTAATTACTATTTAACATTAATTAAATAGTAAGTAATTAACTACCTTTAGTTATTATTTAATAATAAATAATAACTTACTAGACTTATTTATTAGTTAAAGTTAATCAAATAATAAATAATTATATCATATTATAAATAATCAAATATCTGTAGTTATTATTTAATAATAAATAATAACTAACTAACTAGATTCATTTATTATTTAATTTAATTAAATAATAAAATTATATAGTAAATACTCAAATATCATTAGTGATTATTTAATAATAACTAACTGAATTTATTTATTATTTAAAGTTAATCAAATAATAAATAATTAAATAATCAACCTTAGTTGTCTTTAATTATTATTTAATAGTAATTAAATAATAATTAATTAATTTATCAT
The DNA here is from genome assembly GCA_947179155.2 of Hedera helix. Taxonomy (NCBI): domain Eukaryota; kingdom Viridiplantae; phylum Streptophyta; class Magnoliopsida; order Apiales; family Araliaceae; genus Hedera; species Hedera helix. Next base: position 33,680,730 of record OX359276.1, read on the forward strand.
CCTTGTTTATTATTTAATATTAATTAAATAATAAATAATTAATTTAATCATAAATTTGAAAAATATAATATTAAACTAACTAGATTAATATTTAAAACATTTAAATATTAATCCTAAATATTTATTATATTTGAAAAATATAATATTAAACTAATTAGATTAATGTTTAAAACATTTAAATATTAATCCTAAATATTTATTATATTGGGAAAATATAATATTAACTAACTTAGATTAATATTTAAAATATTTAAATATTAATCCTAAATATTTATTATATTGGGAAAATATAATATTAAACTAACTTAGTTTATTATATTTGAAAAATATAATATTAAACTAACTTAGATTAATATTTAAAATATTTAAATATTAATCCTAAATATTTATTATATTTGAAAAATATTATATTAAACTAACTAGATTAATATTTAAAATATTTAAATATTAATCCTAAATACTTATTATATTTGGAAAATATAATATTAAACTAACTAGATTAATATTTAAAATATTTAAATATTAATCCTAAATATTTATTATATTTGAAAAATATAATATTAAATACCTAAATATCATTTTTGTATTTTAACTATTTTTTTTTATTTATAATTTTTAATTAATTTTTAATCATTTAAATTAATTAAACTAAAATTGGATGGCATTTTCGTAATTTGGCCAAAATCTCAAAAATTCTTAACATCCTGCTACTGACTTCGCCTGGTTCTCTACTTCATCTTCTTCGCGGTGACACAAATCTCCATTAAAACACCATCAAGCAAGCTTAAATCTACCCAAAAATTTCTAAATCAATTACCAAAAACTTAACAACAATTAATAACATAAAAATTTAAATACCCATGAATTATTTCACAAATTTTTGGAGAAAAATTTGTTCACATAATTAATTCCATAAATACATCAAAATTATGATTTTCAACCTCAAATCCCATAAATAATCACATAATCAAATACTACAATTTATTCTTAACTTCAATAATAATTTTTTCTATATTATCCAAACAATTTATTATATAGCAAACAATTCTTTTGGATAATTAAAATAGGAAAGAAAGTATACTTTCAAAAAGTAAAATAAGTATTACCTTCTTTGATGATTTCTATTTGAGAGCTAAATTAATATTCTTCCTCTAACAATTTCCTTGATGGCTATAAAATTTTCGGATGAAAATTCTTTGAAGGTTTTGAGAGAGATGATTTCCGTAGAGAGGAAAATGGTGAACAAAGAAATACTACTTCTCATTCTACATCTTCTCCTGACATCTTATTTTGGAACACGTTAAATAGCAAGAAACACGCCAACTTCTTACAAAACACGGCAATATCTTTTTAATATATTAATTATTTAATATTTATACTTTCAATACTCCTTAATTATACATACAGTGTAAAAAATATCACCATATGTATAAAAATTAAATATACCATAAAATAGTATATATCTTCACGATCATTTTAAAATTCGTTTCACTAAAAACGGATGTACTTTATTTTACCACATAATAATAATTTAGTACACTTTACACCTCCAAAAATAATAAAAATATATATATAATTAATATATATATTATTTTTACAATTTAATTTATTATATAAACATTTTCACCATTTATTGTGAAATTAAATAATTAATATATATATATATATATATATATATATAAACACACCCTTACAAGTTACGCATGGCCTGAAACATGCACACCCACACGCCACACACATGCCTTGCCTGAAACATGCAAACCCACACGCCACACACATGCCTTTATATATATATGTTGATATTACCATACACATGAATCTTATATATATATATATATATATATATATATATATATATATATATATATATATATATTATTTATACACATTACCTTATTTCAAAAACAATTTCACAATAAATTATGAAATTAAAATAAATACAATATATAATTTAATATATATTATTTAGGCCATAAATTAAATTATTTAATACATTTACAATAAATAATTCATTTCTCATCAATTATGGAAATAAATCCATTTACCCAAAAATACATTTTTAATACATTAAAATAATAATATATTTACTCAATTTCTTATTTAAATAATTTATTAAATTATTTAATTAATATTACACAAATAATTGTATAATTAAATTTCTCACTCCCATAAATCATTTACAATGATTTATTTAATTATAGAATATATTCATTTAATATATTCAATTACTATTTAAAATTACTCAATTAATTTAATCCCTTTATATATATGTACATATATATGAAATTAAATATTATACAATATATATAATTACTATTCTCCCTTAATTAATTCAACTATTTTATATAATTTATAATTATATAAATTACATAATTATTTCTCACAAATAAATTATCAATAATTTACATAAATATTGATTAATGAGTATAATCAATATAATAACTAAATTAATTCCACAATAAACCTTTTAATTCAATTCAGATTAATTTAATATTAATCTATCTATTTATCACAATTTAATTAACCATTAAATTATGTTACTAAATATGCACGCATATATATATTCATATAAACACATATTTAATTTAAATGCAACCACGTCGCATAATTACATAACTCCACTAATTAAATTCTCTTAATCTAATTAGACTTGTTATTAGCCAAGTTCATTGAATTATCACTGCACTTGCTAACTTAAATTTTTTTTTTTTTTTTTTTTTTTTTTTTTTATCACCATATTTAAGTTAGTCCGTTAAATTTAATTTGGACCTCTATTTATCTATCACTACTAGGTTATCAAACTCCAACCTTTATTAAATATTAAATATTTTATTTCTAATTTATTTAAATATCTGGGATTTTACATTCACCCCTTCTTCTAAAAATTTCGTCCCCGAAATTATCTCATACACCTTTCTACCAATTTTCATCTATGAGTATAACTCTTTACTCATCAAATTCTATGACCACCCTTTTCTAGGAAGTTCATACTTTTAAACTCATAATTCCAGAACAATGGAATAGCTTGCATAAGAATAAATTGAAAATCAATATCTTACAGAAGAATAAATTGAAAATCAAAATATTCATTAAAACTTTCATAATACGCTGAGGGGTCATCAAGACTGTGAACATGGAATTAACTGAATTCCGAATAAATAGTATTTATCCCTGTAAATACTTATAAACAGAGTGTTTATCAATCACAAAGACTGAAAACATTCCATAGGTGTACGCTAGGTGATCAACCTATCGTACTTCTGCGTTGTGCACAACGACTTCTCACGGGGTCGAACTCTTTGGATTTACCAACCCATATCAGCATGCCACCACTGTTGGGCGCCCCCTCGCGGGTTCTTTATTCATGGCTCTGACATATCCCCCATTATGGGGTTGTTCACCTCAGACTTACTACAAAATTCCGCTCCAGCATAAGTTGGATTGGAAAATAAAACTCGAGTCATTTCTGACCAAAAAGTGTCCAGTCAAAATAAATGACATAGACTCACATCATTGAACTGTTCGTATATTACGACTCAAAAATCATTTCAGATTAGTTAAAATAACAAAAATTCATTTATAGGACTTCATGATACCGCACCGTTGCAACAGTGCGTTGAGGATTCCGTCTTTTCATCTCTGCACCATGGCTTTAATGGCGTGTGATGATTTTATAAATACATTTTGATATTTTCAAATCAATTTGTCTAGCTGAAACAATTAGCATAGACTCTTCTTTAAACGTTTCAAAATACTAAAAATCATTTTGACTTTGTCATATTACATCATACCATAGTGGGCTTAAAAATACATCCAACACTAAGTTACTCTGCATTGATGACTCCATCGATTATCATCTCTGCACTAAATGCATTAATGATTTCAAAAATACATTTGTCTTTTCAAAAGCACAAAAGTGCGAATTTGGCACGATTTTTAAGAATTTCAAAGTCTAGCATAGCTAGAAAATTTGGAATATCCTAAAACCTCAAAACACCTCAAATTTATTTTTTTTTTCTCCACGTTCTTTTCCAGCTTAATAACTATATCTATTATAGCCTTAACCTGACTACTTAACTCTATCCATACCTACTGTTCATCAAACTTATCACGTATTTGGGCTCAGCAACTTACCACAATCATATGGTTTGAGGAACTTGTCCTAGTCAGGCCAAAGTCGCCCATTCGCTGAGGGGCTCCACCACATGACTATGAGTCACGAACTTACTATGCGTGTCAGTTCTCAGAACACGAACTTGTCTTAACATCCTCTACCTATCCGTTATACACATGAGAAAAGAATCACCTTCTCAACATATATATAGTGAATAGCGCGACACCAGGTTTCAGTTGATTATCATTATAGGAAGCCAAGTGGTCGTCAAACCAAACACAATCTCCTGCCCATACAAGAAATTGGTCAACTCAGCCACTAATCAATATAGGAAGTTAAGCGGTCGTTAAACCAAGAACAAATCCCCTGCCCATACAAAGGACTGTTCAACTCAACCACTGTATCAATATAGAAAGCTAAGCGGTTCTAAAATCAAGCACTAATTCCCTGCCCATACAAGGAATTGTACAACTCAGCCACTAATATGAGTCCTCAATTAAAAACCTACAAACCTCTAACTTCTCTTAACTTGATATGAATTTTGTCAATTCATACCTTATCACACTCAACACTTCAAGATTCCACTTGTTACTATTTCAGTATCTTCATTGTTATAGCACCATGCTATCAACACAACCTCTTAATCATTTAACAGACCATTTGTCATTCCATGATTTTACTATGATCATTGCGATCTTATAACACAATTGATTTCACTGTACTATTTCTCCTTTATTCTACGATCGTTTAATTCTATCATCTTATCATTCATCTCTGATCATTTTACTGTACGATCCTTCTCTTTTTAAATTCTTGAATCAAGTGTTCCCTGATTCTTATTCCATTTATTTGGATTACACTCATTGAAGATCCTTCTTTGAATCTTTTCATATATCTATGTATCTATATAAATTTATTTCCTCATTTATGAACTGTGTATGTTCATTTCTAAACTCTATCTGAGTTTATCCTTTCACTGTCTTCATTATCTTTCCATGATTATAGCCTAAGGTACTGCTACCTAAGAACTATAACCTATCAGCTCTGATACCAACCTGTAACGACCCCAAATCCGGGTTCCTTGAACCCTAGACTTGGTACGTCACGATACATCATCTTCATACATGTTCTATAACTAATGCGGAATATATAAACATAAATTGTTTATTCTACAACATTTCCCAAGGTTTCTAACCTTCACTTACATATGTACCTTTAGATTCATAAAAAGGTTTACAAAATTACTTACATCATATAACAATTTAGTTATAATGAATAACACTATAATCCTGTCTTTTGCTTCTGTCTCCGTCTCTCCTCAGACATTCGTATTTTTCTGAAATTTGTTATCATGATATAGCAAGAGTGAGCAACGACTTTGCTCAGCAAGTTTAAATACAATAACGATATATCATGATTGGAAGAAAGAATAAGCTTTTATATTTTCAACAATATACTAATTGTGAACGAGTACGAATTATGATTTCAATAATTGAATGACTGAATCAATAAATGTTGAGTGTCAATAATGACCATGAACAAATTTAACTGAACCTTAGGGTAATGAAGGTGATCAGCCTTTCATACCTGATGAACACATGTAACATGCACTATGTGCGAATCAACAATTTAAAGATGTGGAATAATTATACAAAATTAAACCATAGCATGCTTGAAACGTACTAACTTGAATTTGAGTTAGGAACTTGAACAATAAAATAATATATCCTGCTCGAATATAAATTGAGTAGGGTTTAGGAAACTTGCCTGTCTGCTCAGCTACAATTAATGTCTAGCTTTAACTAACTGACTTTGAAAGACCTAACATTAATAAAGTTGGTCTAATAATTAGCACTACGTAAAATTGTACAATTATGCGCTCAATTATGCTATTTATCTAGCAAATAAAAGTTACATAACAAATAATTTAATATACTATCATTAACCTATAAAATAATTAATCAATCTTAGGTTAATAATTTAATTAATTTACATCAATTTTCTCAAATGTTAAACACTTATTAAACTATTAAACAATTTATTATAATTGTTTAAACAAATGAGTTAAAAGACATTTTCTTTATTTCATTAAATCTAATTTTATTTAATTACTATTTAACATTAATTAAATAGTAAGTAATTAACTACCTTTAGTTATTATTTAATAATAAATAATAACTTACTAGACTTATTTATTAGTTAAAGTTAATCAAATAATAAATAATTATATCATATTATAAATAATCAAATATCTGTAGTTATTATTTAATAATAAATAATAACTAACTAACTAGATTCATTTATTATTTAATTTAATTAAATAATAAAATTATATAGTAAATACTCAAATATCATTAGTGATTATTTAATAATAACTAACTGAATTTATTTATTATTTAAAGTTAATCAAATAATAAATAATTAAATAATCAACCTTAGTTGTCTTTAATTATTATTTAATAGTAATTAAATAATAATTAATTAATTTATCATCCTTGTTTATTATTTAATATTAATTAAATAATAAATAATTAATTTAATCATAAATTTGAAAAATATAATATTAAACTAACTAGATTAATATTTAAAACATTTAAATATTAATCCTAAATATTTATTATATTTGAAAAATATAATATTAAACTAATTAGATTAATGTTTAAAACATTTAAATATTAATCCTAAATATTTATTATATTGGGAAAATATAATATTAACTAACTTAGATTAATATTTAAAATATTTAAATATTAATCCTAAATATTTATTATATTGGGAAAATATAATATTAAACTAACTTAGTTTATTATATTTGAAAAATATAATATTAAACTAACTTAGATTAATATTTAAAATATTTAAATATTAATCCTAAATATTTATTATATTTGAAAAATATTATATTAAACTAACTAGATTAATATTTAAAATATTTAAATATTAATCCTAAATACTTATTATATTTGGAAAATATAATATTAAACTAACTAGATTAATATTTAAAATATTTAAATATTAATCCTAAATATTTATTATATTTGAAAAATATAATATTAAATACCTAAATATCATTTTTGTATTTTAACTATTTTTTTTTTATTTATAATTTTTAATTAATTTTTAATCATTTAAATTAATTAAACTAAAATTGGATGGCATTTTCGTAATTTGGCCAAAATCTCAAAAATTCTTAACATCCTGCTACTGACTTCGCCTGGTTCTCTACTTCATCTTCTTCGCGGTGACACAAATCTCCATTAAAACACCATCAAGCAAGCTTAAATCTACCCAAAATTTTCTAAATCAATTACCAAAAACTTAACAACAATTAATAACATAAAAATTTAAATACCCATGAATTATTTCACAAATTTTTGGAGAAAAATTTGTTCACATAATTAATTCCATAAATACATCAAAATTATGATTTTCAAC